>CM074721.1:469035879-469635879 GCA_037306005.1 Rhinophrynus dorsalis
ATTCTTGAGTGGTAGAGTCCATTGTTAACCACTGTATGATCTGCACCGATTACATACCTCCCAAGTGTCCCTCTTTAGGAGATAATAGGGATCCTTTCAGTGCTTGAGTGCTATTCAGAGCAGTGATTCACAATGGTTTGGGTAAGTTTGTGGCAGTGTTTCACTGCCACAAATATAGCCAAACCTTTGTCAATCAATGTGTTGAATACCACTCAAGAACTGAAAGGATTTAATCCCCACGTGCAATGCCGGGCCCCTTTTGCTAGTACCCAAGTGGTCCCAGGAAGGTGCGCGGAGAGGACTATGGTCTGAATTCGGAGAGCGCCCTGATCCGTGTCAGCCGCAGCGTGGGCAGTCAGTAGTGTGCATGACTGCAGAGCCGCAACTGATGAGAGGATCCGGCCAGCAACCGAGGTTACTGGGTAGCACTGTGGCCCGTCTATATGGAAGCATGTGACTGACAGGCTTTGTCCAAAGCCAAACACACCCAGGGGCGGCAGTAAGGAAGAGTAATGCATTTTTCCTCTGCCTGTCCGATTGGTGTAAGCATGGGTGCATGATTTTCACAGGAGTGGGTGGGGGGGTAGCATTAAAGAACATTCAGATGCAGCCATCCAGACCTTAGTGTGTGACCCTCCCGAAATACTTAATAAAAAAATATTTTCTATCTAATTGGCTAGTACACATGAAGTAGTAGACCAATAAGGCCTTTCTAACTACCTGTTAAAGAGACATAGCAACATGGAATTTGATGGCGGATAAGGACCATTCGGCTCATCTAGTGTGCCTATTTTTCCTACTATAAACACCTCAAACCTTATTTTTTGACCTTGGTCATATCTTAGGCATACAGCTATCCTATAAGCTCTCTAAACATCAAGAGAGGCTCTTTTTTTTCCAAGTATGTAAGAAAATCTACCTCCCAATATGGCCAACCAATGCTGCAACCTTTTTTGAAGTTTTATTTGCATCAGAATTGATCATTGCGCTTTTGGGAGCAAAAATGGCAAAGTAATATTGAATTTGTGGGTAAAATGTTTGTCTGGAATAATTGTTTGTCATGGCTCAGGTCACAGTTCAGTGTGTTTAAACTTGGTAACTTGGTCATCAGTTTGTACCCCCAGTTCCACGTCTGTGTCTGAAAGCTTCCTGTAAAGGGACACTAAATGTAGACTTAAAAAAAAAAAAATTAAGTGCACACATCCCATTTCTCAGTCCTTTATGGTTTAAGAGATATTAGCCACTAAAGTTCCCCTTCTCCTGATGTCGGCTGTAAAGCTGACAGAAGGAGATCCGTGTCGGCCGACATGAGGATGCTCTTCAGCAGAGCTGCAATAGCAATATTTAAAAACAACTACTTCATTGGAACGGTCTACAAAGTGTGCTTGCAAACCAGGCACACTTTGTAGACCATTCAAATGAAGTAATTATTTTCCAGTATCTCTATTATAGCTCTGCTGCAGAGCCGCTGGCCAATCCCAGGACCGGGATCTCCAGCTGTCAGCAGAGCGCTGATGTCAGGAGAAGGGTTGGGGGAGGGGAACTTTAGATGTTAATATCTCTCAAACCATAGAAGTTGGAGAGATGGGATTTATGCCACATAATTTATTTTTCTTCTGTGTCCCTCCCTGGCATTAGAATTGGGTTGTTGTCTCCGCCCTACAGCTGGGTAGGACATGCGCAAAACTTCAAAGCCTCCTTTCTTCTTCTCTGATTTAGTTTTTTTTGTCTTACCCAGCTGGATGGACACATCCTTTCCCCTGGAGTTGTTTTTTTTCTTCTTTTGTTTGGGCTGAGCGGCGGCGTATTGAGTTGTGCACTTCCTGCTGGCTATCCGATTTCATATCCACCCTTCCTGGCCCTCTATCAGACAGCGAGCAGGGTTTGGCATCGGAAGTATTGAAAATTGGAGCGGGGCTCCCCTACCTGTTGGCATTGACCTCCTCGTCCTTATCAGTATGATGGGCTGGTTTTCCCTCCTGTCTGGTGAAGTTTTAGTCACCGCTACACACGCTGATCCTCACCTGGAAACAGGAAGTGGAAGTTCACCTTTATAGCCTTTGCGTGTCACAGGTGAAACGCACTCCACTGGAAGTCCCATGAGGGCGACTAGCGGATCCGCACCGGAGGATGCTTACTCTACTTTACCCACAGGTATTTAAGGTTGGGGTTTGTTCTGGATTGTGGCTATATGTATAGGGTGTAATTCCTGTATTATTTTTAGCTACAGTATTCTTATTTTGACTTAAGCTATGTCTAATCCCAAAAGTAAAGAGAAGGATAAGGAAAAAGATAAGGAGAAGCTGGCCCCCGAGACCCCTGTTAAGGAGGATAAGAGCGTTTCTAAAGTTAAAAGTTGCTTCTCCTGTGAGGCTAAACTGGGACCCAATGATATTGGCAAGATCTGCTTGGAATGCATTAGGAAAGCATCAGGAGCAGATATGACATTCCAGTTTTCTGACTTTTTGAGTTGGATGAAGGTATCCATGCAGGATACCTTCAGATCTATGCAGGAAGAGGAGTCTTCTAGGAAACGTCCACATATGGATCCAGGAGAGGGTACTTCCTTCTGCCAGGAGGAGGATAACTTAGGTCAGAGCCTTTTTGACCCTGAGTTGGTGTTATCCTCAGAAGAGGAAGGGGAAATTACAGACGACCCAGGCTCATTTGCCTTGGATAAGGTAGATTGACTGGTTCGGCTGGTCAGGAAGTCCCTAGGTCTGTCTGAAGTTCAACAAGGCTTAGGAGTTATGGACGCTGCCTTCCTTGGGAAAAAGGACGTCCCTGTTTTTCCCATACACCAATCTATCTTTGATCTAATTAACTCAGAGTGGAAGATCGGAGATCAGAGATCTAATGTATCTAGGCTTTTCTCTAAACTGTATCCTTTCAAAGAGGAGGAAGTCAATGCCTGGGTATTTCCTCCCAAGGTGGATGCCTCTATTACCCAGCTAGCCAATGCACTACTCTTCCTCTGGAAGACTAGACTTCTCTTCGAGACCCGATGGAAAGAAAATCGGACAGCATTCTCAAGCATCAGTTTTTGGTTCTGGGTCAGAACCTAAAGGCTTCCACAGCTATGGCATGTCTTACAAGATCTATGCGCATATGGCTGACTAGCCTTGAAGAGAAGATTGAATCTAATATTTCTGGGTCTAAGCTTTTGAAAGAGGTGGCGGTTATGAAGAAAGCTACAAACTTCTGCTGTGATGCCTCCCTGGACATCATTCGCCTAATGCCAGACCTTCTCTCTCTGTAGCAGCCAGAAGAGCACTGTGGTTAAGACCTTGGAATGCTGACACCTCTTCCAAGGGAAAGTTGATAGCATTACCTTTCTTGGGAAAATCCTTATTTGGTGAACAACTTGAGGAGATTATTAAAAAAGCCTCAGGTGGGAAAAGCTCTTTTCTCCCTCAGGAACGCAGACCAAGGTTCCCATCCCCTGGATCCTCAAGTTCTAAGTCTAAGTATTCTTCCTTTCGGGATCAATCCCGGTTTCAAGGAAGATCATATGGTCTTAAAGGGATAGTATTACTACAAAATTACTATCCCTCATATTGTAGCCCTTAATAAACTGAGTTAAATGACACCAGAGGCATCTCTCAAAACCTTATGGTTTAAGAGATAGCCACTTTCAAAGTTTCCTCTCTCCTGTTGTCAGCGTTCTGCTGCCAGCAGGGGAATCCGGTCCCGGGACAGGCGGAGGCTCTTAAACAGAGCCAATATCTCGTTATGGAAGGAAAAATGATTAATTGAAACAGTCTTCTACGTGTGCTTGGTTACCAAGCACACGTAAAAGACTGTTTCAATTAATCATTTTTCCTTCCATAACGAGATATCGGCTCTGTTTAAGAGCCTCCGCCTGTCCCGGGACCGGATTCCCCTGCTGGCAGCAGAACGCTGACAGCAGGGGAAAGGAAACTTTGAAAGCGGCTATCTCTTAAACCATAAAGGTTTGAGAGATGCCTCTGGTGTCATTTAACTCAGTTTATTAAGGACTACAATATGAGGGATAGTAATTTTGAAATAATACTATCCCTTTAAGAAACAAGGATTTCCCAACTCTTCTAGAGAGGGCTACAGGAGAGGGTTTACCAGAAAGCCGCAGAATAAAGTAAAATTTCTATGAAGTTGGGCGGGCCCTAACTCCAGGCCCAGTTGGGGGCAGGCTGTTTTTTTTTCTGTCTGCATGGCTACAACTCCCTCATTTAGATCATTGGACACAGAAGATTCTAGCGTTGGGGTATTCGCTGGAATTCCACACTGCCACAAGAATTCCTCATTTTGTTCAGTCAAGAATCCCCTCCAATCCTGTGAGGAAGAAGGCCTTCAAGGAATCTATACATCGCTTACTGACAGACAATGTGATACAACCAATTCCCTGTCATCAGCAGGGTTCTGGAAGACATTTAGTTCTGTTTATAGTTCCGAAGAGTTCTGGGGGATTTCGAACCATCTTGGACCTAAAGACAACCAACCAACATCAGAGAGTTGCACATTTCAAAATGGAGTCTACCTCATCTCTGATGAAGACCATCTTCCCAGGAGATTACATGACCACGATAGAACTAAAGGATGCATACCATCATATTCTAATACGTGCATCACACAGGAAGTTCCTGAGGTTCGCGGTGGGATCAGATAATTTTCAGTTCAGGTCTCTTCCCTTTGGGCTATCCACAGCCCCAAGGGTATTTTCCAAGGTCCTAGCATCAGCTCTTCAGCCGCTCAGAAATCAAGGGATACACGTCATCTCCTATCTAGACAACATCCTGATCCTAGCAGAAACACGCCTCAAGGCGATTCAGCTGACCAATCAGACCATGGATCATCTGCACAGATTAGGATGGATGATACAGGAAGACATGAGCCAGCTACTCCCTTCCAGAACAATGACCTATCTGGGTCTACAAATAAATTCCCAGACAAACACAGCCAGCTACTCCCTTCCAGAACAACGACCTATCTGGGTCTACAAATTCCCAGACAAACACAGTTCGACTGATAGAGGACAGAGGCAAGCGTATCATCAGGACAGTGAACCTCTTCAAAAGAAGTTTAGTCCATACATCCCAGGATTTCATGAAAATATTGGGCAATCTCACATCAGCAACTCAAGCTGTTCCTTGGTCACGACTTCATATGCTTCCAATCCAGTTGAACTTTTTAAAGTTTTGGAACAAAGATTCTGTGAATATTTCCCAAAGGATACCCCTACTCCCATCAGCAAAGAAAGAGTTGGGATGGTGGCAGCAGAAAAAGAACCTCATGATGCCCTTCAGTCTGCAGGATCACGATTGGGAGATTCTGACAACAGATGCCAGTCTGTCGGGCTGGGGCGGAATTTGGAGATCAACCCCCTTCCAGGGAAAATGGAAGCATTCAGAAAGCAGGTTACATATAAACATACTGGAGATGAGGGTGGTATGGTACTGCATCCAACACATAAAAAGTCATTTAGTGGGAAAATGGGTGTTAATACATTCAGACAACTTTCTGAATGTACCTGAGGAATCAGGGAGGAACAAAGAGCTGCAGTCTTTACAAGGAAGCAGAGAGAATTCTCGTTTGGGCATAAGCAAACATCAAAGGCATCTCGGCATCTCACATTGCAGGGAAGAGCAATCCTATCGCAGACTATCTCAGCAGGAGATCAATAGACCCAGGAGAATGGTCTCTGGATCCTCAGGTCTTCAATCAAATCTGAGAGAAATGGGAGATGCCAGAAGTAGATCTGATGGCCTCAAAAGAGAATGCAAAATGTCCAGTATATCTGTCCAGATGGAAAGACCAGAACTCTGTGGGATATGATTCCCTCAGACTGCCTTGGAATTACAACCTAGCTTACATATTTCCTTAATTTCTGATCAACATGGATGTCATCAGGAAAATCAAGAGGGATCATCTGGATGTAATCCTAATCGCTCCCCATTGGCCCAAGACACCTTGGTTCTCCTTTCTTGTGACATTATCCATACCTCCTCCATGGGAACTTCCTCTGTCTCCCAATCTTCTGAAGCAAGGACCAGTTTGCCAACCAGATCCTGCCTTTTTACATCTGACGGCAGGCAGACTGAGAGGTTTATGTTAAAGGAACAAGGATTATCAGATTCAGTAGCCAATACCATCATTACTGGAAGGAAACCATCAACCTCCAGAGTATATTCCAGAAATTGGTCCACCTTTTCTACTTGGTTTAAAACCAAATTCCCTCAAGATTCTAGGATTTCTGTTCCCAGAATTTTGGATTTTTTACAGGAGGTTTTCCAGTTGGGTCTGAGGCCTGCCTCGATCAGAGTACAGGTATCGGCCTTATCAGCTATCCTAGCAATTCATTTAACAGAGCATGACCTTATCAAAAGATTCCTGTGGGCAATTTCTAAAATAAGGCCCCCCAGCTGGAGGGCGGAGACAACAACCCAATTCTAATGCCGTGTAGGGACACAGAAGAAATACAAATAATGGTAAGGACATTTCTTATTTTTAAAATCTACAAAACAACATAAAGATATTATTGGCCATTAGTGTCCCTTTAAAAAAATCCTATTAAAGCAGAACTACCACCCCTTACAAACATGGCCCCAAATAATTACCCATCTGGCGACTAGCTGCTCAGTAGCGCTAGTCTCCAGAATTATTACCGTGTTAATGAGAATTATACACTGCTCCCAGACTAACAGGAAGGAAACAGCGCAGACATCTTTCCATAGTGATGCCTGCTCTGTCAGTCCCAGCTGGCTCCAAGAGACGTTGCTAGGAGCCATTCGGCTCCAAAAGGGAGTGACAGCGCAGGCGCGCAGACGTATCTATGGAAAGATGGCTGCACTCTTTCCTTCCTGTTAGTCTGGGAGCAGTGTATAATTCTCATTAACGCGGTAATAATTCTGGCGACAAGCGCTACTGAGCAGCTAGTCGCCAGCTGGGTAATTATTTGGGGCCATGTTTGTAAGGAGTGCAGTTCCGCTTTAAAGTAATTTCCAAATAAGCTACAAGTGGATAAAAAAAAAATCCTTCTTGACTCCAAATGGCAGTCAGATATTTCAGTATCCTATCTGCTTTGAAATCAACTGTCATAATTCTTTGTATTGTTCTGAGCTAGAAAAGGCATCCATTACATTTTTGAAAGTATCTATAGTACTTGCGTACATCAAGTTCAACCCATGCCAAATCTCCCTTGTTGATCCAGAGGAAGGGGGAAATTTTTTTTTCCAAAAAAGGGGTAAACGTAAAAAAAAAAAAAAAAAAAAAAAAAGTCCTTCCTGTCTTTGTAAAGATTACTGTCAATATTGTCCTGAGCGAGAAGAGCATCTACTATGTTTTTGAAAACGCCTATACAGTATTCCAATTTCCCCAGGGTGTGGTCTTTGTAATAGCCTTGAATATATTTGTAATTGTTAATCCTATAGCCCCTTATATGTCTCTCTTCTAATATAAACTAACCCAGTTTGGCTAGTCTTTCTTTATAGAAAAAATTGCCCGATCACTTTGTGGCTTGTGTCTGTACTTGTTTCACTTCAATAATGTCTTTTTTAAGAACTGGTGCACAAAACTGTACTCCATATTCTATTTGAGGCCTTACCAAAGACAAATAAATTGGCCGAATACACAGATCTGGTATGAGACCTGGCTATTGCTGTTATCACGAGTCTTGTGTTCCTGCATGATCACGTATTTTGAGAGCTCCTCCTCATCACAGTGTAGGGCTTTGCTTCTGCAGAAGAACAATGCTAAGCTGGTAGCAAAAATGAGTTGCTGCACTGCAATACACATAAGGTGCTAAAATGTTCCTGCATTTTATGTTGAATGCAAAAAAGGTTCAACAAGCTACTTTTGAGCTGTAGCAGATGTGGCAAAATCTCCTCTGTTAGCAGCCCAATTCACATCAACTGGGAAAGTTTTGGTGCGTTCAACGCAGCACAGAAAATGCTGCATTGATAATGTCCAAGTGAATTAGGCCAGTATCATGGCCTGTTTACAGCACTTGGGAGCCAAATTTTGATACCCCTACCCTAAAGTGTTAATAAGCTATTGCCTAAGCCTGAAGCAAAATGCCTTTTTTGATTTTGATAGATGTGGTGTACCCAATAAAAAGTCCAGATTTTCATTTAAAAATGTAAAAATACAATTTAATATAAATGTTCTTAACCCATATGGAAGCAATGTATTTCAAACCCATCTGGTCTTCAAGGGGTTAAAGTGGATCTATCACTTTAACACTTTCAGTTCCATAGGGGTATGCAACACATGGCTTTGCAGTGCATACCCTGGCACTGAAAGGGTTAAGATAAATATAGTTTGTTTTATACATAATTAAAATCCGCTTATATGTTGCAATAGCCAGTTTTATGTAAAATCGTTTTTGAGAAATGAACCTTAATATTTGAATGGCACAGTATGCTAATTAGTTATTTTCATACACAAACTACAGCTCCCTGTATTATTAGAAATTTCCCCAGTGTGTGGGCTGTGTCGATTCATTCATAACACAGTATGTGATATTCACTCAACACAAAGTTAGCATAAAGTGCCACATTGTGCCACCAATTAATGGCTAATTTCTCAAAAATATTTATATTACAAGCTTTAATAAAGGTTTGAGAGATGCCGCTGGGCTCATTTAACTCAGTTTTTTTTACTGGCTACAAGATGCAGGATAGTAATTTTAAGTATTACTATCCCTTAACTACCCTTGACGGTCATAGTACGTCATGGGTCAATCTGAGTTAACGACCCATGACGTACTATGACCGTCATGGAATTCGGGGCTCCCCCCGCGGCTGCACACCATTTGGGGAGTCCGGAACAGGAAAGTAAAAAAAATGCTCCGTGGTCATCCAGTGACCGCGTTGCGCCGATCAACCGGTCGTTAAGGGGTTAATGTGATGCTTGTTGTTTTTGGCTTCATTGCGCTACTAAATACATATTTCTATCTTTCAGTTTGACATTTCTGAAATCAAAACTGCGTGAATGATAAAATAAATTATGTCCTTATATAGCTGTATATAGAGGATATTGCACCTCCTAGTTTTTCATGCTCTTACATGTGTGTGTGTGTTATGAATAACCCAGGAGAAGGAAAAAAAAATCCTGTATTAATTGCAGTGTAAAATGATTGTTTATTTAATTTGTTTTGTAGGATTTATCGCTATCAGACATTTGACTATTCGTTCTCCAACACCGAGTCCTTGCTTCACGCTATAGGGGGCAGTGACTTCACTATGCGTGTAAACATGACAATCGATGAGACTATGCAGAAAGCCGGCTTCTCCCAGAGGTTTATTGATGACATAGTGGCTCCCGCCATGAGAGTTAACTACGGGCAAGGAGTCAAAATCAATGGCTTTGTTGGTGAGAGTTTTACCAAAGTTGCAAATGCTTACTAGTTAAAGGAACAAAGGTTGCGCAGCTACATGCTTCACAATGAACAGCAGACCCCTCTGTTCCTTAAAGGGTTAATATAATTTGGGGTACAGGTTATCCCAAGTATGAAGCTCCTTTCACAGGTGTGACGTCAACTTAGTGATGTGTTAGATCTTAAGTCTTTGGTGAAAAGTAACTTGCTGAGATATGGTGCCTTTCACACCGGTAACTGTCGCATCTTATGATTGCACCAAAATCTATCATACAGCAATTTTATTACATTCTCTCAGGAATGCAGCAAGGTTGCAATAAGAGGCCTGTGTAGTGGCCCATGGGGCTGGGGACAGGCCTTACACACTAGCTACTTTGGATGTTGCGATAGTTATGGCAATGTCTAATGAATTGTTAACCTACGTGGGCACCAACCAGCAATTGGCTAGCTCTCACATGGGCCAGTCGTCATACAACCTCTCCTGCATCCCAGTTGGCTGTGGAATGCAGTAAGGAGGCAAGTGAAGATACCCAGGAAACAGAACTGTCACAAGGGGCTGCCATAGTTGTGCCAGCTGTGTGAAAGAAGCCTAACAGTGTTCACTGGAGGAGATGCACCAAGACTTGATAAAGCGGAGATGACGTCTTCAGTCATATCACTTCTCCATTTCCTGTGTTATTCTTTGGAGCCAATTCGCTAATATTTCTCCAACTTTGGATATCTTAGTACGTAGGCTCTATAGAATAACATAGGAACTGAAGAAGACATATTACTGGAGAAGTCATCTCTGCTTTATCACCTCCACTAGAAGGGATTATATTATATATATATAATGAAGTATAGAAAAGACGGGAAGCGCCAAATATTGTAGCTCCATGAATATAATGCAATACTATGAATAAAAATTGTACGCACAGTGTAATATTGTCAGACTTAGGCTATCAATAAGTCTGACGACCAAGCCAACAGAGAATAGTTACCCTGTCTCCATTCAGATGACATTTCTCTCTGGACTCCTCTTGAGGCAAAGGAAGAATAGCGGCAAACATGCCCCACATAAGAAATGTTGATTCACTAAACATCCTATATTATAATTTGCTAAGGATATTTATCAGAAGCTGTCATGCACAGTAGAGACTGCTGCGCACTCTGCAGTGGTGCACAAGTTACCCCTTAACCCACATGAATCAGAGGCTAAAAAAATGCATCCAAATAAAGGGACATCAAATATTCATATTCTCCGATGACAGACAAGAAGTCCAGCATCGTAAATAACACACACCCACATTACTTCATTCTTATACCGTTGCAGAGAGCGGGTTAAAGGAGTGCAGTCACAGATCACTATTTGAATCATTGAGATACTACAAATGCGGGCTGTTACCTATCCCCGAATCTCTAGAGCATGCCAGTATTCAGTCAGTTCTTTTGTGAGTAGTATACTATAAAATAGGTAAGCACTAAATAGTGACAAATATTTAAATAAAGTATCTTTTACAAAAAATCATGAATAATAATAAATTATAAGAATAATATATAAAGCGGCTCTAGAACCCCTATCTAAAATAAGAGCAAAATAAATACAAGAAATAATGTGGGTGAGTGCTATAAGTGAAATACAAAACAATATAAATATATATGATATTTATACCACATACATTTGTAAAATAAGATAATTAGCAGGAATCGGCATGGTTTTATGAGGAATAGAACATGCCAAACTAATCTTTTGAGCTTCTGTGAAGAAGTAAGTAGCAACCTAGACAATAGTAAAGTAGTAGTGTAGTCATGCATTTGGGAAGAAAAAATCCCAATGCTACTTATACTTAGTGGAATCATTTTAGGGGGTTCGTTGCTAGAGAAAGACCTGGGAATCCTTGTAAATAAAGACATGGAAGCAGTGACTGGTGTCAAATAGCAAAAGCAAACAAAGTTTTGTCTTGCATAAAAAGGGGTATTGAAGCAAGAGTGGATAACATCATTTTGCCACTGTACAAATTGTTAAAGGGATAGTAATACTTTAATGTTACTATTCCCCATTTTGTAGCTATTTGAAAAAGAATTGAATTGCCCCCAGGTTCATCTCTCACACCTTTATGGTTTGAGAGATAACTGAAAGCAAACTTTCCCCCTCCCTCCCCCTTCCCTGAAGTCAGCGTTGTACTGACTGCAGGGATATCCGGTCTTTTTTTCATCAGGCGGCTCTGCAGCTGAGCCGAGATCGCGTTAGTAAAAAAGAATTATTTTACTGAAACCAAGCACATGTAGAAGACCGTTTCAGTGAAATAATTATTTTTCACTAACGCATTCTCGGCTCAGCTGCAGAGCCGCCTGATGAAAAAAGACCGATATCCCTGTAATCAGTACAATGCTGACTTCAGGGAAGGCGGAGGGAGGGGGGAACTTTGCATTCTGTCATTTCTCAAACCGTAAAGGTTTGAGCGATGAACCTGGGGGCAATTAAATTCTTTTTCAAATAGCTACAATATGGGAAATAGTAATATTAAAGTATTACTATCCCTTTAAGACTTCACCTCTAATATGCAGTGCAGTTTTGGGCACCGGTTCTGAAAAATGATATTCTGGAATTGAGGAGAGTATAGCGAAGAGCAACAAAATTAATTAAGGGAATGTATGAGGAACGTCTAGACAAACCTGGTTTATTTAGAGAAAAGATGACGAAGAGGAGACCTTATCAGAATGTACAAGTATGTGAGAGGTCAATACAAGGATCTGTTTGGTGAGCTTTGCCTAATCAAATAACCATGGGCCACCCCTTGAGATTAGAGGAAAGGAGGTTTCAACTTCAGCAGAGGAAGGGTTTTTTTACAGTAAGGTCTGGTAATTGTGGAATTCCTTACCCAAGGACATGGTAACGACAGATACAGTGGATACACTAGAGAAGATTAGACACATTTCTTTCAAGAGGGAACATACAGAGTTATACTGTGTATTAGTAGGTAAAGCATGACGTTTAGATAAAGACTAACTTATTTTACAGCAAGGAAGCCTATATGATTCTCATTTCTCTGTGTTACGAGGCAAAGGTTGAACTTAATGTTACTATGTTTATCAAACCTTAATGCATAACCCACTCAAAACATTTCATTACTTGAACAGATTGGGCTATATTCCTCAAGATAAAGAGTTACAAGACAAACCAACTGCACCATAGGGGTGGTGAGGTGATCACCATTGATTTAAAAGGGGCTTTTAACCCCTTGAATGCTACAGGGGTCTCATAGATCTCTCAAGCGATTGCCACATTTAAATCTGTGCAGACTTCTGGCATTTTCATTTCATAGTTGGTTTGTGAGCCTCAGTGGACCAACAGGGGGAGCCAAAGGGGGTGATTGAAAAGAGACCCTGTTGTTCCTGTGGACTAAACACTGAACTTTCAGACTGAAGTATTACAGGTTAGTTTCCTGCCCTGTGTGAAGCCATTCCCAAAGCAAGAGCATCTTGCCATTTAAGACCTTTATGTAATTTATGCAAAATTACAAATATGGGTATAATACCATATTATGTGAAAGAAATGGTTAAAAGAACATGATATACATAAAGAAATAGAGATTCCCAACCTAATAAAAGGCTAAACCAGACACAAGCAAACTGGAGTAATTTTGGGGCAAACAGTTTGTACCATAAGGCACAAAGACAAATCCCCATTGATCAAAATGCCGTATTTAAATCAAATGGGATTTTGGGGATGTTTATTTCTCCTCTATGGTACTGTTGTTTAACCACAGAATTGCTTCAGTTTTGACACATAAGACTATCTTTGTGTGTATCTGCTTTGGCCTTTTAACTCTTTGAGTACCAAAGGGCTACGCAACGCAATGCTTTACGTTCCCCTCTTGCACTCAAAGGGTTAACACTGAGAAGCCTCCATGTTTCGAGCATAAGCTCATTTTTCAAGAGGCTCTTCTTGGAGTAGACTTGGTAAAATGGCTACTACCCCCCTCCTCTTTAAATAAATGGGAATTTAGTAAATGTTTGTCCTTTACTGTGCAGTCGATTTCGCCCCAGAATTTTTTCTCCTTTTTCTTTGTGCAATTGAATGGTCCCATGTATCCCTCCCTCAATGTATGTCGCTTTTTTCTTGTTAGGAGCAGTGTCTCTGGCTGGTACAGACTCTGGTCTCTGGGCTGTGAAAGGTGGTAATAATCTTGTGTGCTCAGGTCTTGTTTATGCTTCCAAGGCCCACTTAATACATGGCACCGTCACCTCCGTGCAAGAGAAGACACGTCCCTTGAAAACAGGTGAGTGACTGCTGGTTCTGGAGGTAAGAGTTATTTAAAGGGCCATGTGTGTAATATGTCTGTTAACCCTTTGAGTGTCAGAGGGGTACACAATGCATTGCGTTACACACCTCTCTGACACTCATAGAGTTGAAGGAACTCCAATACCCCAAAATTAACTTTATATATCATATTCAGACAGCATTTGGTTAATTTTGTTTGTTTGTTTGTAGACAAGCGCTATAGCATTAATTTATTTATGTTAGATATTAGTATCCACTGATTAAAGCCGAACTTTCAGATAGTACTAAGTCGCCATGCACTCATTAAGCGCATGGCGACCAGCTTGGAAATCAAAGTCTTACCTTTAAAAAATTGCACATTCAGAAGAAATCCTTGCCATTTGGAGACTGACAGACAGGTTAGTGCGGTCCGAGCACCTGCGCCGTCAGTCCCTTCCGGTTACCATGTGGTCACTGCAGTGCTACTCAAAGAAGACTGGGACAGACAGCGCAGGAGCGTGGACAAAATGACTGCGCTGTAGCCTGGGTTCCGGTCTCCAAATGGCAAGGATTTCTTTAGAATGTGCTATTTTTTTAAAGGTAAAACATTGATTTCCAAGCTAGTCACCATGCTCTTATTGAATGCATGGTGACTTAGTACTATCTGAAAGTTCCGCTTTAAGTTTTCAGAAAGTGTAATGCCTTATCTCAGGTAATTTACAGGCAGTAATGGACTGTCGTTTCAGAGATGCCCGTCATGATTTATATGATAATGGGACTCAGGGGGTCCTGCAAAAGGCAACTATAGAAGCTCCTGTGGAACAGGCGACATGAAATAGTGATTTTTTTTCCGAATGCTATCATGAAGTACAGTATTGTTGTGTACATAACCCTGCTTCATTTTAGATGTTACTTTAACCCAGTATTTCTCAAACAGTGTTGCCTACCCCTCTGATACTTAAAGGGTTAAAATAATGATGAAATTGGGCTGCACTGTGAATTAATAATGCACTAGGATGGCCAAAGTCCCCATATCTTTTGAGAACTTACCGTAGCTTCTCCCCTTCCTCCCCTAGAGATGTAATTGGACGCATGTCGGAGTATTTAATTGGAGATGTCTCTACCATTCAAGGGGTTAGAAGCCCCACTTAAAGGGGATCCATCACCCCTATACAAGTTTATCTGAAATGGTTATATAGCGGTTATGCTGAATACTGTATTACTATGTTTTAAAACGCTATTTGGCAGAAATGTAATGATTAAATACTGCCCTGCGCCCAACTTCTGCCTGTAAGCTGGAGCGATCTCTGGCCAACGAGACCACTCCAGCTTACAGGCAGAAAGCCTCCGTCATCAGAGGAGGGTGGATAGAGGGAGGGGAGCAGAGGCAGAGTGACAGACTGCGGTACAGAGCAGGTAACAGCAGTATGTCTGGAAGTAGGGCGCAGGGCAGTATTTAATCAATAACATTTTGGCCAAATAGTGTTTTAAAACAAGAAAGTAATGTAGTATTCATCATAATCGCTATATAACATAACATTTAAGATAAACTTGTATAGGAGTGATAGATCCCCTTTAAATCAGTGTGATTTTATTTTATTTATTTATTTTTTTTTGTCTGTATGAAAGTATGTTCTTTACATACAGTGCCAAGCAGAGAGAGCAAGTTACATCATCATTAGAGGTCGGGAATCAACATAAAATATTAATTGTTTTATGCAAAAAAGGTGCAATTTTGGTGAAAACACACTTCACCGGAGAAGAGAAATGAAAATACCCACTTATTTGAATGGCGTCTCTAATCCCTTGAATGCTACAGAGGACTTTGTTGTATTATGAAGCAATGCTTTGGAGACCTCACTTGCATTCAATGGGTTAAAAGCCTCATTTAATTCAGTTATCTTGATAATTTCTATTTGCCACCTATGGGATAATTGGTTTCTGCATAAGGCCGCAAATATCTTTAAAAGTAATGATTTGCTTGTAACGTAGGCTAGTGTAATGTTGGCGTTGAAACATCGTAGGGGTTTGATACTTCTTATTCCTAAATTATGGGGTAACTTTGGTTACCCAACAACATTTTTTGGCTGCCCCTCTCAGCTGTGGGCATGAGAAACCAGGGGATGGGGCCATGTGCCCAGAGAGGTGGAAGTTTATAATGTTACTACTCCCATGCATGAGATATTGATGTCCATTAACAAGTAAAAGACTGAACTCTAATGTATGTGTTTTAACTGCCTTTTAAAAGCATTGTCTCCTGTTGCTATCTTGCAGGAGGTACAAAGAAATTGTATGAAGTGAGTTCTGAAACTATCAACGGTTCCTATATTGACATGTATGATATTCTGATAATTGCAACACCTCTTAGCAAGGGTGTCAGCAGCATTAACTTTTTGGAATTCAACCCTCCCATACAGACCTTCCCCCAGCGGTACCAGCAAACAGTGGCCACCTTTGTTCATGGGCGTCTTAATGATTCTTTCTTTGGGTGCGCTGACCCTTGCCAGCTATCTGAGATATTAACTACAAATAACCCCAAGCTGTTTATCAGCAGTATTGGCATTGTGACTCCCGTAAAAGCTGTGGAAGAAAAGGACATCTCAAAATCTGCAGGTCTTAAAGTGTGGAAGGTCTTCTCTCCAGAGCCACTGACTGAAGAACAATTGAAACTGCTCTTCAAGTCTTATCACTCAACAAGTGTAAAAACATGGCTGGCATACCCTCACTACAGCCCTCCAGAAAAACTTCCTCCCATCATATTGCATGATAGAATGTACTACGTCAACAGCATAGAATCAGCTGCCAGTGCCATGGAAATGAGTGCTGTGTCTGCCAAGAATGTGGCTCTACTCTCCTACCATCGTTGGTATGGCAAAGAGGAGTATATTGACCAAGAGAACTTATCAGAGAAGCTCAAGTCTGAGCTGTGAGTGGTTCTGACAAGTAGTCAGTGTAAAATATAGAAAGGAGGAGAGGGATGTGTTTAAAATGATAGAATGCAGGTTTAACAGCATAACAATATGTTGTTGATTTTAAAGTGAAACTACTACCTCTTAAACACTTTAACTTCAATAACACCCCCATCTGGCGACTAGCAGCTTAGTAGCGCTAGTCACCAGAATTATTACCTTATTCAAAAGAAATATGCATTCTTACCGGGCTGACAGTAGTACGGAGTGCAGACATCTTGCCATATTGACGCCTGCTCTGTCAGTCCCAGCCAGGTCCAGGAGGCGTTGCTAGGAGCGGTCCTGCTCCAAAAGGGCTGACAGCGCAGATGTCACTATGGGAAAATGTCTGCGCTCCGTGCTGCTGTCAGCCCGGTAAGAATGTATATTTCTTCTGAATAAGGTAATAATTCTGGGGACTAGCACTACTAAGCTGCTAGTCGCCAGATGGGGAGTTATTGAAGTTAAAGTGTTTAAGAGGTGGTAGTTCCGCTTTAAGTATAGCTCTTGCATTATAAAAAAAATAGGTGATTTTGAAAGAGCTTTCAAAGTGCCCATATTTTTTATTTAATTTGAAATCTTTAGTTTTCTTTATTTGCCAGTGTATACACATTAAACAGTGCTGTCTGACATGCTTGCCCGATATTAACATGCCACACTACTCCCCATTCCCCCAGACACCCCCTGCCAGCCAATACTAGAACATTTGCTAAATATACCAGATATTTCGAAAGCTCTTTCTAAATCATCTATGTGTTACAGTGACTGTTCCTTTTTATATACTTGGTGCTAGAACTATGTGTTAGATACCTTTTATAGCATCAAAGGGGTACCCAAGAGATTTGTTTGGTGTTGCTCAGTTGGCACTGTTTCCATGACAAAGGCCGTCAAAGTGTCAAAAGCTGATTACGATGGAAATGTTTGGGGATATAGTAGTCGACTACATGGTTCCAGTTGCAGTGTTATTCTATGGTGCCTAATCATTAAAGGGATAGTAATACTTCATTTTAACTTTATTTTATTTTGTAGGCATTAAAAAAACATGAAGAATGATATAAGTCTTATCTCTCAAACCTTTATGGTTTAAGAGATATTCACAAACAAAGTATCCCTTCCCTGTTCAACCAGATCAGAAGGGAGGTGCCCAGGTAGACTGCAGAGAGGGACAATCTTCAATTAAGATAAGGGAAAAAGCTGAAAAGCTTGTCAAGGGGGGAAGGGCTTTCATTGTTTTAATACAAAGAAGACTGTCCCCTTCTGTTATCTGTCTGGTCTTACAACCAGATTCACATCTGAGAAGAGATGGCTTACAGTAGGAAAAAGGGGCGGGGAGGGGAAACTTTGCTTGTGAATATCTCATGAGAGATAAGACTTATATCATTCTTCATGTTTTTGTAATGCCTACAAAATAAAATAAAGTTAAAATGAAGTGTTACTATCCCTTTAAAGTGTGTGAGATCTCACTAAGTTCAACAAAGATATTCAGTAGACTAACATTGGAACTGAGGCCTATTTCGTCTCTATATTTTCTGTATAGTATTGCACTATAGTGGGTGGACACAGACTGAGAACTGAAGCAAACAATCTTCACCATAGAGCACAAATAAAAATCTACATAGATTAAAAGGACATCAGTGCATTGCTTCACTATGTATGGGAGACCCCTATAATTCCTTAAGTTAAAAGCCCTGCCAATTTTAACAATTTCCATTTGTCCCCTCAGTTGGTTTCCCCCAGAATTGCATCCGTTCTTCTATGAACACCAGCCTGCTTTTCTTAGAGAAATGTTTATTGAAATCTGTGCCATTGGACCTTATGTGTAATGTCCATAACTCCACCTCATCGTGGAGCTTACTGTACATTAAATCAGCTTAAAGAAGCGCTAACACCTAAAAATTATCTATGGTTATACACAATTACATGCCATGTATGTCATGCTATCCTCTGTTAAAAAAAAAAAAAAAAAAAATATCTGTTTACTTAGGCTTAAAATCTAGCCTTATATATGGTGGGCCCCATTCCTGCTTTTTTCAGTACTATGGGTGTCCCTTTATAATGGTAATATCGAAAAGTTGTCTCAGAAGTGATATTGTTTTATTGTCTGTTCAAGGGCCTGCGATAAGATATCAGCCTTTCTGAACAGAAGAGCAGTGAGTAGTAATCTCAATACATTAATAGCATTAATTTGGCACTATCAATTAACCAAGTTGTCTATATAGTTTAGTCCTACAGATGCATTAAAATGCAAGTTTGTAATTAGATTTGAGAGTTCTAAAGTAAAATTAATCAGTTTACAGATGCTGGCTGCAAGTACATTAGATTTAAAATTATATAACCCAATTAAATTTTTTTGGTGTTGGTGTT
Organism: Rhinophrynus dorsalis; assembly: GCA_037306005.1. NCBI lineage: Eukaryota > Metazoa > Chordata > Amphibia > Anura > Rhinophrynidae > Rhinophrynus > Rhinophrynus dorsalis. The sequence continues at coordinate 469,054,787 of CM074721.1, forward strand.
TTAATCCTTCCGAGGCAGATAAAATGAGTCTAGGACATACTTGAAAACAAGAGACAATATCAGTGTATTTTTTATGGTAAAATACTTTCACAAAAAACAGCTGGAAAACTTCATGTTGCCCACCCCTGGACTTAATTATTGAGCTCAGAATCAAGTTAATGTGGTGTAAATCTGAAAAAATTAATCAATTTCTGTTTCAAATAGAGCCATATGTGCTCACTGAATTTAGGATTTCATAATTTTTGAAGTTCACTGAGCACATATTGTTGTATTTGAAACAAAAGTTGGTATTAACCCTTAATTTTCTCAATCAATAAGAGAAGCATGTTTTATGTATTTTAGTTAATCTGACAAATCTGTAGTTATCTGAGTGAAGAAGACATTCATAAAACTTGCTTCTATCATTGACATTAAGGGTTACTTAATATTTATTTATGTTTAAAATATGTGCTCATTGTGGTTAAATTAACTTAAAAAATCATAAAACATTATCTTGTCATTCACATAAGGGTTAATATTAACATCAGTTTAAAACAGAACCACATGCTCATTGAATAAATTCAAAAGTGATTGCACTCCAAGGTTTGAGAGCTGGAGAGGTACGCAATGCATTATTCTGCAGTACGTTACATACCCCTCTGGCACTCAAAGGGTTAACAATAGTGTATATCATATATTAACCATTTGAATACAATGGCAAGAGTATGTTCTATGATTTTTTTCACTGAGAAAATATGGTTCTATTTTAAACAGAAGTTAACTTGAAAAATACAGTTTTGAATATGTTTTAAAAAGTAGTTTTACTGTTTTCTGTCTGTAAAATGCAGTTTGAAACAGTGGCATTAAAATGAATGTGCAGTGGCTAACTCTCGGTATCCATTTGAAGTGTTGCATGTAAAGTTTTGCATCATAAAATGAGGCACATTCTACATTTTGCTTTGCTCCGAATGGCACATTCACCATTTCTTGCGTTAACGTGTCGCAATATGGGTGCAATAATGCCGCAATATGGGTGCAATTTTGACGCATTATTGGTGCAATAGGAGTGCATTAAGGATGCAATATGGGTTCAATATTGGTACATCAGGAGGACTCTTGATACCCCACCAAGAGGTCTGAATTTAACTCTTTAAGTACCAGAGAAGTATCCAGTGAATTGGATACCTCTGTGGAACCCAAAGTGTTAAAAATACATTAAAATAATAAAAATGAATAATAAAAAAGTGCCATTGGAACTCACGCTATCTGACTCCCCTGCCTGGTTCCGCTACAGATCCCCTCATACACTGTCAGACCCCCAAGCCTGATTCTACTGCCCACTGAAAGTCACAGATCCCATATTCTCTCTCTGACCCCCCACCCCCACCCTGGTTCCATGTCTATTAGTCACAGACCCTGCATACACCCTCTGATCCACCAGCCTTGTTTTACTGGTAGTCATGGAATGTCACATATACTGCCTGCTTCCCACAGGAGCCATGCTTCTGGCACCCACTACAGTATGTCAACTCTTAGCAATGGGGTACCATTTTTCATAGGCTTGCATTACGTACCGATCATTTTTTTTAGCTGAAATATTTTAGTACCTTTGAAGTAACTGATGTATAAAATAAAAGTATGCATTTTTTTACTATAGCATCACATTCTGGAAAGAGTTGTGCACAATAACCTAGGGGTAAAAATACAAGTGGCCCCTCATTTGATCCGGTTGAATGTTTTTTCTGAAATAGTATGTCTTACAGACTTCTTCATATCTGTAATGGTTAATGATCATTTTAGTGCAGGCAGGTGATTTTACTGAAGAAAAGTGGCAGGTGTAGTTTTATGTTTCTGGCACCCCCTACTGCATGTCCCCCTATACCAATGGGGTACCATTTTTCTTGGGCTGGTAGAAAGTACTGAATACAGCAGGAACTGTCATTGTTTTCAAAGATTTTAGTATTTTGGAAGTGGTAGAAATGTAAAAATCCCCTATAAGCTACCTTATGGAAATAACTGCACACCACAGTTAGGGGTAAAAAGGTAAAAATTCCTTACATTTGAGGCAGGTGTATGTCTACTTTCCAGAATGGTATGCCATGTATACCTTTCCATCATATTTCTGTTAGAACCATTTTAGTGCATGTAGCCTATTAAAAAAAGAAAATAGATAGGTGTAATTTTGTGCTTCTGGCACCCTAGGGTATGTAAACCCATACCAGTGGGTTACCATTTTTCTTGGAGGAGTAGCTAATGAATTCAGGAAGTAATTACATAGATTTCAAAGACTTTAGTACATCTGAAAAGGTGGAAATGTTTACAGAAAAAAAATGGCTTTTTTTTTTTTTTTTAACAAATACAATACAGGCTGCTCAGGTGAGTAACATAAGTAGCTGTAGGCCCACAATGTAACAAAGGTGATAATTAAAGTTCAAACAATGAAAACTGGATGCTTCACTCACCCCACCATGCAGACGCTCATCTCCACCAAAGTTTCCAACATGTAGCAAACACCCGTCATCTAGGAGAATGGGGCTGAAACAAGGAACTCCACTCCTCTTTCAAACATAGAAAAAAACAAAAAGAATTCCGAGCTTGTAGACTTGAATGATGTAAAAATTCAAAAAGTTATTCCCTTCTGTCCGAATGTTTTTATTTCTTCAATAAAGCTTTTTGTATTTTTACATCATTCAAGTCTACGAGTGCGGAATTATTTTTGGTGTATCAATTTTTTCTTTTGCTCCACCTTCTGGAAACATTTGCACAAGCTAGGTTAGGGGCAGAAAGGCAAATGATCCCTCATTTGATGATGTGTGTTATCTTCTTTCCAAAATGGTGTGATTTGTCTAATTTTTTTTCATTTCTTTAGTTGAAACAACCATTTTACGACAGGCAAACCATGTCTGAAAAACGTAAGAAAAATGAGTTTTGTGCGTTTGGGTATGAATATGTCAGCTCATGCCAATGGGGTACTATTTTTCTTGTAATAGCAATAGCTAATGTCAAGAAGGCTATTCTACGATTCAAAAGCAGGTTCTATGAGCATGGAAATAAATGTGGGAGATGGCATGCCCAACAGCCAAAACCCTTGGGTCACTTGCCTTTTGTGTGCCAGATCCATGATGATCATAGTCATTTACTCTAGCTCCACTTTCTAGGCCATCTTTCACAAACTCTATAATTTGGGGGGGCCCACCTTTTGGACTCTGTTACAAGTTCTTTGTTTATTCTATTTTGCAATTCTGTACTCCCATGCTAATGCTTCAGCGGTCTACGGCATTCTAACAAGCGATCAGTACAGACAGACATGATTGAGTTAGCAATTAAACAATGGAAAAAGCTGATGGGTTTAATGGTCTGGGTTTAGATTTGTACAAGATATTGTTTCCATTCTTAAAGGGAAAATATCTGCACTCCGTGCTGCTGTCGGCTCGGTAAGAATGCATATTTCTTCTGAATAAGGTAATAATTCTGGCGACTAGCACTACTAAGCTGCTAGTCGCCAGATGGGGAGTTATTGAAGTTAAAGTGTTTAAGAGGTGGTAGTTCCGCTTTAAAGGGATAGTAATACTTCGTTTTAACTTTATTTTACTAAGTAGGCATTAAAAAAACATAAAGAATGATATAAGTCTTATCTCTTAAACCTTTATGGTTTAAGAGATATTCACAAGCAAAGTTTCTCCCTCCTGCCCCTTTTTCCTAGTGTAAGCAATCTCTTCTCAGATGTGAATCTGGTTGTAAGACCAGACAGATAACAGCAGGGGACACGCTTCTTTGTATGAAAACAATGAAAGCCCTCCCCCCCTTGACAAGTTTTTCAGCTTTTTCCCTTATCTTAATTGAAGATTGTCCCTCTCTGCAGTCTACCTGGGCACCTCCCTTCTGAGTTTGCTGAACGGGGGGGGGGGATACTTTGTGAATATCTCTTAAACCATAAAGGTTTGAGAGATAAGACTTATATCGTTCTTCATGTTTTTTTAATGCCTACAAAATAAAATAAAGATAAAACTAATTATTACTATCCCTTTAAGCTCCTTAGTCTCTAGGGCTCTAAACGCCATACCATACTTAATAAAAGATCATCCACTTTTGACTGAGACCCATATGATAGTGATACCTAAAGAGTCAATGGACCCTACTACAATGCCTTCCAGCTATAGGCCTAGCTTTCTTCTTAATGAGGATATCAAAATCTACACTATGGTCCTTGCCAACAGACTCAATCCTCATCTTCTCCCCACCCTCATTCCCTGGGATCTGTGTTTGTGCTGGGCAGAGAAGCTCATGATAATGCCATTAAAGTGATCAGTTTGATACAACATTATATTCTCTATAGGATGCCAACATTACTTCTTTCAGTGGACCTGGAAAAAGGCCGTTATAAAGCATTATAGTTTTGGTTCACTTTATGGCTCACGACATGGTTTTTTGTGTGAATCCCTCTGCTTGAGTAAGGATTAATCACTCGCTTTCAGATTGTTTTCTTTTAATAAATGTCACGTGTCAAGGCTGTCCCATCATATTCACTTTAGCTATGGAAATATTTGCTTAATCTATCAGAAAAAATGTAGACATCTCTGAATTGAGTGTTGAGGCTGCAGAATATAAATTGTCCCAAGTCTCTGGCGACCTCTTTCTAATCATTACTAATTCTTCTTCCTACCATAGAGAATTAGCTTAGCCTTTTAATTCCGCATCAAACTTCAAGCTAAATTTCATGACTATTACAATCCTGATTTCTCAAATTGTGGAACTTAAAAGAATAACATCTTTTACATTTGCTCCTAAATGTATTAAACACTTGGGTACCTTCTTCACTCCTTCTACCTCCTCCGTTTCCTGAAAATGTATCTGCTCTCCCTGGGTCTTTACGAAGTGGTCATCTCTTACCATGTCCCGGATTGGTAGGATAAATCTTGTTAAAATGATTTTGATCCCTAAACTTCTGCATCTGCTTCAGACTCTTCCTATTAGGCTGCTGCTTACCGATTTGAAATTAGTAGAACGCACAATCAACAATTCAATATGGCAGAAAAATCCCACTCATCTCAAGCTGATGCACCTGATGAAGGAAAGGACCTGGGGTGGAATGGGTATACCCAGTGTATCGCTATACTACCATGCAATTCAACTCGACAATTTTGCTGTGGTTCCGCTCACTCCCTGTTAAAAGCTGGGTCACATTTTACTAAGCTACTGTCAGCTTCATCCAGTTACGGAGACTTTTATGACCTTTTGAGCAGTGCTGTATTTCTTTGATATATAAGATGTTTGTAAATGCCTCTCTTAATGTTACTGATGCTAAGAAAGCAAGGTAGGAGTGTGACCCAGAGGTCCAGCTAACAGATGAACAATGGTCCACCTGACATTTGGCATTGCAGTTCTGAGTCTGGCTGCATGCTACCTATCTGGTGGTCCTGTTCTCATGTTCAGGATTTCTGGTGTATGGTTCTTAATTAAATGGAATAAACCTACTTTTAGTGTGGTTTTGTCACCTTGGATTGACATTGCTCTGCTGTTACGACCTCTTCTGATATTCTAGCCTCCTTCTCAGTGATGTATGACTGTGTTCTTGTCTCATTGATTATGTACTTTGAGCATGTTTCCTTCTATCTGCCAATGTATTTTCCCCTTGCCTCCCCTTTATATATTGCACAGTTATTCTTCAATAAACATTTAAAATAAAAAATTGAAATTGGATTATTCTACAGACTCTGTAAAAGGTTTTGGACATTACAGTATCGGTTCACTTTGAAAAGGTCGCACGCAAGAGAGTGTGCAACCAGATCTCGCATTAACTATATTGCTAGGCGACCTGAGAATCTCACACTGCATGAAAGAGCGAGATTCTCAGTTTGCACTATCAAACGTTGCAATGTAGTGTCAAGTCTGCTCCCAAGTAGAAGGGAAAGACAAAATAAGTGACAGAGTATGTCTGTTTTCAGGCCATTATCCCTGCAATACACCATCACATCCAGCACGGCTCCTGGCTTTCTCTCCCTCTGCGTGCAGACTGACAGAGTGGCATACACAGAGAGAGCCCAGAGCAGCGGTGGATCATATGATCCAAGTTAATCCTCTTCCAATTCCCTCTGGTTCTCCCTACCCCTTATGCTGAAATACATGCATGTCTCAAACCAGACCTTATTTAGAAGTCCAAAAAGGGAGGAGGCACTGAAGAAGCCACAGGTCAGCCTTGGTGGTGTATTTTCACTCAGTCGTGGGTGCTCAGATGGGGATCCCATGCCTCCCCCAAGTTGCAACAGCTCCATGACCTCCCCAACCACCATCCCAGAGAGCAGGACAGGTAGAAGAGCAGGGCGATGCAGGGCAGAGGGGTGCTGATGCCCTGATCCAAATGTTGATTAGCGCTGCTCCGGGGTCTCTCTCCCTTTCTCTGCATGTGCCGCTCTGGACAGAGAGAGGGAGAGAGAGCCCAGAGCAGCTCTGTCATTTATTTTGCGTAGGAGCAGACCTGACACTAGATTGCAACGTTTGATAGCATGACCTGAGAATCTTGCACTTTCATGCAGTGCGAGATTCTAATGTCGCCATTTTTATCCTGGTAACAGTTAATGCAAGATCTGGTTGCACTCTTTTGCATGCAACCTTTTAAAAGGGTACCACAGTATCACACAAGTATATACAAAGAGCCCATAGACTGATGTAGCTACTGCCACAACACTAGCTTTCACCCTCTGCATCATACTAAAAAAAAGCAGTTATATAAATCCAGGCAACCTGCTACCACTGAATGTGTTCTGACAAAAGAGAACCAAAATAAGAACATTAAATCCCTGGCTAAATCAAAGAAAAAGGTTACAAGCTGCCATGAAAGTAGCTGGGTAGTGTCACTAGAAAAGAGAATTTTAGTCTTGGCTGTTAAATCCTTTTCTCTTAGTCCATATAACTCACAGGTACCAGGGGGAGGCAACAGCTCCTTCCAGTGGGCTGGAACAATTCTAGAATTAGTGCAGGGTGGCGCCTCCCCTTCCTCCATATCAGGCTACCCCACTATCCACGTGCCAGATAGACTTGTGAAAAGCCTCCTAAGTAGGAAAACAAAAACTCCTGTGAGTAATGGACCCATGTGGACCCCCACGTCCAGCTACAGGAGACCCAGCATGGTCCCTTTCACTGGGTGGGAGACCTGTGAGTTATATGGACTAAGAGAAAATGATTTAATAGGCAAGATTAAAATCCTCTTTTCTCTGTCGTCCAATATAACTCACATATTGGTACCGTGGGGCTATACCAACATTGAGTTCCCTGTGTGGGAAGAGAAGGAAAGGACCAAACACCAGTCCCCATGACACCAGAGTTCCCATGGGCTATCAAGGACACTGAACAGCCCAAACTAACTGTCAACGGACACTGAATAACAAGTAATACAGCACACAAGAACAAGAGCCAACAGGGCTCACAGGAATGATAAAGTCCTAGACAGGCAAAACTGCCTCCAGGACTTTCCTGCCAAAGCTGGCTTCAGCTGAAGCCAGAACATCAACATGGTAGTGTTTGGCAATGGTGTGCAGAGAAGACCAAGTGGCCGCCTTGCACAGCTGTTCAAAAGAGGCCTGATTCTTGAAGGCCCAGGAGGCCCCAACAGACCTTGTGGAGTGTGCTGTAATGCAAAAAGGAACAGGTTTCTTTCTGAGCTCATAGGCCTTACGAATGGTGGACTTAATCCAGGATGCAATAATGACCTTGGACGCAGCCATACCAGCCCTAGGACCCTCAGGAATGACAAACAAAGAATTAGTCTTACGGAAAGACGTGGCATGGTGCACAGTGCACCACATCCAACAAGTGGAGATCCCTTTTCTTGTCAGATGTGGGATCAGGACAAAAGGAAGGCACAATAATCTCCTGATCGATGTGAGACTCAGAGACCACATTAGGAAGGAATTCCCAAGAGGTATGAAGAGCAGCCTTATTCTTGTGAAACACCAGGAAAGGCGGATTGCTGGACAAGGCCTGCAATTCATCTACCTTGCGGACAAAAACCACAGCCAGAATAAAAGCCATCTTCCACGTCAGAAGACGTAGAGGGATGGTAGCCAAAGACTCCTGGATCCACCATTGTCTGCCCTCACCTGGCAGGTTAGATTTCTCCTATATCATTGTGGGGAAGGACTGAGGATATCACCCTCTTTATTCAATTTCATCCAAACAGTATCTTAAAGAATGGATACAAGGGTCCCTCAGGTATCCTCTCCAGTAATTACGGAGATTTAACGACTGATGAGGTAAGCACACAGAAGTCAGATGATGACTAGAAGAGATAGCTCTATTAGAGCATGCTGACAGAAAGTCATACAAGTAGCAGATGCTCAAAGTATTTGAATAATACTAGCATCCCGTGAGCTGTTACAAGCTGACAAAATCCACATTAAAGGAACATTTAAGATTTCCTAAAAATAATACTTACCTTAATATGATAAAAATCCTAATAACCATTATGAATTTTGCTCTTGCTCTTTGATTCAGCATATAACGTCTTAATCTGTCCTGGATGCCATGCTCATGGCAGTGGCCCTGACAGGTGCTGGCAGGTTATTATTCATCAAGTTGAAACAAGTATCTCCAAACTGAGATGACCCAGTTTTAAACAATATTATAGTACATTCAGTCAATGTGTGATTATGAGGCAACGACTGGGATAGCATGCTATCACTGCCAACACACAATTTAAGCTGAAATACGGTCTTCTTTGGGGCCACTGCATCAATAACATGTTAGTCTTGTCTGCTCGGCGATATGGGCAGAAGAGGACATGCAGCACTCCAACAGCATGAAGCCAAATAATTCTATCCAAGTATATGCAAGGAATAATACAATAATGCAGTTAATCTAACTTTTCGTCAACAAACTGTGCTTTGCTGAGTTCTGAATCCTCCTGGAGACATGAGAATGCTGAATGCAGACATGCATTCCACGTATGGAAGATCATCTGCTGCATTTAATGAGGGGTCACTTACCTTTCTACCCCTAAGTTAGTGTACGCAACTATTTCCAGGATGTGGTGCTACAGAAAAAAAAAAAAAACTTTTTTTTTTTTTTTTTTTTTTAACACTGATCAGTCATGTCAAAGACATGAAAATGGTTTAACACCATGGGATTTCCTAGGAGGAAATCCTGCCAGCCTATGAAAAATGGTGCCCCACTGCTATGGGTTGACATACCATATTAGGTGCCAGGAGCGTGGCTACCAATGGAACAAGGATGTGGAAGCAAACAGTGTATATATGATTCTATTGCTACCAGTCATCAGTCAGTGTATGTGAGGACCTGTGACAGCCAGTGAAACCAGGTCGGGGGAGGGACGAGGCGTCAGACAATGTATGTGGGTATATCTACCAGTGGGCAGTGAGCAAGCAAGGAGGTAGTGGTGGAGGTAAGTGCATATGGGGGGGGATCTGTGACTACTAGTGTGCACTGTTAGTCCCCCACAAACACTCTGATTCCCACTGGGAATCCATCCTAGTACTCCGAGTCTGCCAGTGTAATCAGGCTGAGGGGTCAGACTAGGGGAATGGGACTGCCAGTAGGCTGTGGAACTAGGCTGGTGGGTGGGGTACGTGCGTGTGTGTGCTTGGAGGCATTTTGTGTACAAGACACAGGGGTGTACAATGCATTGCAAAGCAATGCACTTGACCCCCTGTGGCACATGAAGGGTTAATTTTCTCTCTCTCTCTCTCTCTTTTTTTTAATTAATTTCTTGTTGATTAGACCTGATGCCCCCCCAACAAGTGCAGAATAAAAAATAAATGTGTGACCCCTGATACCACCCCAATGAGGTCTAAATTTAAAAAAAAAAAAAAAATCCTTTGTCACAGGGGTGTTCAATGCATTGCAAAGCAACGCAATGAACCCCCTGTGGCACACACAGTTTTTTTTTTATTATTCTTTTTATTATTCTTTATTCATAGCTCGTTGGGGAGACATCAGGCCCCCCCCAACAAGCTCTGAATCCAAAGCAATACTCAAAAAAAAGTCCTGTGTGTGCCACAGGAAAGTGGGTCTGCATTGGACCCCCCGTGGTGCACACAGTGTTAATTTTTTTTTTTTTTTTTTTTTTTTTAATGAGGTCTTAGTAAAAGAAACATGCCCCTAGAAAAACTGACCACGTGAGTGCCACTGGAGTCTCTATCGCATTGTAAAGCAATGTGCTGACATCCACGCGGCACTCATAGGGTTAAATTTATCAGGGTTTTTTTTTTACATTTATTTGTCATGTTCAGACCTCATGGGGGGACATCAAGACCCCTCCTGATGTGCCCCCAGTTATTCATCTCCCAGATCAATATGGAGATTGAAGGAAAGCAAAAGCTCTCCTGCCCTTCTCTCCTACCACTGGTAGGAGTGAACGCGTTCCAGCAAAGCACAATAACATCATTGGTGACCAGGTCACCAATGACGTTAGGAGGCTTCCCCTGATCCCACCCACTCCTACCCAGAAGTTCGGGTATGAGAGAGTGGAAAATCTTTGCTTCTCCTTTGGAGTTATTAATCTCCCACTGCGATCAGCTGGGAGATCAATAACTGGGACAAGCTTGGCACAGCAGGTACAGCTGTCCAAATAAGTACAATGTACCCACCTGGCACTCTAGTGGTTAAAGGGATAGTAATATTTCACAAGAAAACCAGCTGCAATTAATCTTCATAGTCTTTGTGCCATGGAGAGTTATTTCAGTACTGTTACAGTTGTAGTTCAAGAGTAACTGAAAGCTAAAATAACTCCCTCCTGCCCTTTTACCTAGTGTAAACCACCTCCCAATGTAAAATATATCCCAAGCACACATAATTATAATATCTAAGTGATTATATGTATCACATATAGGGTACCTACAGATACAAAACCTAACCAAAAAGAAAAAAGTATATATATCTCATAGTGGCACTCAAGATCTTTTGAAAAGATAATCAAAATATCAAATATTTAAAATCGGTACAAAATCTATTGAATACAGAACATTAACCCCTTAAGGACCGGAGGTTATGGGACATTTCCGTCCCATAACGACCGCGTAGGGGCACGTTGACGCGCCGGTACACGTGACCTGTCACCTGTATCGGCGCGTCACTATGGGGCTTGAAAGAGATTGCTCCGATCTTGGAGCGGTCTATTTCATGCCCTATTTTTACTTACAGCGCTCCCGGTAGAGCGCTGTAAGTAAAAAGTACGTGACGTACCATGACCGTCATCGGTCCTTGAGTAGTTCAAGGACCGTGACGGTCCTGGTACGTCAAGGGTCCCTAAGGGGTTAATAAATACCTCACAGTAAGGGGAAAAATTACTGTGTCAAAATGTCACACAGATCCCACCCAATACAGACCCATGGAAAACAGAGCTATGATTAAAATAAACAAGACCTCACCACTCAAAAATCTCTACTCCCAAAAAATAGGATGGCCACCCAAAGAGAGAGTGTTACCCATGGGTAAATATTAACAATGTCGTGCATAAAGTCTCCTAGGAAACTGTCCGCTTAGAAGCCCAATGATGAGAATGGAAACATTTACAAAATGAGACCAATACGGATGAAAAGGTGAAGGTGATAAAATGATGATAATGACACTGTATGCACAGCAATTGCATCCGAATTAAATGACCATGAGAGGAGACGGATGATATGGTACTATGCGTGACCGATAGATAGTAACAATAACTGTATATTCAACTCCATCGAGTCATCACAGGCAATCAACAGAATCAATATAGATGGAGTCACATATTCTAGCATATCGTTGAGCCGCCAAACACTTATCTCACATATTCATACATGGTTAAATCTCACCATGTGCTGGATCTTCTTTGCACTCTGAAAACCACGATTGCTTTTGAACGTTCACTGCTTCCACCTGTCCAACACACACCATAACTGTTAATTATACAGATCAAAGGTCCAGCAGCCATTTTATTGTAGTCCAGTAGGTCCATGGATTGCAACGTTTAAATTGATTGGATTCAACATCCTCCAAAGATTTTAAATAGGAGGAAGATGTTTTGGATTCAACATCCTCCAAAGATTTTAAATAGGAGGAAGATGTTTGTAGTATTCACCTTGACAAAGCCGGAAGATAATGGGCGAAATGTGCAGATCCATTTACCTGACCTCATCCACTCTTCTAATGTTACTTCCTATGTCTGCATATTTATATTACAGCCAACTTTTACTACGGTGTTGAACAGCATTGTACTTAATAGATGTCGATTGAGATCAACAGTTCTTGTATGTGTTGGACAGTTGGAAGCAGTGAACGTTCAATAGCATAAAGGATATGGCATCAACATATTTATTGGTCACGAGCAATCACAGTTTGAGTGCAAGAAGTTCCAGCACACTGTGAGATCCAACCACGTACAAATATATGAGATTCATGTGTGGTCCAACAATACGCTAGAATATGTGACTACCATCTATATTAATTCTGTTGATTGCCTGTGATGACTCGATGGAGTTGAATATACAGTTATTGTTACTATCCATCGGGCGCACACGCTACATCATCAGTATCATCTTATGGTCATTTCAGTTGGATGCAATTGCTGTGCATGCAGTGTCATTATCATTTTATCACCATCTTTTCATCCGTATTGGTGTCTCATTTTGTAACGGTTTCCATTCTAATTATCATTGGACTTCTAAGTAGATGTTTCCTAGGATATTTTATGCACAACATTGTTAAAAATTACCCATAGGTAACACTCTTATTGTGTGGCCATCCCATTTTTTTTGGGGGGTAGAGATTTTGAGTAGTGGTGGGGTCTTGTTTATTTTAATCATAGCTCTGTTTTTATGGGTCTGTACTGGGTGCGATCTGTGTCACATAGTGACAGTAATTTTTCCCCCTAGGGAGGTATATCCATGTTCTGTGTTTAATAAAGGTTTTACCGATTTAAATATTTGTTTGATATTTTGTTTTTTGTTTTTTCCAAAGGATCTTGAATGCCACTATAAGATCTATTTTTTTTTTCTCTTATTTTTCTGTAAGCCACCTCCCTTGAAATGTGGAATCTGGTCCCTTGATCAGACAGCTCACAGCAAGGGACAACCTTCTTTTTGTGAGCATAAGAAAAACCCTGTCCCCCTTGACAGGTTTTTCCCTTATGCTCACTGAAGATTGTCCCTCTCTGTGGTCCATCCAGACAGTCTTGCATCAGTAAAAGGGGCGGGAGAGGGATACTTTATTATTCAATTAGCCTTGAACTACAACTATGACAGAACTGAAATACCACTCTCCATGGCCCAAATACTGAAGAGTAGTTGGAGCTGCTTTTATTGTCAAACATTACTATCCCTTTAACATCGGATGTGCAGCATTTTTATTTTACTTCTGTATTTGAAGTCAGAATATAGTGATTGGTGTTCTAACCACAGATATATGTAATGATCTGAATACTGCTGATAAGCTAGCTAGAGCTCACCCAAGTTTGTGTCTACTGAGCAAACAAAGATCCACGTTTCTTTTTCTAAATGGTCAATACATTTTTTGTTTTTACACTTGTGAGGACAGGCCTATATCCTCAAATGAAGGGAATGCTCCTATTACTGTGACTGCAACACAGAGTTCACATTCAAAATGTTTCCAAATCTTGATGCTAGGAGACCAAGCAGTCACTATATACAAACACTAGACTTCCAGACTCTGTGAAAAGCTTAAAAAAGGTCACGTTTTTGAAAAGTCAATGTTTATAAGATCACTGCCACTTTTATCAAGTGACATTGATCACTGAAACATTGCCCATTCAAGAAACAGCTTGAAGTCCAGCAAGTACTTTTTTTTTTTTTTTTTTTGACTGTACACATTATGGAATTTGTGTGCTCCCTGGCATCTCACTTTAGCATTGCAGTGCATCTACTACTATTATATATTCGTTTAAAAGCCTGTGTACACAGTCCACAGTGCCACCCAGCAGCCTCTCTGCTCACCAAGCGGTCCCAAGAAGGTGCGCAGAGAGGACTCCGGTCTGAATTCGGAGCGCCCCGCTCCGTATCAGCCGCAGCACTTTCAAGCAGTCTGTACTGCGCATGACTGCTTGGATGTTTGTCAAAAGCCGTCATGCCTAGTAGAGACTGCCCATGCAGCAAACTATTATATATATATATATATATATATATATATATATATATTTCAAAAACCTACTGATAGGAACACTCTTTTGCATGCGAGTAGTCATCATCCCCCGCCTCTTAAAAAGGGACTACCATATTCGCAAATGGTTAGGGTGGTTCGTACAATGACGGACCATGTAGAACGCCAACGGATTAATAACTATAAATCAGCCATCATAAAGGCCCTTGAAGGCAAGATGGATACTAAGGAGTACAAATACCAGCCAGTGGCCAGGCATTTTCTTTCACAACAGCACAAACTATCAGATATTCGATTCATGCCTATATATATATGGTACCCAAGTCATCAAGAGGAGGAGATCGTCATAAATTGCTTCTACAGCAAGAGTCGAAATTTAAATATGATTTTGATACACTTGTACCAAATGGCTTAAATCATGAATTGTTATTATCGTGCTTCTTATAGAGCTGTGAATACAATATGATGGCATCAAAATTGGCAAACATCACTGAGTGGTGTTAGGCACCTAGATGCCGATACATTCATCTAATGTGGGCACTCCTTGTATGTAGCATACAGGAATGGGCCCTGAAGATGTTATATGCCTGTAAGACCATAGGCTGGATTATTATACTCTACACTATGTAGAGAGAGTATTTACTACGTGGCTTGGACTTGCCTTGTCTAGAATTTGAAAGTATGAACAGTGAGGGATGTGAACTGAGTGTATGTCAAAAAATAGCCCATGAGAAAGGGTTGCATACTAGTCACTATCTTCTTATGGACTTATATCTGCCAATCAATTGGATATATATTGAATCCTCCAAGACTACTGTAACTATATGTTATATTAGAGATTTTTCAAAGTGATAGGACTGGTGACTCCTAGGGGTTAGGCATGTACTTATGCATATAATTTAAGATGTACCAACTTTGGAATATATATGTTTATTGATTCATTAGATCCATGGTTTAATAACAAGGGATTCCCTGATAGATCGCTTTTGTCTTGTGTACAGGATGAGACTGATTCTTTGATATGTTGTCTATCTTTATTTTTTATTTCTTTATTATCTTTATTGCACGTTAAAGTTTCTTCATCTGCCTCAGCCTTCTGTTTGGTGATAATGGTGCAATGTATGTACGCTGCCTCTAGTCGGCAGCGTTGCTTACAAACGATGTATTCATTCAGTTGTTTAGCAACCGATAGTCTGTTGCCCTTGTGACGTCACCGCTCCCCGTAGTACGCCGGGGAACGCTATGTTTATGCGTTCCAGCGGTGGATTCGGCGGGGAGCGGTGAGTTGATCCTCATTTACGATATGTGTATAAATTGGTACTTGTTCTTGAGTTCTGTTTGTCCTGAGGAAGGTCCATAGCAGGACCGAAAACGTTTGGCAGGCTGTAAAACATGAAATAAACGGGGGAGTTTATATTGAAGAAATTCTATAGTGTGCTGTCTGTCTTCATCCTGGGACCCCTAGGCTGAGCACATTCTATTTATTTATATATATTATATAAAAGATATATATTTATTATATTTCCAGCCAGGAATAAAATCTGCATTCACTTCCAATGTGTGTTACTTAAAACAAAGTAAAAGATAACAAACGCATACAGCCAGACACGTTTTATACTCTGAAGTTTCCGAAATCAGTGTACTAACCACACCTTCCTCTAATTTGAAATCTTTTAATACAAAATAAAAAAAAAAAAAAAGTTCACAGAAAGGTTTTTTATGTTTTCATACTACAAATAATTGATCCAAGGGACGAGGGGTGTTCAAATAGGATTTTCAGATCTGTAGGGTCCACTGTACAGTCGATCAAACTCGTTCTAAAGCTTCCAACATTATGATGCTGTTACCTCGAATAACCTAAAAATAAACAAGAGTAATATAAATGCTTTCCCCAGATAATATGCAATAAGCTGCCAAAGTCCATTTAAGTAGTTTCACATAAATAGGCAAATGCTATTACATAGTAAATATTGTGCATGTTAATCTTCATGAACATATTGTAACTTAGCACAGATATTGTAATGTGCTCTCATAAGAGGAAGTTCCAATTTAGACTTAGCCACTAAGAGAACATAAACCTTGGCCATTTGTAGGAGATTAACACACAAAACATGAATTACTGGAACTGTGCAAACTGTTAAGTACAAAGACTGACTGATTTGCTTCAGAAATGCTCACATCAATTACACCCTAAGGGGACAGCTAGAAACTCCTACATTAGACAAGTAATAAAGAGGAAAAATAACATGCTGGCATTCCAACTCTTAACTCTGAGTGCCAGAGGTATGCAAGGCATTGCCACATGTTGGATACCTATCTGGCACTCAAAGGGTTAATTTAATTCACAATAGATTAAAAACATAACTTATTCAACATAGTTTAAAAAAAATATATTTAGGGCAAAATAAATAAAAACTTATTTTGGAGTCATTTTAGAGGACTTGTTGATAGATAAAGACCTGGGTATCCTTGTAAACTACAAACTTGGAAACAGTGACCAGTGTCAACTAGTAGTAGCAAAGGCAAACAAAGTCCTGTCTTGCATAAAAAGAGGTATTGAAGCAAGAGTGGATAACATCATTTTGCCATTGTACAAATCATTCTTAAGACCTCACCTCCAATACGCAGTGCAGTTTGGGGCACCAGTTTTAAAACTGAATGTACTAGAACTAGAGAGGGTACAGTGAAGAGCAACAAAATTAAGGGAATGGAGGACTTGACATATGAGGAACGACTAGACAAACTTGGCTTATTTACTCTACAGAAAAGACGATTAAGAGGAGACCTTATCACAATGTACAAGTATATGAGAGGTCAGTACAAGGATCTCTGTGGTGAGCTATTTGTTCCAAGGCCTGATCGGGGACACCCCTTGAGATTAGCGGAAAGGAGGTTTAGACTTCAGCAGAGGAGGGGATTTTTTTACAGTAAGGTCTGATAAATTGTGGAATTCCTTGCCCAAGGAGGTGGTTATGGCAGATACAATGGATACATTTGAGAGAAGATTAGATGCAGGTCTTTCAAAAGGGAACACACAGGGTTATACTAGTCGATTAGTAGGCAAATCAGGAAGGTCTGATAAAAACTAACTTATTTGGTAGCAGGAAAGCTATACAGTTCTCATGTCAATAGGGTATGAGGCAAAGGTTGAACTTGATGGACTTGTGTCTTTATTCAAACTAATTTACCACATTACTATGTAAATCCCATAGCTGGCACACACTTAAACCATTCCACACTGGTTAGCAGTATGTTGGATAGCCCATAGTATTGCCTAATGGATTTCAAATTCCCCAAACACTGCTTGCCTTATTAATGCTCAATTTCATACTTCTACAGTACTATGTACTGTATATAGAGCTTAAAGTAACTACCAAGTTATTGTTAGTACAGGCTATATAGCCTGTGTATAGGATATGGCAATATAAACCAAGTACATTGGGCTATATACTGGGAGCCCTGTATCAACAGACGGATCCTAATGGCAGCATGAATTATAGTAGCCGCTAAACAGAATTCATTGTGTAGTTAGTGTCATTATTAGTGACTTAAACCATTTTTCTATAGCTGCATATATTGAGCTTAAAATGTTAATATACCTTTTGCATCACTGTATACGTGATAACTTGTTCAAATACACTATTAGCTAGTATCCATCTTATATAAACTAAGGATGACTGTGTAGAAATTCTCTGTATTGTGGTTAAAAAAATTGTATAAGTGGCTATATTTGTATTTGCTTAGCCACAATCCTCAGATGACTGAAGATTCCTATGGATTTAAATTGGGCTTTTTATCAAGTTGAACGATCATTCGCTACATATTATTTTGCAATGCACTGGAGACCAAGCATTCAAGGGGTTAATCCTTTGAGTGCCAGAGACATAGCCAACGTATTGCAACACGTTGGATACCTCTCTAGCGCCTAAGGTTTAAAAGCCCAATTTTAATAGTGTGATTTTTTCTTTTATTTTCACTCTAGTGTGTGCATATGGTCTTCACCAGAATTGCTCCCATTCTTTTCAGTACTATGTTGCTTATACAAATATGGGGGGAGAGAAGTCTCTTAGAACTTGAAATTTTAACCCCTTAAGGACCAGGAAAGTCTGGGGTGGTTTGCACTTAAGGAGCAGAGCAATTCTGACCTCTTTGACTATGTCTTTATTCAACTGTGTTGGCCACAGATCTCTCCAGCTTACATACAGAAAGCCTCAGTCATAGCTGGACAGAGGGAGGGGAGCAGAGGAAGAGTGACAGACTGTGGTACAGAGCTGGTAACAGCACTCTATCCAGAAGAAGGGCGCAGTGCAGTGTTTATTCATTGAACTTCAGCCAAATAGTGATTTTAAAGAAGAAATCAATACATTATTCCACCTGTTCTCTATATAACCTAACTTGTAAGGCAAACTTGTATAGGGGTGATAGATCCCCTTTAATATTAAAGCTGGTCACCAACTAGGAGATTTAAAGGGATAGTAATAGTTGGAGAAAAACAAACAAAAAAAAAAAAAACACAAAACAAAACTAAATAAACATAGCTCTGATTAATCCCCATATAACATGGGCCACATAGTGTTGTATTTCAATATGTTCTGTTTTGTAGTTCAACGGTAATTCGTTTCTAAAGTACCCCTCTTCTGCCTCCTGTATGCCGCCTCACCTCAGATGTGGACTCCGGTCATGCGAGGGACAATCTTCAGGCACAGAGTATATGCAGAGGGGGGGGGGGGGGGATACTTTACAATTTAAATGTTGAACTACAAAACATTAAATATTACAGTGCTACATGGCCCACGTTATAAGAGGATCAACTGGAGATGCATTTTTTTCAACTATTACTATCCCTTTAAAACAAGACAGATGTTTAAGCTTTGACAATTAATATGCACATTACAGTACTATCAGGCATGCCAGCCAGCAATAATTTATTTGCATAAATGGACAAAGCTAAATACCTCAAACTGTTGTTTCAAATATAAACTAGCTAAAACAAATATAGGTGATTTTAACCCTCTGAGTGCCAAACAATGCATTGCATACTACTGGCACTCAAAGGGTTAAAGGCTCATTCAAAAATCCCTTGTGTGTGTCCTAAAATCAGTTTAACTAAGGATTTAGCAACAACATGCATAGGTGTCAGTAGGAATGGTCGGCTTTTCTTAACTACATAACTATAAAAGTACTATAACAATAAAGAATATTTTCTGTTATGACAGTAAAGGAGCGATAAACTTTTTTTTATGAAAACACACGTTTTACAGAGCATTTCCTACTGAATAAAACAAGGGTAGTACCATCTCTCTCAGATGTTTTATTCAAAATTTATAGCAGTTTAAATAATCAGGAAGTGAATTTACTGTGTTTACTTCCTGATAGTTCTAACTGACAGGAAGTGACAGGCAGTTTCTATCACATTCTATGGAGAATTGTATGTCTCTGACTTTTCTGACTTTACTCTCCATTAGAATATAACAGGAAATCTAATTAGAATGACCACTAGAGGGGCACTGATAATGTAAAAAAAAAAAAAAAAAAAAAAAAAAAAAAAAGGGTTTAAACTGTAATAACTCTGGAAATATGAATCTCTTGGTGGTGGGAGTACCCTTATTTTACTCAATATGAAAATCCCTACAATATATATTTTTTCATAAAAAAGTTTACTGCTCCTTTAAGGCCATTCTTAAACTTATATTTGATGACAGTGCTCCTACATTGCTCAATTTTAATTTTTACAAGTAATGCCATAGTATTCCCACTGTACCATTTCCAGCAAACTTTGATGCAACAATTTTTTTTTTTTGCTTCTCTTTGTGTAACTGTGTATTGTAAATGCTCTCTAGGTCATCACTAAAAAAGAGTGAAATCTCAATGTACTCTTTCTGGTAAAACACTACTAAATATAAATAAACATGTGAATAACTTGGTAAGTTTTAGGTATAGTACCATACGTAACGAATCTTATGATTTGTCACTAAAACCTGTGCAGAAATTGAAGTGTTTAAAATATTATGACAATTATTTGATTGCAACTTATTGGCTATTGTAATATTTAATTAATCCTGTCAAATTCTATTTTTTAACTGTTATAGGTCCTGTACTTTCTAGTACAGTGGTTCTCAAGCTTTTTTTTGCTTAAGGCACCCTTAACACGCAGTCTGACATTTTCAGGGCACCCCTATCATTTTGTGTCATTTATCATAGGTATAATGACTGTTACAAATACATAAACAACGAGTTATTTTTAGACCTCACAACTAAAATAAACATCTTGTGCACAATATTATCCTTAAATATTCAGTTGTAAGTCTACATTCACATTTTTAACAAAGCCTTATCAATAAAATGGGGCATCCTAAGTGGATGTCCGTGGCACACCAAAGTGCCACGGCACCCTGGTTGAGAAACACTGTTCTAGTAAAATGGTGGAAGCAATGGTAGAGAAATTCCATAAGCCACACACAATTTCTGGAGCATAGCATTTTATAGGTATTGAAGTATTAATATATGTATCGCTATGTGAATAAGGATTTGGGGGACACTATAATTTTAAATGAAAGTTCCGCTTTAAGAATGTTTGAAAAATATTTAATACTGCAAACACCATATTTTTGGAATTTGATTAAGAAAAAAGTAAACATATGTTATTTTAGTAGCTTTACTTATTAAATGCAGCAACATAAAAAAATGCTACTTCCAAGTACACTCTAGGGTATATTTCACATGGGTGACAAAGCATCCCAAGGTGGTCATTGAAAGTTACTGTAGCTATACAGCTCACCAATGTAGTGTAACCCATAGAAAACAATATATTCTGTGACACCTATTATTGCAACAAAGATGTAAAGTAGGCTTAAGGCTTTACCATCTCGTACTGTAACCAGCCAATGCAAATTAACTTAATTAGAATCCAAAAAAATCACTAAATGAAAGCATTATTATTATTATTGGTAAAAGGGGTATAAAAGGACCACACTTTTGCCCATTTAGGTTTTCCCATGTTACACAAAATAAATATAGGATACTCACCACCATGCCAATGTTGTTCTGGTGTCCACTTCCAGCTATTTCTGTGCACTCATCTACTACCAGGTTCATGAATGGGTCAAACCCACGCAGAATCCCTTGAACATGTCTGCCTCCATTTAACTTCACTGGAAGATACAGGGTAATCATGAAAATCATTTACTGCAGAGATGTCCACACTAAGGCCTTGGGGCAATCTGCAACCTGTTGGCACGCCCAATCCAGTCCTCCTTGTAAATTATATTAACCCTTTGAGTGACAGAGGGGTACGCAATGCATTGCGTTTCCCTCTGGCACTCTAAGGGCTAAATACTATAAATGTGACTTACTGTAATCATTCCTTAGATTGTAAGATCTACGGGGCAGGGACCTCCTATGCTAATGTACGCTCACCTAGTGTTACACTTATGATCTTCTATATAACCACTTAATTACTGCACTTATATCCCTGTCTATCCAAAATGTAAACTGTAAAGTGCCAAGTACACCTATTGGCACTATATAAATATACACACACAGTGGACATATTAACTACACAGCTTTTAATCTCAGTAAAGGGTTAGCAATGTCCTTATACAAGTTTATGCAGTATTGTAGACGTTAAAAAATAAATAAAAGTATCTGCAGCAAGTCCCATCTCTCAAGCCTTTACATTTTGAGAGATTCACCGCTAAAGTTCCCCCTTCCCTCCTGTTTTCCTGACGTCAGCACTCTACTGACAACAGGAGATCCCTCTCCTGGGACCAGCCAGTGGCACTTCAGTAGAACCGAACTAGCGATATTTAAAAAGAATTAGTTCATTGGAACGGTCTACAAAGTGTGCCTAGTTTGCAAGCACGCTTTGTTCCAGTGAAGTAGTTCTTTTTAAATAGTGCGATTTTGGCTCTGCTGAAGAGCCTCCTAGAGTCAGCCGACACAGATCTCCTGTCAGCTCTACAGCTGACTTCAGGAGAGGGGGAATTTTATCAGAGAAGATCAATGGGACTTTCTTCAGATACTTTATTTTATTTGTTTTTTAACTACAATACTGCATAAACTTATATAAGGGCATTACTAACCCTTTAAATATATTTAGGTGTAAGCAGTTAATGCACACGGGTTAAGGTTTAGTTTTTTTTTTTTTTTTTTTAATTTTGTTTCCGAGGAATCTAATTTCAGATGAGTTTTTCACTCATAATTACGCATGTTAATTTAAAAAAAAAAACAAAACAAAAAAAAAAACTGTTCTCTCAACCCTTTTAAGCTGTTGAAACCTTTCCACCAGAGTGGAAAAAGTTAATGAGGACTAATAATGCAAATCCTTTCAAGATGGAAGATCTCACTGAGGGGAGAACCTGGAAAGATGACGGAACCACTAAGATTTATTAAACTAATGCACCATAAACTTAAATTTTAATGAATAGGCAAAAATGTTTTCCGTGATATTCGAGTAATTATTAAAGGGGATGTGGCACCTATACAAGGCTTAAGCTAAATAGTTAGGTTATATCAATAATAGCACTAAAAGGGTATATATATATTTTTTTTTTTTTTAAAAAAGCTTGGTTTTGTGAAAATGTAAGTTATAATGTATGGGCTGCAGCTACTTCTGCATAGACTGCAGCCCGTCGCTCTGTCTCTGCTCCCCCTCCCTGTAGTTAGCCTCCTCCAATGACGGAGGCTTCAGTATGTAAGCTGGTGCAATTTTATTGGCTAAATATCAATATCTGCCAATGAGACCGCTCCAGCTTACAGACAGAAGCCTCCGTCATCTGAGGAGGCTGGCTACAGGGAGGGGAGCAGAGCGACGGATTGCGGTTACAAAGCAGGTAACCACACATAACCGCAGTCTGTCCGGAAGTACCTGCAGCCCATACTTTATAAATTAAATTTTGACAAAACAAAGCTTTATTTTAAAAGACAAACACACTTTTAGTGCTATTATTGATATAACCTAACTATTTAGCTTAAGTCTTGTATAGATGACACATCCCCTTTAAGCTTTATCTGACCAAGACAGAAAACAGCATTGCTGGGATTAGATTCGCTAACTAATAAATTAAATCTCAAACTATTAAACTGTTTCTAAAACAAAAAGACGAAGTTATAGGCAATATATACATTTAAAGGGATAGTAATGTTTCACAAAAAAGCAGCTCTGATTACTCTTCATCGTATTTGGGCCATGGAGAGTTGTTTCAATACTGTCAGAGTTGCAATTCAAGAGTAATTGAATGATACATTAGGAAAAAGGGGTGGTAGGGGGACACTCTAAGCCACCTCCCCTGAGATGTGGAATCTGGTGCCTTGACCAGACAGGTCGTAGCAAGGGATAGTCTTTTTACTGTGCGTATAAGGCAAACCCTGTCTCCCCTTGACAGGTTTTTTCCTTATGTTCACTGAAGATTGTCCGTTGCTGCGATCCATCCGGACAAACTTCTTACTGTGAGAATGAAAACCCTGCCCCAATGACAGGTTTTTTAGGTTTTTGCCTTATGCGAATTGAAGATTGTCCCTCTCTGCAAGCCATCTGGACACCACCTTGCTGCTCTGAGGTGAGCAGTGTTATATGAGTAAAAGGGGCAGGAGGGGGATACGTTATCATTCAATTACTCTTCAGCTACAACTCTGACACTATTGAAATAACACGCTCCATGGCCCAAATACTATGAAGATTAATTGGAGCTGCATTTTTTGTGAAACATTGCTATCCCTTTAATAAGACTAAACAGATGTGTAGTTAGAGAGATATTAATGACACGATATAATGGCAAATCCAATTATTCATTATACTTTTTATTTTAATAATGTTTTACCATTGTAAATGTCTGTAATGGTGTAGTCTTCTTTTAAATTTTATTTTAAAGTCTCCCCCCCCAACCCTTTTCCTACACCACTTCATTCCTCGGATGTAAAAGCCGGTAGCTTGACCGGACAGACTGCAATGAGGAACAATGTTGTTTGTATATGGAAAGCCCTGGCCCCCTTGACGAAGTTGAGCAGGGTTTTCCTTATACAGACATTATTATCCCTCCTTGCCATCTGTGCGGACCAGCTTTGAGATCTGAGGGAAGAAAAGCGACGAAGGGAAATGGGGCAGGAGGGGGAAAACTTTAAAATAAAATTAAAAGAAGACTACACCATTATCGAAATTTACAATGGTAAAGCATTATTAATGAATAAATGTATTTGCATTTATATCTTGTCATTACAATCTCTAACGTAATCTCCAATTTAAAGGGACAGTAATGTCTAAATATTAAGTCATTGTTGATTACTATACTAATATATAAATCTCCAAAAACAACGTGTTTGTGGATATATGGCGCCTACCCAACTCCACTATTTAATACAAGAGAGATATCTCTCACTACTATCCTCCTGCCCTGTTAGTGTGCAGGGCACTAGAAACTAATAGCTACAAAACAGTACAGGGAGAGCGCTAATATCCCTGTTGTATATCACCACCTATATTTAACCAATAACAACAGGTGTTAAACTAATAATCATCACAATTTATTAATCAAATATAAAAACAGTAATATGTTTCTAGTACAACCACATATATCTAGTTGGCGTATATAAATAAAATCAGTGATAGCATCGAAAAAAATATATAAAAAATATGTTTAAAAAATAAAAAGTGAAAATAAATAAATAATAATAAAAAATAAAAAAATAGAGCTTAAAGTTCGAGAGCACAGTCATCCATATTTGTTGTTCTTGCCCAATATGGATGTAATATATATCTGGATCCAATAGGTGTGGAATATGAATCTGTAAATAAGGTTGCGTGTATTCACTCCTGTCTGTAATACAGCTGTGGATCTATATATAAAAGTAATAGCCCAGTAGCTAAAACAAGATCGTGGGCAGAGGCTAACAAATACAATCTGTGAGGGATTATATCTCTGTCCTCCAGTATAGTGACTTAGTATTGGTCGTATGCATCGCGGATACTGTTCATCTAGTATGTGTCAATAGTAAAACAATATCTCTCCAGTCTTCTTCATTTCTGTAGCTTTCCTCTACTGGGTGTATGAGGTCTCGGCTGTATAGCGGGCAGGGATGTTTCACCAAGTGCTTGATCTCCCGTCACTGAAACATATCAGGAGGTAAACAGGTCGCAACAGATTTCAAATATTTGTATATATTCAAAGGACATGAAATGCGTTGAATTGGGACCCTTATTCAGAGCAGATTAGAGCACACTGTATTCTGATATCAGCAAGAGGAGCCAGTGGTCTATATAAAAATATTTGAAATCTGTTGTGACCTGTTTACCTCCTGATATGTCTCAGTGACAGAAGATCAAGCACTTGGTGAAACATCCCTGCCTGCTATACAGCCGAGAACTCATACACACAGTAGAGGAAAGCTACAGAGATTAAAACGGGAGAGGTATTGTTTTACTATTGACACATACTAGACACACAGTAGCCGAGATACATCCGACCAATACTAGGTCACTAGGAAGGATATAGAATCTCTCACAGATTGTATTTGTCAGCCTCTGCCCTTTTACTTTATGTCACATTGCCTCGATAAGCTGTTCGGATAGAAAGCAGCGTGGGACAATCTTCAGTGAGAATAAGGAAAATCCTGGCTTCCTTCGTCAAGAGGGGAAGGGTTTTCCTTATACTCATTGGATGAAGACTGTCCTTCACTGCGAGTTGTCCGGTCCCACAACAGGATTCCACATCTATGGGAAGGCAGCTAAGGGTAGGTAAAAGGGGCAGGAGAGGGATCTTTTAGAATTGAATTTCTCCTGAACTAAAAAATCTGAAAATACTGAAATACCAATCTGCCTGGCCCAAAGCATATGAGGCTTAATTGGAGCAGCATTTTTATTCATCCATTACTATCCCTTTAAATATAAAATGTGAACTGGACTACAACGTGTGTTACCGAATACAGTAAAAGACAGCATGTGATAACATGAGTACTATCTTCCATCAAAACAGGCTCCCTCTATTGTTCATCAGGTTGACAATAAATTATCAGCTTGGTTACGGCTACCAATTATAAACAAGGTGAAAAAAGAAACATAATGACAATCATGCAATACTCACAGGACAGCTTCTTGTCCATAAACCTTAAAGAAAGGAAAAAGATATGATGAATTAAGTATAAAATTCCACTAAACATTTGGATAAATGTGCCCATTATTAATACACAAGAATCATAACATTTTACAAACTACAGATGTCTCAATTCATAGACAATATTAGACATTTTTAGCAGATAAGTATTTCTAATTAAAGGTAAAGTGAACTATAATATCCTAATCCAAGTAAAAGACTGGCCACATGCTCCTAATGTCTGCTAAACTACCCCTTGTGCTAAGGGGTTAATACCCTGCAGCATGGCCAATGCCACTCTATATTTTGAAACTAGTCGGACGCAGTCTCCAACTTCCGCATCCTATCAGACACTGGTACTATGGGATCTGGAACGGATGTCACAAGCCCCCACAGAACCAGTGTGCTTGCTGGTGATATCTGCTCTGAGCAAGTTACTGGTTCTATGGGGGGGGGGGGGGGGGGGAGGCTTGCGACATCAACCCCAGCTCCAATAGCACTAGTCACCAGAGGCAGACATTTCTTACCCCAAGTCTTCAAAATACAGTGTGAGATGTATCATATTACTGTGTATTAGCCCCCCTGAGTTGCTAGCGCAGCTTAGCAGTATTCAGGCATACATGACCAGTCTTCTAGTTAGATTAGGATTTTAGAGTTTATTGGTCTTATAATACCATAATATATAGAGACAACAGTCTCAATCCCATCTGACAAAAGAGCAGGAAACAAGAGCTGGGATGCACAGTAAAGCCAAATCGTTCAGCAGCTCCAATGTTCACATGCGTAGGAGCAATATGAAATCACTCCCAGCATACAATGTTCCTTAATGTATGGTATGAACGTCCACAGATATTAGAATGCAGATGCACTAAACTCAATGTGCGAACTAGAGACTCTCTAAAATGATCCATACAAATTTAGCAAGCAATAGTAGTTTGCACCAGTGGTGTGCATCAAAGTGATACAGGCTTAATTCAATCCAGTTAAAACACTGCATATTTATTGTAGTCAAAATTGTGAGTCATAACTGTGAAAACATTGCAAGTTGTAGGTGGACATGGAGGAAAGACTCACTGAGTGGGGATCTAAAGCGGAAATTACTACCAAGCCAGATCAATGCATTGGATGCCTACATGGTGATCCATTTGTATGCACCAGGTAGGTGCGAAACATTTTAATTTGGCTTGGTAGTCACTTCTGCATTAGATTCCCTCTCAGTGAGTCTCTCTTCATGTCCTCATACAAGTCATGATGTTTGCACATGTAAGACTTTAACTATAACATACGCTGTTTTTAACGGGACTGGCTTAAGCCTGTATCACTTTTATGCACACTGCTGGTGCAAACCTCGATTGCATGTGAAATCTGTATCAAAAGCTGGTATCCCATCCAAAAAGGGAGATAGGTAGAACTGTGATGACACCCGATAAAGACCAAATGGGGGACGACGGTAATGCCAGCAAATAAACAGTGGGGAGAAACAGTCATCCCGTTTGATAAACAGCAAGGGGAAGGAGGAGATTGTGATCCCATTCAATAAAGGGGGAGAGGTGTCAAGCATGGAGCTGGTATCACATATGATAACGATTAGATTTGCATTGATAAAGAGCAGGAGGTACTAACGAGCAAAACAAACGAGGAACAGCAGTGACGGGAGCTGGGAACAGAGACAAGGGAGAGATCTGGAATCACAGACAATGCTGTGAGGTGGTATAATTGCAAATTGGGATCGACCAACTCAAACAAAGCACTTCAAAACAAAGAAAAGTGGTACAAACTGGGCCAAAGGTCGGTAAAAACTAGCATACTGGACAACGCTACATTAATTAAACCAGAGGATATCCTACACATTGATCTGCAATTATACACCCCTCTAGCAGTCAAAATTTAATGATTGATGAGTGAAAGGCAGTAAGAGATGCAATGCTATCCAGGTGAAACAGGCGCATATACCCTTCATAGATATCTCCCATGTAAGGCTGTAGTGATACTAAAGCGTATCTACAGGCTACAATGGAAGCTAGGCCTATGCTCATATATCTCCCACTATCGTTACTCTACTAATCACTCACTTTTTCAACTCGGGCGGATGTGCTTTACTCATCTTCTCTCCTCGTGTAAAACCGGTTAGAATCTCACGCTACCGCCGACTATCTCGCGGACGCACGCAAATGTACGTATGATACACAGCCAATCACCACTGACACGCACCAACAGAATAGGGAAATTACCAGTAACAAACATGGCAGCTACGCGTCTAGTCATTGAAGCACAGAGGAAGAGCTTCCGGAAGTGACAAACTAAGGGCGGAAGCGGCATTTTTTGCCCTTGGAGCACACGCTTCTCCTCAGTTATGGCAGAGGAACAGCAGAACCGACTGCAAAATGCAGTGGACTCAATGGTTAAAAGCCTGGAGAGGGAAAACATCAGGAAGATGCAGGTTAGTGACGATACTATGGGGGAGTAGTTCAGGCAACGAATATAAAAAAAGAGGTTGGATGTAGTTATAGTCTCATGTGCAGGATATGAAGTGCTTAGCAGAAGTAATAGTGCATCTATTGATGTACATTTAGATAAGATTAGTACATATATATTTACTAATGTATAGTAATGTTTACCTACAGCAGATGACTGCAAAAGTAATAGAATTTTTTTAAAATAAGAGCAGTTTTTTTTGCCAGGGCAATATTTCAGTGTAGGATGCAGTGGAGATCAGAGCCTGTGCTAACCCATTACTCGCTCTGATCCGCTGGCATAATTGCAGCAAGATTGGCCCATCTTAGCCAGCTATTACTTGATCAATATTGTATTGGAGCAGGCAAGAGAGGAGTCTCAGTATTCCATTGGTGAAAGGATGTAGTATGAGTGAAGGCATCTGGGGGGCATATCCTGGGGGTACACATTGTCTGGGGACAGAGGTCTCAGTCCAGTGACTGCTCCCCAAAAAAACAGGGACATCTAGTCATCCTAACAAATGGTTTCAACAGTTGATGAATATGTATGACTGAGGCTTGCAGTTCTTGATGGACTTTACCAATTACATTGATGGGGTTTGAGTACAATGGGGTGAGACTTGATGAATGAGATGATAAGGGGTGAGAGTTGATTAGACACAAATGATAGATGCAGAGGGCAGAAAGGGATATTATGTGATGGGAGTGGAAGACCGACTGGATTTATGACATGAAGGGCGTGGATGACAGACTGGGTTCAAGAGGTTCTAAATCTGTAGGACCTAGGGTAGCAAAAAAGTGATCCTACAGAAGGGAAGAGTACAGCATAGAGGACAGATGAGTGTAAGATGCACCGGTGGAAAGAGCATGGTGGTGTAAGATGTGCAGGAAAATGTAGGGGCCAGTACTCACCTTGTTGAAAGGCTAACAGGATTCATATGATGTAATGCACCTTCACTGGATCACCTGCAGTCTTTCATCGGCACCCCACACCGCTCATAATTTAGTTACTTTCCCAGTGATACATGGGTTCTTCCCCAGTTATTACTTCTGCGTGGTTTTTTGCTTCTAGTCCAGCACCACTGAGCTTTTAGTCCAGGAAGAAGCTTGGTTATCAAGGTGGTTTATAGATGAATAGTTGGGATCATAATGTGAAAACAAATTTGTATTTAGGTTTGTTAGGATCGCCTCAGTGGCTCAGTCATTCTGACACATCTTCCTGTGCTAGTGATTGATCCACTTGTGTTCACTTGAGGATATTCTGCAAACTTCCACATTTGTGTTTGGGGAGTGTAATTGAGGACAGGTTTGGGAACCATTTGTCTTGGAGGACAGAGGTATGGTTGTTTGGTTCAAGCAGGATTGTTCTTTGAGTACTAATTGTTAGATAGTAAAGAATGCCCAGGGCAAGAGATATTAAAGTAAGGACTGAGTAGAGCAGAGTCAAGGCCAGCAAAGGGACAGAGATGGCAGGGTGTGAAGGGTCAAGGTGTACTTCCTAAAATCTATTTTAAAGTGCATAATGCATGGCTTGTTATTAATGTTGGTTCTTTCCCCTCTTGAACAACTTTGAAGATATGAGAAGTAATGCTTGGGGTTAGAAGGTTGAAGACTTTCCAACTTAAATTAATTATATCCTTCTGTCATCAGAATTACAGTCAAGACCTTGTTGGTGTGGGAAGAACTGTGTACATCTCCCTGCTTTAAAGGGATAGTAATACTTCATATTAACTTTATTTTATTTTGTAGGCATTAAAAAAACATGAAGAATGATATAAGTCTTATCTCTGAAACCTTTATGGTTTAAGAGATATTCACAAACAAAGTAACCCCCCCTGTTCAAGCAGATCAGAAGGGAGATGCCCAGGTAGACTTCAGAGAGGGACAATCTTCAATTAAGATAATGGAAAAAGCTGAAAAACTTGTCAAGGGGGGAAGGGCTTTCATTGTTTTCATACAAAGAAAATGGTCCCCTTCTGTTATCTGTACTGTCATACAACCAGACTCACATCTGAGAAGAGATGGCTTACACTAGGTAAAAGGGGCGGGGAGGGGAACTTTGCTTGTGAATATCTCATAAACCATAAAGGTTTGAGAGATAAGACTTATATCATTCTTCATGTTTTTTTAATGCCTACAAAATAAAATAAAGTTAAAACGAAGTATTACTATCCCTTTAATCTATGACATGAAATTGTAAG
This sequence comes from Rhinophrynus dorsalis, assembly GCA_037306005.1. Taxonomy (NCBI): domain Eukaryota; kingdom Metazoa; phylum Chordata; class Amphibia; order Anura; family Rhinophrynidae; genus Rhinophrynus; species Rhinophrynus dorsalis. The sequence continues at coordinate 469,085,603 of CM074721.1, forward strand.
CTCTTGGAATAAAATATACTATTTAGAAATCTGATTGTAAGGTCAAGATACATAAAGTGTTTTTGTAAAGGGACAGTATTATACCTGGTGTTGTAGGTTTAAAGGGATAGTAATGTAAGAAAAAAGTATTAACTATGGTAGATACAATTAAAAGAGAGTACTTGCACTTATTTGTATCTCTCAAACCATTATGGTTTGAGAGATATAGGAAAATACAGTTCTCTGCTCCCTACCCTTTCTGATTGACGAGCTGTAAAGCTGTCTGAAGCAGATTCTGGTTCCTAGATCAGATGGCGGCTCATCAGCAGCGCCGACATAGCAATACCTAAAAATAAATACTTCATTGGAACGGTCTACAACATGTGCCTGGTTTGCAAGTACACTTTGTAGACCATTCCGATGAAGTATATATTTTTAGATATCATTATATCGGTGCTTCTGAAGAGCCGCATCTGGTCAAGCGACCAGAATCTGCTTCTGACATATTTACAGCTTGTGAAGCAGAAAGGGGAGGGAGCTGAGAACTTTATTTCCTATATCTCTCAAACCATAACTGTTTGAGAGATTCGAATAAGTGCAAGTACTCTCTTTTAATCGTATCTACCATATAATTAAAGCGGAACTACCACCTGAACTAAAGTCGCCCTGCCATACTTAGGCAGGTGGCGACTAGCTTAATAATCCTTATTTTACCTGTCAAAAGTGCCCCGGAGTAAAGTTATCTCTGATCTTCCGAGACTGACGGCCAGGTTAGTGTAGCCTGCGCGTCTGTGCCCTCAGTCTCTTCCTGAGCCGTTCAGGCCAGTGCAAGGCTTGTGAAGGATGACAGACTGAAAGCGCAGGCGTGTAGACAAGATGCCTGCACTGATGTCTGGCTTCCGGTCTCGGAAGATCAGCGATAACTTTACTCCTGGGCACTTTTAAAAGGTAAAATAGGGATTATTAAGCTAGTTGCCACCTGCCTACGTATGGCAGGGCGATTTTAGTTCAGATGGTAGTTCCGCTTTAATACTTTTTTTCTGACATTACTATCCCTTTAACATATAACTAATTCAAATAGGTTACAAATGTCATTGACTTGTTTGCTGTAGTTATTAATCTAAATACAATGGCAACCCTTAGAGAAGTATCCAATACATTGGAAAAATTAGAAAGTGGAGAACACACAAAAAGGTTTAGCACTGACAAGTGGAAGACTGCAGGGCAGTTTTATTCTTAATAAACTATTGAATAGGCAACTTTATTAGTGAAACATTGATCCGTATGTCCTTGTACATTTCTCAATCTTAGATGAGGTTTTATTTGCAAATTGTGCCTAGTTATTGACATTTCTTTGTACAAATGATACATATGGGTGTGCCACTGTCCTTATTGTTTTGAGTGCCAGAGAGGAGGTATTATTCCTCAATGGCTCTCAGAAGGGTTAAAGTACTTTGTGTTGCCCGTTGGGGCCTTATGTATAAAACAAAAGCGGAGCAATTGATTTAATTGATCTCCACTTTATCACCGCTTAGTGAATCTTCCCCTTATGTAATAATATGGCTAGCAGTCAAATGTGATCTGCTGATCTTTGTACAGTCAGTGGAGACAGGTGATGTTGCTAAATAGCGAATAACAGCCTGTCCTTGATTTTACTGTTTGATTAACCTCTGTATCTCAGAATGTAGCAATAGCTTGGTTTATACATGAAATGAAGTTACTACAACTATAGCATTTAAAGTGAAAATTCCCATGTCCCTCTTTTCCTCCCTATTTTCCAACTTTTTTCTTGATAAGACTTGGTGGTGTGTATGTGTATTACATTGCTCCACAACAAAAGAACTCTCATTATTTTTATTTAAACTTCAGTAAATGTGTTTAATAAATTAATATGTGTAAATAAAATATGCGATCTGTTTTAAATTTATTTAAAAAAGAAAATAAGTTACTCTTAGCAGGTCAGAAATGGACCTGCATCCAGGCTGCACCCAACATCATTACTGAATGGGTTAATCCCCCCAACTCTGACCTCTAATGCTTCATTTGTGTGTCTGCTCTCTGCTACTCTTCCTTTAGTCTCATAGTAAGGAAGAGAGAGGCAGAGAACAGTGACAAAGGCAATGTGTTTTACACATTGCCTTTGTGAATGAAAATGCTGTAGTATAGGCAGAACAGAGAAGGACTGAAACTGAGTGCTCTGGTCCCAGAGCTCTCCGTTTCAGTCTGTTCAGCATGATTGCAGTGCACATTGAGGCGCGCTGCTATAATGTAACCTGTGATGTACCAGGACCATCGTGGGTCCTTATGGGAAATTTACCCATGACGGTCCTGCCATGTCATGGGTCGTTAAGAGGTTAAGTGCCGCCTGTGCACCCAGTCCTCAAAGGGATAGTAATACTTTATTATTACTATCCCCCATATTGTAGATATTTGCAAAATAATTTAATAGCCCCCAGGTTCATCTCTCACACCTTTATGGTTTGCGAGATAACCGGAGGCAAAGTTCCCCCTCCCTCCCCCTTCCTGAAGTCAGCTTTGTACTGACTGCAGGGATATCCGGTCTTATTTGCATCAGGCGGCTCTGCAGCAGAGCCCTGAATGCGTTAGTGAAAAATAATTATTTCACTGAAATGGTCTTCTACGTGTGCTTGCAAACCAAGAACACGTAGAAGACCGTTCGACTTCAGGGAAGGGGGAACTTTGCTTTCGGTTATCTCTCAAACCATAAAGGTGTAAGAGATTAACCTGGAGGCTATTACATTATTTTGCAAATATCTACAATATAGGGGATAGTAATAATAAAGTCTTACTATCCCTTTAAGGTGTTAACCTTGTGTGTAAAGATAAACAACATTTCTGGAGCAAGCCAGTTGCACCATAGGGGAAAAATAGAAATTCCTTTTGCTTTATTTGAGGGTTTTAACCTCTTGCTTGCTAGAGAGGTGTAAAATGCTTTGCTTCACAATCTCTCTAGCATGCAAGCCCAGTTTAGTTTAACACACAGTTGCATTTGTCCCCCATGGAGCAGTTGGTTTACTCCAGAATAACTCTTGTTTTGCAGATATGGGACTTTTCCAGTCTGTTGGAAATATCAATAGCAATCAGGGGTTTTATGTTAATGGGAATTTTTATTCATTATTTTGACGTTGGCATGCCCTCACTTTTTCGTTGGCATAAGACTGAAAATTCATTATGAAAACCACACATTTTGTAATGCACAAGCTCCAGTGTATGCTTTCCAGTCACTAACCTGTGGTTCTTTACAGGGGAAGATGTTTCGCTGCAGTGCACAGTGCTGTGATAATGAGGGAGCTTCCATGCAGCAGGTGCACCAGTGCATAGAGCGCTGTCACACACCATTGGCACAAGCACAGAGTTTGGTCACCAATGAGCTGGAGAGATTTCAGGTGTGTGGCATTCTCAGGCATCTCAGTCTTTTAGCTGCTTTTCTGCTTTCTGTTTGCATAGAATTTATTTTTTGTAATTGTGTCCATGTGAATACATTTACCTATGCACTCATGGTTTGGTTGTTTCACTGTATTGCCAGCAGAGGTCAGCCAAGTTCCACTGTTAAAACACTAACACTTAAAAATAAAATTGGGTTGTATAATTTTAAATATCATGTACTCCCATCTAGCATCTGTAAAATGTAGTTATTTTAGAGCCCTAAAATCTAATACAAAACATGAGTTTTCGATGCATGAGTATTCTGTGCTTTAGAGATACAATTTGGTGTAGTCCAATGCTATGATATTACTACACAAAATTAAAGACAATGCAGAACAATCCAGGGTTAATCTGCTTAATGTTAGAAGAGATTCCTGAGATAGCAGTCACAACAGTGTGCAAAAAACAAACACTGGGGCCCAGTGAATGCGAAGTAAGGTAAGGCCTGAGCCAGCATGAAACATCTATTAAAGGGATAGTAATACTTCGTGTTAACTTTATTTTATTTTGTAGGCATTAAAAAAACATGAAGAATGATATAAGTCTTATGTCTCAAACCTTTATGGTTTAAGAGATATTCACAAGCAAAGTTTTCCCCTCCCGCCCCTTTTTCCTAGTGTAAGCCATCTCTTCTCAGATGTGAATCTGGTTGTAAGACCAGACAGATAACAGCAGGGGACAATCTTCTTTATATGAAAAGAATGAAAGCCCTTCCCCCCCCTTGACAAGTTTTTCAGCTTTTTCCCTTATCTTAATTGAAGATTGTCCCTCTCTGCAGTCTACCTGGGCACCTCCCTTCTGATCTGGTTGAACGGGGGGGGATACTTTGTTTGTGAATATCTCTTAAACCATAAAGGTTTGAGAGATAAGACTTACATCATTCTTCATGTTTTTTTAATGCCTACAAAATAAAATAAAGTTAAAACGAAGTATTACTATCCCTTTAAGGCAAGACGTGTGTGTGTGTGTGTGTGTGTGTGTGTGTGTGTCTCAAATATAGTTTTTGATACCTTTTATTGGCTAACTAAGCAGATTTAAATGCAAGCTTTCAAGACCTTAGGTCTCTTCCTCAGGCATGTTATCCTCAGGAAGAGACCTAAGGTCTTGAAAGCTTGCATTTAAATCTGCTTAGTTGGCCAATAAAAGGTATCAAAAACTATATTTGCCTCCTGTATTTATACGGCTAACACGGTACCAACTCTCATCTGTGTGTGTGTGTTCATATAAATGTAACCCCTTGAGTGCCAGAGGGGTACACAACACATTGCAGAGCAATGCTTTGTGCACCCCTCTAACGCTCAAAGGGTTAAGACTTTCAATCAAGAAAAAATACCATAAAACGGATTGATATACAGCGCCAAACAAAATAATCAATGTACAGGGTAAGGTACAGACAAAATGCAAAATAATACATAGCAAAAATCCAAAAAGGCAGAATATAGACTTAATGGTAACACTGACAAGAAAAAGCAGAAATGAAGGACTTGGGAATAGATATAGCTGATGATTTAAAGGCAGGCAAATGGGGAGTCTCCTACCCGTCATGTGAATATCTGAACAATTTATTAAATCTTTTACTTCAGTTAATATTTACAGCATAAAAATAAATAATATGGTCGTGAAGGAGACTAGAATTGTAAAGACAATAAATGCCTGGATATAGGAATTACAGTCCTATATGCAGTCGTGGTTTTAAAGTAATACCTAAAAATGACAGGGTTTATATACACTTGTTCTCCCTGGTAACATTTGTACAAATGTTCTAAAACCCTCTCTTTCATAAGCTCTGTGGGGCTCCCTCTCTGTTTTTTCCAAGGCTCACATTAGCATAGCAGTCATTATATGTTGTCTAAGAAGTGATTGTTTAGTGTTTTTATTCTTTTAACCCCTTAATGACCCTTGATGGTCCTGGCACGTCAGTGGTAGATTTGCGTTAAGGAATCATAACGTGCCAGGACCGTCATGGAATTCAGGGCTTCCAACATGGCTGCACACCGTTCGGGGAGGCCTGAAAATGAATCGTGGAAAAATGAAACTGAATCGTGGAAAAAAAAAAAATGGTCTCTGGTCCTTAAGTAACGGCCGCGTTCGCGATCGGCCGTCCTTAAGGGGTTAAAATAATGAATGTCTTTAATTTTTTTACTTGTCACAGGCTAGAGGGAATTTCCATCATTGGTTATGTTAGAGTTTAACTAACTGATCCTTGAAAAATATCAGAATGTGGCTCCCAGACCTTGACACTTTGATACAATGTCTCCTTCCTTCCCACAGGACCGCCTCGCCCGCTGCACCATGCACTGCAATGACAAAGCCAAGGATTTGTTTGACTCTGGCAACAAGGAGGCACATGTGAAGTCTCAGCTGGAGAGCTGTGTTATTAAATGTGCAGAGGAGCACATGAATCTCATCCCCAGCATGACCAAGAAGCTGAAGGATGCCCTCAAAGAGGCAGATAAATAACAATCTACAAGGAAAGGAGAGCCAGTGGTGTGTGGTGTTTTAAAGGCATCTCACCAAACCTCTGAGAGGCAGCAGAACCCTGCAGTGTCCTGAGCTCTGCCTTATCAGATCAGCTCAGCTAAAATACTCTGTGAATCTGCCCATTCTGACAAATAAGTCTGCTCCCATTATGCACCTGGAACTAAGAACTTCCTGAACATGGGAGAAGCAACTGGACATCTTCAACAATTGAAACTAGCAGTGAGGTTATGTAATAGCCTGATGGGGATTTTGCAGAGCAGCTTGGCCTGAACGACCATGGACATACATTTATATATATATTTTAACCCTTTGAGTGCCAGAGAGGTGCGCAAAGCAATGCATTGCGCACCCCTCTGGCACTCAAAGGGTTAAGATAAATTGAATCAGTGACTTCCAGGAATCCATGGTACCTGCAATACTTTGGATACTTCATCATTCAATTACTCTTGAACTACATTTCTGACAGTATTGAAATAACACTCTCCATGGCCCAAATACTATGAAGATTAATTGGAGCTGCTTTTATTGTGAAACATTACTATCCCTTTAAGGTGTTTAAAAACTCCTTGATTTAAATGGTACTCCATGATACAGCTGGTTTGCTGTAGAATTGCTCCTCTTTACTTTTGTGAAATCAAAGATGGCTCTTCAAACAGGAAACTGCCTTGCACAACTATCCGCAAATAGGCAAAACATAGGCCTTATTCATCAAGCCAAATAGGTGCAATTCTCGAACGAACAAACTGCGCCATAGAGGTAAACAGGAATTACAGTTGATTTAAATTGGGCTTTTAACACTCGAGTGCTAGAGAGGTCTCCAACACATTGCTCCTATTCTACCATTCAAAGGGGTTAAAACACAATTTAATTCAATGAAGATTTGCAGAGTCTTCAACCCTCTGGTGCAGTTTCTTTGTGGCAGAATTGCACCTCTGTAGTGTCATGAATATGGCCGTATAGTATTAGAAACCAAAGGGCTTAAATATAGAAAGGGAAGTAAAAATTAAATATATATATATATATATATATATATATATATATATATATCAGCTCCAAACGTTTGGGAAAGAAAAATATAGGGAAAAAATAGAGACAAAAGCGACTTTCAATTGATTGTTTAGTTTTTACATGAAAAGAGCTTGTTTTAATATAATCACAACAAAAGCCTAATTCAGAGTTTAGTCGTGGAGAGGAACAGTTCAGTTTCATTTTCATTGTAGTTTATCATTATATTGTAGTACAATTGAGCTCTCTAAGGTCATAATAATTTTATCCTTGAAATAGCTGCTTATTCATATGTGAAAACCTAATTGTGAAATCACCAGAAGTTTCATTTCAGTGCGGTTTAACTGTGGGACAAAGCCATAGCAGACTGGAGGTAAAATAATCTTGTTACAGCCTATGGAAATAAAAACATTTTGGAAAGATGACGTGAAATGCTAGTCATATTTGCAAAATTTGTGGATTTGTAAAACAGCTTCCCAACTTCTGGCTGAGGATGATGGGAATTGTAGTCCTCAACAACTGGTTCCAATGTAGGACACAGGAACCATGGAGTAAAGTTCCCTTCTCCTGGAGGGCAAAAAGTATAAGGCCTTTGAGGCAGAGACTTCCATCTTCACTGCAATTTCCCCCCACCTCCTATTTCCAGTTTCAAGTGACCTCAGTGAAAAGAGTATGCAGGCACTGATCTTAGTGCCCTTTTAGTGCTCTTTTCTATTTTTCATTCCTAGTAATATGGGTCTGTATAATTCCCCGTTAGATATGCTCCCATTAACAGTTCCTTGTTCATGGGTTGCCTGGGTCACAGGTACATCACAGGACCATAAACCTGTGGAGGTTGATTTGACTTCCTAAATCTTAATCACACTGAGTTTCTCTGAAGCTCTTGACTTACCATTAAATCCTCTTCTCTTGTTCCATGTGGAACACAGGACTCCCACCCAGAGAAAAAAAAAAACAGTGATTTGAGTCCCTGGGAAGAGGATTTTTCTTCTTTCACTTCTGCTTTACCTTTGCTTTTCCTATATGTTGCAACTGGATATAGGCGGTGGGTGGTAAAATGGAGGTAAGATGAGTCTCAACCTCATAGACCTTATCTTTATTTGAAGTGCCCTGCAGGAGGAGAGAACTTTACCCCATGGTCCCTGTGTTCCACATGGACTAGAAAAGGATTTAAAGGTTAGTTCAGTAAAATTTTCTTATAGCAGGTAGGAAAAAAGGCACAATAGGTGATTCAATAGGATCTTAAAGGGAAAATAACGGCTTCTCATTACCATACTATGACTAGAAAATACTAATGGCACCTATGCATTTTACCCTTATGCGTTTGGTCAAGATTTAACATCTTTAATCAGTCCTGGATATCATGTTCATGGAAGTGGACATGATATTTGTTGACAGGACACAAACTCCACCAACAGCCCATAGTAACTTTAACCATTTGAGTTCTAGGCTTGTATTATTGCCTGATGCACACTTGGTTTGGCTAGTCACTGGAGGATATGAACTTCATCACATTCTCCAGAATATTCCATTTAAACAATGTTATTAAAGCCGTGGTAAGTGCACCCATGTAAACAAATTGCTTTCTGTGGTGCTGTTCACACAGGGGACACCTTAGGTTATGCACTATAACACAGCATGCTGCAGCTTGGTTAGTGTTCATGAGATGGAAATACCCATTGTTCAGCATGCCTCATTTGTCAGTTTGTTAACATGGCTAACGCTGGAGGTTATGATGACTGGCTGATTCATGCAGGTCTGGGCCAGTAAAATGGCTGCCTCCCACATGGTCAGGTCTTCTGACAAGTCCCCCAAGTAAAAGGATCACCAAAGAAATGCAGGCGATCAGAGGTAAGTAGGAGGCAACTTGGCGTACACTAAAGAGGAGAACAGCCAAGTTGACTGTGTGAATTTCTGGCTGCAACTAGCGCCTCGTTATTCCAGCCCACCTCTGCTGCCAAGGTTCGAAATTCAATAGCGTAATCACCCAGGGTACGGTCGCCCTGTTGAATCTCCAGCAACCTCTTGGCAGCAGAGGCGGTTCTGCCAGGTATCTCGAACACTCTGCGGAACTGTCTTATGAACTCTTTAAAGTTCAGGGAACAGGGTTTGGCATTCTCCCACAAAGGATTGGCCCAAGATAATGCCTTGCCAGTTAATAGGGAAATCATGAAGCCAACCTTCTGTCATTAGGAAATGCCTGAGGCGTGAGTTCAAAGAATATCTCCAACTGGTTGACAAAGCCTCGGCATTGGTTAGGCTCGCCATCATATCTTAATGGTAACGGCACCGCCGCCGTGAACCCTCTGGTCTGTGTAGTAGGAACTACAGGCAGGTTCTCCGGTGTCGAGACTGGGGTGACCACCGGATTCTGATTAGGTTTGTCTAGGTGTACCGTACGCTCAAGTAAGGTCTGCAAGGCCAGTGCCAACTGGTCGAGGCGCTGCTTGTGAACATCCATTCGCCAATGGATATTCTGAGTACCAGTATCTCCCTTACTGTCTGAGGTTATGGCCCTTTCGTACTGTTATGGTTTTCAGACACTTCAGACAGAGGGTATGGTAAAACACAGTTTTATTAAATAAATTAATGAACAATATTGCCCTCTACAGGCACACAGGGTGAACGAGAACAAGTGTCTAGACCCTTACAGGCCAGTATACTGAGAACAGACAGAGTAGAATATATGTACAAGAAATATATGCTAGGACTGGTAACCCAGACAGGGGCACATAATAGTTAACTCAGTCCTCATCAGTCTTTGTTGTGGTGTAGGCACGCCCAAGGTGTAGCTGAAGCTTGTATAAGTATGAGGAGTCAATAACAAGTCTGTAGGAGAGCACTCGACTTGCACGGCAGAACTGACCCAGAACGCTAGAGCAATACTGGATAGCCCCCACAGGCGTAACAAGTGCCACCAGTATTTGGGAACTGTGAGTCGTTAGCCCCCACGGGCGTAAACCGGATACTACAAGCTGCAAGAGCAAGGCACGTTAGCCCCACGGGCGTACAACGGAGACTGCAAGCTGCAAGTGTAAGGATCAAGCCCCCTCGGGCGTAAACGGAAGCCAACAGCTAGTGCCAGGTAGCCCCCACGGGCGTAAAACGACTCCACCAGTGCCAGTGTGTGGGCAAGATGACCACCGGTACGGTACTGGAACAACTACCCTGCTTAGATGGACTATGAGCCGCCGTCTCTCAGGCCCAAGCGGCCAACTCAGCAGTAGTAGCGTAGCACTGAACGGGTTAACTAAGCACTTGGTAGGAGGTGAGGCACAGCAAGGAATCAGCTCAGGAATCGGAATCGCCCTGATAATATCACTCTGCAAGCTTAAGGAGACTCAGCAGTAGTATAGCTCAGTAGCGTTTGACAGTGAACAGTGACTCAAGGGTTAAGGTCAGTCTCGAGCACGAGCGCGACTCCAGGAGTAAGAATGTCGCCCAGTAGTCAGCAGCAGGAACGTAGATAGACTGGAACCGGGAACTGTGGAGAATCGTAGACACGCCGGATCAGTAACAAGCAGGAACGTCAGCCAGGCCGGGTCGGATACCAGAGCGGGTTCGTAGACAAGCCGGATCAGCAACGGGCAGGAACACAGGAGAGTCTCAAGCAGGCCAAGTCGGTACACGGAAATCAGGAACGCAGAGAACAGCAGCAAGGCTCAGGAACACCACGAAAGGGCACCAGACTGGTGCCAGCGGCCAGTATAAAAAGGGTAACCAGGGGCGGGCCAACACAGCTCAGCCAATCGGGGAGCAGCACAGCAAAGAGTGACACACAGGATCATGGGAACCGTGATAAGTACTTCCTAAACCAGGGAAGGACCCACTTCTATGTGGTGGTTATAGGCTGATATCCCTTTTAAATGTCGACATAAAACTATTAGTGAAGCTCCTGGCTGATAGATTGAAACGTTTCTTGCCCGTGATTATACATCCAGACCAGTCGGGATTTCTGCCTGGTAGGAATGTTAGGGATAATACTTCTAAAGCCATCGCTGTGATTCAAACTGCTCTGGCACAACGGATCCTGACACTTTTGGTCCCCATCGAAGCGGAAAAGGCCTTTGACCGTATTGCATGGCCTTATCTTTCAATGGTCTTGTCTCATTTAGGTCTAGGTCCAAGGTGCCTTGCGTCAATTCTGAGTTTTTACACCTCTCCATCTGAATGGACATCTATCAGATCCATTTTTTATTTTGAATGGCACAAGGGAAGGGTGCCCCCTTTCTCCAATCTTACTTGTTTTAGCTCTGGAACCATTGTTAAATACTGTACGCCTGATGCCTCAGATTTTTGGCATCTCAACGTACTCTTCCACCACAAAGTTGGCGTGTTTTGCAGATGATGTCCTGTTTTTTTATTTCCCGGCCTGTGCAATCTTTGAATCATCTCATACCATTACTCATGGTTACACATGGCTCTTTCCCATTTTTAGGTAAACTTTACGAAATCAGAAATATTGAACCTGAATATTCCTCAAAGCGATACCGAGCTTCTACGTCGATCCTTTCCCTTTCGATGGCCTTTGAATGGTGTCAAATATTTGGGCATTATTTTAACATCCAACCCTGCCGAGATGATTCACATGAATTTCCCGCCTTTGTTGGCATCACTTAAATTAGATACCTCCCGCTGGAATTCTATGCCTCTTTCGTGGTTTGGTAGAACTAATCTGGCTAAAATGATTCTACTCCCCAAAATATTATATCTGTTTAATGCAATCCCTCTGCAAGTCCTTTTGCATTATGTGAAAGCGTTACAGAAAATTCTTAACTTTCATTTGTAGTTTTAAAAAAACAAGATTACCGTTATCTGTTCTCCAGCTCCTGGTTTCCGCTGGTGGCATTGGTGTCCTTGATGTTCTGACATATTATAATGCCTCTAATCTCCTTAAGCTTATGGATCTACGCTTGCGGCCTGCCTACCAATGGGTGGACTGCATGAAATTATTTGCCCCTGGTATTGACCTATCCCAGTTCTGCTGGCTCGATCCTATGGCATTTCCCTCTGCTTGTAAAACTCACTGTATACTGGGTCACCTTCTCCGCACGTGGCACAAGCTGAATTTACATCTGTCACTTACCCCTTTCCTTCTACTTGTACTCCACTATTTGGGAATCCATAATTTCCCCCAGGACAGGCCATGCGGTCCTTTATTCCATGGACCAATAGGCAACTGGACTCGGTGGGTGCCTTGCTTGAAGGCTCCTCTATATGAACTTTCGAGCAGTTGGTATGGGACTCTGGTTTGCCAGGTTTGCACTTTTGGCAATACTATCAGGTCTGGGATTACATAAAGACACTTTTAAGTCATTCGTCGGTCTCTTCGACTCCATCCCATTTCGAATGCATTCTCTTGGACCACAGTAAACCTAGCCACCCTCTGGCATTTTGGTATAAGTTCCTATTGCTGAATCCACCGCCACCCAATCCTACGCCGATATTACAGTGGGAGTCGGAAATAGGGGTCTTTCTCCCTCTGTCCCATTGGCATCAGATACGTCACCGTCTCTTACTTTGCGCTAAGGATGTGTCTACCAGAGAGTGTAACTATAAGCTGTGGTCTAGATGGTACAGGACGCCTCAGGTTCTACATGCAATATATCCTGACTCTGAATCTGACTTATGTTGGAGGTGCTGGACTTCGTTGGGCACTATGTTACACATCTGGTGGGAGTGCCCCTCCTTGTCTACCTTTTGGGGGGATGTATTGTCTCATACTTTCCAGGTTCTGGGGATAGCCATTTCCCTGAAATCCTTGCTTTGCCTGTTTGCTTATGATTTGCCCTCTTCTGTCCAACAGAACCCTCACTTTAGGAAGTTGTTTATGCATTTAATGAATGCTGCAAAGTTTGTTATACCTTTGCATTGGAAATCCTCGGATGCACCTACCCTGTCAAATTGGATTGGTCGGGTTCAGTATTATCGCTCCATGCAGGAATTGCATGCCAGGTCTATTAATACCCATTCTGAGTTTCAGCAGCTTTGGGTGCCTTGGACTGACCATATCAGTACAGGCCGACTGTCTCCCGCATAGGGTGTGGCCCTGCAGTTATTGTGCACCTCGGCTGAGGTTCTCTCTTTTCACCTTTTTCTGTTTCTGTATAATCGCATTTATATTAATAAAGATTTCAAATTTTAAAAAAATAAAAAAAGAATAATTTTTGTCCACTGCTTGTAAAAACTAAATGAAATATGAGCTACACAAATAATAAACTCTTTCCTGAAGTTGGGAAGATTTGTTTTATTTAATTGTTGATGTTAAGATAAGTTACAGCATAGTAAGATTTCTTGGGAATCCCCTTTTAAATGTCTGTGACGTGTTAAATCCAAGGAAATGGGTGACTTATTATCCAGAAGACGCCCTTGTGTGGGTTTGTACAGCCTTGATTTTCCAGCTGCTGTAGTCCACAAGTACGCTCCCTTTACCCACGTGGACTCCACTTCCCAGCTTGCTTACATATGAAACCAGAGCATGTTGTGTCCTGCGAATTCCTCCCAGCTCCTGTCATTGCACAAGTGTTAGTCATATACATCAGCATGTTGTATTCAGACACTACACACTATGTGTAACCATTTAAAGAAATTTTAAAAAAATGAAGAGTTCATATCTGCATTGCAAAGCAATGTGTTGGAGACATCGCTACCATCCAAGGCATTAAATATAATATACCCCTAACCTAAGCTATGAGAGATCATTTACTCAATCTGAATAGCAATATTGTTAAAATAAAGTCTGAAACAGATAATTGATCAGGGATTAGAATTATTTTTCTTTTCATACAGATGTCTTTTTCCTATTTGTTCTCTTGGGTAATATTAGCACAGCAAAGCCTACACTAAGCTGTTTTGGATCCTGATGAACTCTCACAGCACATATGTCCCTGTGTAGTGTTTACTGGGGCCGTCATGTAGATGTTTACATGAGCAACATCAGCAGCCAATCACTATGGGGCAAGTGATGAAAGCTGTTGTCCCATGTGCCTGCTCACAGTCCTTTAGATCAGGGCTGTCCAAGTTCAGTCCTCAAGTGCACCAACAGGCCAGGATTTAAGAATTTCCCTGATTAAGCACAGGTGTGTACATCAGCGGTTCATTCATTTTGACTGACTCACCTGTGCTTAATCAGGGAAATCCTTAAATCCTGGCCTGTTGGTGGCCCTTGAGGACTGCACCTGCTTTAGATTATGCCCCTAGTCTAAAGGGGTATCTGGGATATACTTGCATGGCAAGGAGCATGTGATATTTAAACAGTATGAACCCTTTTCATTATTAGTTGATACTGTCAAAGCGATCCTCAAATCTTAGGGAGGAGAATGCTGCAAATATGGGTAAATACAAGTTAGAGATCATCAACTAGAACTAGCATGCTAAAGTATTTAGCAGGCACTTTAGAATTTGCCTGGCATATTGTGACTTGACTGTCATCTGGGCAGTATTAGTATGATGTACTTCAGATATTTTTTTTCTGTGTATGGCACTTGCAAGCGGAAAGAGATTGCACCCTGGGTAGGATAAAGTCCTACAGAGCCAGCTATGTACCTTGGAAGGCTCATTTCTACTTAGGCATCTCTGACTACTACTTTGTATATGCAAATAACCCTTGGTTCCCTAAGAGTTATGGCGGGATCAAGATGTGCACCTCTTCCCCACAAGTGCCTAAAGAACAGCTGCACCTAACTGAAGAGGCCCAGGTAGGCCAAAATGTGCATCCTCTCTGTTTCAGAGAGGAATTAACAGGAACTTCATGGGCCAGGATCTGGGCTGGATCAAAATGGCACTAGTTATCTAAAAGTGATTGCACCCTGAGATTGATAACATCATGTAGAGACTGCTGTATCAGTTGGTAGGCTTGTCCTTAGTACAGCATCTTACTCATTACTTTAAATATGGGTGGAGAGTAAACTACTTCTAGTTGCACAGACATGCTTGTAAAATGATGCAGATCTGGAATTGTATTTCATGTATGCATAAAGGGATAGTAATACTTAAGTATTGCTAATCCCTATAGGAAAGTACTACTAAAAAAACGTATTGCCCCCAGTGTCATCTCTCAAACCTTTATGGTTTGAAATCAGGTCATAGATCATCCGGGAAATCCGGTCATAGATCATCAGGTGGCTCTGCAGCAGAGCCGCGATCGTGTTAATTAAAAAAAAAACAAAAAAAAAAAACCTTCACTAAAACGGTCTTCGAAGTGTGCTTGCAAACCAAGTACATGTAGAAGACCACTTCAGTGAAAGTTTTCTTTTTTAGTAATGCGATCCGGCTGTGCTGGAGAGCCGCCTGAAAGTCGTACAACTTTCTTCCCTGCAGTCAGCTACAATGCTGACTTTGGGGAAGGGGAAGGGGGAGGGAGAGGGCAACTTTAGAAGCGATCATCTCTCAAACCATAAAGGGGGCAATATATATTTTTTTAGTAGTACTTTGCTATAGGGATTAGTAATACTTAAGTATTACTATCCCTTTAAGAAGGAAACCTTGGTGCCCCTTTCCCTGACGATGAACACACCCTCAAGCATTACATGATCCCTCCCTCACATCCATCCATATTTATTGCACAGAATATACCTTTGGTGTAGCACATTCTCCTTTTTGTTCTTCTGGTTCACGTTTACGCTACTCTACACTGAAGTTACCAAACATTAAATCTTTGTCACTGGGTAATTTTCCCAGATACACACTTAATCTTGTGGGTTTCTTTGGACTTGATTGTCCGTTAGGTGAGGGACTGCTTTAAAGGTATAGTAATGGATGACAATAAAAGCAGCTACGATTACTCCTCATAAGTTTTTGACTATGTAGTTCTGTATTTCAATATTCTCCGACGTGTAGTTCAACAGTAATTCAGTTATAAAGGATACCCCTCCCACATCTTTTACCTAGGTAACATGCTCTCAAAGAGCAATCTTCTGTGAGCACGAGGAAAATCCTGCCCTTCTTCATCATGGGGTATAGAGTTTTCCGTACGCTCACAGTGAGAAGATTGTCTCTTCCTGCAAGCTGTCTGGTCTAGCGACCAGATTCCATATCTGAGGGAAGGCTGCATAGATGAGGTAAAAGTGGCGAGATGTGGATACTTTATATTGAATTACTATTGAACTACACATTGGAGAATATTGAAATATAGAACTACATTACCAAACGCATATGAGGAGTAATCGGAGCTACGTTTATTTTCATCCATTACAATCCCTTTAAACCTTTTAGTGCCACATGGGTATATAATGCATTGCTTTGCAATGTGTTGCGTGCCCCTTGGCATTCACAGGTTAATCTTTAGCTTTAATGATATTAAAGCTGTATTTGATTGTCCCATTCATACCTTTCTAATGTACAATATGCCAATAAAACTTTTGAAATTTAAATACATTTTAGCTGTAATAAATTTGTTTTAAACGGCAGAAAAAGCAAAATATATTTTTTTCATTGAAAACATTTACATAAATCCTATTTTTCACTCAAATGCTTGAAAAGATTACAGCTTTAAATATGGTATATTACCATGTGCAAAAACATGGGCCAGTTGTGAATTCTGCTGTTTTTAGGATTGTGAATGTTTCAAGCACCCTGCAGCTTTAATCAGAGACGCTAAAGACATGAGGCATGTGACAGGGGGCTCTGGCGCAGGAAACTCAAGCTGAAGAGACTGTGGGCATGTGAATCAAGGCAACAGATTAGTAAATGAGGAACAAAAAAGCTGAAACTGATGTATGAATGAAATATGAATGAAATATTCCTTTTGAGTTGAATTTTTATGTTTTCTTTGATATTCAAAGTCAAATATATATTCCCCAAATTCTCATAATTTTAAATGAGGATTTTGACCTCTTAACCCTTTGCGTGCCAGAGGAGGTAAGCAATGCATTGCTTACCCCTTTGGCACTCAAAGGGTTAAATGCTGGAGAGGTCTCCAACGCAAGGGGTTTGGAATTCCATTTAAATCAATGGGGAATTTTATTTGTACCCTGTGGAGCAGTTGGTTTACACCAGAATTGTTCTACTTTGCCTGTATACCTAAGGTCCACTATGTGCAATTGCTTTGTTCCACTATCGCTAAACATTTACCTTGATACATATGCCTCAGTGACCTCACAGACAGGCGCGGCCAGAACAAGTACATACCTCTCTCTGAGTCTCCGGCTCAGCCCATTGTGTTTGCAGAGTGACTTATTAAGTACTTTTTCTTTACACATTCCTGACACTTGTAATGATAGTTAAAACTATTACAAGTGCCTGATATGGATAAGGATAAAGCGTTTCCTCTGCACTTTCCTTAACCCCTAATATTTACTGTCTATTGTGACTAACAAGGACTTTGGTAAATGATGTGCAAACATGATTAAACTATTGGAAACCAGAAAGATATTCAATATATTTTCTCTGATTTAACTAATTGTATGCTAGAGAGTTTCCAGTGCATTACAAAGAATTGTGTTAGAGACCTCTCTGGAACAGAAGGGGTTAACCAGAGTCGCTCCAAACACCCTGTTTGTTTTCAGCTCCACACGTTTGCATTTAGTTTGGTTAGATCCATTTTGGAAGCCAGTGTACTGCTTTGGTTGGGTATTTGTGGGTTGATAGAAAGTCCTTCCTGCGGTGGAGTAATGATTAGTCTGTGGGGTATGTATCCTACTACAGGGAGTGGACTGGATATAGACTGCAACAGGTGTGAACAACAAGTAGTTCTCCAGCTGTTGTTGGACTAAAATTCCCTACCTGGCCTGCTAGGGATGATGGGGAAGGCCAGGAATACAATTGCAGGATACAGCAATAGTAAGGGGTAAATAATGACATATCAGTGGGTGGAGATTTTGCTACACTATGGGGACTTTTAAAAAAAAAAAACAATTCAGGGGCATACCATCTGCATTGCAGGGGACAAAATAAAAATCCCCACATTTCCTTTAAATTAAAGGTGGACTTTAATCCCTTGAATGCTAGAGAGGTCTCCAATGTATTGCATAGTAATGTGCTGGTGATCCCTCTAACATTGAAGGGTTTAAAAATCCATTTTAAATCAATGGAAATCATTATTTCTCCCCTATAGTGCAGATGGGTTGCTCCAGAAGTGATCAACTTTTGTTTTATACCTGAGGCCTTGTGTGCTTTATATAATTGGGGACCTTCTTGTCCCAAGCTTTCAGAGGTCCACCAGGATCTGGGGTTGATAGAGATCAAAGTGATAAAAGTGGGCTGGGCTTGATTGGGGTGGATGGGTTTTGTTCTGAAAATGAGCAGATAGCGGGAAGAACAGGGTGGGGAGTGGCATGATCCTGTAGTAAAGTGGTAGTGATTACAAGGGAATTCACTGAGCCTTAAAGGGGAACTACCACCCCGCAATAACTTTAACTACTAAGCAGCTAGTCGCCAGATGAAGAATTAATTAAAGGGATAGTAATACTTCGTTTTAACTTTATTTTATTTTGTAGGCATTAAGAAAACATGAAGAATGATATAAGTCTTATCTCTCAAACCTTTATGGTTTATGAGATATTCACAAGCAAAGTTCCCCTCCCCGCCCCTTTTACCTAGTGTAAGCCATCTCTTCTCAGATGTGAGTCTGGTTGTATGACCAGACAGATAACAGAAGGGGACAATTTTCTTTGTATGAAAACAATGAAAGCCCTTCCCTCCTTGACAAGTTTTTCAGCTTTTTCCATTATCTTAATTGAAGATTGTCCCTCTCTGCAGTCTACCTGGGCATCTCCCTTCTGATCTGGTTGAACAGGGGGTGGATACTTTGTTTGTGAATATCTCTTAAACCATAAAGGTTTCAGCGATAAGACTTATATCATTCTTCATGTTTTTTTAATGCCTACAAAATAAAATAAAGTTAAAATGAAGTATTACTATCCCTTTAATGTAAAGTTATTGCGGGGTGGTAGTTCCCCTTTAACAATCAGCCTCTGTCTCCGGAGACCTTGAAATGAAGACTAAATACTGCACTCCAGTGTTATTCAAAAGGATATTGTAAAACACCAAGAGTTAAACTGTAAAAACTTTGGCAATATGCATCTCTAAACAGTTGGAGTACCCTTGTTTTACCCACCAAGGACAGCCCTACAATATATAATAATTTTTCATTAAAAAGTTTGCTTCTCCTTTATGGGTATAAAAAAGAGAGAGAAAGAATGAGACTGACATATGGGTGGGGGAGGTGCACTAACATTTAATAAAGGTTCAAGATGGCGGATCTGAGTCGAAGGCACAGCTCCAATATGCACTGACATGTCTTCATCATCATATCCCTGTCAGACCTCCACCAATCTGACCATGAATCTGCAAAGTCTTCGACAGGTTTATGATTTTGCACTTATCACATTGACAGTGGCCTATTTCCATATGGAAATACAGGATAATGAGTCATTGTCATAGTCATATAGGTGTGTTTATATGTTAATGTGCCGCATTGCCACATGCACTAAACTCCGATAGCTGCCTCTGCTGTCAGATTCCACAGTTCCAACATCTCCTGCCTGAGACTGGCGGTGTTGGGATCTCCCTGTAGCTCTCTATGGAGCCAGAGGACAGTTTGCAGAGTCTGCTAAAGAGCAGAGACAGCAACTGCCCTCATTTAACCCTTTCAGTGACATAGGGATGTGCATTGCATCCCCCTGTGTCACTTGAATGGTTAAAAGTAGCACTATAAATAAGAATTCCCTCTTCTTTCTCCTCATGTACATGTGTACAATAATGTATCTCATTTTTCTGACTGGACAGCAACTGGATAAAATTGACATTATAACTGCTAAAATGGAATGGCGTCCGGACGGGGGGTGGTGGCACTAGCCCCCTCCTACATTTGCCCCTTCTATACAAACATAGGGGCTGGGCAGGTTGGCCTGGAAGTCATACTATAGTTTTGCCCCCACTGGAAAAAGTTCTGCAGACACACCTGACATGAAAAATGATATGATACAGGTAAAATATGTCCCAATAT
Source organism: Rhinophrynus dorsalis (assembly GCA_037306005.1). Lineage (NCBI taxonomy): Eukaryota > Metazoa > Chordata > Amphibia > Anura > Rhinophrynidae > Rhinophrynus > Rhinophrynus dorsalis. The sequence continues at coordinate 469,105,461 of CM074721.1, forward strand.
ACGAATACTAGTTTTAATGCCCGTGTACACGGGCCAGCAGTGGTGGTGCTGCAGTCATGCACAGTACTGACTTCCGGAACGCGCAGCGGCTGATATGGAGCGGGGCACTCCGAAATCAGACCGGTGTCCTCTCTGCGCACCTTCCTGGGACCGCTTGGTCTCACTCAGGGAGGTGCCCAGAGAGGAGCCCGGTCTGAATTCGGAACGCCCCGCTCCATATTAGCCATGGCACGTGCAGTCTCTACTGCGCATGACTGCAACTCATGCAGCCGTCTCTACTGCGCATGACGGCTTCTGACAAACATCGTTAGCGAATTATTATATAGGATAGCTGCTCCAAAGGTCTAGAAACTATTAACTGCCCCCCATATGTTATTCATTGCAGGACAACAACCACATGTAAAATGAAAGGATACAAAACATAATGTTATCAGTACATACAGAAAATCGTATAGAACCTTCCCTTAGAGTCTATATGAATGATTCTGTTCTCTAGAAGACACACGCTATGTAAAACTTCTTGTGGTCTAAGAGGCAAATTTGGATTATGTCAGGCTGCCTACACTTGGTCTATCGGTGGTGTACAAAAAGCCCCGCTGCCAGAGGAAGCCCGGCTTGGTGAAGCATCCGCTGCCATCTGCTCACCTCACCAGCATGACAGTGTGCCCTTTGCCCTCCTACCACCATCCCCTGTCACCACCCGTTTGATCATCAACCCTTTGAGTGACAGAGGTGTATGCAATGTGTTGCATACCCCTCTGGCACTGAAAGTGTTAATTAATGCCCCTTCCACAGGCCCCTTTGCCTATATTTCTCCTCCTCCTCCCACCTCCATTCCTCTTTCCAATGTGCCTGTCTTCTTGCGACTACTCATAGGATTTATGTTATTGACAGAATGTTCTAGAGCGGGGGAGATAGGGCTTTAACCCTTTCAGTGTCAGTAGCATCTTCAACGCATTACAGGCAGTTTCATCCAGTTGCTTTTCAGTCAGGAAAATGAGAAATTATTGTGTACACGTGCATGAGTCAAAAGCAAAGGGAATTTTTTGCGAAGAGTGCAGCATTTAACCCTTTCAGTGCCACAGGGGTATGCGATGCACATCATTAGGGCACTGAAAGGATTTGTGGCCTAAATAGAACCTATCAGTCCTTGGTGAAGATGGGGCTCCCTTGGATGCAGGGTCATGATACAACATACCCCTGTATAATGCGGTTGAATGAGTTGGTCCCATATCATTCTCAAAGCTTTGTCAGCCATTCTTCTGGTCCATTCCCCAGACTTGGCTTTGCATTGCTGGCACTGATCCTGTGGGTGACCTTGTGCTCTCAGCTCTGTGGCTCCAGGTTATTTCCAGATCAAATGTAGAAAATTCTCAGGGTATCCACAACAAAATTGCATTGATATTTCTGTTTCGTAATAAAAACAACATAAATGTAGGCTATTAATCCTTTGGGTATCAACAGGGTGAGCAGCTCATTGTTCCTCCCCATTTGGCACAAAGAGTTAATGATATATGCTACAAGTTGTTGTTTTCTATATTTTTTTTCACTGCCCTTTGCCCCTTTTGTTGTCTCTCTCATGAGGCTGAACACACAGAAGCTGGTGTAATAAGGAAATGGGTGCAATTCTGAAGCAAACCAACTGCATAAGGAACAAATACATTCCAAAAATACCTATAGATTTAACCCTTTGAGTGCCAGCTTGGTATCGCAATGCAATAAATACCCTTGTCACACTCAATGAGTTAAATGGGGCTTTTAACCCCTTGAATGCTAGAGATGTCTCCGACACCATTTTTCACAATGTGTTGGTGTCCTTCTAGCAAGCCGATGTAAACCAGTGGGAATTTGTACTGGTCAGTTAGACTCTCAATTGCAGCATGCTTTCTTAGTACATTAGACATACTGTGATATTCCCTTGGATATTCCTTCTTTCATCTACACTGAATTTAGATTTCCCCCAAAGCCAGAAAGACATGTAGGAGGAGGTGAGGGGGCATGTTTGGGAGGGGGTCATAGCAGTAAGGGGAGTAGAGGTAAGGATTTATTTGAGGAGAGGCAGGGGAAAGCACATTCTCTTCAGTAAGTGCTGTGGGGACAGGACCTGCGTTCTGTTCCTGTTATTAGGTTTGTGCTGTGTGTCACAGACCGGTAGGAGTTTCTGGGCCTTTGCCAGCATAAGGTATGAGTAATGGGGGTTATTGGTTACAGTTGGGTGGTAGGTTCATTCTATATTATAGAATACTAGTTGAAGAGCCTGTTTCACGGGCCACAGTGCCACTGGTCATGGGGCAGTCATGCACAGTGGAGACTACCCGCGCCGTGGCTGGTACAGAGCTGGACTCTCTGAAGGAGCGGCGGGTCGAGCAGTCTCTACTGCGCATGACTGCGGCATTACACACGTTTTAGAGAATTATTATATAGGATTATATAGGATAAGTGGAGCTGGCAAGGGCTGAGAATTTGGGCTTATTTGCTGTACTGGAACCTTTTAGTAATGGAATTCAAATGGTGGCCTATCATTGCACCCATTAAGTTATCCCGTGTATTTTTCTGTAGTGGGTATCCGCTTCCAGAGACATGCATATGTTTTGGTTTTATGAAATATTTATTAATTATGAGTAATATGATTTTTAACAACTTTTCAGTGTATTTTTTTATATTTGCTATTCACCATATGAAATGTATTATATGCATTTTAGCTTTATCACTATTTATTCTTTTGTAAGTAATATTTATTCACATAATTATGTATATATTAACAAATTCATACTAGGGAGCTCGTTGTTTTTATTTTATTTTAGTTGGTTTGACCCAGAATGGCTCCAATTATTTCTAAAATATTAGAATCAGTGAGGTCCCCCTTTCGCTTCATCCGTTGATGGCTTCCTTGACATCTGATGAGGCCAGTTTACTAAACTTATTTTTAGTGTTACCTAGTTTCAAGTCATGATATCTCATTTCCAGTTCATTTGAGGCAGTTCGGCACTCAGCGGTGGAGCATTTCCCTTTTTTTTTTTTTTTTTTTTTTTTTTTTTTTTTTTTTTTTTTTTTTTTTTTTTAAATCTCCCTTCAGACATCTTCCGGAATTTGCTCAATAGGATGTTCTGTAGTTCGAGCTTTCTGATGGTTTCTTCCCTCAGCTCCAGCTATTGAAGATTTCAACTCATCTAGAGACTTCTCAGCAGTTTTGATTATTGTCTACCTTTCTTGCTCTGAATACCTAAATGTAATATTGTTCACAGTGATTCTGTTAATTGTCATTTTATTCTGGTCTATTGTTGACCTATTCAGCTTCTTTGTATTGCTTTATATTTCAATAAAGTATTAGATCTATGGAAATTGTTATATGCAATACAATCCATTTTGCCATTCTGATTGTGAAACTTAAAGAGAACTAACTAATTAATAATTAATACCCACTAACTATACTACACAGAAAAACAGCTTCTTTATTGGTAATAAAACCTCCAAAAATTATTTCTATTCTCTTTCTGTGAACTGGGAGTAAAATCATTTTTCGAACTAAAGGATTTTCTAAAGACTACTTTCGGTTTATTTAAGTTTGGGTCACATTACACACATAACCCTTATTTATTCTGTATGTCTCCCATTAACACTTTAGATTGTAAGCTTTTGAGCAGTGACTTCACTTCCACTGTTTCACTTTGCAAAGCACTTGTGATCTTGTAGTGTCTAAACCCTTAAATTGCAAAGTGCTGAGTACATTTGTGGCGCCATATAAACAAATTAGTTCACTGTAAAATCTCCCAGTGTTTTTATAATTTCTCTAATCTTTGGTGTCGATGTATTATATTTCATAACAATTACTAATAAAATTTAATTGCCATTATTTTTATCCTATCAATATTCTTATTTTATCCCTCATTTTAAATTTGATTATTTTTTTTTTATAGATCTTGTTAACAAATATTATGTTGAGTATTTTCTAATATATCTTTACTATTTGTCTCTTTGCCTTATGTACTATTATCCAAACTTTAATGAAAACCTTTATCCAAATAATTTTTAGTTAATACCATCGCCTGTTCATCAAAACCTCTATACTATAGTGAAGTTTTAATCCTAAATGCTGACCATATTGAACATTATTAATCTATGGGAGCAAATGTAGGGTCTAAATAGGAGCTTACTTTTTTTATAAAAAATACTAGTGTAAAAGCCCGTGTACACGGTCCAAGGTCCAGGTAATGTTAAGAGGCCGCTACTCTACCTCACTGCTACACGCGATGCAGTCTTCCGTCGCCTCACTCACTAGATGCAATCATGTGTAGCAGAGACTGCCCAGACGCGGGCAGTCACTACTGCGCATGACTGCATTGTGACAAACATCCTAGCAAATTATTATATATATATTATTAATATATATTATATAATATTATATATATATATAAAATATTATATATATATATATATATATATATATATATTATCATCAATAAAAAATTATACATCTAAAACAACTCTATTTTATTAGCATCATACATATGTGAAAAGGATATCCCTATATCATTATTGTTACGAAATTAAAATAAAAACTTTAAGTTTACCAACATGCCCAGCCCAAATTATTAAAATATAATCTATACTAGTGTAAAAGCCCGTGTACACAGGCCAAGGTCCAGGTAATGTTAAGAGGCCAGTCCTGCTCTGCGTCCTGCCGCCGACACAGTCATGCACTGTAGAGACTGCCCGAAAGCACAGAATGCTCCCAGCACAGAACTCCCAGCATTCCTACACCTCCCAGCATTCTGTGTGTTCGGGCAGTCTCTACTGTGCATGACGGCTTCTGACAAACATCCTAGCGAATTATTATATAGGATTATGGCCATAGTAAACCATGTTTAATCTGCTCCACACCAAATCCCAAATATTCAAATTCTACCAATACCACATAAATAAATGAGAATAGCTAAGGGCAAACCTGGTTTCCGTGGCTATCCCACAGATTTTACTATTAAAACTATCCAAAAAAATATAATATATAATTGGTGTTTTTAAGTATAAAATCATTTTGATATGATTTTATTTTAATATCTGATCTTAAAAAACTCCATTGCTTTAAGGCCTAATTCATGCTCAATACTTGTAAAAAGTAGCTTGCATTGTGGGAACAAAAAGCTGCAACAAGCATTTGGCCGCAAAAGGGGTTTTGGCCACCATTGTTTGTTGTATTGGATGCTGGCCAACCTGTAGAAATTCGACGGTACATCTCTGGGTGTACTACTTTGGGCCCTAACAATGCTTTAACGCTGTTCATAGCATCGAGACCAAAGTCTTCCAAAGACTAATTTGTAGATTGTATCAAGGTAATTAGCACTAGACTCCACTGGATAAAACCTAGGTTTAGTTCTTAAGGTTGTTTGCTGAAACTAATCAATTTTCAGTTTATTTTCAAATATATAATCACACCCTATCTGCTGTTCTTAATCTCTATTTTAAGAAACAAATGTATATTTCACATGTATTAATTGAAATCTACAAATAATTAAACTTTGTGTGGAAGTTGGGGCAAAAGATATGTCTTTTTTTTTTAAAAAAAGATTTGCATTACAAATACTTATTTGTTTTAAATTATTTTAATGAGTGTTGTCAATATAGTTGCTTGCTTTAGGAGTTGGTATAAGTGGCTTAATGAATAGGTATAGTAATGAAATGAATGACGAGAGATACTGCTTGTTCTTATTGTGTATTTCCAAACCCAGTGCCCTGCTAGTGGCTTATGGATTGGCTGAATTTGATTTCCAGGGGAGTGACAGGGGCTCGCATTGGTTGCCCGGGCTCTGGAGTAAAGTGAGGGGGCTTCAGGTAAGAGGTGAAGTAATATTTCTAGGGACTGGGGGTATAAAGGCACGGGTTGTATACCATGTGGTGTTGTACTGCTTTTGTCATGTATGTCTCCAAAGGGTTGGCATAGTCCGAGAACATATACTGACGACCCGAGAAACTTTGATGCAATTAAGAAACCTGGGAATTCAGCTCCTTCAGCCTGGTATTTTCTGTTCTTTGCAGAACCCACAGCAGTTGCCCAAGTTCAGCAAATGGCATCTGCCACAAAGACAGAGAGGATTTTAATGATAATACACAATTTCCCTGGGCATGCTATGAGGCTGACATATAGGGCTTGCTGTTATTAAAGGCATAATGACAGTCCACTGACTGGGCAGTGGAGCATAGCAACTGCACAATAAAATTAAATTTGATTTAAACAAGGCTTTTAACCCATTGGATACTAAAAAGGTCTCCAGAGCATTGCAAAGCAATGATTTGGAAACCTCTCCAGCATTCAATGGGTTAAAAGCACAATTTACATCTATGGAAATTTGAGAATTCTTTTAAATTGTCCCCTCTGGTGCAGTTGGTTTGCTCCAGATTTTTTTAGGTTCTTCTTAGTACATCAGCATGGAGGGAGATAGGTGCAAGTTCTGCTCCCTTCTGAGTGCTTTCCCCTGACTAATATCCCTGAGACTGGAATGTAACAACTGGCTCCCCTGACCTGGGTTCAGCAGACAGGTGTGGTTCCTTAGGTAAACTGTATAATATCTCCAACTATCCCAGAGTTCCCATTTCCTTGTCTCTGCTTCTTTCTTACTCAACATGAATAATTACGCCCTAGTAGAGTAGGTGTAAATTACAGACTGAAAGTGAGAGAATAGTAAACCCTTTTCCCACAGAACTCCCACCTTCATTTCTAGTACATAAGGTCTAGTTTTGAGACTGTAAACATGACGGAGGAAAGTAGTGACATTACATCCTGATGTGACTAAAGTCTATTGACTGGCCAAAATGGGATATTGTGAGCACTTATGGTTACTATCGTATCCATGTGACCTCTTGGATGCTAGAGATGTCAACAATGCATTGCTTCGAGAGGCATAGGCAACATCTCTAGAATACCTCCCATCATTTCATTTAGTGAAAAAGGGACACTTTTGTTTTAAGGGGTGTTGCTGGGGGAGTGGCTGGTGGGAAGGGCATTACCGACAATTTTTACGTTATTTCATGACCTACTGGCACCTCTGTGTGTAAATGAATAAATAATTTAGAGCAAGACCAAATTATTTTATTCACATAGACTAATTTATATAGTGAAGTTTACACAAACATTAATGTGAGCTTTATTGCTGTGGAGCAATGTGATACACTTATAAACACATGACACAGTCTGATCTCCTAAAAAGAGGGACAAACTGGATGGGAAAGAGGGACAGAGGGATTTGGGTCTCAAAGAGGGACTGTCCCTCCTAAAGAGGGACACTTGGGAGTTATACTCTAGCATCCAAAGGATTATACCCAAGGGATTTATACATAAGTATATAGAATAAAGGGAGCACTATCATCCAAATCAGCTTGTCCAATAAACCACCAAATTAGGGTGAACAGATGTCCCCAGTTTCCAGAGACAGTCCCTGAATTCAGCGCACTGTCTCGGAGAGAATGTGTCCCCGGATGTCAGTGTCTGGCACTGACATTAAGCTTCTCTTCACTGAGTTAAGGGATTAATATATGACCATTTATGCCTCTCTAGCAATTCATACAGTGGGTTAATAAGAGTTTACAATACAGTGAAGTTAATTTTTACACTGTTATTTAGGATCAAGTGGGCTGTAGGTAGAAATAGTGGGGAAAAGAGTTGGAAGTTTCTAGAGCTGTAATTAACCCTCTGATTGCCATATTGTTAATATATACACAGAGAATGGAATAACAGCTAGTGGGCCAGTTTAAAAAGAATCCCCCGGGCTGGTATTGCACCAAAATCCGCAGCTGGTCAGTATGTGTGGTTCTCTGTCTACCATTGCAGTTGGGACAAGTTTGGGGGTCAATATCCGTGGATAAATGGCTAATGTGGTAACACTAGGGGAGGTAGTACAATTTCAGTTGTAAGCTTTGTGATATCACTAGTGTAGCTCCACTTCAGTTATAAGCTCTGTGTATCACTAGTGTTGCTTCATTTCAGTTGTAAGCTCTGTGGTATCTCGAAAATAGATTGAATTTTAAAATTAATTCAGTTATTAATCGGATTGCCAAATTGCTAAAATAGATGCTAAATGAGGAAAAAGCCCACTGCAAGGTCACTGATTGATAGTTTACTCTTCCCAACATTAACACAAATTATAAAATTAAGAAATGGGGTGGGGGGCTGGGACAGTGGGCTGAAGTGATGGTAGAAATGGGTAATTAGGGTTAAATATTATATCTGCCACTGTTCCAACTTTATGTGCCCTGCACATAAAGTGCTTAACTGTTTGTGCATATGAGTATCTGGGACCTAACTTCTGACAGGTAATATAGGTCCTACCCTGATTTTGACCTTGACTCCTGGAAAAATGTCTGTGTACACACATGGTTGTTAGCCCGGGCAGGCACAAGATGGAGCCTTTGAGTTAGGGTGACCAAACGTCCCTAGTTTCTGGGGACATTCCCAGAATTCAGCACACTGTCTCCAGAGAGAATGCTTCCCCTTGATATGTCCCCGGATGTCAGTGCCTGGCACTGACTTTACAGGGTTAGAAATGTCTTGTTAAAAGTATTTCTCTGAGTCTTCTTTACATTGAGATTAAGAGATTGCGCTATATTTAAGTCCTTACTTTTATGTAGTTAAAAAGTTATGCAGAGATAAAGATCTACTGCCTGGCCCTTCTGTCCAGGTGACCAGAAGCTGCAGTCTGGTCCGGACGCCTGCAGCGAGGGACAAACTTCAATAAGCAAATGGGAATCCTGTCCCTTTCGTCAAGAGGGACAGGATTTCCCTTATACTTATTGAAGCCGTCTAGGCATATGACTCGATCTGAGAATCAGAGGGAGGCGTCCAGAAGGTGCAGGAGGTGGATCTTTATCTCTGTGTAACTTTTTAACTACACAAAAGTAAGGACTTAAATATAGCGCAATCTCTTAATTTTTAAATATAGAAGACTCTGAGAAATACTTTTAACAAGACATTACTATCCCTTTAAGATTCTCTTATTGAGTCTATTGAGACTGAATGAAGGGAAGCTAGTTGATAACTGCGCATGGGTATGTGACCTTCAGGTCCGAGTACACAGGGATTTGCCTTCAGCTTACATGGCTCACCATGCCACCAACACTCGGCCACCACTCCATGACGCCAGGGGTCTGAAGGTAGGACAATGTGGGTGGACAGTGTGAAGGTGGAGGTGGCAGTGTGGGGGTTTACAGTGTGTGAGGGTGGACAGTGTTTGGGGTGGAAAATGTGTGAGGGGGCAGTGTGGAGGTGGACAGTGTGGATGTGGACAGTGTGGGCAGTGTTGAGGCGGGTAGTGTGGAGGTGTGTATTATGGGGAGGAGGACGGGGGGACAGTGTGTGGAGGAAAACAGTGTGGGCAGTGTGGAGGTGGACAGTGTGCAGTTGGACAGTGTGGGCAATGTGGGGGTGGATCATGTGGACAATGTGAGCAATGTGAAGGAAGACAGGGTGGGCAGGTTGTGGAGGACAGGGTGGACAGTTTGTGGAGGAGGATGGGGTGGGCAGTGTGTGGAGGCAGACAGTGTGTGGAGATGGGCAGTGTGGAAGTGGACCGGGAGTGGAAGTGGGCTGGGTGGGTGCTGTGTGGAGGTGGATAATGTGGAAGTGTGTGGAGGTGGGCAGTGTGGACAATGTGGGCAGTTGGACATTGTGGGCAGTGTGGAAGTTAACAACGTGGAAGTGGACAGTGTGAGCAATGTGGATGTGGACAATGTGGAGTTGGACAGTGTGGGAAGTATGGGGAGGAGGACGATGGACAGTTTGTGGAGGAGGACAGTGTGGGCAGTATGGAGGTGGACAATGTGAAGTTGGACAATGTGGGGGTGGATAATGTGGGCAGTGTGGATATGGGCAGTGTGGACAATGTGGGCAGTGTGGAGGAGGACAGGGTGGGAAGGTTGTGGAGGAGGACAGGGTGGACAGTTTGTGGGGGAGAGGATGGGGTGGACAGTGTGGAGGTGGACAGTGTGGGCAGTGTGTGGAGGTGGGCAGTGTGGACAATGTGGGCAGTGTGGAGGTGGCAGTGTGGAGCTGGACAGTGTGGAGGTGAATAGTGTGGGGCAGTGTGTGAGGACAGGGTGGGCAGTTTGTGGAGGAGGACAGGGTGGACAGTTTGTGTAGGAGGATGGGGTGGACAGTGTGGAGGTGGACAGTGTGGGCAGTGTGGAGGTGGACAGGGGCTGGAGGTGGGCAGTGTGGAAGTGTACAGGGTGTGGAGGTGGGCAGTGACGGCAGTGTGTGGAGGTGGTCAGTGTGGAAGTGGACAATGTGGGCAGTGTGGAGGTAGACAATGTGGTCAGTGTGTGGAGGTGGTCAGTGTGGACAGTGTGTGGAGTTGTGTAGTGAGGTCAATGTGGCAGCATGCAGGTGTACAGTGTAGACAATGTGGGCAGTATGGATGTGGATAATGCGGAGGTGGACAGTGTGAGCAATGTGGATGTGGACAGTGTGGGCAGTGTGGAGGTGGACCATGTGGGCAGTGTGGATGTATTTACTCTATTGGCACTTTTATCTTTTTCTGCTTTTATCTGGACACTTTTATCTATCTCTACTTTAACTTTCCAGAAACAGTTAATAAAAGCATATTAAAAAGATGCATTCTGTAGGGATGCATAGGAACCACTGCCACTGTACAGCAGACACAGGTATCCTCTGGCTCATCAGCTTTTGTAGTCCAACAAGAGCTAGAGAGTCAATGGCTTCTCACAGCTTCTCTAGAGCTGTAGTGGTACCAGTGCAGCTTTGCAATATGAAACCACAGCATTATTGTGATACCACAAACTCCATCAGGCACTTAGTGCAGACAGAATACACTGTAAAAGTGGGAGAAGACATTTACACTGCTTGTACCGCAGAGGTGAAATATGGACTGGAAGAGGAAAAAAATAGACTCTAAATCTATGAATAGCCAATGAGGTTATAGCTAGTGGTAAACAGGAAAATACTTTCTCAAGTAACTTTCAATATAGTGGTAAAATGGAAAACCTTGCCCTGAGGAGCTTACAGTCTAGTGGTATAATGGGATAAACAACCATCCCTAAGGAACTTAGAATCTATTGCTATAATGGGAGACCTACCTCGAGGACCTTACAGTCTACTGGAATAATGGTGATCCTGTTACCGATAGCTTACAATCTAGTGATGTACTAGGAGAGTCAGCCCCATGGAGCTTACAACTTAGTGGGGCAACATGAGACCTCCCCAAGCTGCTTAGAGTCTAGTGGTATAATGAGAGATCCTAACCCAAGGAGCTTATAGTAGAACTGAGCAATGGGAGACCCTGTCCAAAGGAGGTTACATTGTAGAGATATATAGTGGGATACTTGATCAAGGAGCTTACAGTCTAGTGATATAATTAGAGAAGCTGTGCTGTTCATTCTGTAAATGGAGGCAGGAGATTACATGAATTGAAAAACACACAATGTTGATTTGGTTAAATGTGTATCACATTCTACCATCACTTTAATCGTACACAGTCTGCAGTCTGGGTCTAATAATAAATTGTTTCTAAATCTTACTTAAATTCCAGCCAGTCTTTTTTGGAAAATCTGGTTGCTCATTGTGTTTGTGCTAGTGGGATTGTTGCTCCAAGGAGGATTCTATTTTATTCCTGTAGTGAAATAATGAGACATAACTCAGTGCTGGGTGTGTGCTGCCATTGAGTCAGGTTCTGTATTTTGGACAGACACAGACACCAGACTTACCATTACCCAGAATAACTTGTTCCCAATACCCCTTTGGGTAATTAGCATTGTGACACAGCTTGCTCTCTGTTTACTTTTCATATATTGGGAAATGCAGAATGTATATCTTATTCCCATGAGATAATATGAGAAACATATCTTGGGAATTTTTTTTTTTGAAAATCATATAGCATTTTAGTGTGAGCACTATCTACTTAATAAATATTTTTTGATAAATCGTAGGAAGTGCTATTTAAAATCAACTGTAAAATTACTAAGCTACATTAACCCCTTAAAGCCCGATAACTTGCCAGGACCGTCACAGCCTTCCAGGCATTAAGGACCAGTGATGGTCCTGGCATGTCATGCAAGCTTGTGATTGCAGCTCGGCTGCACGCCGCGTGTCATCACAGATCACTTCCGTGTAAATAAAAAAAGGAAAAAAATATGCCCTGGTCCTCCATAGTGCCCCACTCCTGGATAGCTCGGTCCTTATACATTGGTCCTCCATAGTGCCCCACTCCTGGACAGCTCGGTCCTTATACATTGGTCCTCCATAGTGCCCCACTCCTGGACAGCGCGGTCCTTATGCCTTGGTCCTCCATAGTGCCCCACTCCTGGACAGCGCGGTCCTTATGCCTTGGTCCTCCAGAGTGCCCCACCCCTGGACAGCTCGGTCCTTATACATTGGTCCTCCAGAGTGCCCCACCCCTGGACAGCTCGGTCCTTATACATTGGTCTTCCAGAGTGCCCCACCCCTGGACCGCGTGGTCCTTAAGGGGATAGTCAGACATACTATCGTATGTGGCTCCCCTTTGTTTTTTCCTTTTGTGTGTAATGGGAGGAATATTAGCATGTATAGCTATCTGGCCCACCACCATACTAGTAAGTCAGCACATTGGCACTGTGCTTGTTGCTGCACTTTCATAAAACATGCCAGGAGAGGAGATATATCCAGATCCTCAGGTTCTCGTTATACCTCCTTGCAGAAGTAGAAGCACCCATTGAGACTAAGGTCACAGGCACAGGCCGGGTACACCCAGGCAATAAAACTCCCTTGGTGCACTACGGTGTAGTAAGGGTGAAATAAAGTCTCCAGTGAGATTAATTCACAGATTTGTGTGTTATGCTATGGAGCCTATGCACTATCCAACTTTAGCTATATTAGTGCAGTGCTTCTCAGCCTGTGTTCTGGGAACAAGAACATGGGTTTCCATGGGACAAAAGCAGGGCTGGATTTATATTCCAGGCACCCTTTGGCAAGGCACTCTAGGGGATATTTGCTGAATCCATGGCAACACCCCTGCTCCTCACATGACCCTGCCCCCAGTCCCATCCACTGTTTCCTGGAACAAAAATACCCTTGGTTGCTAGATAGAGCTTCAATACGTTTCCTTACATAACAGTGCATACATTCTGGACCTCCCCAATTGAACACAGAAGGACCAGTGAGTGGTCATTTTGGTGGATCCCCCTGTACCTTAAGTAGGAATTTGTATTGTTTACTCTGCTCATACGGGAGCATACTTCATGAAAAGTCCAAGGACTGCACTGGGAAATCCCAAAATGGCTTCTGTCAACTGTTTCGTTAGCAAGGTAGATGGGCTAAACAAAGAAGTCTGTGACTTAAACTTAATTTGCTGTGATGTGTGTACAGTCAACAATAGGGATGATCAAAAACATTTGCCCAAAAAAGGGAAATGTGGTAGCCACAGAACAACACACACTACCCCCCAGCTTTGTCCCACGTAACCATAAAATCACACGTTCTAACCCCAAACCATGTTCCACTGCACTGGTATCCATAGAACTATGCATACTAACCCCTCAAAGCCTTGTCTCATGGTATCCATAGAACCACACATAATAACCCCCAGCCTTGTATGGCACAAAGGTAGCCACAGAGCAACACATACTGACCCTAAGCCTTGTCCCACTGCACTGGTAGCCACAGAACCACACATATTGACCCATACTTGTCCCACTGGTTTGGTAGCCATAGAACCATACATACTAAACCCCCAGCCTTGTCCCACTGCCACAGAACATATATACTGAATATGACACCCACAGACATGGGAACTCTCAGACGTAGGTGGAATCTGGCAAAGTTTGTACAGAATATTTCCTGGAGTTAGTTGAAAGACAGCTTTGTCCTGTGGTAGCCACAGAACCACATATGTTGAATCCCCAACCTTGTTCCATGGTAGCTATAGAGCTATACATACTGAACCCCAGGGTAGCCATAGAACTACACATAATTAACCCCTTGCTTTGTTGGGAATTTTAGTCTGGCAGCAGCTGGAGGGCCTCATGATGCCCAACACTACCATAGAGCTACATATAATGATGCCCCAGCCTTATTCCGCTGCACTGGTAGCCACAGAACTATACATACGGACCCCAGCCTCATCCCACATTAGCCATAAAAACACACATACTGATCTAGCCTTATCCTACTGTACTGGAAGCCACAGAACCCCACATACTGACCCCCAGCATTGTCCAGTGTAGCCATAGTCCCATATACTGACCCCCAGCGTTGTCCCACTGTACTGGTAGCAATATAACCACATATAATGACCCCCAGGTTTGCTCCACTGCATTGGTAGCCATAGAATCACATATACTATGTCTAAAAGAAAAAGCCAAAAGGTGTGTGTTTTCTGTGAAAATTCCCAAAAAGAGTTTTGTATCCCTAGTCACCAACAGATTCAAAAGGTTGAGCCTGAGAACATGTCATTGCATTCTGTGGGGACTGCACAGCCCCAACAGACTGAATTACAAGATTTCCACAGTTCACAGGTCAGTTTCTTTTACAGGATCAGCTTGCTAGCTGTAAGGTTACTTTGTAGACCTGCGATTGTTTCTCCAGCTGATCTGCTTGGGCTTGCAATGCAGCTTCGGCTTCTTCTGCAGATATGTTCCTGTGATAGCTGCCCTTTAAAGGGATAGTAATAGTTAAAATGTATTTTATCTCATTACACTGTAAATTGTTACATAGTGTAACTGATGTCAGTCACACTCTTTAATGCTCACTAGTTTCAGAGTGTTTTAAAATAACACCTCTCTCCTCTTTCTTTGATATCAGCCGATTCTCCTGCGAACTGGCTGAAAGGCCAGCAGACAGTTTTCCATGGCAACTAGCCCAGTGTATTATTCACACAAAGACATTTGTCTCTGTAGAAGTAGTTTTAAATGTTTTCTGTACTGACTAAAACTCAGAAGATGTCTTTGTGTAAATGCTCTGTCGGGTATGTTACTATGGCAATCACTCCCCCTAACTAGGGGAAAAAGGCTGACATCAAGGAAAGAGGGATGGTGATTCTAAATATGAAATAATTCTAAAACTAGTGTGTATTAAAGAGTTCAGCTGATGGCAATCACACTGTTCAATACTTTAGAATGCAGTGACACCAAAAAATGCACTATCCCAGAGGGCTGTGCAATGCATTGCTTTTCATTGCATTACATATCACTCTGACTTCCAAAGGATTAAGCTTCTATGTGATATCCTTAATTACTGCATAGTCTGAGAACTCAAAATATCTGTGCTAAGAAGTAATGGGGCATTTGTCCTTTAGCCCGTTAACGATGAGTGACATGCCAGGACCATCACAGGTATCTGTCCTTGAAGGATAGGAACGGTTATAGCATGTCAAGCATTAGTGATCGCAGAGTACCTTAGGGCTCACTGTGATTATTGTGGGGAGACTGTAACTGACTTCTCCAGGACCAGAGCAGTCAGTTTCAGCCTTTCCCCGGTGGCTCCACATATGTGATTCCTGCTACAGTGACCTCATGTGATGGTGGAGCTACTTGACAAAAACAATGTATGTAAACATTGCCTTTGTCAGTGTTCTCTGCCTCAATCCTCCTGTGATCATGAGGAAGAGGGAAGCAGGGAACACACATCCCAACAGGGATAAAGGGGACAATAAATGATATAGAGCAAGAACAAAGTATTTTATTTAGAAATTCTACTTTATAAACACATATATTGAAGTTTAATCAAATATTAAAGTGGATGTGTCACCTCAATATAACGTAGTATAAATAGTTAGGCTATATAGTGAATATTACTAAAACTGTATATATTTTTTTTTTTTTTGCTTTATTTGTTGTAAATTTAAGTTTTAAAGTCGGTCCTGCAGCTACTTCTGCATAGACTGCGGTTACCTGCTCTGTCACTGCAGTCCATCGCTCTGCCTCTGCTCCCCTCCCTCTATCCAGCCTCCTCCAATGACGGAGGCTTTCTGTCTGTAAACTGGAGTGCTCTCATTGGCTAGATATCGATCTCTGCCAACAAGACCGCTCCAGCTTACAGACAGAAAGCCATCGGAGGAGGCTGGATAAAGGGAGGAGAGCAGAGGCAGAGCGACGGACTGCAGTTACAGAGCAGGTAACTGCAGTCTATGCGGAAGTAGCTGCAGGACCGACTTTATAACTTAAATTTACACCAAATAAAGCTAAAATAAAAAATTAAGACAGTTTTAGTAATATTCTCTATATACGCTACGTTATATATGCTACGTTATATTGAGGTGACACGTCCACTTTAATGTGAGTTTTATTGCTGTGGAGAAGTGTGATACAAGTATATACAAACCACACAGTCTGATCTCCTAAAGGAGATACACCAGAGAGAGAAAGAGAGAGAGAGGGATTTTCATCACAGAGGGACAGTACCCCCTATAAAGGGACACTTGGGTGTAATGAACCAGAGTTCATACCTTTTATCCAGTCCCTGTTAAAATGAACTAATTGAGCACAAATTCTTACAGAAAAACCTATAAAAATGTTTTTTATGTTATTATCAATTATATATCAATTATTATCAAATATATATAATATTATTATGGATTATCCATATAAATGTGATATAAAAGAATGCAATATTTATGATTAAAAATGATATGTAATGTGTGTGGATGTACTAAATGAATTAGAGGAAATATATGGTTAATGTGCACAACTGACATGTTAATCTTTTAGTGCCAGAGATGCAGTACTTCAATGCATTGGATACCTCCCTGGCACTCAAACAATTAAAGAGAAGAGCACCCACTAACCTAATTAAGATGGTTATGGGGAACTGGCCCGTCACAGCCACGTATAAACAAACAGACTTGGCATTTAGGAACAAAACATGAACAAAAACCCACTTTGAGCCTAACAATGGCTCTGTGCTAGTCAAGCTTGCTCCTGGGGCCTCCAGTTCACATCCAGCCTCAGATCACCAACTTGTAAGTTTGAAAAGAGCAGGGGTGCAGTTCAACTTTTTGGCCAGAAGAGGTCTGTGTGCACTAGATTATCATTACACTTGGGAACATGATTTCTGTAATGTACTGCTCATTCATTACAAAATAAAAAGCTCATAACCCTGCCAACTGTCCTTGATATCCAGGCATAGTCCTTGATTTTGCTTTTCTGTTCCTGGATCCTGCTGTAACTGACTTTAAAACTGAATTTCAACCCCATGCTCTGTGTATGTACCATTAAGAGGTAAAAAGGTTACGCTCTTCTTCATATTTTAATATTTCTTATTTTGTTGATTTCATGTAGTATTTAACCCTTTGAGTGCCAGAGAGGTATCTAACCCATTCAAAGGGTCAAAACGGAACTAATGCCTCCTAATAATAATCCCTCCATTTACTGTGGCTACACAATCTTTATGGTCCCTCTGAGTTTTGCCTTGTCCATGGAGGCAGACATGCTAGTTACTAGCAGAATCACAGGATCACAGACTTTTCTCAGTGGGCATGATAATCTTAACTCTTTAGCACTTTGCATGCCAGAGGGGTGTGCAATGCATTGCTTCATAATGTTTTTCACAACCCTCCTGTCCTTAAAGTGATAGTAATACTTAAAATGAATTTTATTTTATATTGTAGCCATGAAAAAAACATTAAAAAAGACATACGTCTTATCTCTCAAACCTAGTGGTTTGAGAGATATTCGGAGGTAAAGTTTCCCCCTGAGTGACGTCAGCGCTCTAGCTGACAGATTTGGAATCAGGTCTGCAGATCGGCTGTGGCTCTTTAGCAGAGCCGAGAGAGCAAAATATAAAAATAACTACTTAATTGGAATAGTCTACAAAATGTTCCTGGTCTGCAAGCACACTTTGTAGACCCTTCCAATGAAATAGTTATTTTTATATCTTGTGATCTCGGCTCTGCTGAAGAGCCGCCGACTGATCTGTGGATTGGATTCCAATTCTGTCAGCTAGATGGCAGACTTGGCTGAAACAGCCAGTGAGAGGGAACTTTACTTGCCAATATCTCTCAAGACTTATATCATTTTTAATGTTTTTTTTCATGGCTACAATATAAAATAACATTAATTTTAAGTATTACTAACACATTAAAGGGTATGTAGGCTCCTGCAATGTGCTTACTTCAGTAAAAAAAAATTCCAGCAATTGTCATGTCCGCCTCCATGGACATAACTTCCACAACTGATTGAAGATGTTATCTCCTGAACAAAGGCACAGAGAAATGTTCAAAGGGGCCATTAGGTTTTTATGGCCACAGTAAAGAAACTGGAGAGGATATTACTACAGGATATTTTCCTTTATGTGTTGTTAATATCTATTTCGTTTAGAAGAATAGTTTTAACACCGTTGTACATTTTTTTCTTGGTGTCTCATCCTATATAATAATTTGCTAAATCGTGTGTAACGCCGGGACATGCGCAGTAGACACTGCTGCGCTTGCTGCAGTCATGCGCAGTAGAGGAGCGTCCAGCTCTGTATCAGCCGTGGCGCGGGCAGTCTCTACTGCGCGTTACTGCCCCGCGACCGGGTGGCAGTGGCACTGTGGCCTGTGTAACGGGCTGTTCAACTAGTTATATAATATTATGGTCCACTGGCATTCCTGGGAACTCTCCAGATCTGGGGGGGAGATTCTCTAATTGCCGATAAAGAGGTGATGAAGTGGAGATAAAGTGGATATGACTTCTCCAGTTTATCACTTCTCCAGTTCCTATGTTATTCTGTGGAGTCTATAGACTAAGATCTCCAAAACTTAAAATATGTTAGTGAATTGGCTCCATAGAACAATATAGGAACTGGAGAAGTGATAAACTGGAGAAGTCATCTGCACTTTATCACCGCTTAGTGAATCTCCCCTGGGATTTAATCTTAGTTTCTGGGTCTCTGGGGACAGAGGCTAATTCTCAAGGCTCAGTGAGTTCCCATGTAACTCCGCCCACTTCACTGCCAGTTCTGGTAACTCTCTGCCCTTCTCTTCCCACTCTCCTCCCATTTTAAGGGCAAACCCCCTGCCTCCTCTCCTCACAATACAGCCCAGCCCAGTCAAGACCCTTCCACTCTATGAAGTTAGTGGCACCATCTGGACACTACCAACCACAGACCTTAGTGAACTTCCAGATGCTTGGGACAAGAATGCTCCAAGGTGTGTCCACTGGTGACATTAGACCATATCAAGTAAGGAAAGTGCTACAGTTCTGGAGCAAACCACCCACACCCTAGGGTTAAAATGAAAAAACGGTAAAAACTCATTGATTTAAATGGGGTTTTAACCCCTTTAGCACATTGTGAAGCAATGCACTTGCCCCAGAATTGCAGTAGTTCTTATTATATCAGCCTCACAGGGTCTTCAAAGTAGTTTTTACAAAGCAACATGTTGGAGAACTCTCTAGCATTCAAGGGGTTAAAAGCCCTTCACATATAAATGATAACTCTCATTCCCAGCTTATGGTACAGCACTACACCTCTTTACCTTGAGGAGTAAAGCCCACTGTGTTATGGGACTGTCCAGAGGACAGTGTCACAGGAGAGATTTTTAATGTTGGCATGTATGAATGCTTGTTTGGTCACCTAGCATTGAATGACATTTCCCACTTTAAAGGAATGTAATCTGTTTTTCAAAATCACTTTTTTTTTTTTTTTTTTTTTTACAAAATGACATCTCCAATTTAAGTGTTCAGGTAAGTTCCTTGGACCTTCATCTCCCATTATGACACTAGACTGTTAGCTCCTCTGTACAGTTTCTCCCAGTATATGACCAGACTTTAACCTCCTTGCGCAGGTCTCCCATTATAGTGCTAGAATGTAAGCTCATTGACACTGGGTCTCTCATATCACTAGATTGTATGCTGGTTGGTGGAGGGTCTACATTATATAACTAGACTATATGCTCTTTGGGACAGGGTATCCTATTATATCACTACACTGTAATCTCTGTTGGACAGTTCTCCCATTATATCACTAGACTATAAGCAACTGGGGGCAGTCTCATTTTATTCCATTAGATTGTAACTCCTTTGGACTGGGTCTCCTTATATATCAATAGACTGTAAACTGGTTGAAACAAGATCACCCATTATTCCAATAGATTGTATGTTTCTTGTGGTAGGTCTCTCATTATACCAGTTGATTCTAAGAGCCTTAGGGCTGGTTCCCCCATAATACCACTAGATTGTAACAACCTTTATACAGGGTCTCACATTACAGCATTAGATTATCACCTACTTGGGACAGGGTCTCCCATTATACCACTAGATTCTAAGATCCTTGGGACATTGTCTCCCATTATACCACTAGATTCTAAACTCCTTGGTACCAGGTCTCCCATTAAACCACTAGATTCTAAGCTCCTTGGGACAGGGTCTCCCATTATACCACTAGATTCTAAGCTCCTTGGGACAGTATCTCCCATTATACCACTAGATTCTAAGCTCTTTGGTACAGGGTCTCCCATTATAGCAGTAGATTCTAAGCTCCTTGGGACAGGATCTCCCATTATTCCACTAGATTCTAAGCTCCTTTGTACACGGTTCCCCATTATACCACTGGATTCTAAGCTCCTTGGTACATGATCTCCCATTATAGCAGTAGATTCTAATCTCCCTGGGACAGGATCTCCCATTATACCACTAGATTCTAAGATCCTTGGTACAAGGTCCCTCATTATACCACTAGATTATAAGCTCCTTGGTACAGGATATCCCATTATACCAGTAGATTCTAATCTCCCTGGGACAGGATCTCCCATTATACCATTAGATTCTAAGCTCCTTGGTACATGGTTCCCCATTATACCACTAGATTCTAAGCTCCTTGGGACAGGGTCTCCCATTATACAAGTAGATTCTACGCTCCTTGGGACAGGGTCTTCCATTATATCACTAGACTATAAGCAGCTTGGGGTGGTGCCATGTTACACCAATAGATTCTAAGCTCCTTGGGGCTGGATTCCCTAGTATCACTAAACTGTAAACTGTTGGTAACAAGTTCTCCCATTTTGCCACTAGAATGTAAGGTCTTTGGGGTAGGTTTGCCATTATACAAATAGATTCTAAACTCCTTAGGTTTGATTCCCTCATTATACCACTAGATTTGTGTTAGGGACCAGGAACCAGACAGGACACAAAAAGGCATAATGCAATACACCTTTATTAGTGTAACAAAAACAGAAGCATGATCCAAGAGCATAAACCAAAAGACACGCCAGGGTCAGAAACCAAGACAGGTATTCAGCCAAGCCAGAGTCAGGAAACCAGAAGTCTGCAATGTCAGGAACAAGCAGAGGGTCAGAAGAAGAGAAGTCAGCGAAGTCTGGAACAAGCCAAGTGGTCTGTAAACAGGAAAGCAGGAAAATCCACAGCAGCAACAGGCCAGCAAACAAACACAAGGACAATGGGAAAGTGAGCCAAGCTGCTATAAATACCCTGAGAGGGTTGGCTGGTAACAGTCAGGTGAGTAATCAGAGAGGTCACCTGATTCAGCCTGAGCCAGAAACTCAGAACACAGCAGCAGTGGATAGCAGAGCACTAGATTAGCTCAGACAGCAGAATCAATAGGCAGAATGAGAGCAGCTCAGCAAAACCTTGACAATTTATATGTTCCTTGGGGCAGGGTCTCCCATTATGCCACTAAACCAGGGGTGTCCAAGTTTTTTCAGTCGTGGGTCACCCAATCAGAAAGGGAAAAATTAATTTTCTTATTGATAACAATGATGAATGTATCCTGTTGGCTATTCAAAAAATATGGACAAGTCCATGAAAATGTATCAGACAACTGTTCTTGAATTTACCATACTGGCAGTCAGTTAGGCTTTACTGGCCTACTAGGTCATGTATGCTAGTTAATTAGGTGTTTGTTATAAATCTCAAGCGAGCTGCACCCTGGGGTCAGGTGGGCTGTATTTGGCCCATGGACTGCACATTGCCATGCACTAGACTGTAATCTCCTTGGGGATGGTGGTGGGATGTACAACATGATTCCAATGAAAAAATGGCCCTGGTATAATTTCCTATACCTGTGACTGCCAAATGGCAATTTGCTAAGCTACTTATTCTGAAAAATCTCCCCTTAATGCCACCTGTTTTAACGTTATGTACTAATCAAGGTGTAGAGGAAAGGGTGCAACGTTATGCCATTTTCCTGCTCTTGTTATTCGTCAGGTGAACGTGAAGAGCAGCCAATGACATTAGCGCTGTAGTGGCTGATTTGTACATTAACGCAGGGCTCCCCATTACACCACTATAGCACATGCTCCTTGGGGTTAGCCATTTGCCCAATAAGTGATGACCAGGTAGATCCACCAATTTCAATTTCATTCACCAGCTGCAAACTGATGGATCCCATTACAATCTCTGGGATGAACACATGCACACACATTAGCTGAATGCTTATGTGTGAGTATATCTCAGGTTTTGTTCCATTTACACAATTTTGTCTGCTTCACATACTCAAGGCAGGGAAATATGTCAGATTATTGATGAATACCCAAATATATCCATCAATAATCACAGAGAAGTGCTAGTGAAGAACAGCGTATTTGATATTCTGCTTTTAAAGTACATTGAGGAATTTCGGCCTAAGTGGGAGGGTGATGTGCTGTTCAGCTTTTAGTTGCAATTAAATTATTTGTAAAATTACAGATACATTCCTTGTAGTTAAAGGGGAATTATCACCTGAATTAAAGTTGGCTTTATTTGAATGCTCATTTGCAATGCACCTGTAATCCTTGTATTTTTTTAAATATAATTCGGTATTTACCGAGATACTTTTTTTTTGTTTTGCCTTCTTTTGGATCAACGATGGTAAACAGGAATAGGAAAAGGGTTGAACTAGATGGACGCAAGTCTTTTTCAACCTAAATTACTATATTACTATGTTACTTTCTTTTAGACTTCAGCCCGTAACGTCACTTCAGTACAGGATGCGGGTCATTCTGCCCCACAGACTGTCTATCTTCCAAGAGCACTCCAGCTTATATGGAAAAATCCTCCGTCATGGGAGGAGGAGGTTGGCATGAGGAGCTATGTGGGGAGGGGAGCAGACAAAGATTGACATGTCCTGAAGTGACGTAACAGGCTGAAGTCTAAAAGCAAGTATCTCAGTGAATATCGAATTATATTTAAAAAAACACAAGAATTACAGATGCATTGCAAATGAGCATTCAAATAAAGCCAACTTTATTTCAGGTGATAGTTTCCCTTTAACCATTTGAGAACCAGAGGGGTGTGCAAGTCATTGCCTCGCAATGCATTGCACACCTCTCTGCAGTTCTAAAGGTTAACCTATTTCTGTGAATAAAATGTCTCATAATTGCTGTCCTGCCATATTACTCAGAATACAAGAAACAATCTGGGCTGGAAACATTAGTCTTTACAAATAGCTCTATTGGATTGTAAGCCCTGCATTGTGTGTGTATATAATGTGGAATGCAAATGTAGAATTCTCACTGCAGGGTTGCACTGGTTCCTGTGCAGTCCTGGAGAATGAAACCTTTATAAGCATCCCTCATACAAAGGCTATCTGGTAACGTTATGTATAAGTCTGTGTGCTTGTATAATTAAAAAGAAACACTCCGGCTTCCTTTGCAGTCCTGCTGGAATTTCAAAGTGTTGCACATTAAAATGGTTATCTGGTCACATTATGTATATGTGTGTGTGTGTATATATATAATTCAAAAGAAATACTTCAGGGTCATGTGCAGTTCTGCAGGAATTTATAAGCATCCTGCTTTAAAAATGAGACCAGGTCACAATGTGAATGTGTGTCTAAAAATTATCTCAGTAGTGACAATTTTGCTGCTGAAACCACTGCACTGATTCAGACTAATGGACATCCACATCATCACCAGAGATCCTGTTCCTATTGGTGAATCCAGGGCCATGTTGTTTAATTAAACAAAGTTGTGAGGGAACAGCCTTCTTTGTTGCCAGAGCAATGCATTGTAGGGGTTGTGGTAGACAGTGTTAAAATATTGTTATATTTACAAGTTGTAATTAAGGCCATTGATCTCAGGCACGTGTCAGACATGATATTAATAAGACAGTCATATTTGGGTATTAAAATAAAAAGGTTAGCTTGCGTTTTCCTTGTGTTGTTTATATTCGTCATTCCAGTTCTATAATTAACCTTGTGCCATACACTTGTGGAATGTTATTAGGAGGGGCCAGTCTGTCAGACACAAGATGTACTTAGAAGTTATTTCATACCATTATCTGCAGCCCTAAATTACCAGGCTCAGAAGAGGGAGTGTTCAGTGGGGACTTGTAATAAATGCAGCAGTCGGCATTGTTCAGATATAACATTCCTTGCATGACTTGTGGAAGAAGGTCCAGTTAAACTGGATCTGAATACCAAGCTTCTTACATCCACATAACTCACAGTGGAATATCTCGTATTATAGGGTTCAAAGTCTAGTTCTTCAGCTCAGGCTGAGGTAATGGGAGGTAAATGATCACATGGCCAGACAATCACAATCTGCCCTTCTTCAATAATGATCAAATGAAGATCTTGCTGGATATAAAAAGCAATTTTAGATGGGGTTATTGGAGCAGTTTATTATTATTATTATTATTATTATTAATATTATCCTGTGGTGAACACCAACATATGCTGCAGCTCTATACAAAACAGAGGTGAGAACATACAATGACAAACAGAACCTGATTGAAACAAATAATAGTTGCGGTCCTACTTGTGAGAACTTACTGTAGTTTTAACCCTTTGAGCGCCAGAAGGGTACGCCGGATATTGCTTTGCAATTCGTTGTGTACCCCTCTGGCACTCAAAGGGTTAAAGAGAGGGTGCGGAGATATTTACGGGAGGCATTAAAAGGGCATTTGGAGGGATGAGTTAACCCCTTGAGGATGACAGAGGTACCACATGCAATGGATTGCAAAGCATTGCACACCTTTTTGGTCTGTAAGTGGTTAATAGGATTAATTTGAGAAGAGATAATAGTAGTTAAACAGAGTAATTAGGGGGTAGATATATGAGTGATTAAGGTTTTGTTTCTGTAGCTAATGACTGAGTGTCCCACACGGTCCACCCTGAATGTAATGCAGGACCGCGTGGGACAATCAACCACAACCTACATAAATATACTATGTGCTATACAAAATAGGCCGCTGCCCGATTCCATTCCATGTAAAATATGTTGTACCATGTAAATTTGTATTCGACAGGGAGGTGGCCTCCTCACTGGTCACCGCTTGTCGAACAATGCCACGCAGAGCATGACGTTACTTCAACAGGCAAGCGGCTTTGTGATTGATCACTACCTGTCTCCATCTTGACACTCTGGTTCCAATTGGCTGGGGAGCTGGTGCTGCAAAATTGAACTAGTCTGCAGTGACCGGGAAATTTAATCAAAGTATGACCAGAATACAGCAGGACCCAGATTGGTAGCCATTGTTTGTGTCACTTGTTGCTCCAGTTTCCTTTTGGTTGGAGATTGGAGAGGCAAGATTGAATTATGTTTCTTTGTTCTTTTGTTATTGACTGTATACAATGTCTCCCTTGCCCCCAAATAAGCTGGATTCATTTTGGAATCAACCCCCTGTTTTGTAATTTAATACAGAATGGTCTAAAGGGTCCCCTTTGACCCCCATTCCAGGAAACTTTGTTCCAGAGAGTCCGGCTTGGCTACTATCCTGTAGCTGCTTCAAGCCACAGAGACTGTTGCAGATCCCTGATACCCATCTTCATCAGGGCAGGCTTCCCCCAGGAGATACTGACAAATCAGGGGTCCCAGTTCACATCGAATCTGCTGCAACAGGTTTGGAGGTTCTGCTGTGTAAAATCACTACACACACCGCAAATCACTCCCAGACCAGTGGGCTCCTCTTGCCTTTAGATACTTCACATTGACTGTGTCAGACCCTAGTCTTGGTCATACGGCTCCACTCTTCCCTCCAGCTGCCTCAGGCGACATGCACCTCTATTATCTACATCCAACATATCTCAAACTGAATAATCCGATTGGTAAGGATATATAAGGGATTGTAAGGGACCAAACATATAAAGGACAGGAGAAAAGTGGGTTTACATTTGGCTTTTGAAGACATCTGGTTGATACCACTGAGGAAGAGGTTGGTGCCGCAAAACGTGTAGGGCCATATAGTCTATACATTACCAGATATTATCTCTACTAATAAGACTTGTTAGACTCTTTTATATTACAATAAATTGTATTAAACTCTGAGGTGGATAGCTGATTTATAGCTCCATTTGAGTTCAACATGCACCGCCCAATTTTACCCTCTCCTTTATATGTTTGGTCCCTAACTATCCTGTAGATATCCTTAGCAATCTGATTATTTAGATTGAGATACACTGGATGTGGATAATGGAGGCACGTGTCACCTGAGATACAAAGGAGGTATGCATTAACTAAAGGCAGCTGGAGGAAGGAGTGGAGCCGTATGACTGAGACTAGGGGTCTGGCACAGTTAATGTGAAGTATCTAGAGGCAAGAGGAGCCTCTATTTAAATTAGTGCCCACCTATATGGGGCGCTGTTCTTTTCTTCATTTTCTATGTATATGTCCTGAGCTTGTCCAATGACTTATGAATAAGCAGCATACCGAATTCTGAGTTGAAGAAGAGATAGACTGTTCAGTTTAATCTTTTGGATGAACTTGCCCTCACTGCTATATGATATATGTTTTGATCACTATTTTCAATCTATGTGATATACTTTTATTGTCTTCATGTGTGGTGTATACTAGTATTCCTGCCCAACTATATGTAGGTTCACTATTTAAGTAAGGGTGCTGAAGTAATATATTTGGATCTCTCAGACATGATGCTTTTATCTAGCTATTATTAGATGGTCACCTCTAGGAACTGTAAAATATAACAGATGTTGAGCAATGAGTATCAGTCATAGAGAGAAGCTTGATAAAAAGCATGAAAGTGTGGATAGGACTTTGGGCCTTATGCAGAAAGCAAAATATGAAACCTTCTCTGGGAAACCAACTGACCTGAAGAAAGGCATCTGTTCTAATGGGGCTTTTACCCCTTTGAAATGTCCAATACGCTGGAGATCTCTCTAACCTTTTCGAATGGTTAAAAGATCCATTTAACTCAATGGGGATATGAGAAATTGCTATTTGTCCCCCTTGGTGCAGTGTGCTTGCTACAGAATTGCTCATGTTGTACCTTATGTGAAGGCCTAAAAGAGGAAGAGGATCAATTCCAGCTGCATCATAGCGAACAAATAAACATTTCCAAATTTTACATTGATTTGAATTGGTATATTAACCTCTTGAATTCTGGAGAGGACTTCAACGTATTACAAAGCAATGCATATTATTATACTATGCACTGAAGACCTCTCTAGCGTAAGCCCAGATAAATTATTGGGGATTTTTATTTACCCATTAAGTGCTGTTGGTTTGACCCAGAATTGCTTCCCATTCTTTGCGCATAAGGCAAACATTGAGGAATGATAGATTTTAGATTGACAAATGCACTCAATGTGAGTTGCTGTGTTCTCCCATCCTCATATTTCCAGTTGTTAGTAATTGTGAATTCAGGTTCCATCTAGTGACTATGTGTCACAGTCCTTCTGCAGGTCATTGAGTTTGGCCTTTGGCACTGACTTTGTATAAAGTGACGGCATGATGTCTGCATGGTATCTTGGATTTCTCCTGCGGAGTTCTGTGTGTTTTCTAGCAGACTTTTGATGTTTTTGTTTTGTCCACTCTCTCGTGGTATGAAAGGGCCTGTATTTGCTCTTAACCTTTAAATGTTTACTCCCAAAACATAATTTTCACAGGCAGCCAGTATATGTGGAAAAATAAGGGGTCCGTATATTGAATGGGCCAACCTGTGTGAAGAAAGGTGGAATCCGCTCACTCTGCGGGGAACTTGGAAGCATTTAATCCCTCCTGATCCAGAGCCAGCACTTTAGGATTCAACTTAAAAGGATTCTGTTGAAATCAGCGTGCCAAGTTAATTTTGGAAACTTGGCACTTTCTTTCTCATTGGCACGTCTACCCAGAAGTATGTATGAAGGATAAAAAAGGCTGGGCCATCTCCTAGCTCTCTAGAATCTTTGATGCCCGACATCCATAAAAGCAGGATTAGTGAATTGATCATGGTGTTTCTGTTAGCCTCTGATATTCGAGGGCTAGATGGCAAATATTTGCATCAATGTCTGTGAAGTCTTTTGTGTAACCGCATCTCCCCCTGTGCCTTTTTTTAACCCATGAAGAGCCAGAGTGTGCCATTCATCATTCAGAAATATATATACATACTGTGCTGATTGATAAACTGGAGTAATTCTGGGGAAAATCAATTGTGCCACAGGGGACAAATATAAATTTCCCAGATTCCCACTGATTTAACCCCTGGGAACCAGAGAATTGTGCAACACTATGCATTGTGTACCACTTTGGCACTCAAAGGGTTAAATGGAACAAAGCAAAAAAAAAAAAAAAGAGGAGTCTCATACCGAAAAATGTTAAATTTTTTCTACTAAAATTGTAGAATCATGATGGTACTATTCAGCTGCCCACTAAATAGTTAACCCTTTGAGTTCCAGAGTGGTACCCAACACATTGCTCAGGGATTAATATTTTTGCAAAGCATCCTGGATTTTAAAAAGGTTCCCTCCAAGGGAACAGCCAATGGTTGTCTAATTACAGACGTTCTTCAGCTGTCTACCCTCGGATGGCTATATAATAGACAACTCATTAACCCTATGAGTGCCTATACTAAAACATACATAGATGCATAATACAAATGATGTGTTCCATGGGTCTCCTTGACTCCAGAGGGGAGCACTGCCTGCTACCAGGGCCTCCATACCCTTTAGCACCTGTGTCCAGAGCTCCACACGTCGCACAAATAAACATGCCCCCAACCTGTTTACCTATAAAAAACTTTTAAAGGGATATGATGGTCCCAAAGAAGAAATAAATATATATTCTTAAAAAAAGAAATAATATAGAACAGTGCCGCAAGGCCGAGACGACCTACAGATAATATGTAAAAACCACACTATTCCCCACGTTATCCAAAACCTAAAAAAGATAGAAACCATAAGGTCCAAAAAATTGGTCTACAAATCTTTAAAGGGATGGCCTGAACAATACATATATGACATATATGTTAAAAGTACACCATCCCCCCATGATCCAAAACATACACAAGGATAGGAAGTATAAAAGTTCAGAGAACTGGATGACTCATCCCTTAACTGATACACTGAACAGTAAATGCACTCAAATGACCCTATACTATCCCAAACCTAAGTGAATATTTGGACAAGTAATCCTTAAAAGGATATGTGATAAAACGCTAATGCTCCCATTGCCCAATACATCTGTACAATTAAAAAAAAAAGGTTGCAGTCAGTAGGGCATATGAATAGAGAAAATGTAATAAAGGAAAATGTGGAGAAAATTTAGGGCAAACCAACTGCTTCACAAAAGCACATTTCATTGTAAGCATAGACACTTTATGAGCATTCGTATATGCCTTGTGTATAAGGAAAAGGTCATGAATGTAGGTGTGATGAACCATGGCTGTCTGAACTGCTGGTGCCTTATCATTTGGACCATAACATGTACCTACCAATCCCGCTAGGAATCCTTTGGATTTGCCAAAGGAAGGGCTTGGTTCCCTGGGCTTCCCATAATGCCTTCCCCTAGATTTGGTCGGCCAGGGTGCATCTGGGAGGTTGAGTAATACTAGTAATATAGCTGATCAGGGGGGCTGAATCAGCAGAGATCATCCCCAGGACCCAATGTGTGTATTTTCAAAAAAAGAGCTTACTTTGACATAAGTCCTAGTTGTTTCGTGGGTTAACTAGTTTTTGATGTCTGCTGACCTGCAAGCCCACATACTACTCTCTCCTGAAGGTGCAATGGATTCAGACTTGGCAGACAGGGTTAAGCTGGTGTGACTGTGGCCCTTGGCTCTGGGAGAACCATGTTTCTTCACGGCAAGCTGAGTATGAGCTAGCAGGTATTCATATCTCTCAGAGGTTGTCCAGTTAATTTACCTCTCCCACTTACTATATGAACCTCCCTTCCCTTTCCTCAAGGCAACTCCCACTCCACTGAAAACATCTACTCCCTCCAAGGCAAAGATCCATGCACCTGGGTGAAAAACCAGAGTGTCTTCTAAAGTAAATAAATGATGTTTCCATACCATACGTCAAACCTTTGTTCATCTCCCAAAATCCCTGTCCTCTCATCTTCTCTCTCTTTCAACCCCCTTCTCTCATCCTCTCTCAGCCCCAGTCTTTTCTCTTAACCCCAAGTTATCTTTCTCTTAGTTTGATCATCTTCTCTCTCTTCCTTGACCTTTCCTCATTCTTTTAGATCATTATCCTCTCTCTGAGCCTAGGTCCCCTCTCTTTCAGCCGCCATCCCCTATCCCCTCTCTCAGCCCCCATTCCCTCGCAGCCCCTCCCATCCTCAATCAAACACACCATTCACTCTCTGCCTCTCTCTCTCTATATATTGTAGTGTCTATGATTTTTCTCTCTCAGTCATCCATTCTCCCACTTATTTTAGCCCCATCCTCTTTTTTTCTTAACCCCATCCTCTCTTGATTAGCCCCATCCTCTGACTTGGACCCTCATTCTTTCTATTTTTTAGCCCCACCCTGTCTTGCCCCTCTGTCTCAGCCCCTCTAATCTCTACTTGCTCCTCATTCTTTTCTCCTTCTCTCTGTGGTCTCTTTGTCTGCACATCCCATTTTCTCTCTCTCTCTCTGCTCCCCATCCTCTTACTATTTTTGCACCTTCATCCTTTGTCTCTCTGTACTACAGTCCTCCCTCTTCCCCACATCCTCCCTCTCTCTAGGTTCACTATCATCTCTCCGCCCTCTATCCTCTTTCTACTCCCTGCATCCTCTCCCTCTGCTCCCCACCCTTTCTCTCTCTCCACCCCATCCTTTCTCTGCCCTGTATCCTCTCTCTTTGCTTCCCTATTCTCTCTCTGCCCTCCAGCCTATCTCTCTCTCTCTCTCTCTCTCTCTCTCTCTCTCTCTCTCTCTATATATATATATATATATATATATATATATATATATATTCCCATCCTCTTTGTGCTCCCCCATCCTCTATCTTTGGATCCCACCTCTCTTTCTGCTCCCCCATCCTCTCTCCTGGCACCCCATTCTTTTCTTTCTGCTCCCCATCCCCTTCTCTATTATATCTCTCTCTGACCCCTCCATCCTCTTTCTGCATGCCAAGATCCCATACTTCTCTTCCTTTCACTCTGCAACACCATATTCTTTCTCTCTCTTGGTACCACTATTCTCTCTCTCAGCGCAACTTCCCCCATACTTTCTCTCTTTACCCTCCATCCTCTCTCTCTTCACCTCCCTCTTCTCTCTTAGCTTCCCCCATCCTCCCTTTCTGTACCCCATACTCGCTCTCTCTTTGCCCCTTCTCCTCTTTCAGTTTCTATTGATTTCTGTCACAGTACCTTGTAGCACCTCCGCTTCTGGTGATGCTCACAATGACGCTCCAGCATCATTTCCATGAGCGGTTAGATGTATCAATGCTAGATGCATCATCTGCAGGTGCGAAGCTTCAGCATGCTTTAGGCCTCTGTTTTATGTGTTTGAGGCTTGTAGTCTCCTCGTACCTACTTCTTCCCTCTGAGCTGCTCCTCCTACCTATTTCCTGAGGAGGGGGTTTAAAGGGCAGACTGAGTCCTGACTCAGTTACCCTTATATTGTTGTTCTGAGCAGTTCATTTATTTGGTATTCCTGATTCCTGTGTATGACTCGGCTTGTCTGTCCATCCATTCTGGTGTTGACCTGTGGCTCTGACTGACCATTCTCCTTGTGCGCTCTGATTTGGCTTAGACATCCTTTCTGGTGCAAACCTGTGGTTCTGGATGACTACCCGCTCCGTGTATGACCTGGCTTGTCTGACTACCCACTCTGGTGTTGATCTGGGGCTCTGTCCACTGCGCATCCAGCATACCAACGCTTCAGTGGATATCCTACCTGGTGCAAACCTGTGGCTCTGGCTGACTACCCGCTCCACGTATGACCTGGCTTGTCTGACTATCCTATCTGGTGCTTACTAGAGGGCTCTGTCTGATCGCTCCATGTGTTGGTCCCGTTCCACAGACATCCTTCCAGTACTGACCTGGGGCTCTATCAGACTCCTAGCTACTGACTGCAGGCTGAGTCAGTGTTACCTCTGGGAGTTACCTTTTTCTACGAGACTCCAGTGGGGTGAGGCCTAGTCTAGGACAGTGTGGTGGATCTATTGGAAGACTGCTATTTCTGATACAGTGCTTGCCTCTTTGATCATCCTCTCTGTGTTATTTGTGTTTCTGTTAATATATTTCTAATAAAGGTGACCTTAACTATATAGTTTGACTCCTTGTCTTGCTTGCCAACCGTAACAGTTTCCTGCCTGATCTCCATTTACCTATATGCTTTCATATCTGATATCCATTCACCTACATTTTCTCTTTCCAACACTCTTACATCCTCTGTTTTTCTTTAGCTCTCTCTTTCTTCCTCTTACAATTCTCTTTGTCCATCCACTCTTAGTCTCTCGTATACACACAAATACGGTATGTACGTGATTGTGTGTGTGTGGAGTTGCCACCTGGCTGATAGTATACACACAGACCAGTGAAGATTTGGCTTGGACTAAACAATAATATGCCAATGATTGTGGAGCAATGCATTGTAGACCCATCTAGTATCTAAAGGGAGAATAAATACAAGACAATTGGTTATTTGTGAGGACATTCATGTGATCAAGCACCAGAGTGTTTTTTTCTGGGGATTTTCAGTACCAACACCTTTATTTGTAAGTCACCCCCCCCCCACCAAAAAATACATCATCTTTATAATTAACACATTATGCTAAGAAGCACTGGCATCCTTTTTTTATCCAGCAAATAGCCCTGTCCCACACACAGGGGAAATGTGCAAATATAATTTTGTTCAAAAATAGGCAATGGAGTAAATTTTCTTGCTCTATTTCTGCCTACCACCATTTTACTAAGATACCTACACTGAAAGTTCTCCCCTTAGCAGGGGGAAGTCAGTGGGCGGTCTATGAGTGTTTTCTGGTGTTCCTTTCCTTTGCTCCTAGTTTAAAGCCAGAAGGCGTGAGGAAATGGTGTAACTGTACTCCATTTTTCTTTGCATGCTATGGGGCTCGCATAAGGGAATTTCTGGCAATGAATTCTTAACCCTTTGAGTGTCACAGAGGTATCCAACTCATTGTGTTGCAATGCAGTAGGTACCTCTCTGGCCCTCAAAGGGTTAATGATGGAGCAGTGAATCCACTGCCATTAACAAGAGATCATGCACTCTAGGGCATACCCTGAAGTTTGGCCATTGGTGCTGGATGCTAACGGTAGTGGAGCTGCTCTGGTGGATTTGTACATTTACTACACGTTATTTCTCTGCCACTTGTCAGCCATAATATAAAGGACAGTGGCATTAGTTTTAAAAGACAGCAGATCCCCAAGCTTGTATGTGCTATTAGCTCACCTGCATGCTGATCAGCTCTCTCTGCAGTATGCTAAGGTAAACATTCCAGAATGTTTGATCCACCGGCTACAGAAGGTAAAGCTCTACATGAAAGGATACATTCTGTTACCTAATCTAATTAAATGAGCATTGTGCAAATACACAGACCTCTGATATCCAGCCAAGGCCACTGTAAGGCATCAAGCTGTGTAATAACATATTTTTTTATAACGCATATATATTTAAATCATGTCAGTAATTAATCACTTCCACTGATATATGTAATATATTTGTCTGAGAGATACTGTATTCTGACTTTTTTGTAGGAATTACTTTTCTGCATGGAATCATGTGAACATTTCTTGCCCCTTTTTGTTTTCAACTCTTTCAGCAGGTCTCATGGCTAAAAAGCGCAACGTGAAAATCTCGTACTGCATGACAGACAGTGATTGTCATGTCGCATAGCCAGTGGGCGCATGCTGCAGATAAGTGTATTGTTTTATTTTTTGCCCATCTTCACATCTCTGAATTGTTTGTGTCTTTCCCCTGGTTCTCAACCCGTTTGTTAAGCACACGGTGGCAGCTGGAGCGACTCTGTGTGCTGCAGATAATACTCCGTCCAGCAGAAGGCACAGGCTAGCAGGCGGAAGGAATAGGATGGATTATTATCTGCAGCACACGGAGGCGCTCCGGCTGCCTCCGTTTGCTTAACAAATGAGTTGAGAACCAGGTGAAGGACACAAACAATTCAGAGATGTGAAGACGTGCCAGATTGTCACGTCTCACTGTTTAGCCATGAGACCTGCTGAAACAGTTGAATGGTCGCACACTCTTCTGTGAGTGACCATTCAAAAGTGAACCAGTTCCAGGGGAAGGGAGGCACTGTTTCACAACCAAATGTCAGAGATACTAAGCAAGCTAAAAGAGGGTATTACACATAAAATAAAAGAGCAGCAATTCTAGAGCAAATCATCTGCACCATTGATATGAGTGGGACTTTTAACATTTATATGTTGATCTCCAACATATTGCAATGCTTGTCTTAGGTATTTGTAATGACATGAAATAACACATGAAGACACAGAATGTGGGTTACCACAGCTTTATTTAAAGGGATAATAATGTTTCACAATAAAAGGTCCAATTAATCTTCATAGTGTTTGGGCCGTGGAGATTATTATTTCAATACTGTCAGAGCTGTAGTTCAAGATTAATTGAATGCCCTTTTTATTGATGTAACACTGCTCACCTCAGAGCAGCAAGACTGTCGGGATGGATCACAGAGAGGGACAATCTTCAGTGAGCATAAGGAGAAACCTGTCACGGGGGCAGGGTTATGTTCACATTAAGAAGATTGTCCCTTGCTGCAAGCTCTCTCGTCCCAGAACAAGATTCCACGTCTGAGGAGAGGGTGCTTACACTAGGTAAAAACGGTAGGAGGGGGATATTTTATCATTCAATAACTCTTGAACTACAACTCTGGCAGTACTGAAAAAACACTCTCCATTTCCCAAATACAATGAAGATTAATTGGAGCTGCTGTTTTTGTGAAACATTACTATTCGTTTAAAAAATATAAACTTATATGTTAAACCTTATAAACTGTAGGGTAATAAAATGTCAAATTCCTTATGTCCAAACCTGGACATCAAAACTTAATGGTTACCACCTTCCCAGTAACCCAGTGGCCAGAAGCCCAGTGGGTACAGCCAAATTAACCTGATGCCAACACCCATGGGAAAACATCCCATTTGTTCACTGGCCTAAACCCTTCCCTGAAGTATACTTATCACTTAGTTAACTCTGTTTGCTTGGCAAGGACCTACTGAAATAGGGTCCATTATTATCTCCTAATATATCTGGACCTTTCCCAATAGAAAACAAAGTTATGGCCCTCCAAACCACCCCCCATAATCTCCAGATTAAAGAAATTGAGACTCAGATCTTTAGCACGTACATTGTCAACACAGAAAAGACAGTGATCATCTTCCTCAAATACCCAGAGGAGGTCTGAAAGACCACCCAAAGATACTAGAATTTTTGATTTCCTCTTATTAAACTTAATCCTGGACCTCTCCACTTGTTTATGATCTCTGGCATACGTCCAGCTGTACCTGGGGATAACTTCAGACCAAACAACCGTCAGACGGGGACACATAATAAAGAGCTTGGAGATGTCACGTTTCATTTTTTCACCCAGGCTCCAGACAGGAAATGTGCCAAGATCATTACCCCCCAAATGAATGACCACAGCATCAGGGCTCCTACCCTGAAGCCTAACAAACGGTTTGAAAAAGGGTAGCAGTTAAGCCCAGTGCATCCCCTTAGGAAATCACTAATATAAATGCACATCTGAGGTCTGGTAGCTGAAGAAATGCCTGTTTCCTGACCCATTGCATAAAAAATGCCCTAAAATTCAAAAGTGCAATGGGAAATTGCATAAAAAAAGAATGAAGAAAAAGTAAAGCCATTAACCCCCATACTCAAACTAGCATAGACCAGACAGTAGGACAAAGAAAACAAGAGGAGGTAAAGAAGTAAAATAAGCAGTGAGGCCCAAAGAGTAGAATGGGGAGGGGAAAACAAAAAGAGGAGAGGGGGTACATACAGCTTGAACTGACCTGACTCCCATCTCCAAATTTTAGGAATCTCATCATCTGAAAAGCCAAATGGGCAGCCTCTGTAGCCACAACAATTTGAAAAGACTGGCCCCTAAACTCAGAAGTCCATAAACCTAACTTCAACAGAAACCGATTAAATACTTGAATAAATTGAAAGAATGTGAGCTGAAGCTTTGATTGGTGAATGAGCAATGCACCACCCACTTGAGGAAAGGACAAATAGGAGAATCATAATAAAGAAACAGGGCAAAGCCTAAAACATAGAAACTCAAAAACCTTTTCCAAAACATTCATCTACGTCTTAAAGGACTAATGGTGCTCTGCTAGAATCACATTTTCCCAAAGAATGCCACCTGGCTGATGAGGTCTCCTACTTACTAACTCCCTCAGTTGGCCCCAAAGAACATCAAACTAAAGGCAAGGCTGAACAAACTCAAATGAGGAAGAACACATCTGAGGTAAAATCCCAATTAAATTGTGCAAGAGCTCAAAAGAGACCTGCTTCCGCTGGTCGCAAACCAGCTTGCCTCTCCTGATACCCTGCAGGGCCAGGTGGACCAAAACTCTTTTGTCACATCTTCCCACCTCACCAGTTATTACCCAGACAGCACAATGCTTCCACAGTACGAGAGTAACCAGAGGACACTGTGGAGCCTGGCTGAATCCTCCTGTTCACATCATAATACCACCAGTACAGGTCCTTATATACTCTGCACATGTTCCAAATTCTGGTAGCAAAACAGAGATGAATATTTCTGATGGATGACATTTCACATTGACCAGGATCCAGAGAGCCAAACACTTTGGAATTTTCATATACCTCTTTTATTACTTTTCTTCATTTTTGGCATCCTTATCCTCTTAATCTGTGGCACCCTCATCAACTGGATGACGTGAATAGATTTCATTGTTATTGCTTTTTCTTTATTTATAAACCCAAAGAGACCACCCAGCAAATATAGGCAGCCCCATAGGCTACATGGACTTCCAACAAACTCAAAGGTGGTGCCCCACTCACATGAAACCTAATGCTATCCTACAGCAATGACGCCCCACCTCCACCATCAGCAGCTCGTGAAAACCCATCCAACCCCTGCATGAGGGAGGAATAGGAGCAGCACCCTGAGAGGCCAAGGGTGATACCATCCCAGGGGAACCCTGCATATTACAAAATAAATAAAATATATTTCAATAAAAGGTGGGGCAGCAGGGTTTGTTGATAACTAAAAGGGAGGTATGATGGTAAAATATTTGGGAACTACTAGGTTACAAAGTGCTCTGCAATAGTATCCCATGCGAACAGCCTCAAATGGCCCAGTGACTGATGAACTGAAGCAATACTTGAATAATCTGAACAATAAGGGACAAATGAATATCCCCATTGAATTAAATGAGGCATTCAACAAGCTAAAAGCCTGATTTAATTCCGTGAGAATATGGGGAATGTTCATTTGTCTCTTATGGTGCATTTGGTTTGCTCCAGAATAGCTCCATTTTTGCCTCTAAAGATAATGCCACAAGATCTTGTGATATACCCAGAACACTGTAATTAATAAAACAAACTAAATCAGACCACTTCCTTCCAAATAATATTGATTTACTTACCCCTCTTGCACTTAAAGGGTTAAACTATCTATATATCTTTCAGGTTTAACACTGATCCTAGGGAGATGGTGCTTATTGTTGGTTGGTGGGAGGTAGGGGACATTGTTGTAGAGCAGGTGAGTCAAACATACATCCTGTGCCCCAAGCCCCTTGCTCTTTCTTGTTGCAAGGCACTCAAAACACTGGAGGATGTTTTAAACAGACATCCTCCCATTGTCACCTGGAGTTTCTGGCCCTTTGTCTAATGGCATCCCTGAATCACACTAAAGAATACACTTGTGCCGCGAAAGTTAATGAGAAAAAATGTTTGGGCAATTAAGAGAGGTTTGAAGGGCACGGCCAGGTGTCTGACATGTCATTTCATCAAGACATTCTCTTCCAACAATAAATGAAAAGTTTATCCTATCAATAGCTTTATGAATTAAGGATATATATTATACCTGATTATATGTAAACTAGTTAAAGAGCCCTTTACATGGGCCACAGTGCCACTGCCAGCAGGTCGCGGGGCAGTCATGCAGAGTAGAGACTGCCCACTCCGTGGCTGATACAGAGCTGCTGTATCAGCAGTGGCACGGGCAGTCTCTACTGTGAAGCAGTCTCTACTGCGCATGACTGTGTCGTTACACACGTTTTAGCGAATTATTATATAGGAGAAGATGTGTTGTCCAATATTTTGGTCGCACAATGCAACATTTCAGGAAAAAGGTATGGCAGACATCATATTAATGTGGAAACTGGCTTTCTGAATCACAGCATCTTCAAAACAAAGATTTGCCTGTCATAGCTTTATCTCCCATTTCAATACAATGCTCCCAGTGAAAGTTATAATCGATTACAGGATATATAAGTTGGGGGACACCTGTTTCATGTGGTATCAATGAAATGACTGAGACCACTATTAGTCAGAATCAAATAATCATTGTTCATGTTAGTCAGCATTATAAGAATTATAATTTTACATTACTTTTATCATTATCAATTGTTTTTTGTTTTTTTTTCAGCCTTATGGTATAAACATGGGGAAAGGCTATGATTTCATTTTCGTTTTCATTAACAATGGGACAGGTTATCATTTGTGTCCCTGTAGACAAATCTCCCAGGTTTCTACTGGTATTTTTGTGAACCAGTCTGAGATATATGTAACTTTATGATGTCATGGGGGGGTATAAAACATAATTTTCAAATAAGGTTTATATTTCCTCTTGAAGAAATGATAGTATAGTCAAGAAATACATTGAGGTTTATTGTTTTTTTTTTTAAATAATAAATCTATTTTAATTTATTCTCATTGTTCACTGTTTGTCAGCCTATATTAACACCTGTTCCAGTGGATGCCTGAGTGGAGACAGGCAATATTTCCCAGGAAACTCTATGGTGGTATGTTGTTATTGTCCTGACAATAAATGCTCACTGTGAGCAATATACATTGCACTGAATTGAGTTATATGCCTTTATATTTGAACTGAATGACAATGTGTGTGCTCCTGGTCCTATATCTATTCTATTTAAATCAATGGTAATTTTTAGTTGTCCCCTATAGTGCAGTTGACTTAGAACATTACCTCAATGACAGCAAAATCTTATACTTTTTCATG
This sequence comes from Rhinophrynus dorsalis, assembly GCA_037306005.1. Classification (NCBI taxonomy): domain Eukaryota; kingdom Metazoa; phylum Chordata; class Amphibia; order Anura; family Rhinophrynidae; genus Rhinophrynus; species Rhinophrynus dorsalis. The sequence continues at coordinate 469,144,708 of CM074721.1, forward strand.
CATTATTATCAATGCACTAACCTATTTCAGGCAGCCAGGAGGAAGAAGCAGTTAATTTGGGTAAAATGTAAGACTGACTTGAGAATTCATTTGTTTCCATGCTCTGCCAGCGGAGAAATTAAAGATGTACTAAATTTTTATTTATTATGAAACTACCCTATTGAGCAAAACAAAGGCCCTCCAGCTGCTAGGTGATGGCACAGCCACATTCAGATGCTTTACAGAGCATAGCTGCATTTTTATGAGATGATGAGTAAATGAGTTCAACATTTTTGCAATAGATTGCAGTAGCAAAAGTCACACATTAGCCACACCTATTGCTCTCCAGAACAAATAAAGGATGGGATCATACTATGAAAGGGAAGTCTTCAGCTATAGACTACAAACTGTGATGGAGACCTCTTTACCTTTCAAGGTGTTAAACAAACCATTTAGAGTCAATGAGAATTTTTATTTCCTTTCAATGCTGCACCTGGTGTGTTCCAGGACTATTCCACTTTTTTATGTATATGACTCAGTATTGGGAATCAGCCTTTGTTAAATATTTGAAAACAGATTTTCCAGCCTACTTAATGTGCATGTGGTGAATTGTATGAATGTGTATCTGGGAGTAATTCTATGTCCCAGTCTTGTTGCAACATGAGGAAATGATCCCCTGAAGAAACTGGGAGGAAATCCTTAAGTATTTTTCTTTGAGAGCTGGGACAAACCCCATTGTAATTTGAGCAATACTGAACATAATTTTTCACCCTAAAAAATATTTCCAGTTGAAACCTAAAAACTACATACCAAAAATTGCTTCCCTGGCCCTGCAAATGCAATTATATCTAGCAAGCTTTCCCAAACACCTGTGAAGTTCTGAAAATTACCTCAGAAAAGTCCCCAGAGCAGCCCCGGCTGTTATCCTGCAACTGCTATGGCTACACTTTGGGGCAGGCACTAGGCCAGGGTTAGGCAATCTTTGGTTCTGCAGATGTTGGAGTCTACAACTCCCATCATTCTCAACCAGACAATGGCAGGTTGGAGATGATGCGAGTCATATTCCCCAACAACTGGAGAGACAAAGGCATACCTGGGAACTTTTTGTTGTCGACTCCCCAGAGAGGGGAGTCCCGTGGTGCCTCTGGGGGAGGAAAATGATGAAATTTGCGTAAGAAAAGACGGGGCTTAATCTTTTTTATTACCTCCACTATTTATTCCACTAGATTAATGTTTTCATTATGTTTTATTCTCTGTAGCCTTATTACAAGTAATTCTCCACACAGCCAACATATAGTTAGATGAGAATTATAGGGTAAATTCACTAAGTGGTGATAAACAGGTGATAAAGTAGAGCTGACGTCTGCAGTTTATCACTTCTCCAATTCCTATGTTATTCTGTGGAGCCAATTCAATAACATTTCTTAAGTTTTGGAGATCTTAGTGCATAGGCTCCATAGAATAACATAGGAACTGGAAAAGTGATAAACAGCTTAGTGAATCTCCCCCAAGATATGTTTTTTAACTTGATACAATGTTGGGTATGTATATAAGGAACCAGTAGAGGGCTCTACCTCTTACCCTTGAGAAAGAGGGTAGAGTAGCCAGGCATACACATCTGGTTTTATAGTATATGCTAGCCTTTGGCCCTCCCTTCCTGGTACTCTCAATGTGGATATCCTCTGTCCCTCCAGAATGCTGAGTAAGCTTGCTTTACTCTGGATATACATCAATTAATTTGACCAAGAAATGGTCTGTAACATCGGGCAAGCCACAAACTGTTAGGGAGTTGGACACATTTGGGATAAGTGACTGAATTGTGATAGCTAAATACTATTATGTGTGTGTTGATTTGTGGAGAGTGTGTTTGGATAATTTCATCAGTATTTCCATATTATTTTTTTCATCACCATTTCACTATTATCATATAAGACTGAAGACTACTTTTTTGTACGGTTGCATTTCCACTTAGTTTCACAGTGGATATATATACTGAGGACATATTATTTTTATTATTTTATGTTTCCATAACTTTTTATTTTCTGGTATTTATATTACCCTATATATCTGGTTCATTGATCTTTACATACATAGGGTTCTGTATTGCTATTTGTATATATTGATCTAACTTTTCTGGGGGCACACGTTTTATGCAACAACAGTATAGTAGCGGTTATCGTTCTAGGTTTTACGGTTATTTAGAACACATGTACAAGGCTTTGTTATATATTTTTCTTTTCGTGTGTCATCCACAGTCTTGGAGGTATTTAATGGTCACATCCACAGACCGCTCCCTCATTCTGGTGCTCTGTATTTTATTTTCTTATCATATAGTTAGACATTTTAACCTCAATAAAATGATATTGATATTGGTTAAGTGTTGTTGCCTATTTCTCTTAATTTTCTGCTTCTATAAATGTAGTTTTTCTATTCACTATATCACCTTTTCCTTTAAAGAAGCTTTTCCCATTCCAGTCTCTCAGTGTGCACGTTAGACTTTGAGTTCCTGTATCTCCATATACGGGTTACACTGTTGATCCGTCTGTGCTAAAGCAGCAATATCCAGAAAACATGCATTATTGGTATTGGTCACAAGGACCATGGTTGGCTGCCTATGGTGTAGGTTCGTGATTGCCAACCTTTTTAAATTATGCCTTATCCTTCTGTAAGTCATGACATATAGTTGAAAAGTCCAAATTTCTGTGAAACTTGTACACATAAAAAACAATATAACAATGAAAGTATTTGGAAAAGAGAGACACTAAACTTGTAACTGTTACACAGAAATATGCAGTGATGTGCCTGTTGGGATCCGCTGGTTTAGATTAATCTAGGGTGGAGGGAAAAAAAATTGATTTTACCCCCAAATCTCTACAAAAACTATCCAAATGTCATTTTTATTTTATGAAAGATATTTAACCCGTTGTATGCTATAGTTTCTCCCAGGCATTATGTAGTAATGCACTGGATATCTCTCTAGCATACAAGGGTTTAATCAAGTGTGAAAATATAACAATGCTTGATAAATAGACTTCTTATGATATTTAGTATATATAGTATATTTTACAGACTTGCTAAATTTAGGCCTGAAGGTCAGCTTTCCATTATCTGTATGTTCCTTTTGACACTGTAGATCACCCCTTTACCTACACATTTTCCATCTCATCTTTCTCAAGGAAGCAGGTCTCCATTGGCTGTATCAGGATGATGGGAATTGTCTAATCCAACCACAGCTGAAGAGACACAGATTGTCCTCCTGTTCTCTGTGCAGTATATTTATGGACACCTGATTAATTCATTGCACAGGCTACTTCAACCCTTCTCTCTCTTATCTCACATTAACAACATTTCACTCTGTCATCATGACCTGAATTATTGCAACCTCTTCCAAACTGGTTAGGTTCTGGAAAATTATTATTCCACCACTTCTCACTCACTTTTCCATTATGCATGTTTTTACACTGTTTTTTTCCAGAATTAAATTTGAAGACCTGATTTTGACCTTTAAAACACTCAACAATCCAACTGTCCCATAACTTAACCATTACCTTCAAACAGAGTTGCACACCCCTTCTGTTCTGCCAATGACCTGAATAAAGTTTCTTGCTGGAGGTCCCTTGGGACACCTCACCTCATTTGGTTTTAGATTGTCTGTTGGCGTGTAGTGGCAACTACGTGATTTCCCATGGCTGTTTAGAGAGTTCACTGTGCTCTCTCTCTCTTTGTTACCTAAGAGCTGTAGATGCTGGAATTATGTTATCAAGGTGGGTCTTCCCACTGAGGCAGGAAGGAACTATTACTAGAGACACTAGAATGTAAACATTGCAGTCACAACAACCTATACCACATTTCCTCACTTTCTTCAATATACCTTATCTCTCCCTCCACTCACTATTGTACCTGTGTAAAGCACTGTTCTGTGCCATCAAATGCAGATCCCAGAAGTAGACTGACAGTACTTTATCTTGTTGTTGTCACCTTTGATAGGAAAAAAAAAACTATTCATCATGTAGCCGGTATATTTCTATTGTTCTATCCAAGTTTAATTTTTACCAGCTTGTCTGTAAAATAGTAGCTTAGATAGCATCCATACCTGACCTCAACACCTACTATGTTAATCTGGGAATATTACCTCCAAGCAAATCCTCTTTACCTTCTATGTCTGCCCTCTGTTCCTTAGATTATAAACTCTTACAAGGTCCATTTTTTATGGCTTTAAAAAATTTTAATTCCACTTTTATTTGTAAACAAATTGTACAGTCTACCACTCTGGAATATATGCTTAATTTTATAAATAAAATATCTACCAGGGTGTCAGTGTGTACCGGTTTATGCATCAAGCATTATATAAGTAAATTCAATGTATCTGTGTTATAAGGCTTATTTATATCAATGGATGTGGGGCTGGTTTTAGGACCCAGCATTCTAGGTCCCAGGACAGAGTTGACCAACCTGAAGCTGCTGTGGACTAAAATTCCCATCATCTGTGGTTGGTGGTGATGGAAGTTTTTGTCCTAAACAGCTGGAAGGGACTTGGCTGTGCGTGTGGCCTCTTTGAGCTGTAAAGAGAAGACCACAGCACCAGCTGTCATGACCCATATTACGTCATCAAACTTCACCCACTTAACCACAATGATTATACTTGTGCCACAGCAATTAGTGGTTTACCTCTTGGATGCTCTACACATCACCAACACAATGTTTCTCTAATATCCAAGGATTTAATGACTCATTGTGTATCACAGTAAGGGTGGATGACTTAATACATAATTGGTTATCCATACTTGCCTTTCAAAAACATTTTCAGCAACACTTTTCCCTGTACACTCGAATCTCTAGCAATTAAGGTCTTGAAAGCCCCATTTTACTTAATGGGCATTTTGGGAATTTTTATTTGTTCCCAGTGGTGCATCGGTTTGCCCTAGAATTGGAGCGGTTCTGGGACAAACCAACTCATAGGAGAAAAATAAAAATTCCAATTGACTTAAAAGGGGCATTTAATCCCTTGAATTCAAGAGAGGTCTCCAACACATTGTTTTATAATGTGATGGAGACCTGTAGCATTCAAGGGGCTCAAAGCACCATTTCAATCAATTAGGATTTGCAGAAATATTTTATTCCTTTTAGTGTAGTTCAGGGCTTTCTAAGTTTGATCCTCAAGCTTTCTAAGTTGATCCTACCCTAATAGGCCAGGCTTTCAGAATTTCCTTGGTTAAGTACAGGTGAGTTAATCAGTGGTTAATTCATTTTGATTGGTCCACCTGTGCTGAAATAGGAACAAACTTAAATCCTGGTCTGTAAGTAGCTCTTGAGGACCCTACTTGGCAGTGGCGTAACAATAGGGGTCACACCTGCGACCCCCTCGCCCGCAGCAGTCGCTTAGCTGATCTTCCACTCAGCACGCCGCTCTAGTAATACAGAGTGCTGGGAGATGACATAATCTCCCAGCCTCTGCATTACTAGAGAGGCACGCGGGAGCTTCAGTTCTAGAGATATGTGCCGAAGGAGGCACAGATCTGTCAAGCCACACCGCTAGACCACCAGGGACTGGAGGTAGGGCCAGGGGTATTGCGGAAGGAGTAATGTGGAGATGAAGGGGCAATGTGAAGATGGGGGCATTGTGGAAGGGGAAATGTGGAGATGAATTGGAGATGGGGGCATTGTGGAAGGGGCAATGTGGAGATGAAGTGGAGATGGGAGCATTGTGGAGATGAAGGGGGCATTGTGGAAGGGGCAATGTGGAGATGAAGGGGGCATTGTGGAAGGGGCAATGTGGAGATGAAGGGGGCATTGTGGAGATGAAGGGGGGGCATTGTGGAGATGAAGGGGCAATGTGGAGGTGACAGTGTGGATGAGGGGGCCAATGTGGTCGGGGGGGCCCATGGCAATTCTTGCACCAGGGCCTGGTGGCTTCTAGTTATGCCTCTGCTACTTGGACATATCTGGTGTAGTTGGTTTGCTCCAGAATTGGACCAGTTCTTCTCAATACATCACCCTTTGTATATTTATATACCATACATTTGCTCTACTAGAATAACATTCTTCATATTTTCTTGAACCACACTATTTGAATTGTGTATTCTTGTACTCACATGATATATTTTCCTATTCACTCTATAGTAAATTGTCTCCATGGACATGGGCATCTGGTGGGGAGGACAAGGGGGTCCACTTCCCAACCTACACTTGCACCATCCATACAAACATAGGGGATGGGAGGACTGCCCCAGGGGTCATATTATGGCTTTGTCTCCCGCCCCAGGAAAAATGTCTGCAGACATCCCTGCCCATTGAGCCTCAAAGCAGAGCAGAAGTCCTATCCACACCAGAGTACTATGTGGAATCATGTGCAAATCATGATAAATAAGCAGTGTTACATATGGACCATATATCCCTGCATGGTTCATTTACTGTTTAATAATAAAGGCAAAATGTACCTCTGTAGAGAACTGTATACATAGAAAACAAGTTTAAATTAAAAGTCTGAATTAAAATCTAAATCCTGGTACAAAAGGTGGCACAGCAAAATCCTGTCACAGGGAGACCAAGGACTATCCCTTGAGATCTGGAACAGTTGGCAGGTTTGTTCATCATTTGTTTGATGTTTGGGCTTTTAGTCTGGGACACAGCCCTCAATGTGTATATGGATTAACCCCTTAATTGCTATACATATATATATTTATGTAGAAGTATCAGTGTGTGTGTTTATTAATGTACATATATCAGTATGTGTGTTTTTTATTAATGAATAACAAGCTAGAAGGCACTGATTTCGTACATTCAAGGCTCTTACAATTTATTTACTTGATTTATGTAACATAGTAACATAGTAAATTAGGTTGAATAAAGACACAAGTCCATCAAGTTCAACCTTCTCCTCATACCTCAGTAACTGAGAATTTTATAGCTTTCCTGCTACCAATTAAGTTAGTCTTTATCAGACCTTCCTGATCAGCCTACTGATAAACAGTATAACTCTGTATGTTCCCTTTTGTGTCCCATATCCGACCACAACACTAGCACTGTATTCCGCACATAAGTACTCTGTATGTCTCCCATTACCACTTTAGATTGTAAGCGTCTGAGCAGGTACCCCACTTCCAGTGTTTCATTTTGCAGAGTGCTTGTAACCCTGCACTGTCTAAACCCTTAAAGGGATAGGTATACTTACAAATTACTAATCTCCATATTGTAGGCATGCTAAAAAGAAATGTATTGCCCCCCCCTGTGTTATCTCTCAAACCCTTATGGTTTAAGAGATAATAGCACGCAAAGTTACCCCTCCCTCCCCCTTCCCTGAAGTCAGTGTTCCAGCTGACTGCAGGGATATCCGGTCTTACGTGCACCAGGCGGCTCTGCAGCAGAGCCGAGATTGCGTTAGTAAAAAAGAAATCTTTCACTGAAACGGTCTTCTACATGTGCTTCCTGTACAGTCAGCTACAACGCTGACTTCAGGGAAAGTGGAAGGAGGGGGGAACTTTGCGAGCTATTATCTCTCAAACCATAAGGGTTTGAGAGATGACACTGGGGGCAATAAATGTATTCTTAGCATGTTTACAATATGGAGCTTAGTAATTTTTAAGTATTACTATCCCTTTAAATTGTAAAGTTCCTCACACACTTGTGGTGCTATTTAAATGAATATATTCATTAATTAATATACATGTATCTGTGTGAATTACTTAAGTATTTCTTAATGTATATGCATCAGTAGGTGTATTTATTAATTTGCCTACATCAATGTGTGTTTTTTTTTTATTAATGTACATGTATTAGTGTGCGTGCATTAATTATTACTAGCATTCATTTATAAAGTAGCAGTATATTCCACAGCTCTTTACATATATCAGGGTGTGTGCATATTTTTTAATGTGTATGCATCAGTATGTGTGAGCATATTAATATACATGTATCAGTGTGTGTATGTGTTAATGTACATGTATTAATGTGTGTTCATGTACATGTATTAATGTGTGTGTGTTAATGTACATGTATAAATGTGTGTAGGTGTGTGTATATTAATGCACATTTATGTGTGTGTGTCCATATTCATTCATATCCCTGTGTTTATTAGTGCATATCTATCATTATGTTTATCAGTGTGAGGGTAAGCAGTTATGTGTATGTGGCTAGCTGTGTGTAATATGACATAGTGTGTATGACAGCATGAATTCCAGCAGTGGGGTGACTGAGCGTTCAGACCTATAATTAGGACAGAGTTAAAAATAGCAGGAGCAGCATTACACTGTGTCTGACTCTCAGTGCTAGAAAGGGGGATTCCCTGTAATTTTATTCACTAATGTGGGACACGTATCTATCCTAAGGGACAAGGTCTAGATGTGTCTGGGTCTCTCAGTGTGTCTGTATGCTAGTGACTGTATATGTATGTGTGTATTAGTGATTATGTGTTTGTGTACAAATGCTTGTTTGTGTGTATGTTTGTGTTTCTTTGTGTATCAGTGTGTAGCTGTGTACTAATGCTTGTGTGAGTGTGCACTTCTGTGTATCATTGTGTATCTGTGTACTGGTGTTTTTGAGTGTTTGTGTATGTCTATCCATGTGTTTGTGCTTCAGTGCATATATCAATGTGTATCTGTGCACTGGTGCTTGATTGTGTGAATGAATGTGTACCAATCCTGTGCTTCAGAGTGTGTGTGTGTTTGTGTGTGCATGGAAAATATTTCTAATGTAAGCTAGGGTGACCTTGTGTCCCGGAATGCCCGGCACTGTCCCTTATTTGAGATTTGTGTCCTGCGTCCCAAGTCACCCCCCACTGGGACAATAAAGAGTCCCGACATGAAGTAAAGCCACCCACAGCTCAGAGTCCAAGCGTTGAAATACAGCTCGTCACCATCTTCAGCCACAACAAACAGCTGAAAAGCCACATGCTGCTGCAGGTACAACCACCTCATAATGGTTGCATTAGCATTCACACATACTGTGCGGCTGTGTTTTCAGCCCCTGCCTGACACCCGGCAACCTCCAGCATCAACTAGAACTTGTGGCCCACTTATGCAGGAGTGGTACCTGTAGGGTTGGCCCCCTGTTGCTTGTATGGAGTATGTGGGAAAGTCGGGTGTGCAATACGCGAGGTCTTATTAACCCTTTGAGTGCCTGAGAGGCATCCAGCGCATTGCAATGCAATGCGTTGGATACCTCTCTGGCACGCAAAGGGTTAAGTGAGCCGTAAAGGTGCAGTTCTAGTTAGTATCAACTTCACATAGGAGAAAGGTCAAATGTTATTGTAAATTTTGTAAAAGGGCCTTTTAGCGTCCGAATACTGCATGGGTCTCCATTTAAATGTTTAGGGCTCAGTAAGACAGATAAAGTAAAATTTTTGATATTTTTCACCATTTTCTGAATTTTTCAAAGGCCTCTTGATTCATCTGGTTTCTTTTTTTATTACTCTATTTTATTTCAGTGAAAAGTTTCACTGACCTACACATACTGCCCAAAATTTCAAATGGCCGGAAGGACACGAGTTATGGGGTTGCGATTGGCAGACAAGACATTATTGGGAATAATATGACATGACGAGCTTCACTAGAGCCAAGAACAAGTACTCTGCTGCTCTTGTGTCCACAGTGTCCCTGAATGTCAGAATGGAAATGCGGTCACCCTAATGTGAGCCAAAAACACTTGGAGTGATTCAGTACGTCTTTATCTGGATTACTGTTATCTAACTGTGTGTGCTGTCTTCCACCTGACTCGGCTGAGTATATTTGTATTTCTATATAAATGCATGTGTATATACATAGATAAATACATTAAATGTATAATATACATACATGACATACATGTAATAGTAAATATATTTATTGACACTGGCTTGAGTTTATAGTAAGCAAATCAAATATATTAATTTTTAAAATGTTAAAGGAACACTAACACCTAAAGATGATATTGGTTGATATAACTCAAAAAACATGTATTTACAGGTAGTGTATGTAAAATGTAATTATTTAAGTTAGATTCCTAAAATGTCCTGTTTTTTAAATTTTGTTTGTGTTATTTATGATGACAGGTAAGAGCAAAAGTCAGTTAATTATGATTAGTGTTCACTGCTCTTGTATTCAGAAAGCCCTTAAAGGAGCAGTAAACTTTTTTTTATGAAAACATTTTTTATAGAGGTTTTCCTGCTGAATAAAACAAGGTCACTCCCACTGCTGTCAGATGTTTTATTCAAAAATTATTGCAGTTTAAATAATGGGGAAGTGAATTTACTGTGTTTACTTCCTGGTAGTTCTAACTGACATGAAGTGACAGGCAGTTTCTATCACATTCTATGGAGAACTGTATGTCTCTGACTTTTCTGACTTTCCTCTCCATTAGAATCTAACAGGAAAACTAATTAGAATTTGACCACTAGAGGGCACTGCTAACGTAAAAAAAATCATGGGTTTAAACTGTAATAACTCTGGAAATATAAATCTCTAGGCATTGGGAGTACCCTTATTTTACTCAGTAGGAAAATCCCTACAATATATATTTTTTCATAATAAAGTTTATTGCTCCTTTAAGCTTATCTCAGCCAATATACATACAATACTGGACAGTCACCACAGGATTAATCTAGACCTGTCAGTAGACCTGTGATCTGAGTTCAGTTAATTTTAAAGAGAAGTAAAAAACGTCTTATGACTTGTACTCAGAATTTATTTGGAATGTAAAGAGGTTTTGAGAAGATAACTTTTGTGGGTGTGACAGAGTGGTACGCTATGCTAATTAATTTATGTGCCACACTGTGCCATCAAAATATAAAGATTCATTTAAAAAAATTACTTTTTCATACCTAAAAATGGCTACTACCATATAGAGGCAAATTTTAATGCACTGTAAAACAAGCTAAACCTGTCTTAGGGTGACAAGCTTACTTTAATGGGAGATGAGCTGGCAAAGACTAAGGGATTAGGAAAAGCAGATTTCAGAATCATTATTATGATTATCATTTATTTATAATGCACCACCATATATGTTCAAACCACACAAGAGGGGAAAATATACAAACAATATAACATACTATACATGCATAAATCAAAACAAGTGGTCCTGCACATAAGCGTTTACAGTCTACAGGAATGATAATTCTTGTCTTTTCTTGAGATATTTAATAAAGCTGTGTCAAAAATCACTGCTGTTTTATAACTGCCAATTATTGTGCACACATATCCAAAACTTAGGACAAACATATCTTCTGTGAGGGAACTCATAAACCTACCATGACAGTGTGAGTCTAGCCACTGTGTCAGAGGCAGTACACATTTATATCCTAAGAGAATCAGGAAACAAAATCTAGCACTGCAAAATGTGCCAGTGACTGCATTATTAAACAACTAGTTGAAGAGCCCGTTACACGGGCCACAGTGCCACTTCCAGCTGATCGCGGGCAGTCATGCACAGTAGAGATTACCCGTGCTGCTTCTGATACAGAGCTCGACGCTCCGAAGGAGCATCCAGCTCTGTATCAGCCGTGGCGCAGGCAGTCTCTACTGTGCATGACTGCAGCACACTCAGCAGTCTCTACTGCGCATGACTGCAGCGTTACACACGTTTTAGCGAATTATTATATAGGATTGTGCATAAGCCGTAGATGATCATGGGATCATCCACCCATATTGTCTTTGGTCTTCTTCTTGGGCGTTTAGTGTCAATTGGGATCCTTTCCAAAATTCATTTTGTCCATCTACCACTAGAACTTCTTGTTACATGACCTGGCCATTTCCATTTTAGGCATTTTACTCTTTCGGCATCTAAAGTTAGAAGTAGAGACGACACTTTCAATGTCTTGGAAGTCTGGAGGAGGATGGTCATGTTAATGATGTTATTCCTCCTCTCTCTACCTGTCATAAAGCCTGCCTGATCTGGGCCAGTAAGGAAAGTATGGTCATCTTAATGCAGTCGACCACCAGTTTGGAGAACAATTTTGAATCCGTGTTCAGCAACGATATGGTCCTATAGCTGCTACAAAACAGAGGATCCTTATCCTTTTTAGGCAAGACAGAAAAATGCGCTAGGAGTGCTTGCGAGGTCCAAGCTTGACCCTGCAATACAGAATTGAATGTGACAGAGATGTAAGGAAGCAAAATGTCCTTAAAGTGCTTGTAGTATGAGGTCGGAAGACCATCTGGATCAGGGCACTTACCAGATGGAAGAGCAGTGAGGGCCGTAGTAATTTTCTGTGAAAGGAGTTTCCAGGTCTCTGTGAAAGGAGTTTCCAGGTCTCTGTGAAAGGAGTTTCCAGGCGAGCGACAACATCAGCTGGCAAACTAGTTATGTCTGTCCTATTCAGAAATTCACAAAAATTGTCGGGAGGAGAGGGAGCTGATACTCCTTCGGCGGATTTCAAGTTATAAAGCTTGGAGTAGTAGACTTGAAATGCTTCCGCTATGGCCTCGCATGTGGAGACAACCTGATTCGACTCTGTCATAACCTTATGAATATGAAACACCTTCCTGGAATGTTTCACTAAGGAAGCGAGAAACTTCCCACATTTGTTTCCTTGCATGTAGCTCAGCCAAGTCAGCCCTAACCTTAGTAAAGTGAGCCAGCTTGCTTGTGCCTCAGCTCCAAGCCTTTGATAGTGTCAGTTACCTCCATCATATTACGTTTCCTGACCTTAGATCTCCAAGCAGCAAGCGAGATAAAGGAACCTCTGATAAAGCACTTATGTGCTTTCCAAACACATGCTTGGAGTGATCTGAAAAAGTGATGGGAGGATATTCCCTCTGGAAACCCAGCTGAGAATCTGATGATTAAAAAAAAGTAATCTAAATGGGAATACCTAGATTGAGGATGTGAGAAGAAAGTGTAGTCTCTGGTCCTGGGATTCAAAGCTTTTTTGGCTAAAGTGAATATCATGTCATTCAGCTAGCCTTTCAAGAATAAAAAGCTACCCAAGAGATCCTAACTAAGTTCTACAAGAGTCCATGGGACTGTCTTGTGTATAAGAATGGCCACTCCATGTTTTTTTTTCTTCTGAAGACACAGTCCAAATATTCGAATAATGACGAGGAGACCAAGCAGGTTGTGAGTTACGGTCAAAGTGTGTCTCCTGCAAAAAGACTATCTGCATTGAAATGCGTCAACTCCCAAAGGACCATAAATCTCTTCTGAGGGCTATTCAAACCCTTGATGTTGTAGGAGACCAAGGAAAGGGAAGGACGTGTCATGATAAGTCAAAGAGAGGGTCAACACATCAGAGGTGAATGTACAGGAAGCCTACAGAGAGTCTCCAAAAAAGGGAAAAGGTGGGAGCAGAGAACAGAGAAAGGAGTAGTGTAGGTGGGACAGTGAGAGAGAGAGAAAAGATAAGAGAAATCAAGAGAGGGGACAGGAAAGAGAGTGAAGGAAGAGTCTCTGGGACTGCAGTACCAAACAGGCCAAAAAAGTGACAGTTGAGCAGCACTACAACCCAGAGTATAGACGGTCTTGCGACCAACCCAAGTCACTGGAGCTACCAGAGACTAAAAAGGAGGGGTGTAAGCACCAAACAGGCGCATTCGGGGAGGGCACAAATTAAGAGGGCAGTGGTCCTAAACACCCAAGAGAGCTCCAAAAACTGAGGAAGACAGTATCCACGATCCCCTTGATGTAAAAAAAAATCTAACTAAAAGGAAACAATGGAGACATGGGCACTGGGCAAGGAGGGCTGTACCATTTACTATAACCTCGAGGAGGGGGAAGTGAGAATAGGAGAGATGAAGCTGGGTATGGTGCAAATAGATCTAGCCTCTTATAAAATGCTACTCCCCTTAGATGAAGTGGGAGAATGGCTCTAGCGGCTCCCTCCAAGGGAGGGTAAAGAGGGACAGGGCAACCCCAAAAGGTGGCTAAGGAGAACATGAAAGGAGAATATAAAATTCAGTGAATAAACATGAATAAAGAAAAAATATATAGAAAAACCACATCAGGAAGCAACTCTTATTAGCTTCAACAAGACACGGAAGTGTCTAAACAATTACATACAAAGGTGCAATATGGACACAGGAGGCGGGAGACATGCATAGGCCAAATGCAATGTGTAGTGGCGAAGCGAGAATACGGGATTGCTGGGACAAAGCCTGTAGTGGCATATAGCAAACAAGTCCGTTACACAAAAGTGTGTAATAGGGTTGATGTTCCAGGAGGTGTCTGTAATATGGAGAATGATTTGGCACTATTAGATAAGTGGTCAAAACAATGGAAACTTCAGTTCAATGTTTCCAAATGTAAAATAATGCACTTGGGGAAAAGAAACCCTCAATCTGACTATCGTATTGGCAGTTCTGTGGTAGCAAAGACTTCAGAAGAGAAGGATTTGGGGGTGGTCATCTCTGACAGCCTCAAGATGAGTAACCAATGCAACCAGGCGGTGGGGAAAGCAAATCGTATGCTTGGCTGCATAGCTAGAGGTATAACAAGCAGGAAGAGGGAGATTGTGATCCCTCTGTATAGAGCTCTAGTGAGACCACATCTGGAATACTGTGTACAGTTCTGGAGGCCTCATCTGCAAAAGGATATAACTAAAATTGAGCGGGTTCAAAGAAGAGCTACAAAAATGGTGGAAGGTCTAAAGCATAGAACTTATCAAGAACGACTCAGAGATCTAAATATGTATAGTCTGGAGGAAAGAAGAGAAAGGGGGGACATGATTGAAACCTTTAAATATGTTAAAGGACTGAACAAGGTTCAGGAGGGAAGTGTGATTAATAAGAATCTGAATACAAGAACAAGGGGGCACAATCTGAGGCTAGTTGGAGGAAAAATCAAGAAAAACATTAGAAAATATTATTTCACTGAAAGAGTAGTAGAAACTTGGAACAAACTTCCAGCAGAGGTGGTTGATAAATACACAGTAACACAGTTTAAACATGCCTGGGATAAACATGTATCTATCCTAAGATAACAATAAAGGAATACTAAAGGGCAGACTAGATGGACCAGGTGGTCTTTTTCTGCCGTCAATCTTCTATGTTTCTATGTTCTATGTTTCTAACCCATCACCCATCCGCGACCCAGCTGAAAAAGTAGAGCCGCGGGTGCACAACAGGAAAAACATAGCTGACATGCCCATAGCTCGAACTCATGGGAATTCAGAGAGTAAGCCCATCCAATTGATAACTCAGAGCAAAACCAACCCCGGGCATAACATAGCATAAACCCCCCGCGCAATACACATTGCAAATTAACCGCGATCAACACCATTCCATCACACCCACAGCATATTAAGGATCAGAAAGTTCAGGACTAGCCAAAGGGTAATCCAGAGCATCCTAAAGACAATGTATCATCTTACCCCCCCACCTAACTTCCGAAAATGCCAAAACAGTAACATAATAAGCCTGATATAGACCCACACCCGACTAGAGAGTTCCATGCATCCCATCCCAAGGGCCCGGGCTCCCCTCAAAGAGGTAGGCTTGGGTGCCCAAGCAGGGAGACGCCAAAACTCCGAACCAAGTCAAGGGCAGTTCCCAAGCGAGCTATCAGCATATGTTGTGTCCCACCCCGGGGAACCAGGCAACCCCTCCATGAGGGAGCCCATCCATCTGATTAGGAAGACGCCAATACCACGAGTACTCGGTTAGAAGGCAGGAGAGAACATCACTGTCCTACGCTAATAGTGGTACAACAGAGCCCCCAAAAACATGAGAAGGAAGCAGTAGAATAAAGTGTAGACAACATGGCAAAAGAATACCCTATGTCAGCTAGGCAATACGTGAAGTCCACGAACCAATGCAGGTAATAGTTCAAAGAGAATCATGAACATCCTCTGAGAAAAAGCTAAGTTCAAGAATCTTGACCAGGATCATCAGGAGTCCATCTCTTCTTCCGTGGCCGCTCCGCCACAAGGTGCCAACAGAGGCGTTGGTTCTTCTCCAGTACGACACTGGAGGAAGATGAGGGCTCTTGGGTCGGAGACGGTAGAGGAATCGTCAAGGTTGTGCATGTAGCAGAAATCTCCAGTTTGTGTAGTGACACTGTCTGTCCATTGTGAGCCATCTGGAGGGAGAAAGGGAATCTAAGGAACAGAGTGTGAGGAGATAGATCCTGGAATACCTGGACTTTGACTCCAACATATAAAATAACATCCAGGTTGCGGCACACTGACACTACGTCCTCTCTGTCTTTAAAGTAGTGGAAACGGCAGATGATATCTCTGAGGATATCAGTCTGTGGGCTCTTTGGTTTCAGCGCCCTGTGTGCTCTATCCAAATGACTATCTGCATCAGTACTAATCACATGTGAAAAAAAGGACTTTAAAAGAGGTGGCAGATCCTTCTGGCCTGTTTATTCAGGGACTCCACAGAGCCGCAGGTTATTCCTGCGGCCCCTGTTGTCAAGATCATCAAGCCGTAATGAAAGTGCTTCTGTCGTATGTTGCTATTCGGTTATGAGTTGTTCAAGGCCCTGAAAGTGATCCTGAAGTGGTCTCCTCCACCACATCTATCCGAACAGATAGAGCATGTAAGTCTCCTTTCAGGGCAGCAATCGCATCGCTGAGG
The DNA here is from genome assembly GCA_037306005.1 of Rhinophrynus dorsalis. Taxonomy (NCBI): domain Eukaryota; kingdom Metazoa; phylum Chordata; class Amphibia; order Anura; family Rhinophrynidae; genus Rhinophrynus; species Rhinophrynus dorsalis. The sequence goes on from CM074721.1 coordinate 469,161,171, forward strand.
GCTTGTTTTATTTCTGCTGCAAGATTGTTAGGGCTTGAGTCAAATGTTGGCGTTAAAATGCCAGTAGGGCATTAGGCCACAAAAATGGTCTTATGGCCAAATATCCGTTTCGTGCATTAAATTCCAAAAACACAGCTAAATAACAAAAGTTTTGGGAATTAAACAGGGAAAAAAAACTAACGATCAGTGCCTGATATACTGTCAGGCACCGATTGTTACCTAATCTGTGTTACACTTACCTGTCATCCACTGTCTGTCTCCTTCTGTCTTCATTCTTTCTTCTTTTCTATATTCTGTCTTCTTTCTGTAAAAAAAAACAAAAAAACTGACAAGTATAACTCCAATGCATAAATATCCAGCACACTAATGCATAGTTTAATGCCTTGAGTTCCAGAGGGGTACACAACACATGGGGCTCAAAAGGGTTAAAGTATGCAGTAGTGTGACGGATTTGCAATATACGTAAATATACCCCCATGCATAGTAAATTGTCTCCAAGTTAAGCCAAGTAAATAGTATTGCCAGGGGGGCAGGGTTTTCCTTATACTTACTGCATGAAGATTGTCCCTTGTTGCGCACTGTCTGGTCCCACAACCAGATTCCACAACTGATGGGAGGAGGCCAGAAGGAGAGGGAGGTGGATTCTTCCTGATTAAATTGTGGTTGAATTACAAGCCTGTTATTATTGAAATATAGTGCTTCATGCTACAGCAGAATAAAGAAGATTCGGAGCTGCACTTTTTTTTACAAGTATTACAATCCCTTTAAAAGTATTTATTGTGGACAAAATTCAGTCACCACCATTTTCATTGGGGAAGGCCCCTGGACTGATATTTGAACAAGATTAATTCAAATAAATTACATCCATTCCATTGTGATTACCTTCAGTGTATATGAACAAATAATAGAATTAATAAAGGCCTGCATTTTTATTTCATTTATCTGGAAGACTGAGAGTGCACAGTGCCTATTTGTGTGCAGTTGTGAGCTTAAGTTTGAGCAGTACATTTTCCTTTTTTTTTGTTTTTTTTAATTAAATTAATACAATCAAGAAAAACAGGAGTAGTTGCTGGAGAAAACAGCAGAGAGACTTGAACAGTGCCCTCGAGAAGTGTGCCAAAAGGCAGCACTCAATCACATCAAAGCAGGGATGATGTCATAAACACATACACACTAAGTTACCTAGCAATGGGTTCCCAAGATATAATCATCTGCAAGGTGCATTGTAGCTGGCTGAGGGAATACAATTAACATTAAATACTCCTATGAATCCATGATACAGTGCAAAAGAATCAAAGAACACTTGCCCCATCTCCACTGCTAATCATTCAATAAGCTTGGTGAATAATAACAAGACGTGATGATGATAATCCAGGATTTATGGCTGCAGTCCAGAAATGTATCCATAGATGGTTTGCATAAATAAGTCCATGAGCTTGTATAATCCACAGTGTACAAAACTGCCATGTTTGCCCAAATGTTTTAGATTTAGCCAACAGCATTATCCTTATCCTCCTTTACTGCTGGAAATAGCCAATGAGCATCCAATCAATAAAAGATCCTTACAAAAGCATCCTGCAGCTACGAGGTACCTACTATTGTGGTTGTTACCAGCAATGCTACCCATTTCAGACACCAATTAGATAATTCCAGAGGTGTCACAATGTATTATGTGCCATCTGATAGGCTCCAACATGTTTTCCAGTGCGTGGATGAATATATGATTTTCTAAAGATAACATTACCACAGTTGGAACATCCCTTACATTTATACACCCCAGTGGGACGTGCCAACCAACTGCCACCACTATCATATTTATTGATAGGGCCAGCAAAAGCTAACCAATCTCCCCTATTTTTACCTCTTCTATAACAAAAAAAGGGGAAAATAAAAAAATGGCCTAGTTTTTTCTCCAGCCAACAGTCAGTTGTTTTGGATAACATGATTAATGCTGAGTGATGAAGCTGTGAATTGTGTTTGAACACAAAGCCTTTGACCCGTCTCATCGGCATGAGAATTGAGAGATAACAGTGACTCCCTATCAAGTGACAGAGCTTTTCCCATAGCTTTATTAATGTCAAAAAGATCATAACCTGTACTCAAGAATTTGTCCTGCATGCCTGAGAGAGTTTTTTTTTTGCACAACTGGATCAGAGAATAGGGAAAACCTTTTTTCAAAGAGGTTGGATGATGGCTACTTGCATGCAATATGGTATTACGTTCAGTAATTTTATGAAAAATGTTAGTCTTAAGAAAGCCATCCTTTCTATAGACAGACACATTAAGAAAGTTGATGATCGTGTGATCATATGTAAGTGGGAATCTATTGGTAAAAATAGTCTGTTTCCCAACATTCCAAAGAAAGGAAATGTCATCAATGAACCATTTAAAAATATGTGTTCAGAAAATTTATAAATTGAAAAAATATGCAGCAGTTAACAGAACATGCTACTCACTAAAAGCTACATGCAATACGCACAACAATATATACCAAACACCATACATATAACACAGAATGATATACACCAAACTCTATGTGCCAAACGATATATGCCATAGGCTATACACTAGTGATGAGCGAGCATGCTCGGCCGAAGCTCGGTTCGGCTCGAGCATCGCTCTGCTCGGCACATGGCGGTACTCGTACGAGTACCGCATGTGCTCGCCCGCCATGTTCGGGTCTCCTCCCCGCACGTTTCGCGGCTGCTGCGCAGCCAATAAATGTGCGGGGAGGCTCTGACATCAGTGTAATGCCAGCAGCCATGTTGGCTGCTGGCATTACACTGACTGGCTGGCCAGAACCCGTGATCGGGTGCTGTATAGCACCTGACCAGCGAGTTCGGCTCAGTCTTAGCCAGGGAGAGATGAGGATAGGAAGGGAAAGTCAGTGTAGGGAGAAGAAAAGTGTTTTTGAACTCTTTAAAGACCCAAAAGTCCTTTTTAGGACTGTTGTGTGTGGGGGCAGCAGTTATATTTTGTTTGGGGGGGCACAAATTTAAAAAATAAACGTCACATATTCCGTTCACTGTGCCTAGCCGCAGATTAGCAGCACATTCTGTTTAGTGTGCAAAGTTGCAGATTAGCAGCACATTCTGTTTAGTGTGCAAAGTTTAAAAAATAAACGTCACATATTCCGTTCACTGTGCCTAGCCGCAGATTAGCAGCACATTCTGTTTAGTGTGCAAAGTTGCAGATTAGCAGCACATTCTGTTTAGTGTGCAAAGTTTAAAAAATAAACGTCACATATTCCGTTCACTGTGCCTAGCCGCAGATTAGCAGCACATTCTGTTTAGTGTGCAAAGTTGCAGATTAGCAGCACATTCTGTTTAGTGTGCAAAGTTGCAGATTAGCAGCACATTCTGATTAGTGTGCAAAGTTTAAAAAATAAACGTCACATATTCCGTTCACTGTGCCTAGCCGCAGATTAGCAGCACATTCTGTTTAGTGTGCAAAGTTGCAGATTAGCAGCACATTCTGTTTAGTGTGCAAAGTTTAAAAAATAAACGTCACATATTCCGTTCACTGTGCCTAGCCGCAGATTAGCAGCACATTCTGTTTAGTGTGCAAAGTTGCAGATTAGCAGCACATTCTGTTTAGTGTGCAAAGTTTAAAAAATAAACGTCACATATTCCGTTCACTGTGCCTAACCGCAGATTAGCAGCACATTCTGTTTAGTGTGCAAAGTTGCAGATTAGCAGCACATTCTGTTTAGTGTGCAAAGTTTAAAAAATAAACGTCACATATTCCGTTCACTGTGCCTAGCCGCAGATTAGCAGCACATTCTGTTTAGTGTGCAAAGTTTAAAAAATAAACGTCACATATTCCGTTCACTGTGCCTAGCCGCAGATTAGCAGCACATTCTGTTTAGTGTGCAAAGTTGCAGATTAGCAGCACATTCTGTTTAGTGTGCAAAGTTTAAAAAATAAACGTCACATATTCCGTTCACTGTGCCTAGCCGCAGATTAGCAGCACATTCTGTTTAGTGTGCAAAGTTGCAGATTAGCAGCACATTCTGTTTAGTGTGCAAAGTTTAAAAAATAAACGTCACATATTCCGTTCACTGTGCCTAGCCGCAGATTAGCAGCACATTCTGTTTAGTGTGCAAAGTTGCAGATTAGCAGCGCATTCTGTTTAGTGTGCAAAGTTTAAAAAATAAACGTCACATATTCCGTTCACTGTGCCTAGCCGCAGATTAGCAGCACATTCTGTTTCGTGTGCAAAGTTGCAGATTAGCAGCACATTCTGTTTAGTGTGCAAAGTTTAAAAAATAAACGTCACATATTCCGTTCACTGTGCCTAGCCGCAGATTAGCAGCACATATTCCGTGTAATATGAAGAAGGCGGGTAAAAAGGGACGGGGAAGTGGACGTGAGCCTGATAGTTCAGGGCGCGGGTCAGGACGTGTAGAAACTGTGCCTGGTGCCAGAGCACAAGAAAGAAAGACATCCACCATACCTAGCTTCATGTCTCAGTTTACAGGGCGTCGCAGGACATCACTCTCGAGGTCAGACCACTGCGAACAGGTGGTCGGTTGGATTTCAGCTGATACTGCTTCCAGTCGGTTAAGCACCACCCTGTCTTCCACCAAGTCCACTCTCAGTAGCCAAGAGTCTGGTCAACACAATCCTCACCCTGATCATCCTTCCTCCCACCATAGAGGGTCTGGCCAAAGAAGTGATCCCACACTGGGATATAGTGAGGAGCTCGTCTCATCACCAATCCTTCAGTTGAACCTCTCTCCAAGCACGCTTGCAGAGGAACATGAGATCTTGTGCCCTGATTCACAACCTCTAGAGGGTACCCAATCACAAGAAGATGACAGAGGGGAACGGCATTTAAGGTCAAAGGAAGTGGATGATGATGATGATGAGACACAGTTGCCATCAAATCAACCACTATTACTGTCTCAAGACCTTGATGAGGAGGATGATACACAGTTGTCAATGACTGAGTATGTGGTGGGATCAAGAAATGAGGAGGATGATCAGAGTGAGGAAGTGGAGGAGGACTTGGTGGACGATGAGGTGACTGACCCCACCTGGGAAGGTGGAGAGCTGAGCGATGACAGCAGTCCTGAGGGTGAGCCATCTGCAGCACCGCAACAGGCTGGAAGAGGCAGTGGTGTGGCTAAAGAAAGAAGGCGGACCGCACCAAACCGGCCCGCAAATGTTCCACGGAGCACCCCCTTGCGTAAATCTCCCTTGCCAAGGGCTAGGTGTTCCGCGGTATGGCGTTTTTTTAAGGAAAGTGCGGACGACAAAAGAATTGTAGTTTGCAACCTGTGCCACACCAGAATGAGCCGAGGCATGAACACTAGAAACCTCACCACCACCAGCATGATCCGACACATGGCATCCAAGCACCGTAATAAGTGGGAGGAACGCCCGGATCGCCAATCTGTGTCTGCAGGCCACACCACTGCCTCCTCTTCCCCTGTTTTCGGTGCCGGCCAATCGCCTGTCGAAGGCGCAGGCCCGCATACCTCCCGCCCTGCACCTGTACCATCTGAAGCACCATCAGTGACCACATCCACTTCCCTGTCCCAGCGCAGCGTCCAAATGTCGTTACCCCAGGCATTTGAGCGCAAGCGAAAATACCCAGTCACCCACCCACAGGCCATAGCACTAACCTCACACCTTTCCAAATTACTGGCCATCGAAATGCTGCCATTTAGGCTTGTGGAGACTGAGTCCTTCCGCAGCCTGATGGCAGCAGCTGTCCCTCGGTACGCAGTCCCCAGCCGCCACTACTTTTCCCGGTGTGCCGTCCCCGCCTTACACCACCATGTGTCCCGTAACATCACCCGTGCCCTGACCAATGCAGTTACTGGGAAGGTCCACTTAACGACTGACACATGGACAAGTGCTTTTGGCCAGGGACGCTACATTTCCCTGACGGCACACTGGGTGAATGTCGTGGAGGCTGGGAGCGACTCGGACCCTGGGATGGCACAGGTGCTACCCACGCCGAGGATTGCGGGCCCTACCTCCATCAGGGTTTCCGCCAGCACCTACGTTATTGGCTCCTCCTCCTCCGTTTCCACCTCCGAATTCTCTGCGCGCAGCGCCACTCACCCATCAGCCGGTAGCTGGAAGCAGTGTAGCACTGCAGTGGGGAAGCGTCAACAGGCCGTGCTGAAGCTGATCTGCCTTGGGGACAAGCTGTTGCAGGGGATTAGTCACCAGACCGAGCAGTGGCTCTCGCCACTCAACCTGCAACCAGGCACGGTTGTGTGTGATAATGGGCGTAACTTGGTGGCGGCTTTGGAGCTCGGCAAGCTCACACACGTACCATGCCTAGCGCATGTATTTAATTTAGTGGTTCAGCGATTTCTAAAAACCTACCCCAATTTGCATGATCTCTTGACCAAGGTGCGCCGCGTGTGTGCACATTTCCGTAAGTCATCAACAGCTTCAGCCGGCCTGTTGAAGCTGCAGCAGCGCTTACAATTGCCAGCTCACCGGCTGCTGTGTGACGTGAGCACGCGCTGGAACTCCACTTTCCACATGTTGGCCCGGCTTTGTGAGCAGCAGAGGGCAGTAGTGGAGTACCAGCTGTTACACGGTCGTCGCCTCTCCGTTCAACTTCCTCTAATCAGAAGTGAGGAGTGGGAATGGATGTCAGACCTCTGTGAGGTTTTACGCAATTTTGAGGAATCGACACAGATGGTGAGCGGCGATAACGCTATTATCAGTGTAACCATCCCACTTCTGTGTCTACTGAAACGCTCGCTGCTCACAATTAAAACCGACGCTTTGCATGTGGAAGAGGTGGAAATGGGGGAGGAAGAGCTTACACAAGGTGATAGCCAGAGCACCCTCACTTCGTCTTCTCAGCGACAATTGGAGGAGGCGGAGGAGGAGGAGGAGGAGGAGGAGGAGGAAGACACGGTTGCCTCCGCTACAGAGGGTAGCCATGGAACTTTAGTTCCATCTCTTCAGCGTGGGTGGGCAGAAGAGGAGGAAGAGGATGAGGAGATTGAGAGTCATCCTCCTGGTGAGGACAGCGAAATCTTGCCTGTTGGTACTCTGGCACACATGGCTGACTTTATGTTAGGCTGCCTTTCCCGTGACCCACGCGTTATACGCATTTTAGACAACACGGATTACTGGGTGTTCACCCTTCTGGACCCCCGCTACAAAGAGAATTTCTCATCTCTCATTCCTCCGGTGGAGAGGACAAGCAAAATGGTGCAATACCAGAAGGTTCTTGTCGAAAAATTGCTCCAAAATTTTCCATCTGACAACGCTGGCGGCAGAGTACGTGCTACCTTGGCCAACCGAGAAGGGGAGAAAAGGGGAGCACACAGCAGTTCCGACAAAGGCAGGGCAACACTCTCCAAGGCGTGGGACACCTTCATGACACCCCGCCAGCACCCTCACCCTGATGCGCAGCCTAGTGTCACAAGGAGGGAAAAGTTTTGGAAGATGGTGAAGGAGTACGTAGCAGACCGTGTCAGCGTCCTCAATGATCCCTCTGTGCCTTACAACTACTGGGTGTCCAAGCTGGACACGTGGTATGAACTGGCACTCTACGCCTTGGAGGTGCTGGCCTGCCCTGCCACCAGCGTTCTGTCTGAGCGGGTATTTAGTGCTGCTGGTGGCATCATAACAGATAAGCGTATCCGCCTTTCCACTGAAAATGCTGATAGGTTGACACTTATAAAAATGAACAAGGCCTGGATTTCCCCTGACTTCTCCACTCCACTGGAGGAAAGCCCCGGGGGAACATAAAGTCACTTTAGATATGTTATTTACAATGATGGGAATACTCTGTATTCCCATTCACCCCTTCCACCCAAAAAACGGATATATGGTTGACTCTTAATCTTCTCATCGTCCTCCTCCTCTTCCATATGCCCTCTGATACAATTTTTATATAGGGCCAGCTCACCAGCGGGCCCTGTGATACAATTTTTATATAGGGCCAGCTCACCAGTGGGCCCTGTGATATAATTTTTATATAGGGCCAGCTCACCAGCGGGCCCTGTTTGACAATTTTTGTATAGGTCAGCTCACCAGCGGGCCTTCTCATATAATGTTTTATTGGGTCAGCTCTCTAGCGGGCCCTCTCATATAATGTTTTATTGCGTCAGCTCACTAGCGGGCCTTCGCATATAATGTTTAGGATGGTCAGCTCCGCAGCAGACCCTCACCCATAATGTTTTAGATGGTCGGCTCAGCAGCAGACCCTCATTCCTAATGTTTTAGATGGTCAGCTTAGCGGCATGCCCTCGCCCCTAATGTTTTAGAGGGTCACCAGCAGGCCATTAATCCTAATTTTTCAAGGGTGTGTATGATGCCCTCCTTTATGTGTAATAAAGGGTGTATTGGAGTGACATTGCAGTCTAATTTTTGGCAGCCCTTTCACTTAGTGCATAGGCTTTATGAGTGTTGGACCACTACCTGAACTATTGTACCACAATGTGAATGAGGCCCTCCATTTTGTGATATACAGGTTGTATCGGAGTGCCTCAGGTCCTCCCATTGAATTAAATAGGGCTGGGGTGTTCGACAGAGCAGAAGGTAGTTCTTGGCTTCATCCACTAAGTCACTTCGTCACTTTTACTGAATGGATCAGACCCCACTGTTCCGACTATAAATTTTGGACTTAACAAGGGCAAACGGACATGTTGTAAAACCTGTGGTAGCTGCGGCCTCCGTTCCTGAATGCTGTACCTTACCCGGGCCATAACCACGTTGAACACCTGCTTTACGCTGCGCACGTTTCCCTCTTAATCATGGCCCCAGTTCCGAAAAATCGATGAAATTTTTTGCAGATTTTGCAGATGATATATAAGTAAATATACAGCAAATACTGTTTGGTAACAATTTTTCGCCTAAAATCGTTTTTATCTTCCTTTTTGTGGGTTTTACGGTCAGTCTGTAAAAATGGCGTACTACGGGCGAAACATCGTTCCCAGCAGCGACGTTGGAGTCCAAGATGCATCCAGACATCCTCCCTATGCTGTCCCTGAACCATTTCTGTGGTGTTTCCATCATTTTCTGCCCTTTTGCTATGGACCAGGCACCCTCCCCTCATCAGAGCAGGGGGTGCCTGGTGTAATGCTCGAGTCCTCCCATTGACTTCAATGGGGCTCGGGTGCTCGGCCGAGCACTCGAGCCTCCGGGGGCGCTCGGTCAGAGCACCCGAACACCCGAGCATTGGGGTGCTCGATCATCACTACTATACATCTGTACACTATGCAACAAATGTGAAATGCAACACGTCATATGCTATACGTCAGATGCCCTATGTAATTTGCAAAACGCCATGCACCAAACACTATACACAATACTCCAAACGCAATATGCTGTACTCCGTATGCCAAACGATATACGCCGCAGGCAATATTCAATATGCCAAATGCTATAAGCCAAAAGCTGTATTCACTATGCCAAACTCTGTATGCTATATACACTGTACACAAAACACTATGCACCAAACGCTATAAGCCATACGCCCCGTACGGCAGTTGAGGTTATTTAGTTCTTGTACTAGTTTCTCTAAGCATGAAACCATACTCATACACCAAATGTTAAGCATTCCAGTGCCTAAAGACCAAAGGCAGTCAGAGAGAGACTGGTATGTCATCGAACTGGTGTTCCTGCTGCAGTAGGAAGTAGCTCGCAAGCTAATAATAATAATCTGCCACTCTGGTCCTCTGTGGGTTGGAAGATTTTGGATCGATTTAGTCTGGTGTCATAGCTTTAACCCCTTAGTGATTGGCCTCGCGCGGACGCGGCCGCCACTTAACGCCCGCCAAACTTTTTTACCCCATTACCTTCAATGACTTCCATGTACATCCTTTGTCACTAAGTGACAGATTCTGCAGGACATACATGTACGTCCATTGTCGGGATGGGGTTAATCTGTCCACCTTGGGTGACCCTGCCAGGAGTTTATGCGCATGATGGTATATTTCTCAGGTTCATTGACACAACCAAACAATTCCACTACAATAAGGCAGGGAAGATGTGTATAGAGAGAGACATATTTCCTTAACTAGGCACTTGTATGTTTCATTTTTAAACATATTATTCTTTTAACTTGTTACAATGTATAGTTTTAAATAAGTCACATGAACAAAGAATTTTGATAGAGATCTTTCCAGGATATAATGCAGAGAAATCAAGCAGTGACAGTTTGGAATTCTTGTATAATGAGGTATTAATTAAGTTCTAAAAAAAAACGGAACATTTATTAAAAAAAATCAAATTTGTCATTGCTGAGATATGATTGCCTGCAGCAGTATGTAAAGGAAAGGAGGAAAACCAAAGGGTTATCAAAGGCATTGAAGAATCCTATGTTTAATGATATAAGATTCATTGAGGTTTTGAACCTTGTGTCACAACAGTGTTTGTTTGGTTTAATTAATCTGCACATCAGTCTTAGAGAAAAAGAAGTATGATTGAAAAGGAAATGAAGAGATGAAATAAGATATAGAATGGCATATGGGGATAGACTGGATAAATCACACTGATAAAACGATTAACAGAGCATTTATGAAAGCCAGTTAGTAGAGAAAACAGAAGAAAGCATGAATGAGTGGTATTAACTTTGAAAAGAAAGAAGTTACTTGCATCACATGAGAACAGATAAGAGTTACAGAGAGGATTGTAGATGAAAATGTTATAAATAGAAATACTTTTAATAGATTTGAGATTGTGTCAGGAAGTGAGCATAGCGATATAGTAGATACAGAAAAAAAGAGGAGGTCAAGATAAGTCAACTTAGTTACCCATGAGAAAAATATCCACTGAGACCAAAAATAATGATTAATATAGTGAATAAAGAAGTATAGGGAGCCAGGTCTAAAATAGGAACAAATATTATGAAGGTTAACATCAAAACAAAGTGAGGATATGATCAATAGCATAGTATAGATGACAAGGCCGAATAAAGACACGTGTCCATTAGTGATGAGCGAGCATGCTCGGCCGAAGCTCGGTTCGGCTCGAGCATCGCTCTGCTCGGCACATGGCAGTACTCGTACGAGTACCGCATGTGCTCGCCCGCCATGTTTGGGTCTCCTCCCCGCACGTTTCGCGGCTGCTGCGCAGCCAATAAACGTGCAGGGAGGCTCTGACATCAGTGTAATGCCAGCAGCCATGTTGGCTGCTGGCATTACACTGATTGGCTGGCCAGAACCCGTGATCGGGTGCTGTATAGCACCTGACCAGCGAGTTCGGCTCAGTCTTAGCCAGGGAGAGATGAGGATAGGAGGGGAAAGTCAGTGTAGGGAGAAGAAAAGCAAGTTTGAAAAAAAAAAAAGACCCAAAAGTCCTTTTTAGGACTACTGTGTGTGGGGGCAGCAGATATATTTTGTTTTGGGGGGCAGAGTTTAAAAAAAAAACGTCACATATTCCGTTCACTGTGCCTAGCCGCAGATTAGCAGCACATTCTGTTTATTGTGCAAAGTTTCAGATTAGGAGAACATTCTGTTTAGTGTGCAAAGTTGGAGATTAGCAGCACATTCATTTTAGTGTGCAAAGTTGCAGATTAGCAGCACATTCTGTTTAGTGTGCAAAGTTGCAGATTAGCAGCACATTCTGTTTAGTGTGCAAAGTGTAAAATATCAAAGTCACATATTCCATTCACTGTGCCTAGCCGCAGATAAGCAGCATATTCTGTTTAGTGTGCAAAGTTTCAGATTAGGAGAACATTCTGTTTAGTGTGCAAAGTGTAAAATATCAAAGTCACATATTCCATTCACTGTGCGTAGCCGCAGATAAGCAGCACATTCTGTTTAGTGTGCAAAGTTGCAGATTAGGAGAACATTCTGTTTAGTGTGCAAAGTGTAAAATATCAAAGTCACATATTCCATTCACTGTGTCTAGCCGCAGATAAGCAGCACATTCTGTTTAGTGTGCAAAGTTTCAGATTAGGAGAACATTCTGTTTAGTGTGCAAAGTGTAAAATATCAAAGTCACATATTCCATTCACTGTGCCGAGCCGCAGATAAGCAGCACATTCTGTTTAGTGTGCAAAGTTGCAGATTAGCAGAACATTCTGTTTAGTGTGCAAAGTGTAAAATATCAAAGTCACATATTCCATTCACTGTGTCTAGCCGCAGATAAGCAGCACATTCTGTTTAGTGTGCAAAGTTTCAGATTAGGAGAACATTCTGTTTAGTGTGCAAAGTGTAAAATATCAAAGTCACATATTCCATTCACTGTGCCGAGCCGCAGATAAGCAGCACATTCTGTTTAGTGTGCAAAGTTGCAGATTTGCAGCACATATTCTGTGTAATTTGAAGAAGGCGGGTAAAAAGGGACGGGGAAGTGGACGTGATCCTGATAGTTCAGGGCGCGGGTCAGGACGCGTAGAAACTGTGCCTGGTGCCAGAGCACAAGACAGAAAGACATCCACCATACCTAGCTTCATGTCTCAGTTTACAGGGCGTCGCAGGACATCACTCTCGAGGTCAGACCACTGCGAACAGGTGGTCGGTTGGATTTCAGCTGATACTGCTTCCAGTCGGTTAAGCACCACCCTGTCTTCCACCAAGTCCACTCTCAGTAGCCAAGAGTCTGGTCAACATAATCCTCACCCTGATCATCCTTCCTCCCACCATAGAGGGTCTGGTCAAAGAAGTGATCCCACACTGGGATATAGTGAGGAGCTCGTCTCATCACCAATCCTTCATTTGAACCTCTCTCCAAGCACGCTTGCAGAGGAACATGAAATCTTGTGCCCTGATTCACAACCTCTAGAGGGTACCCAATCACAAGAAGATGACAGAGGTGAACGGCATTTAAGGTCAAAGGAAGTGGATGATGATGATGATGAGACACAGTTGCCATCAAATCAACCACTTTTACTGTCTCAAGACCTTGATGAGGAGGATGATATACAGTTGTCAATGACTGAGTATGTGGTGGGATCAAGACATGAGGAGGATGATCAGAGTGAGGAAGTGGAGGAGGACTTGGTGGACGATGAGGTGACTGACCCCACCTGGGAAGGTGGAGAGCCGAGCGATGACAGCAGTCCTGAGGGTGAGCCATCTGCAGCACCGCAACAGGCTGGAAGAGGCAGTGGTGTGGCTACAGAAAGAAGGCGGACCGCACCAAACCGGCCCGCAAATGTTCCACGGAGCACCCCCTTGCGTAAATCTCCCTTGCCAAGGGCTAGGTGTTCCGCGGTATGGCGTTTTTTTAAGGAAAGTGCGGACGACAAAAGAATTGTAGTTTGCAACCTGTGCCACACCAGAATGAGCCGAGGCATGAACACTAGAAACCTCACCACCACCAGCATGATCCGACACATGGCATCCAAGCACCGTAATAAGTGGGAGGAACGCCCGGATCTCCAATCTGTGTCTGCAGGCCACACCACTGCCTCCTCTTCCCCTGTTTTCGGTGCCGGCCAATCGCCTGTCGAAGGCGCAGGCCCGCATACCTCCCGCCCTGCACCTGTACCATCTGAAGCACCATCAGCGACCACATCCACTTCCCTGTCCCAGCGCAGCGTCCAAATGTCGTTACCCCAGGCATTTGAGCGCAAGCGAAAATACCCAGCCACCCACCCACAGGCCATAGCACTAACCTCACACCTTTCCAAATTACTGGCCATCGAAATGCTGCCATTTAGGCTTGTGGAGACTGAGTCCTTCAGCAGCCTGATGGCAGCAGCTGTCCCTCGGTACGCAGTCCCCAGCCGCCACTACTTTTCCCGGTGTGCCGTCCCCGCCTTACACCACCATGTGTCCCGTAACATCACCCGTGCCCTGACCAACGCAGTTACTGGGAAGGTCCACTTAACGACTGACACATGGACAAGTGCTTGTGGCCAGGGACGCTACATTTCCCTGACGGCACACTGGGTGAATGTCGTGGAGGCTGGGAGCGACTCGGACCCTGGGATGGCACAGGTGCTACCCACGCCGAGGATTGCGGGCCCTACCTCCATCAGGGTTTCCACCAGCACCTACGTTATTGGCTCCTCCTCCTCCGTTTCCACCTCCGAATTCTCTGCGCGCAGCGCCACTCACCCATCAGCCGGTAGCTGGAAGCAGTGTAGCACTGCAGTGGGGAAGCGTCAACAGGCCGTGCTGAAGCTGATCTGCCTTGGGGACAAACAGCACACGGCCTCAGAGCTGTTGCAGGGGATTAGTCACCAGACCGAGCAGTGGCTCTCGCCACTCAACCTGCAACCAGGCATGGTTGTGTGTGATAATGGGCTTAACTTGGTGGCGGCTTTGGAGCTCGTCAAGCTCACACACGTACCATGCCTAGCGCATGTATTTAATTTAGTGGTTCAGCGATTTCTAAAAACCTACCCCAATTTGCATGATCTCTTGACCAAGGTGCGCCGCGTGTGTGCACATTTCCGTAAGTCATCTACAGCTTCAGCCGGCCTGTTGAAGCTGCAGCAGCGCTTACAATTGCCAGCTCACCGGCTGCTGTGTGACGTGAGCACGCGCTGGAACTCCACCTTCCACATGTTGGCCCGGCTTTGTGAGCAGCAGAGGGCAGTAGTGGAGTACCAGCTGTTACACGGTCGTCGCCTCTCCGTTCAACTTCCTGTAATCAGAAGTGAGGAGTGGGAATGGATGTCAGACCTCTGTGAGGTTTTACGCAATTTTGAGGAATCGACACAGATGGTGAGCGGCGATAACGCTATTATCAGTGTAACCATCCCACTTCTGTGTCTACTGAAACGCTCGCTGCTCACAATTAAAAGCGACGCTTTGCATGTGGAAGAGGTGGAAATGCGGGAGGAAGAGCTTACACAAGGTGATAGCCAGAGCACCCTCACTTCGTCTTCTCAGCGACAATTGGAGGAGGAGGAGGAGGAGGAAGACACGGTTGCTTCCGCTACAGAGGGTAGCCATGGAACTTTAGTTCCATCTCTTCAGCGTGGGTGGGCAGAAGAGGAGGAAGAGGATGAGGAGATTGAGAGTCATCCTCCTGTTAAGGACAGTGAAATCTTGCCTGTTGGTACTCTGGCACACATGGCTGACTTTATGTTAGGCTGCCTTTCCCGTGACCCACGCGTTACACGCATTTTAAACAACACGGATTACTGGGTGTTCACCCTTCTGGACCCCCGCTACAAAGAGAATTTCTCATCTCTCATTCCTCCGGTGGAGAGGACAAGCAAAATGGTGCAATACCAGAAGGTTCTTGTTGAAAAATTGCTCTAAAATTTTCCATCTGACAACGCTGGCGGCAGAGTATGTGCTACCTTGGCCAACCGAGAAGGGGAGAAAAGGGGAGCACACAGCAGTTCCGACAAAGGCAGGGCAACACTCTCCAAGGCGTGGGACACCTTCATGACACCCCGCCAGCACCCTCACCCTGATGCGCAGCCTAGTGTCACAAGGAGGGAAAAGTTTTGGAAGATGGTGAAGGAGTACGTAGCAGACCGTGTCAGCGTCCTCAATGATCCCTCTGTGCCTTACAACTACTGGGTGTCCAAGCTGGACACGTGGTAGGAACTGGCACTCTACGCCTTGGAGGTGCTGGCCTGCCCTGCCGCCAGCGTTCTGTCTGAGCGGGTATTTAGTGCTGCTGGTGGCATCATAACAGATAAGCGTATCCGCCTTTCCACCGAAAATGCTGATAGGTTGACACTTATAAAAATGAACAAGGCCTGGATTTCCCCTGACTTCTCCACTCCACTGGAGGAAAGCCCCGGGGGAACATAAAGTCACTTTATATATGTTATTTACAATGATGGGAATACTCTGTACTCCCATTCACCCCTTCCACCCAAAAAACGGGTATATGGTTGACTCTCTTCCATATACCCTGTGATATAATTTTTATATAGGGCCAGCTCACCAGCGGGCCCTGTGATATAATTTTTATATAGGGCCAGCTCACCAGCGGGCGCTGTTTGACAATTTTTGTATAGGTCAGCTCACCAGCGGGCCTTCTCATATAATGTTTTATTGGGTCAGCTCTCTAGCGGGCCCTCTCATATAATGTTTTATAGCATCAGCTCACTAGCGGGCCTTTGCATATAATACAAGAAAAGAAGAGAAGGGCGCTCCCTAGTGCAATAAGTCTTGCTAATAAAGGACCACCACCAATATACACCGTACTCACAATGTATAAAATCACTAGTAGTGATCAGCATTCGTATATGGAGGAATCAAACTGCCCCCACTCAGTCAACTGGCAGTAGTAGATGCTGCATCTTCAAAAAGCACTCCTCTATTGGATGGGAAAGCCTTAAATACAGAAACATGCGAAGAAGGAAGAGCGCAAACCACCAAGCCAATATTCAATATTGATATAAATATGGACTCAATATTGTACTCACAATTTGAAGTTCAAATAGCTGGTACTCCAAAACCAGCTATAGCAAACGGGAAATTTAGACTGCCCCGTTCCAGTCAAACAATCTCAGCAAAAAAAACAAGCTCAGGATCCTCCAAAATATTGCGTATAGTTTATTTTAAAATCTATGAATAATATGCCATATTCTAAAAACTTTTTAAATCAGCCAAAAAAATTTGACATTTATATTGTAACGCGTTTCGGGGACTAGCCCCTTTATCAAACAATAATGGCAAAGATATAATATAAAATAGTAAGCGGTCAATCCGCTTGACCGCTTACTATTTTATATTATATCTTTGCCATTATTGTTTGATAAAGGGGCTAGTCCCCGAAACGCGTTACAATATAAATGTCAAATTTTTTTGGCTGATTTAAAAAGTTTTTAGAATATGGCATATTATTCATAGATTTTAAAATAAACTATACGCAATATTTTGGAGGATCCTGAGCTTGTTTTTTTTGCTGAGATTGTTTGACTGGAACGGGGCAGTCTAAATTTCCCGTTTGCTATAGCTGGTTTTGGAGTACCAGCTATTTGAACTTCAAATTGTGAGTACAATATTGAGTCCATATTTATATCAATATTGAATATTGGCTTGGTGGTTTGCGCTCTTCCTTCTTCGCATCTTTGCATATAATGTTTAGGATGGTCAGCTCCGCAGCAGACCCTCACCCATAATGTTTTAGATGGTCGGCTCAGCGCACGTTTCCCTCTTAATCATGGCCCCAGTTCAGAAAAATCGAGGAAATTTTTGGGAGAATTTGCCTCTGCGCACGTTTCCCTCTTAATCATGGCCCCAGTTCAGAAAAATCGAGGAAATTTTTGGGAGAATTTGCCTCTGCGCACGTTTCCCTCTTAATCATGGCCCCAGTTCAGAAAAATCGATTAAATTTTTTGCAGAATTTGCAGATGATATACAAGTAAATATACAGCAAATACTGTTTGGTAACAATTGTTCGCCTAAAGTCGTTTTTATCTTCCTTTTTGTGTGTTTTACGGTCAGTCTGTAAAAATGGCGTACTACGGGCGAAACATCGTTCCCAGCAGCGACGTTGGAGTCCAAGATGCATCCAGACATCCTCCCTATGCTGTCCCTGAACCATTTCTGTGGTGTTTCCATCATTTTCTGACCTTTTCTTATGGACCAGGCACCCTCCCCTCATCAGAGCAGGGGGTGCCTGGTGTAATGCTCGAGTCCTCCCATTGACTTCAATGGGGCTCGGGTGCTCGGCCGAGCACTCGAACCTCCGGGGGCGCTCGGTCAGAGCACCCGAACACCCGAGCATTGGGGTGCTCGATCATCACTAGTGTCCATCAAGTCCAGCCCATGCCAGAACACCCCTGTTGATCCAGAGGAAGGCAACCCCCTTGAAGCCATTTCTAATTTAGTCCCAAGGGGGCTAAAAAATCTCCTTTCTGACTCCAAATGGCAGTGAAATAGTTCCCTAGATAAACAGCCTATCCGCATTGAAGCAACCTGTCATAATTCTCAATAATATTCTGTGCCAGATAGACATCCTTTGGTTTTTTAAAGCAGTGACAGTATCTGCAAGTACAACATCCTGAAGTAAAGAATGCCATAGCTTTACTACCCTTACTGTAAAACAATCCCTGCCTTTGCTTTAATTGAAAGCACCTTTCCTCTAGTGTTAATGGATGACCTGTCATTCTTAGCACAGCTCTTTGCATAAATAATTCATTGGATAGTTATTTGTATTGACCTTGATTATATTTGTAAATGGGAAGCATGTTACCTCTTAGATGTCTCTTCTCTAATGTAAACAAACCCAGTTTAGCTAGTCTCTCTTTATAAGTCAGATCATCCAATCCCTTTATCAGCTTTGTTGCACATCTCTGCACTTTTTATAGTTCAGTAATGTATTTTTTTTTTCAAAGTTTATTGAAATTTTATAGGTTATACAACCAAAAATAAGCAAGAACAAGAACAAAGGTGCATATAGACAGTCACATACAAAGGTCTAGGGATAAACAGCA
The DNA here is from genome assembly GCA_037306005.1 of Rhinophrynus dorsalis. Classification (NCBI taxonomy): domain Eukaryota; kingdom Metazoa; phylum Chordata; class Amphibia; order Anura; family Rhinophrynidae; genus Rhinophrynus; species Rhinophrynus dorsalis. The sequence goes on from CM074721.1 coordinate 469,179,462, forward strand.
TGAACTGACGGCTATTGGCTCATTGTCCCCCACCCTCCAGATATGAAAAGGTGGGCCACAGGTGGCCCAAGCTAACGCTAGACAGCAGTTTTCCACACCCAAAGAAGACTACGAAAGGAGGAGAGAAAAGAAGAAGGGGAAAAAAAAGGGGGGGGGGAGGGGGCGGAAGGGAACAGGGAGGTAGGCTCCAGGGCTCTGCACCCCCAGCAGGACCTGACCATGCAAAACAGCTGAAAGCAGCTGAGCAGGGTTAATGGAGCAAAAGGTCCTGATTAAGGCCAAGGGCTGAAACATTATCAACCCACGGAGACCAAGTATGGAGATAAGAGGCAGAAGAATTACGCACATACGCCATCATTTTTTCCATCTTCAGAAGCTGCAAAATACGTCCCTCCAGCTGTTCAGTCCCGGGGGGACAGATTTCCAGTGATACGCAACATGGCACAAATCCAGTATACAAGCTTAAGTGAAGCGACTGGCAATGGAGAAGCTCGGTATGGCCTGCTCAGAAGGCCCGTCCATGGATCTGGATACAAGGGGACACCTAGAGCAATGCTCAGTTGTTGAAAAGCGTGCTTCCACAATGAGGACACAGATGGGCAATCCCACCACATATGACGATATGTGCCCAGCTCTCCACAACCCCGAAAACATAGGGGAGATGAGGAGGGGAAGATGTGGAATAATCACAAGGGGCATAGATACCACAGAGACAAAACTTTAAAGCTATTTTCCTTAATTAACGTAAACGGGGTGGTGATGTATTTTTTAAGAACTGGTGCACAAAATTGTACTCCATATTCTAGATGAGGCCTAACCAAGGATTTATATTAAGGTAGGATAATATTAGCATCCCTAGCATCTATACCTCTTTTTATGCAGGATAGTATTCTATTTGCTCTTGCAGCAGCTGAGTGACACACTGCTGTGAAGGCTATCGTCTATGTACTCCTAAATCTTTCTCTAATGAGGATTCCCCAAGTTGTTTCCCATTTAGAGTATATGTAGCATGTGTGTGTTTCTACAGCCCAAATGCATAACCTTACATTTATCTACATTAAATGTCATCTGCCACTTTTCTGCCCATTCTATCAGTTTATCTAAATCCTTCTGCAGAGAAAAACCATCCAACTCTGTATGTATTTCCTTACATAGCTTAGTGCCATCAGCAAAGATTGAGACATTACTTTCAATTCCCACTTCTAGTCTAGATAATTAATAAACAACTTAAAGTGATAGTAATGTTTCATAATAAAATACATTCTAATTAATCTTCATAGTATTTGGGCCATGGAGAGTGTTATTTCAATTCTGTCAGAGTTGTAGTTTAGGAGTAATTCAATGATAAAGTATCCCCCTCCCACCCCTTTTACTAATGCAACACTGCTCAGCCAGATCAGAAGGGAGGTGCCCAGGTAGACTGCAGAGAGGGACAATCTTCAGTTAAGATAAGGGAAAAACCTGAAAAGCTTGTCAAGGGGGGCAGGGCTTTCATTGTTCTCATGGGAAGCAGATTGTCCCTTGCTGCTATCTGTCTGGTCTTACAACCAGATTCACATCTGAGAAGAGATGGCTTACACTAGGAAAAAGGGGCGGAGGGGAAACTTTGCTTGTGAATATCTCTTAAACCATAAAGGTTTGAGAGATAAGACTTATATCATTCTTCATGTTTTTTTAATGCCTACAAAATAAAATAAAGATAAAATGAAGTATTACTATCCCTTTAAATAACATTGGACTCAGGACTGATAAGGACTGTATAGAGTGTTTAAGGGTGATTGGAGCTATTAATAATAATAATAATAATAATAATAATATATGCTATTTGCCCACAGACAAGACCTATTTTAGGACTGGGTTATCTGTCGCCAATCAGACTACGGATTCGGAATCAATTAAATGTACAAAAAAAGAGGGGGATTAGGCTCTGTCAAAAAGAAGAAAAAGAGCATTATAAGAGATAGCAGAAGAAATAAAAATACCTTACAGGAAAAGTTTAAACAGTCAGATGTTGAATTGTGAATTTTAATTGTCAAAAAAGATGTCTGAGCATTTGGGATATAAATTTATAAAAAATAGGTTAATGCTTGCCTCCACTACTAAGACTAATAAGTTTGAATTATGTGAGAAGCCTGATGCTTAAAAGATATTACCCCAAGAGAAGGTAAAGGGTGGTACTGTGTTAACCGTGGACAAACAGGAGACTAATAGAGTAAAAGTGATACCTTCATTGGCTAACTGAGTAGCTTTACAGTGCAAGCTTTCAGGACCACTTAGGTCTCTTAGTCTTACATGTTCTACTGGTCTCCTACCTTAAAGGGATAGTAATACTTTGTTTTATCTTTATTTTATTTTGTAGGCATTAAAAAAACATGAAGAACGATATGTCTTATCTCTCAAACCTTTATGGTTTGAGAGATATTCACAAGCAAAATTGCCCCTCCCGCCCCTTTTACCTAGTGTAAGCCATCTCTTCTCAGATGTGGAATGCAGTCCATAGACCAGACAGATTACAGCAGGGGACAATCTTCTTTATATGAAAACAATGAAATCCCTGCCCCCCTTGACAAGCTTTTCAGGTTTTTCCCTTATCTTAATTGAAGATTGTCCCTCTCTGCAATCTACCTGGGCACCTCCCTTCTGATCTGGCTGAACAGTGTTACATCAGTAAAAGGGGCGGGAGGGGGATACTTTGTCATTGAATTACTCTTGAACTACAACTCTGACAGAACTAAAATAACACTCTCCAAAGTCCAAATACTATGATGATTAATTAGAGCTGCTTTTATTATGAAACATTACTATCCCTTTAAGAAAGAAATAAAGAATGGAGTAAGAATAGCAGAGAATGCTATTACAGAGAAAGTGGGAGAAAGTAAAAGACATTTAGTTTTACCTGAAAAAAATTGAAGAACAATACCTTTAGTACATTAGTTCTTAAAGAGTTGGAAATTATGTGTGATCAAGGTAGAGGTTTTCCAAATTATATAAATGTCCTTGAAAGAAATGACTAAAGAAAGCAATATCATTTTCAGGTCACCTCGTGAGGGTGGGGCTATTGTAGTTCAAGATAAGGAGGATACCTTTTCGAGGCTTATAGAATAGTGAGTGGTAAGGTAAGTCCATTTTAAATTAAAAGAACATCTGAATACAGAACTAAATGGAAATGTGTATGATCTTTTATTTAAGGTCCATTTGTATTTAATAAAACAGAAATACTTTTTATATAATCCATTATCAGTCAATCTGATAATGTATCATCTACCAAAAAATACATAAAGATAAATGTAATACACCTGGAAGACCTATAGTAGTAGGAATAGACCCAGTGACTGATAACTTATTCCAGTATATGGACTATTGGTTGCAGCCTCATGCAAGAAATTTATAGTCAGGCATCCTGATGAATGCTGAATGAGTTGTAGTCATCATGCAGTGTTAGCTCTTTGTATATTATTATTATTAAGCATGATTTAGATCTTTAGGCAGTAGAGTGTTTTTCAAAGTTAGATAATAAAATTGTACCCAAACGTAGAGAGATGGCTAGTATTAGTTTTGAAGGGAACTTTTAATCACCAGATCTGTGGGACTAGGGTCGGCCAGAGCTATGAAAAATGTGTTCATAGGTAATTGGGAGAAATTGGGTACATTGGGGTTTGTTCTGAGTTTGGGGAGATTCTGGTTTATTATGCTTAGTATATACTGTATATTAATCTACTTATTTTGTGTAATGTGGATTACAGTAGTTGAAAGAATTTTTTCATTTTTACTAATAACAATGTATCCGTTTTTCATATAAATATAATCCCCAAAAATAGTTTTTTTAGGCATAGAATTTTTTCTTGATGAAACTAATAGAATCCAGAGTAGGAAGTACTATACAGAAGTTGATTCTAATTATTATTTTGATCCCATGTGCATTAGTGATGAATAATTATAAATAATTTATTGAGGGTAAGTAATATATTTGTCGTCTTGTAGTCAGTGTGCAGTGTATTTGTTACATTTTGTTTGTGGGAGGCAATGTATAGTTAGGACAATAAAGTGTTAGGGACCAGGAACCATACAGACACAAAAGTGTAAAGTGAAAAACACCTATATTAAAATAGCAAAAAGCAAACAAAGCAAAATTGTGATCCAGAAGTGTAAACCAAAAGACAAGCCGGGGTCAGGAACCAAGACAGGTACTCTGGAATACAGAGATCAGTGATATCAGGAACAAGGCCAGGAGTCAGGAACCAGAAGGGACGTCAGCGGAAGCCAGGCCATGCATAGGAAATCAGGAATGCAGTAGAACACTCTTGCAGCCAGAAGCAAACACTAGGGCAATCAGGTAGTGAGCCAAGCTGCTTTAACTACCCTGGGAGGGTTGGCTGTTGGCTGATAGCAGTCAGGTGAGCAAACACAGAGAGGTCAGCTGATTCAGCAAAGGGAAGGCAGCAGTAATGTATAGCAGAGCACTGGATAAGCTCAGACAGTAGAATCAAGCAGCAGAGTTAGAGTAGTTCAGCAAAACCTTTACAGTACCCCCCCTCAACGACCCCCCCCCCATGGGGCAGGACCAGTTTTATGGGGAAAGCGTGCATGGAAAGTAAGGTGGAGGGCGGAGGCATGTACGTCTATGTCTGGAAACCATGAGCACTCTTCTGGACCGTACCCTTTCCAAAGTGTCACCCTCTGTCCCGCTCTCAACATCCTCAACATACTCCTCCATGGCCTTATTCTCCGCGACAGAAAGAGGGTAGACTCGACCTTGAGGAGGTATGGCATCCGGTTGCAACTCAATGGTACAATCGTATGGAAGGTGAGGTGGGAGCTCACCAGCCTGGCCCTAATCAAATACATCCCAGAACTCTTGGTACTCCTCAGGCAGAGAAGAGACTGGGGATGTGGTTAGCACCTTCACCACATTTGCTAGGCATGTCTTGGAACAATTAGATGACCGTGCCATGACTTCGGCCCTTACCCAATCGAACGTGGGATTGTGCCTGTGCAACCATAGAGAACCCAGAACCACAGGATAGTGAAGAGAGTGGATCACCTGGAATTGTAAAGTTTTGTGATGGAGAGCCCTTGCAGCCATAGACAAGGGAGCGGTTTTGTGGGTGACCTTCGGTGGCTGTAGGGGTTTGCCATCAATCGCCTCAATGGCAAGTGGACTAGTGAGGAGCTGCAATGGAATGGAGTGCTTCTGGGTGAAGGCACTGTTGATAAAGAGTCCCGCTGCACCGGAGTCAATAAGTGCCTCTATAATAATGGAACACTAGCCCCAAGAGAGCCGAATGGAGGCTAGAGGTTTATCCTTCTGGCTGAGGACCCTGAGACGCCACCTAAGGTCTGCGAAACGCGTGAGACTATTGTGGCATGTGTAGAGTCTAATTTTGATATTCTGCAATAAAGTATAAGAACTGGTTTTATTTACTACGTTGGAGTGCGGTTCGTGTTTGTTCGCTTGAAATTTTTAAAGGGTACGGGATTCCTTGAACCAGCACAACAATAAAGAAGCCAGCTGGCGGTGAGTGAATTCCTACTTGATACACTGTCTATATATGGAAGTCTCTTTAGAAGCAGTGCCATTGTTTCTTTGTAGCAACACACCCACATGAATACAACAATGGCCCACTGAACTGCATTTCCATATGCAATGGAGCCATTGTCAAACAAAATAATAAACCTGTGGAAAGCATGGCGGATTCATATCGATGTCAGCTGAAGAAGGACTTATCTGCTGCAAAAAACCCAATGGGTCTGCACAGTGTATGAGAGGGCTATGGATCCAACAGCCCTCTCCATATATATATCTTTTTATTAACCCCCCCACAGGTCGTGTGAGGAGTGAATGATTACAGACAGACAAGGTGCATGCAGGCTAGGACAGGCTTGAGGCCTAGTCCTTAAAGGGCAAGAGTGAAAAAGGAAATTAGATATAGTGCAATAATATTAGTGCTATACATAAGTGATTAAGTAGGATAAGTGAAAGGGCTTCTAGAATGAGCAAGGGAGAAGTGCAATCAAAAAGCAAGAAAGAAAACTCACAGCGCCTACTCACCATAACATATACATGTAAATAATAATGTGAATATAAGGAGTAAGTACATAGACAACAGTAAAGAATGAGAAGGTTCTCCAGTCCCCCAAACCTCAGGCACAAACCCAAAGTAAAAACAGAAAGGCAAAAAGACAAACCTGCGCTCGTCTATATAAAAATTTAATATGTGCCCTGTAATGTGCATCCTATATAATAATTCGCTAAGTTGTGTGTAACGCCCGACATGCGCAGTAGACACTACTGCACGTGCGGCAGTCATGTGCAGTAGAGACTGCCCGCGTTGCGGCTGATACAGAGCTGGGCGCTCCGAAGGAGCATCCAGCTCTGTATCAGCCTGGTGCGGGCAGTCTCCACTGCGCGTGACTGCCCCGCGACCGGCTGCCAGAGGCTGTTCAACTAGTATATAATATTTCGTAGTAAATAAGTGAGATTTTAGTGTCCACAAACTGCTAGAATGAGCAAGGGAGAAGTGCAATCAAAAAGCAAGAAAGAAAGCTCACAGTGCCAACTCACCATAACATATACTAAAATGTCACTTATTTACAATGAAATATTATATAAGCACATTACAGGGCACATATTTAATTTTTACATAGACAAGTGCAGGTTTGTCTTTTTGTCTGTCTGTTTCACTTTTGGGTTTGTGCCTGATGTTTGGCGGACTGGAGAACCCTTTAATTCTTTGCTGCTCTCTATGTACTTACTCTTTATATTCACATTAAAATTATATTATTATATGGATATGTTATGGTGAGTTGGTGCTGTGAGTTTTTTTTCTTGCTTTATATATACTGCAAGCTTTCACGAGCAGGGCCCTCTCATCCTTCTGTCCTCCACATATGATTTGTAGTATTTAATATCTTTGTATGTCCATTCCCTATAGCACAGTGCTGCAGAATTAGTTGGTGCTATAAAAATAAAGAATAATAATAATAGATACATAAGGTGTCCAGAAGATTGAAAGACTGTGCTGGTGATCTATTGTTAAACTGTTGTAGCTATGAAACAGTTAGTGAGGCTGAAGTATTAAGTGTAGCTATGCTCTACACTTGCTAAAGAAGGAATTAGAAAGAATCTTCCTCAGCTTACCTCCCTTTCTACTCTAGTGTGTTCCCTCATCTTGCTGCCATGTGACAGGCCATGTGACCATACAACACCTCTGGTTCTCCAGGGTTTAGAGAGCAGCTGGGGAGTTTGGGGAGGAGTAGGAGATCCTCTGTGAGAGATCACTGCATGCAGAGTAGAGGCCACCTGTTGAGTGGCATATACTGCCTTAAGCCCTTTTTTTCTGCCAAAGTGGGTGGAGAGCCACATTATCATCAATTCCCCTTCTTCTGACTCTCTATCTAACTATCTATCTATCTATCTATCTATCTATCTATCTATCTATCTATCTATCATCGGGTTGGAAGGATACTGGAGAAAAAGGCTGCTGCTGTAGTTAGTTGTAGGGACAGGTTACTGTAGGGATGTGTGTTAGTGGGGTGAGCCTTGGTAGAAGAGTGGCTTCTGTCACACTTGAGTGATGGGGTCAGGGATCTGGTGTCCTTCAGAGAGAATAGAGTGTTCCAGAGATCCCGGGTGAGACCAAAGAGCCAAATGTTCGAGCAAAAAGAAATCCTACTAGGTACCCATTAGGATTTACAACCAGTAAAAGGATAGTGTTTTCTTCACCTCATCAAGTACCCCACCGGTGCACCAATATTGGGTATGACACACAAGGTACTCTTGGGTCAGCAAGAGTCATTAACCTTTTGGGTGCCAGAGGAGTATTCAGCACATGACTTTGCAATGCAATGGATACTTCTCTGACACTCAAAGGGTTAATGGGGACTCTATATTTTGGTTGTTCATTATTATATATTGTCTTGTTTTTGTATTTTAACCTGTCTTCACCTGTTGAAAAGGTACTATATACTACACTGTATCTATTATATACACTCTATTGTGTATGAGTGGTATATTCATAGTGATTTCTGTCTGGATTTACTCTCTCAGTCTGGTAGAGGTACTGCCAGACCTGCTGTTACTCCAATCTCTCCTACACAGAGGCACAGGACTCCACATAGAGCAACAACACCCATTACACTGTATCTATTGTATACACTATATTGTGTATGAGTGGTATATTCATAGTGATTTCTGTCTGGTTTACTCTCTCAGTCTGGTAGAGGTACTGCCAGACCTGCTCTTACTCCAATCTCTCCTACACAGAGGCACAGGACTCCACATGGAGCAACAACACCCATTACACTGTATCTATTGTATACACTCTGTTGTGTATGAGTGGTATATTCATAGTGATTTCTGTCTGGATTTACTCTCTCCATCTGGTAGAGGTACTTCCAGACCTGATCTTACTCCAATCTCTCCAACACAGAGGCACAGGACTCCACATAGAGCAACAACACCCATTACACTGGGGGATCTACTAGGTAAAAGGTGTTACATAAGAAATAATGGTGCAGTTCTGGGGAAAACAAAATAGAATAAAAATATGTATTGTTTTAAATGAGGTTCTTAACCCCTTGAATGTTAGAGAGGTCTTCAATTCATTGTGAAAAAATGTGTTGAGACCTCCCTAGCATTCAAGGGTTAAAAAGTTAATTGAATTCAGTGGAAATTTGTATTTACAGATGGTTTGTTCCAGAATTGTTCCAGAAATTTGTACGTGCAGATGGTTTGTTCCAGCATTGTACGACTTTTCTTAATAGAGTCAGCCTCAGTGAGTGCCAGAAGGTCAGACCACAAAGACATGCTGGAGGTTAATGGTTTAGTGTAGCTCTATAAATATATGTCTGCTGTTAAATGCACTCGTGCCCGGGCTATACATTGCGTCTGTGTGCTCTATAATAGGCACTGCAAGTCCTGTAATAGGCTTTACACATCACATAATATTCCTGGCTGATGCCATATCTGGAGTCGCAGCAGAATGCAATGTGTGTTTGGATGACTAAACCTGAGCATATGTTATTATTTTCAGTAGCGAGTTTATAAAAAGCTTTAGTATGTGTGAGTAATTCAGGAGGGACAGCGTTCTGTACAATAAAGAGGCACAGGGAACCCAATTTATTAAATTAAGTGTGCCTGTCTGAGCTGAGGATATGGGTATGAGAGTTAATACTATGGATGTTACATGTAATATCTGTTTCTTAAAGGGACCCTATCGCCGAAAAGCAACTTTTGGATTCTCAAAGAGCTTTCAAAATCATCTATTTGCTGTGTTAGCCTTTTTTTCTTAGCCTGTTTTTGAGTTAGATGAATACATTATACTAATTAAGGCATTCAGTGCATGCACTTCTTATCTTATCATTACATCGCCTACTCCACTCACTGACACTTCTTAGCAATGCATCACTTACCTCCCCTAGCAGTGAAAATGTTAGTAAGTCAGGGTTGTAATAAAAGGATAAGACAGGAAGTGCTTGCACAGCATGCTTTACAGTGGAACTGTCACTTTGCAACAAATATGCGATTTTAAAAAATATACAAAATTAGCCATGTTTATGTTAGGTACTGTTAATTTCAAACAACATGTTCTAAGATATTTAGCTTTATTTATTTGTCAGTTTATGCAACTGAGATAATACTTCCTGGTAGGAAGTGGCAGTTGGTAATGCAGACCAATGTAGAATGTTTCAGTCTTCCAGGCATGCCTGGACAACTTGCACTAGCTGACAAATCCTATAACATAAAGTGGTAGAATGCATCGCTCCCTGTGTGCGTAACCGCACATGTGCAGTGGAGACAACTCAGTAGTCATGCACAGTAGAGACGAATGCTCTGGTCTCCAGTCAGAGGCACTGATGATTCAGAGCGTGGAGCTCCAAACAGCCCACTGCCTGTCTCCACAGCAGCAGCCGAGGCCGCTGTGTGGCACTTTGGCCCATGTACACGGGCCTTCAAACTAGTAAATACTAAAAGCTAAAGATCTTAAAACTATTGTTTTATATTAAAAAAATGCCTAACAAGTATAATTTGCTTTTGAAAGCTCTTTCAAAATTACAAAGTGACAGTTCTTCTTTAATTAGAATAATCTATAACAGTGATTCACAGCTCCAGGCCTCAGGACACACCAATAGGTTTCCCCTATTAGCATATCCCTAATTAAACCCAGGTAGTGCACTCAAAATGACAGAGCCACTGAGCCCATCTGTGAATAAGCAGGGATGTGTAGAAAAATGTGGCATTTTGGTTTGTTTCGAGGACTAACATTGAGATTCACTTACTGTATTTATATAAAATAACTAAAAACCTAGTCCTCAAAGTAAGAAATGGCTACTACAACATAAGGTGATTTTGAAAGTTCTTTCAAAATCACCAGATATTTTTAATTGATAGAATCCCCATAAAGGGCAAGTAACACGAAAGCCTAAAAAACTGTTAAAGCTACTCTGCTACAAATTGCTACTCAGACCTCTATTAGTAGCAGCATTATAAACTTACAGTCCTCAGTGTAATTCTGCCCAAGGTTCTCCTATTATGAGCTGGTGCTGTAAGCACTGGAGAGGCAGCTGATGATTCCCATTGGATACTATAATGTCACATGCAACTGTAAAGCAAATAGAAATGAGGCTTCCGCCATCATGGTCCACTCTTGCAGAATCATTGAGTCTACCTGCACATTTAAGACTAAGTTTATAAAGCTGCTACGCCCACAGGTGAGAGTTAAAGAATTTAACTAATAAAAAACCTAAACTTTAACATATGTCTATTTTCTTATATTAGTTGCCCTTTAATATATTGAATACTAGAAATGTCGCAGATGCATTATGAAGCATTCAAGAGGCTTAATGAGTAGTTATGCTTTCAAATATGTTGCTCTTGTGTAAAAGGGCACATTGTAAACTTCATGGATATCTTCATAGAACATAAAGTGATAGTAAATGTTTACTTCGGCTACATATTCAGCAAGTACATAATATCTAAAGTTAATTTTTCATTTTCATCTATTTTTTTTTTACACATTTATGACTTTCACATTGTTTTCTGTGCCAGAGAGCTTTCTGTCAGCGACCCTGAAACAGAGGACAGTGATACAATATAAAAATAATCATACAATGTAGAAAAGCCTGTGGTTCAATAGATTTCATTTCTGGGAGATTAGCACAGCACTAGAACCCCTGTGTTAATGTTCCTCCAGTGAGTAGGAACTCAAAGGCTAATAACGGTGCCCCCCCCAAAAAAAAAAAACCCAAAAAACCCTACAATATTTCTCTCTAAATAATTTTAAAAGAAATGTGGTTTTACTGTTGTTGCTACTTCAACAATGTATCAATAAAACCAATAATGCCAGTGTCTCAGTAGAATAGCTGCCACTATAGTTTGTACAGAATATATATTTATGGGGTCCTAACAAAATAATTATTTATACAAAGATATCTTGGTGACGTACTTTGTTTTCATATTCCATGTTCTGGCAGGCACATCTCACTGAAGTCTCTGTGGTGCAGAGTAGTGTTGAGCGAGCATGCTCGGCCGATGCTCGGATCGGCTCGAGCATCGCTCTGCTCGGCACATGGCGGTACTCGTACGAGTACCGCATGTGCTCGCCCGCCATGTTCGGGTCTCCTCCCCGCACGTTTTGCGGCTGCTGCGCAGCCAATAAACGTGCAGGGAGGCTCTGACATCGGTGTAATGCCAGCAGCCATGTTGGCTGCTGGCATTACACTGATTGGCTGGCCAGAACCCGTGGTCAGGTGCTGTATAGCACCTGACCATCGAGTTCGGCTCAGTCTGAGCCAGGGAGAGCTGAGGATAGGAAGGGAAAGGCAGTGTAGGGAGGAAAAAAACAAAAATTGTGAAAAAAAAAGAACCAAAAGTCCTTTTTAGGACTACTGTGTGTGGGGGCAGCAGGTTATTTGGTGTGGGGGGAAAAAAACAAAAAAAAAAAAAAAAAAATATATATATTCTGTTTAGTGTGCAAAGTTGCAGATTAGAGCACATTCTGTTTAGTGTGCACAGTTGCAGATTAGAGCACATTCTGTTTAGTGTGCAAAGTTGCAGATTAGAGCACATTCTGTTTAGTGTGCAAAGTTGCAGATTAGAGCACATTCTGTTTAGTGTGCAAAGTTGCAGATTAGAGCACATTCTGTTAAGTCTTCAAACTAAAATATCAAAGTCACGTATTCCATTCAGTGTGCGTCGCCGCAGTTTAGCAGCACATTCTGAGTACTGTGCAGAGTTGCAGAATAGGAAGAAATACTGTTAAGTCTTCAAACTAAAATATCAAAGTCACATATTCCATTCAGTGTGCTTCGCCGCAGTTTAGCAGCACATTCTGTGTACTGTGCAGAGTTGCAGAATAGGAAGAAATACTGTTAAGTCTTCAAACTCAAATATCAAAGTCACATATTCCATTCAGTGTGCTTCGCCGCAGTTTAGCAGCACATTCTGTGTACTGTGCAGAGTTGCAGAATAGGAAGAAATACTGTTAAGTCTTCAAACTAAAATATCAAAGTCACATATTCCATTCAGTGTGCTTCGCCGCAGTGTAGCAGCACATTCTGTGTACTGTGCAGAGTTGCAGAATAGGAAGAAATACTGTTAAGTCTTCAAACTAAAATATCAAAGTCACATATTCCATTCAGTGTGCTTCGCCGCAGTGTAGCAGCACATTCTGTGTACTGTGCAGAGTTGCAGAATAGGAAGAAATACTGTTAAGTCTTCAAACTAAAATATCAAAGTCACATATTCCATTCAGTGTGCTTCGCCGCAGTGTAGCAGCACATTCTGTGTACTGTGCAGAGTTGCAGAATAGGAAGAAATACTGTTAAGTCTTCAAACTAAAATATCAAAGTCACATATTCCATTCAGTGTGCTTCGCCGCAGTTTAGCAGCACATTCTGTGTACTGTGCAGAGTTGCAGAATAGGAAGAAATACTGTTAAGTCTTCAAACTAAAATATCAAAGTCACATATTCCATTCAGTGTGCTTCGCCGCAGTGTAGCAGCACATTCTGTGTACTGTGCAGAGTTGCAGAATAGGAAGAAATACTGTTAAGTCTTCAAACTAAAATATCAAAGTCACATATTCCATTCAGTGTCTTTCACCGCCGTTTAACAGCCTATTCTGTGTACTCTGCAGAGTTGCAGAATTATAAGAAATACTGTTAAGTTTTCAAACTCAAATATTAAAGTCACATATTCCATTCAGTGTCTTTCACCGCCGTTTAACAGCCTATTCTGTGTACTCTGTACAGTTGCAGAATTATAAGAAATACTGTTAAGTTTTCAAACTCAAATATTAAAGTCACATATTCCATTCAGTGTCTTTCACCGCCGTTTAACAGCCTATTCTGTGTACTCTGTACAGTTCCAGAATTATAAGAAATACTGTTAATTTTTCAAACTCAAATATTAAAGTCACATATTCCATTCAGTGTCTTTCACCGCCGTTTAACAGCCTATTCTGTGTACTCTGTACAGTTCCAGAATTATAAGAAATACTGTTAAGTTTTCAAACTCAAATATTAAAGTCACATATTCCATTCAGTGTCTTTCACCGCCGTTTAACAGCCTATTCTGTGTACTCTGTACAGTTCCAGAATTATAAGAAATACTGTTAAGTTTTCAAACTCAAATATTAAAGTCACATATTCCATTCAGTGTGTTTCAACGCCGTTTAACAGCCTATTCTGTGTACTCTGCAGAGTTGCAGAATTATAAGAAATACTGTTAAGTTTTCAAACTCAAATATTAAAGTCACATATTCCATTCAGTGTCTTTCACCGCCGTTTAACAGCCTATTCTGTGTACTCTGTACAGTTGCAGAATTATAAGAAATACTGTTAAGTTTTCAAACTCAAATATTAAAGTCACATATTCCATTCAGTGTCTTTCACCGCCGTTTAACAGCCTATTCTGTGTACTCTGTACAGTTCCAGAATTATAAGAAATACTGTTAAGTTTTCAAACTCAAATATTAAAGTCACATATTCCATTCAGTGTGTTTCAACGCCGTTTAACAGCCTATTCTGTGTACTCTGCAGAGTTGCAGAATTATAAGAAATACTGTTAAGTTTTCAAACTCAAATATTAAAGTCACATATTCCATTCAGTGTCTTTCACCGCCGTTTAACAGCCTATTCTGTGTACTCTGTACAGTTCCAGAATTATAAGAAATACTGTTAAGTTTTCAAACTCAAATATTAAAGTCACATATTCCATTCAGTGTGTTTCAACGCCGTTTAACAGCCTATTCTGTGTACTCTGCAGAGTTGCAGAATAGTAAGAAATACTGTTAAGTTTTCAAACTCAAATATTAAAGTCACATATTCCATTCAGTGTCTTTCACCGCCGTTTAACAGCCTATTCTGTGTACTCTGTACAGTTCCAGAATTATAAGAAATACTGTTAAGTTTTCAAACTCAAATATTAAAGTCACATATTCCATTCAGTGTGTTTCAACGCCGTTTAACAGCCTATTCTGTGTACTCTGCAGAGTTGCAGAATAGTAAGAAATACTGTTAAGTTTTCAAACTCAAATATTAAAGTCACATATTCCATTCAGTGTGTGTCACCGCAGTTTAGCAGCCTATTCTGTGTACTCTGCAGAGTTGCAGAATAGTAAGAAATACTGTTAATTTTTCAAACTCAAATATTAAAGTCACTTATTCCATTCAGTGTGTGTCACCGCAGTTTAGCAGCCTATTCAGTGTACTCTGCAGAGTTGCAGAATAGTAAGAAATACTGTTAAGTTTTCAAACTCATATATATTAAAGTCATATATATCGTGTAAGATGAAGAAGGCGGGTAAAAAGGGACGGGGAAGTGGACGTGATCCTGAAAGTTCAGGGCGCGGGTCAGGACGCGGAGAAACTGTGCCTGGTGCCAGAGCAAAAGAAAGAAAGACATCCACCATACCTAGCTTCATGTCTGATTTCACAGGGCGTCGCAGGACATCACTCTCGAGGTCCGACCAGTGCGAACAGGTGGTCGGTTGGATGACAGCTGATACTGCTTCCAGTCGGTTAAGCACCACCCTGTCTTCCACCAAGTCCACTCTCAGTAGCCAAGAGTCTGGTCAACATAATCCTCACTCTGATCATCCTTCCTCCCACCATACACGGTCTGGTCAAAGAAGTGATCCCACACTGGGATATAGTGATGAGCTCGTCTCATCACCAATCCTTCATTTGACCCTCTCTCCAAGCACGCTTGCAGAGGAACATGACATCTTGTGCCCTGATTCACAACCTCTAGAGGCTACCCAATCACAAGAAGATGACAGATGTGAACGGCATTTAAGGTCAAAGGAAGTAGTGGATGATGATGATGATGATGATGAGACACAGTTGCCATTAAATCAACCACTATTTCCGTCTCAAGACCTTGTTGAGGAGAATGTTATACAGTTGTCAATGACTGAGTATGTGGTGGGATCAAGACTTGAGGAGGATGATCAGAGTGAGGAAGTGGAGGAGGACTTGGTGGACGATGAGGTGACTGACCCCACCTGGGAAGGTGTAGAGCCGAGCGATGACAGCAGTCCTGAGGGTGAGCCATCTGCAGCACCGCAACAGGCTGGAAGAGGCAGTGGTGTGGCTACAGAAAGAAGGCGGACCGCACCAAACCGGCCCGCAAATGTTCCACGGAGCACCCCCTTGCGTAAATCTACCTTGCCAAGGGGTAGGTGTTCCGCGGTATGGCGTTTTTTTAAGGAAAGTGCGGACGACAAAAGAATTGTAGTTTGCAACCTGTGCCACACCAGAATGAGCCGAGGCATGAACACTAGAAACCTCACCACCACCAGCATGATCCGACACATGGCATCCAAGCACCGTAGTAAGTGGGAGGAACGCCTGGATCGCCCATCTGTGTCTGCAGGCCACACCACTGCCTCCTCTTCCCCTGTTTTCGGTGCCGGCCAATCGCCTGTCGAAGGCGCAGGCCCGCATACCTCCCGCCCTGCACCTGTACCATCTGAAGCACCATCAGCGACCACATCCACTTCCCTGTCCCAGCACAGCGTCCAAATGTCGTTACCCCAGGCATTTGAGCGCAAGAGAAAGTACCCAGCCACCCACCCACAGGCCATAGCACTAACCTCACACCTTTCAAAATTACTGGCCATCGAAATGCTGCCATTTAGGCTTGTGGACACTGAGTCCTTCCGCAGCCTGATGGCAGCAGCTGTCCCTCGGTACGCGGTCCCCAGCCGCCACTACTTTTCCCGGTGTGCCATCCCCGCATTACACCACCATGTGTCCCGTAACATCACCCGTGCCCTGACCAATGCAGTTACTGGGAAGGTCCACTTAACGACTGACACATGGACAAGTGCTTGTGGCCAGGGACGCTACATTTCCCTGACGGCACACTGGGTGAATGTCGTGGAGGCTGGGAGCGACTCGGACCCTGGGATGGCACGGGTGCTACCCACGCCGAGGATTGCGGGCCCTACCTCCATCAGGGTTTCCACCAGCACCTACGTTATTGGCTCCTCCTCCTCCGTTTCCACCTCCGAATTCTCTACACACACCGCCACTCCCCCATCAGCCAGTAGCTGGAAGCAGTGTAGCACTGCAGTGGGGAAGCGTCAACAGGCCGTGCTGAAGCTGATCTGCCTTGGGGACAAACAGCACACGGCCTCAGAGCTGTTGCAGGGGATTAGTCACCAGACCGAGCAGTGGCTCTCGCCACTCAACCTGCAACCAGGCATGGTTGTGTGTGATAATGGGCGTAACTTGGTGGCGGCTTTGGAGCTCGGCAAGCTCACACACGTACCATGCCTAGCGCATGTATTTAATTTAGTGGTGCAGCGATTTCTAAAAACCTACCCCAATGTGCATGATCTCTTGACCAAGGTGCGCCGCGTGTGTGCACATTTCCGTAAGTCATCTACAGCTTCGGCCGGCCTGTTGAAGCTGCAGCAGCGCTTACAATTGCCAGCTCACCGGCTGCTGTGTGACGTGAGCACGCGCTGGAACTCCACCTTCCACATGTTGGCCCGGCTTTGTGAGCAGCAGAGGGCAGTAGTGGAGTACCAGCTGTTACACGGTCGTCGCCTCTCCGTTCAACTTCCTGTAATCAGAAGTGAGGAGTGGGAATGGATGTCAGACCTCTGCGAGGTTTTACGCAATTTTGAGGAATCGACACAGATGGTGAGCGGCGATAACGCTATTATCAGTGTAACCATCCCACTTCTGTGTCTACTGAAACGCTCGCTGCTCACAATTAAAACCGACGCTTTGCATGTGGAAGAGGTGGAAATGGGGGAGGAAGAGCTTACACAAGGTGATAGCCAGAGCACCCTCACTTCGTCTTCTCAGCGACAATTGGAGGAGGCGGAGGAGGAGGAGGAGGAGGAGGAAGACACGGTTGCCTCCGCTACAGAGGGTAGCCATGGAACTTTAGTTCCATCTCTTCAGCGTGGGTGGGCAGAAGAGGAGGAAGAGGATGAGGAGATTGAGAGTCATCCTCCTGGTGAGGACAGCGAAATCTTGCCTGTTGGTACTCTGGCACACATGGCTGACTTTATGTTAGGCTGCCTTTCCCGTGACCCACGCGTTACACGCATTTTAGACAACACGGATTACTGGGTGTTCACCCTTCTGGACCCCTGCTACAAAGAGAATTTCTCATCTCTCATTCCTCCGGTGGAGAGGACAAGCAAAATGGTGCAATACCAGAAGGTTCTTGTTGAAAAATTGCTCCAAAATTTTCCATCTGACAACGCTGGCGGCAGAGTACGTGCTACCTTGGCCAACCGAGAAGGGGAGAAAAGGGGAGCACACAGCAGTTCCGACAAAGGCAGGGCAACACTCTCCAAGGCGTGGGACACCTTCATGACACCCCGCCAGCACCCTCACCCTGATGCGCAGCCTAGTGTCACAAGGAGGGAAAAGTTTTGGAAGATGGTGAAGGAGTACGTAGCAGACCGTGTCAGCGTCCTCAATGATCCCTCTGTGCCTTACAACTACTGGGTGTCCAAGCTGGACACGTGGTATGAACTGGCACTCTACGCCTTGGAGGTGCTGGCCTGCCCTGCCGCCAGCGTTCTGTCTGAGCGGGTATTTAGTGCTGCTGGTGGCATCATAACAGATAAGCGTATCCGCCTTTCCACCGACAATGCTGATAGGTTGACACTTATAAAAATGAACAAGGCCTGGATTTCCCCTGACTTCTCCACTCCACTGGAGGAAAGCCCCGGGGGAACATAAACTCACTTTATATATGTTATTTACAATGATGGGAATACTCTGTATTCCCATTCACCCCTTCCACCCCAAAAACGGGTATATGGTTGACTCTTAATGTTCTCATCCTCCTCCTCCACTTCCATATGCCCTGGGATATAATTTTTATATAGGGCCAGCTCACCAGCGTGCCCTGGGATATAATTTTTATATAGGGCCAGCTCACCAGCGGGCCCTGTGATATAATTTTTATATAGGGCCAGCTCACCAGCGGGCCCTGTTTGCCAATTTTTATATAGGTCAGCTCACCAGCGGGCCTTCTCATATAATGTTTTATTGGGTCAGCTCTCTAGCGGGCCCTCTCATATAATGTTTTATAGCGTCAGCTCACTAGCGGGCCTTCGCATATAATGTTTAGGATGGTCAGCTCTGCAGCAGACCCTCACCCATAATGTTTTAGATGGTCAGCTCAGCGCACGTTTCCCTCTTAATCATGGCCTCAGTTCTGAAAATCAAGGAAATTTTTGGGAGAATTTGCCTCTGCGCACGTTTCCCTCTTAATCATGGCCTCAGTTCTGAAAATCAAGGAAATTTTTGGGATAATTTGCCTCTGCGCACGTTTCCCTCTTAATCATGGCCTCAGTTCTGAAAATCAAGGAAATTTTTGGGAGAATTTGCCTCTGCGCACGTTTCCCTCTTAATCATGGCCTCAGTTCTGAAAATCAAGGAAATTTTTGGGATAATTTGCCTCTGCGCACGTTTCCCTCTTAATCATGGCCTCAGTTCTGAAAATCAAGGAAATTTTTGGGAGAATTTGCCTCTGCGCACGTTTCCCTCTTAATCATGGCCTCAGTTCTGAAAATCAAGGAAATTTTTGGGATAATTTGCCTCTGCGCACGTTTCCCTCTTAATCATGGCCTCACTTCAGAAAATCGATGAAATTTTTGGGAGAATTTGCAGATGATATACAAGTAAATATACAGCAAATACTGTTTGGTAACAATTTTTCGCCTAAAGTCGTTTTTATTTTCCTTTTTGTGTGTTTTACGGTCAGTCTGTAAAAATGGCGTACTACGGGCGAAAGATCGTTCCCAGCAGCGATGTTGGAGTCCAAGGTGCATCCAGACATCCTCCCTATGCTGTCCCTGAACCATTTCTGTAGTGTTTCCATCTTTTTCTGCCCTTTTCCTATGGACCAGGCACCCTCCCCTCATCAGAGCAGGGGGTGCCTGGTGTAATGCTCGAGTCCTCCCATTGACTTCAATGGGGCTCGGGTGCTCGGCCGAGCACTCGAGCCTCAGGGGGTGCTCGGTCAGAGCACCCGAACATCCGAGCATTGGGGTGCTCGCTCATCACTAGTGCAGAGCTAATACATCATGTATTTTATTTTCTAGCATATTTCTAACACAGGGAGGTTGATGTATAACGAAGAAATGTAGCAATTCTGGCCAATCCCATAGCACAATAAATAAAAATTGCGATTGATTTAACTAAGGTTTTTAACTTCTTGAATACTAGAAATGTGTGATGACGATCCTATCCATAGCCTGCATATTTGTAGGTAGTTACTGGCAGCAAAGTATCTAGTTCCTGCATGGAAACAGCCATACATGCACTTCAGAGTGCCCTAGGGTACTGTTTGGGAGCAGGCATGTGCTGAGACCAAAGCACTCGGTGTATATCTGGGAGCAGCCAGGAGCCTGGATCACGAGGATGAAAGCCAAGGCACCCTGTGGCCCCAGATAAATTAACTGGACCCTGACATGAAGTTACATTGATAATAGGACTGGGATGTGGACTGCTCTGTGGCCTTTGGGACTTGGTAAGACCACCAGAGTCATCAGGATAAAGGCTGTCATCAGGGTTCCTATTCAAGCCTGGAACCCGTTGGCAGTTTCCCGAATGGCTGATTTGGATTTTCCAGGAAGGAGAAGTTCAGGAATATGAGAATATATACTGGAGACTGCGGCGGTGTTTGAGTAGTGTTTTAGTTGTTCCTGTTGGGTAGGTGCAAGCTTAGGCTGCACTCAGACACCCCAGGTTCCAGATCTGTTTATGTACACTGTGTGATACTGTGCAGTCCCTGTTATGCTGTTCTTGCTGAAATCACATTGTTTTGCATTGCCTTCCTGCCTGAAAAGAAACCCACGCCAGTGCAAGGGCTGTCAATCACAACTGGTGGGATCAGACAGAGGGCAGAAAAAAGCAGCAGCTCTCCAGTAGCAATGTACACTATGCACAAAAGTGTGTAGGAATAGTGAAAAGACAGCTGGACCTGCTGGGAGAAAATATCACTGAGGAGGACTACCAAAATGGTAGGTGAATTCACCAAAGAGATGGTAGCCCATGAACAGTGGAGGTATCGGAAGGACTCTTATCACCAGGGACAAACCCAGAAACGTGGTATGCAGCGATCCCTCCAATCTGGCAGCATCTAGACCATGATGTCCTCCTGTGCAGGCAAGAAATACTGTTCCAGAGGTAGTGTTCTATGCTGGGTCTGGACTCCTGTGAAATGCTGTGGTGCACCCTGAGGACTTTAGCCTGTGCTTAAGGAAAACTAGAGTGGGACTTCCTGCACTTTGCTGCAGCATGCTGATCTTTCTCTCCAATGATGGGACCCATCCACCAGAATGCTTTATACCTCATATCCATAAGCAGGGGATGGCAGTAGGCATATGCAGAAGGTTTGATTAAGGTGACCTTTTACTGGGATGCAGATTGAGGAGAACTTTTACTGGCATGCAGACTCTGGAGATGAATTGGCCAAGCGAACAGATGATTTAATGGTACAGTGGCTAGAAGAGCTGTCATTTATGCCCAGTCTGGAGGGGGGAAGAATCTCTGGGCCTTTGGAAGACAGCTGGAGGTAGAATAGGAATAACTTTATATCTGTAGGGAGCTGAGATATAGGTAAGCATAGGAGTGATTCAGGACCTATGTTCCCCAACAATATTTACAGGACTCAGAGGTAGACAACCCATGAGTCTACAGCACCTGACTACACCTCACACTTGCCAGCAATGCAGCAGGAGTTGCCATGGAAATGAAGGTGGATTCCTTGGAGGAGAATCATGGGGCAGGCAGTCATGCATTGTGTCAGACCTCATCCACCCTGGGACATGGAATCCTGATGACCCTGGAGATAGCAGGGAGTCCTATGGAGAGCTGTGAACACAAAACCCATGACATACCAGGACCATGACCGGTCCTTAAGGCACAGACACCGATGACGTTTCAGGATCGTCACAGGTCGTTAAGGGGTTAAGATATATTTATCTGCTATACCACTCTCCTCTTCAGTTTCATGCACCTCTGGAATGTCAGGGGTTGTTGGGGAGGTCTATATTGACTATGGAGCATTAGCTATTTTGAAAGCCAAAAATGTATGTGCTATTTGAGATCCTTCATGTTTCAACGCAAGAAGCTTTGCTGAATGAGGATTAATTTCCAATCCTTTCACAAAATGGCAGACAATTTAGCCATGCCCACTGTTTGAAATTATTTTGCTAAACAAAAACGCAAATGTTCGCTAATTCGTAAAAAAATATGTGCAATTCAGTAACATTTTGGTGTTAATCATTTTTCTACCAAAAATACATTGTAAATAGTGATTGCGCACATTTCTTGCATTCCTTCCTATGTTCTATAGCAGTGGTGGAATATGATAGGAGATGCAACCTGGCAGCAGTTAGAGATCCTCATGTTTCCTATTCCTATTCTATAGAGAGAGGGAGTTAATAATTATATATACATTACATCACCCAGGGTAATACCAGGAATTTCATGATAGTCTATATATATACTGTTGAGTCCCAGGGCTTCACTTCTATTTTTTTGCAGGGTAAAGATTCCACCAAAACAGTTTCAGTGTCAGTGTATTACGTTTCCCTTCCAAATCACCTGCAATAACTGTTTTCTAAATAGTGAGGAGTTAAAGTGATGTCCAAACATAATGTTGAATAAGTCTTTATTAAAGGTTGGATATCACATTACATCAAATAATTAACAGCTGACATCAGGAGTAGGGGAGGGAGGGGGAACTTTAAATGCTAATATCTCTCAAACCATAGAGGTTTGAGAGATGGGATTTGCTGCAAATATTTTTTTTTTAATGTACAATACAAAATAACATTATTCTTGGATATTACTATCACTTTAAAACAACTTGAATGGTGGAAGATTGATTTTCCTTCTCTGTGCTACAAAGTACAAAAGGAGCTTCCAACAGGGCATCTGGTCACGTCTATGATTGCTGACTGTGCCAGAGGCTGTTACATACTAGGTACCATAACTGGAATAGAGAAGGGAGGAAAGTAGTAGTCAATCAGCAAGAGCTGAGAAGGAGAGATATAGGGAGCATCTAGAGGAGCAATCAGGGTAAAGTTATAGAGGTCTGAGAGAGAGAGAGACTGACTAGAAGTGTGCACTTTTAAGGTGCTCACCCTCAGGCATGCTCAAAATGTTGGCTGTGGGGGTCCAGTGGGCCAGGATGGGACAAAAGAACAAAGGAGGGGTCATGCTGGGACCACTTGACTGGCAGGAGAAAAAAGGGGGAGAAACCAACAGGCAAAGGCATATAAAGGTGAGGCATGCCTGGCCTCACAAAAAATTACTAACCTTGTCTGTGCTTGTATTTCCCACCTGATCCAAGCAGGTTAAGAGTTGGAGGGCGAGCAGATAAACACCAAGAAGTCCATGGGTGGAGGAATAAGAAAGAGGGGAAGGGAAGGGCAGCAATACTGCATTCCCTGAGCCAAGGGGTAGGATAAACACCCTAGAAGGATATGGTTGTGCGGGCCTAGCTGGGAACTGACTCTGTGGTCAGGATCGGTAATGGCAACAAGGGCTCAGGCCTAGCCACCTGATTGGTTGTGGTACAACAGCGGGCACTGACTTTGTGGTCAGGCGTGCTGAAGGGCCAGAGGAAAAGGGGCTACAACATGCTATGCACAGGAGCAAGAGGTGAGGGGCATGGGGACCAAAAGACGTTTTAGAGGATGCCCTGTGGATCCTCTTGTGATAACAGCTGAGTTTGGGTGGCTCAGCTGCCCTCAGTGGGGGGAGGGTGGAAGGTTTGGAGATGTCCAGCCTGCCCTCTACAGGTATTGGTCATTGGGGTGGAGCACAGGGCTTCACCAGTGAGGGCAGCCAGATGCAGCCATAGTTCTGGCTGCAGCGGTGGTCAAGTGCAGGCCCTTGTCAGTGAAGGGAATGCAACATTGGGGGATCTGTGGTGCATTGGTTTAGTCTGTAAACAGCGGAAATAAAATATGACTTCTTTTTGCCACAAAAACTGTGTATGTGTTGTTTATTTATTATGTCCCTAAGTGATGGTAGGGGTTATAGAACACATCTACAGAAACATAAGGTTATAGAACACATCTACAGGAACATACAGAGGTATTGGGTGCAGATGGAGGAACAGTAGGGACAGTTATAATGAACAGATAGCGGAACAAAGGAGAGTTATAGCAAGCAACTATAACAGAAGTTAAGGTAGGGCGAGAAAGTATGACTGGGTTTTTTACTAGATGCTATTAAATGTCATAGCATTAAAGAAGAGCCTGTGAGCTTGTACAGACTGTTGTACATGATCCAGGGTGATGCTAACAAACTCTCTTACATAGTGCTACATAAACTTACGCACAGCATTACTTTGTTGGTCAAGAATTGTTATAATTTGCATTAGGCCAGATTTAATTATGTAATTGGATTTATATTGGGACGCCATACTGATCGTGTTTAAGGACTAAGTGGCCCCAGAGACGTATGTTTTTTTTAAAATGGAATTTCTTATCTAAATTTAAGTATGTTTTAGATTTGTTTTTTCTTTTGTTTCGAAAGTCTAACTCCACTTATAACAACTTATTATAACTACTATTATTTAGTGCTTTTTACAGAAAACACAATTACGCTGTTTGATATGTTTCATGTATCTGCTGTTAGTCACAGAACTCCACCACCCCAAGCCTTGTTCCACTGTCCGCCATTACTTACATTCTTTCTGTGGAACCCGTTGCATTGCTTCAGGGAACCTTGGGGTTCTATGGAACATAGACCCATATTTATAAAAAGCAAACTAGAGTTATTCTGGAATAGAACAACTGCACCATAGGGGACAAATAAAAATTCCTAAACTCCCATGCATTTGAATAGAAAACAAACAAAATGGAAGGGCGTCCAATAATGCCTGTTTTCCCAACATCATCAGCGAATATAAGGATAAAGAATTATACTGACAAGATAAGTTGTTACTTGGGGGCTTATACCCACAAATAACCAAATGAACTTGCAGAGATATATACCTGTCTGTTCTCAGGTAACCGAGCCATTAGTTCGGTTTTATAATTTTACTAGTTGAACAGCCCATTACACGGGCCACAGTGCCACTGACACCCGTCGCGGGGCAGTCACGCGCAGTAAAGACTGCCCGCGCCACGGCTGATACAGAGCTGGACGCTCCTTCGGAGCGCCCAGCTTTGTATCAGCAGAGGCGCGGGCAGTCTCTACTGCACATGAGTGCAGCACGCACAGCAGTGTCTACTGCGCATGTCGCGGAGTTACACACAATTTAGCGAATTATTATATAGGACATATTTTTATATTTTGTTGCTGTTTATAGCAACTTTTATTTATATGTATAAAAGATACCTTGTGGATTAAACATCTTTTTTCAACATAGTTTACAGCACAGTTCTCTGGATTTCCTTTCACCAACGGGGATGCCTGAGCAGAGACAGGTATATATCTCTCCAGGTTTACTTGGTGATTTGTGGGTATAACAACATATCTTGTGAGTATAATTCTTTATCCTTATATTTGCTGATGATGTTGGGATAGCAGGCACTATTGGACACCCTTCCGTTTTGTTTGTTTTCTATATGCTGACATCCTTCGGGTTGAGGTGAGGAGTACCCCTTCCGTGAGTTGACACTGTTTTGGGGACAGTGTGTAAAGAACTTCCCCTGAGTGTATCAGTCAGTAGGCATATAGGTGTCACACTGACCACGTATCCTGTGAGTATATTTCTTAAAGTGGTGATGGGTTTTTGATTGTATCTTCCTTCAAACGATATTGCACCAGAAGCGCCTTCTTTTTCTTCTCTTGTTTTTACATGCATTTGAATAAAGCTTTTAACCTCTTAAATGCAATGCATTGTTCATGTAGGAAAATAGTAAAGATTCAGTATGCTGGAATTTGATGCACTCACTTGATGCAATAATTACCCATCTAAAAGGCACTGTATCTTTAACTGCAGGCAACATCACCAATCACTATCAGAGCTGTTGTCACTTGTGTAAAAGGGGACTTAGAGTGTTTTTTAAATCTCAAAGAAAGTCAATTTTTAAGTAAGAACTCCCTGACTTGTTCTAGACACTGGTAACCCAAATCTTAAAGATTTTGGTCATTCCTACAAGTACCACTGTACTAGCCCTGAAACGACAGTAACCGAATTGGAAGATTTTGTCACTTCTCCTGGACAGTGGGATTAGAATTTCCCTCTTTCTCGCAATGTTTCTTCCTCTTACGTGTCTCCATTGTGATGCAATGATCTGGAGACCTCACCACTTTCAAAATGAATATGTAATGCTGAATATGAGATGACAAGGGTCAGATGCTATATAAAATATTATGTCTTGGCATTTGACCCATGTCTGTCTCGGGGTCCTATTTCCCTATAAATAACTTTTGGACAAACTTTGCTTAATGTAATTTTAAACCTGAGATTAAAATGGAGTATCATTAACCAACTGAAGACCATGGGGTGTGCAACTCTTTGCTTTACAGTATTTGCACACCCCGGTGGTCCTGAGGGGATTAAGCAGGAAAATGAAATTGCAGGGAGAATGGTAAATATCTCTTCCCATCGTTCTCTGCATGGAATGATTACTGATGCTCTTTATCTCTTCTAGGTGAGAAATGGCTGAATTTCTGGTTGGAGACTGTTCACTCCTTGAAATGTGACCACTGGTCCATATATTTCAATTTGAAATGTAAGCTGTATTTCCTAAATAAGATGCATATGGGCAGAATTGACCATCATATGGTATCCTTTGAAATCTGTGATGAGAAACCCATTAAATGGACATTGTCACCTAAAATTAATTTGGTGATTTTGAAACAAGCTTTCAAAATCACCTATATTTAACATTAGCAAAGTTTTTATTTAGAATATATATTGCCACTGCCATTCAGAAGATGTGCATTATTTGATATATTAATGTTCTTTTAGCAGGCTTTAACATGGGTACCTCCATATTAGATGAACAAGCCAATCTCCCCTCTAATCCCATTTTCTGTTCTACACTGTTTACACCATCCTGTGTATTCTAACTTCGTTATGTATTGTTGGCCATTGTTTAACTGTGCACAAAAAGAGCCGAAGTTGGGCTAATAAAGGTGTGTGTTACTTTTGAACCTGACTTGCGTCCTGTCTCTCTTATTCTGGATGGTGTCAAGGGTCTTCTTTTAACCCTTTGATTGCCAGAGGGGTATGGAACACATAGCAAAGCAATGTGTTCTGTATGCCTCTGGCACTCAAAGGGTTAACCCCCATCCTGGGAACTGTTGGAGAAGATTACCGGTGCTACCAACTACCCGTGGCTGACCTCAGGAGACAGAACCCAGCACAGCATCCTAAGTCGACCCGAGGACTTAGGAACTTGTTACACTCCACGCCTCCATGGACATGATATCCAGGATGTTATTTCTTGAACAAAGGGACAAGAGCAAAGTGTATAGCGACTGTTAGCATTTTTTGTGCCATAGTAAGGTAAATGCGTACCCCTCTGCCACTCAAAGGATTAAATCTTGCAATTATGGCACAAGATCACATAAAGATCATATTGAGTGATATAACTCACCATCTGAAAGGATTTTATAATGGCAAAAGATTTTGGAGTGTTAGACACGTTAATATACATTGACATTTGCCACTATGATAATGATACAAGCCTATTGTGCTTAACCCAGTAAGGACCATTGACATGGCAGGACCGTCACGCTGGTCCGGCACTTAAGGACAAGTGACGGTCCTGGCACGTCACGTACTTTTACTCACCGCTATGAGTAATACTGGGGACTGAAGTTGATTGCTTCAAGACTGGAGCGATCTCTTTCAGTCCCCCGTTCGGCGTGCCGCCCCACGTGATTAGTCACATGGAACGTCACATCAAAGTTTCCTCTATGGTCCTTAAAGGACGCACACCCCAGGACCGCTGGTCCTTAAGGGGTTAAAGGGATAATAATACTTTATTATCACCCATATTGTACATATTTGCAAAATAATTTATTAGCCTCCAGGTTCATCTCTCAAACCTTTATGGTTTGAGAGATAACCAAAGGCAAAGTTCCCCCCTCCCTCCCCCTTCCCCAAAGTCAGCATTGTGCTGACTGCAGGGATATCCGGTCTGACTTTCATCATACGGCTCTGCAGCAGAGCCACGATCCCGTTAGTAAAAAAGAATTATTTCACTGAAACAGTCTTCTACTGCAAACCAAGCACATGTAAAAGACCGTTTCAGTGAAATAATTCTTTTTCACTAACTGTATCTCGGCTCAGCTGCAGAGCCACAAGCCTGTCGTACGACAGACTTCCCCTGCAGTCAGCACAACGCTGACTTCAGGGAAGGGAGAGGGAGGGGGAACTTTGCCTTCGGTTATCTCTCAAACCTTTATGAACCTGGGGGCTATTAAATAATTTTACAAATATCTACAATATGGGGGATAGTAATAATAAAGTATTACTATCCCTTTAATGGAAAACACCTACTAAGAATAACCCCTACTTACTATAGGCACAAAATCTAACTGGCTACTTGAATTGTGTCTTTGTTCAAGAGAATATCTCCAATCAGTCCTGCATGTAATGTCTATGGAGGTGGACATGACAGATGCTGGCAGTTTTTCCAAACTGAAGCAAGCTAAGCAAATGAGCCTACTTAACCCTTAAAGGACCAGGGAGAGTGTGCAGTGTACTTCAAAGCAATGCACTGCACAATGCTGACATTTCCAATGTACAGTGCATAGAGTTTGAGGTCCTGTCATGCCTGCCTCCATGGACATGACAACCAGAACTGATTGAAGATCTTATCTCTTGAACAAAGGTACAAGGGCAAGATTCCGAGGGTTCATTAGGATTTTCTGGCAATTGTAAGATAAGTAAGGGGTTGTTATTTTTAGGCAGTGTTAGTCTTCCCTTCATTGAATCTATGCCATTTACAAACAGGCTGGGTGATAGGTTTCTAGCAAGTGTTGGTGCTCTTTTTGATAAAACCTTAACCCTTTGAATGCCAGAGGGCAATACATTGCTTCTTTAGATTGTAAGGTTTCAGGCAGTTACCTTACTTCCAGTGTTCATTTGCAAACCCAGTATTGTCTAAACCCTTAATATATATATATATAATCTTATTAATTCATTAATTCATTCACGTTAGATGTTGTGTAGCAAAGCCCCATGCCACACTGGGCATTTCACCAGGTGTTCAGTGGAAAGGGCTGAAACAGAGGAGATCAGGCTGAAGCAGGGAGCTACAAGCTTTAGTGTAGATACTGGAACATGTGTCCTAAGCCTGTGCCTAACCTGCAGGAGCCAAACCAAGAAAACAATAACTTACTATGTCACAGACCCCCCAAATGTATACCCAATCTCTGCAGTTCTGGCCCAGTTACAGTCCTACAGCTCCTCCTGGTGAAGTCTGGAGGTTCAGTGACCAATTTCGAATCAGCAATCCTCTCTGGTATATATGAAAGAGTCAATCACGTAGATGCTGACATTTTCATTTGCAGTAGGCAAATGGAAAGGCACGCTGATTAAAGGTATAGCATACTGGTTAACACCAGTGGGTATTGTTCACCCACCAATCCCAGTGCTATCACTTGTTTCAGCTGGCAGTCGCATAGGTAGTCCATGGTGATAAAATGGGACTTGCTCTGCCAGTCAGCCGGCCTCCAGAAAGTGGAGAGCTGTACTTATATCTCAATAAATTCACATAGTGCCAGCTTCAGGGATAGTAATACTTCATTTTATCTTTATTTTATTTTTTAGGCATTAAAAAAACATGAAGAATGATATAAGTCTTATCTCTCAAACCTTTATGGTTTATGAGATATTCACAAGCAAAGTTCCCCCTCCCGCCCCTTTTACCTAGTGTAAGCCATCTCTTCTCAGATGTGGAATGCAGTCTATAGACCAGACAGATAACAGAAGGGGACAATCTTCTTCCTATGAAAACAATGAAAGCCCTGCCCCCCTTGACAAGCTTTTCAGGTTTTTCCCTTATCTTAATTGAAGATTGCCCCTCTCTGCAGTCTACCTGGGCATCTCCCTTCTGATCTGGCTGAACAGTGTTATATCAGTAAAAGGGGCGGGAGGGGGATACTTTGTCATTGAATTACTCTTGAACTACAACTCTGACAGAATTGAAATAACACTTTCCAAAGTACAAATACTATGATGATTAATTAGAGCTGCTTTCATTATGAAACATTACTATCCCTTTAACAAATGATCGATTCACCAGGGTGTGGGCTTATTGTTTAGTAGTCCTGTTGGTCACTGGCCAGGTGGCAGGGCTGTTTTAAGTCCTTTAGGGACCCCTTCACGTAACTGTACAAGGAATCCCTCTCCACATAAAGAAATTGATCCCCTGCCCACTGGTAATCACAGATTTCCCAAATAGTGTGCCTGACCCCACCAACAGCCTTGTTGCCCTGTCCACTGGTTGCCACCCAGCCAATATACCCTGCTCACTGGTAGCCACAGGTTCACAAATACACTGTCTGACCCCCCCCCCCCAGCATTGTTCCCAGTGGTAGACACAGATCCCAACTACACTGTATGATCCTCCCAGCCTAGATCTGCTGCCCACTGGTAGCCACAGATACCCATATAAACTGTCTGGTGCCCCCTCCCCCTTACCTTTTGTTTTCTGTAGGTAGTATTGGAGAGCAGGGCTCCCATGCGTCCCTTGGTTTCAGAGGAGCGGATCCTCAGTCTCACTCCTTAAAAGGTACTTCTGGATTGTAATCCGGAAGTACACTGTAAAATGTGAGCATGTGGAGAAAATGCCACTGTCCTGTTTGAAATTGAGGGCAGCAGTGCAAGAGCTCTGCTTTTCATCACTACCTACTGGGAAAAAGTTACATATAATATCTGGCTGACCCCCGGGAGATTGAGCAGCCTTATTAAGCAGCAAACCTGATTAGGAGGCCCTGGTGTATAACGGTACACCCAGACATCAAAACAGCCTTGCCAGGTGAAGTGAGTTTGTACTAGATGCAATTTCCACATCCAAGAAAATTATATTCATATGATGTGACCATAGTAACATGTAAATTTAAATAATTACTATTCAGGTACACCAGGAAGTTTTCTCTTCTGTTAAAGTCACACTCCGAGATGATTAATATATCATCGATGTACCCTTATAGATTTCCTCCTCAAATATATTACTACTTCCTTATATGTAAGACTCCTCCAAACAACCCATAAACCTATTCCTGTGGATATTCTTATTCACTTTTTACTATTAGAAATACACTGATGATGTTTTAAGCATATGGGAGCGTGATTTTAACAACCCAGATAACTTCCTAGTGTACCGGAAAAGTAATTACATACATTTACATTGTATTATCAAACATCATAAGAACGTGATTTTATTGGACCGGAAATCACATCAATGTGGAATAAGTGAGAAAAAGTGCAAAAATGATAAAATATCACAAACAATAGTAATAAGAATTCTATATTACTAAACATGAAGCTGCTATGAGTTTTGATTTCCGGATAGGTCTATCCAAAGCAGATTAATCAAGTGATTCATAGGCGTTCTCTACAGGAGCAAACCCAGGTTTACCAGAGACAGGTTTCAAACAAATAAATAAGAACACAATAATGAAAACATGTTTGTATAATTCAGTGTTTGTCCTCAGTATATAAGACATTAGACCTGTGACAGTGTAACTCTTTGTGTTTCTGTTCCAGCAGCAGGTCGCAGTGAGCCATTTACGGTTCTGATTCTTGGTCACTACTTTGGGCTGTGATAAATGCGGCTTGGCTGGCAAGAGGTTAGGATTCACACAGGAACTCATGATAATCAAGAGCCATGGTAAAAGTGGTCTGAGATGGGGTCAGGAATGGGAGATGTTTTAGAATACACAGAGATATTGGGGCTCTCTTGTATGATGGTAATTCATACAGGTGGCAATGACCACATTAGTAATGATCTGGTAGGGGAGATCAAACAGATCATTTCCACCTGCCATGGCATCAGGCTGCTTTGTTGGCATATCATTCCCCCATCCATAGAAATGTCCCAATGTAAGGACAACTGAGCCACCACCACCAGACGTATGACTTCTTGCGAGGGGGGAGGGGTGTCAGCCATTAGTCATAATAAGATTCAAATTACCCAGAATGACCTGTACAGGGGTGATACAATACACCTATCAGATACATTCTTACATTTATTTTCTAGAGCTACAGATGGGGCCCTATGGGATAAGTTAGAGTCACAGCAAGGGGAGGGAATGTAGAGGGTTCTCTAGTAGTTGTCCCCCTTTGAGTGGTGGTGATGTGGAGCTTCTGGGCCAAGTCAGTGCAACTTAGAGAAAATGGTGGTGGCATTGTGGGTTGGCACAAGCTCACGACCCTACTTGGCTTGAGTGTGGGCTACTGCCTTTCCTACTCCAAGGTAAGGGGAGGTACTTGGGGATGGTGTCATGGTTGATCAGCACCCCTTTGTCATCTCACTAGATGTGGGTCCATCACTGAGGGACCAGGTATAGAAACACAATTTTGCCTGAAGGTTCCCCCAATCTTCAGTGGTCAGATAGAGTTATGACCTGAGCTGCAGATCAAGGCCTGGGGTGTCTCTTTGGGGGATGTGGGTCATCTCTGGGTATAAAGAGATAAAAACCCATTAATAAAATGCAACCTCATTATTTGCTACCTTATATAGTTGTTTGTGTGTGTTTTTTTTTAATGTTTGGTTTGTAGTTTCTGGTAATGTGTACAGGGGTGCCCTGAGTAGCTAGTACCCAGATATACCTTAGTTTGATAGACGGCTGAAATAATGCATTGGCATCTTAAGATATAGAGTTGGGAGGGTGAAACAGACTAAGAAATACAGCAATAAACACTGGGATTAAGTATCATAAAAACATCTGTTTTGAAGACAGCTTCTGCAAAACCACGTTTTCCCTTTCAATATTTACCAAAGCAACTGTGGCTTTTTGGTAACTATTGGCAGCCATACTGCCCACAGAGGTGTTGGTATGCTTCCCCACTAAGTGATATGTCCTTAAGTGACCAGACTTCTGGATGTAGACAGATGTATTGCCAGCATGTGGCTGCCCTGACAAGGCATCAAAACTGAACCACTGGCAGCTGCAAGGGCCATTTTCAGCCATTTTACTTCTAGCAGTTCTAGTATAACAGTGGCCTATAGAGTAGGCTGACCAGATCTCATCTTTAACTGGGGACACATAGGAAATAGCCATTTTTCAGTACTTCACTGAAATCTAAGCAGTCCTGCAGTATGCATTTTCCTATGCGTGGCTGGTTAAAGGTGAGGTCTGGTCAGCCTACTATAGAGACTGGGCAAAACATAAAGGGAATGAAAGAGTGAGAGACTGAAATACAGTGAAATGGATAGAGTCAGGGAAATATGTTAAGTAGACAAGATAATTTTAGTATAAATATAATGTAGTGGGCAGTGGGCATCACTAACAAATTGGTTTCTTTACAGTGCTTTGGAAAACTGTACAGCACCCAAGAGGTTAACCCTTTGAGTGCCAGAGGAGTAAGGAATGCATTATAAAAAACACATTCTAGGTATCATATTTATTGGAAACCACTCTCTGAAGATCCTGGTTCCCCCTGGGGGTACATGGAGGTGTCCATTATCACCAATATCTGGTAGAGAGGCATGTAGTGATGGGCATGGTGTAGGTTGCTGGTTTTTTGCCCTACCATAGCTTAGAGTCAGGCTTTTCTATGTATAGATATTTAGCTTAGGTTAGTTAGGAATTAAATGTAGTGTAACTTTATATGGTTTAAATAAATCTGCTGTGGCTGTTTCACATTCTGTCAGGTTGTTGGGGGGTGTATTAATGTGATTATAGTGTAAAACAGGTGCTGTAATTTATTCCCTGTGCTAGTATAACACCAATTAACTAAGCTGTTTATGCTGAAAATCCTCCTCTTCACACCAAGGAGAGGGTAATGGGACATTCTGTTGCTTTGCACCTTGTGTAACACCATACCTTTAACTAGGTGAGGAGGAAATGCTGTATCTGGGTAGTCAGTTATCGGATTTGGGGATTACATCTGCTGGCTGGATGGGGATGATGGGCAGTCTCCAACAACTGCTGGTCTGACAGTTACTACCCCTGCATTATACTATTTTCCTATGCATGCTGTTGAGTCAATTAACGTTGTTGCATTGTATATGCTGGTATGCAACTCATCGTTCATATATTGTAGTGCATACCCTTGGGAGCACCCACTGGAGTTGAAAGCTAGTGTCAGTGGATCTGCTCTGGCAGATTAATGCATTTAATCCATTGCCAGTTATTTGGGGTGGGGGTTTATGTGTGCATAAATGGATGGCATTGTTTGCAGTGTTCTGTCAAGATAAATAATCATCTTCATATCTCTGATATTACCCTGCTGAGTAAATGTACTAATTGTGTAACACACCTGGCATGCTCTATCTTTCTCTTTCACTGTGTAGTTTTCCTGTATTACAGTATCACCTGTGCAGAGAGCCACCTGCAGCTGGTAACACAAGCTGGCCTGTAGCGTACTTGAGAATGTGTCACAGAAACTAATCCACAGCAGTAATTTAGCTCAATTACCATTAGTATCATACAAGCAGGACATCATTAAAGTATGTGCCAAGAGAACAGCTATGAATTCCTGCATATAAGTTAGACAGTAGGCAATTAAATAGAAATGTCACTGACCTATGGTTTCATTGCAATTTGAAAGGCAGAAATTAACTCTTTCTCTTGTAAGTAAATGAATACTAAAACTCCTATTAATAAGCCCCCATTTTCTTTATCTGGGCAGATAATCCTATTGGCCATTATGAATCAATCCTGCGTGCAATGGTTATCCAGAAATAAATCTTTAATTAGTACTAGATACCATGTCCATCAGGCGGACATGATTAATTTTGCAGTAATCCTGGTGGTCTATTTAATACATTACTGCTATGCCAACACTGTGTGAACCGATTTTGAACTTTATTTAATAACTGTTTAGCACCAACGTGTATACCCTTTGCAGGGAGACTTTTTACATGCTTCTCTCACTTTCAGAACTGAGTAGTGGCTGATTCTTGCACCTGCAGCCAATCGCATTGTTGCACCTGTCCTGAGTGTAACAATACCAGTCTTGACTGAAAGAACAAGAAGCATCCTCTAGTCAGGTCTGAACGTAAGAGCAGCATGTAAAATTTTGCCTCCCTGAAATTGGTTTAATTCCTGGCTAATTAATTTTTAACCCCTTAACGACCATTGACGTGCCAGGACCGTCAAGGCGGTCCGGCACTTAAGGACCAGTGATGGTCCTGGCACGGCTGCACGCCGCTCCGGAAGCCCTGAACTGGAACTTAAAAAAAAAAAAAAGCCCCATGGTCCTCAAGTGCCGGATGCGCGTGTGTGCCGGTCCTTATGGGGTTAAGGACCCATGACATGCCAGGACTGTCATGGGTAAACTCGCATTAAAGACCCATGATGGTCCTGGCACTTTATTGAATTCAGGGGTACTGATCCCTGAATCTATTTAGCAAAAAAAAAAAAAACCCAAAAGCTCTGTGGTCCTTAACTGCTGGCAGCATGGCCGCTTGTTAAAGGGTTAAACAAAGCAAAAAAAAAACAAAACAAAAAACATAACAAAACAGTTTGCACAACTCTGCCATAGAAATAATCTATTAAATAGACCCCTAGGAGTCTAAGTTCCTCTTCTGAAGTTTTCAGTGGGAGGAGTTTGGAGTCTAAGAGTCCTACAACAAAGAATCAAGTGTATTCCTATGGACATTCTATCCAGTACTTATTAATTCTAAAGAACCAAGCCCCACTTAATTGATCCATAGCAGCCATTAGGGTTACCTGCCAAGAATAAGGTTACCGAGGATTTATTATTAGGTGTTCACAGAAAAGCAACAGGTGTAGTGACATTTTTCTGCATTTAACCTTTTGAGTGACAGAGAGATATGCAATGTAAGGGTTAAAAGTAAATATAAGAACTAAGTGCACAAAGTCAAACCGATAATTATCATTTTGTGAATAAGAAATACAAAGAAAAAATCCTCCAAATATAGATGATTTATTTTTTCCCTTTATACACACCACCAGAATGTATCTCACTTTTGCCCCTTTAACCCTATAACTGTTTGAGTGCCAGATGGGTGCCAGAAGAGTTAAGGGCTCGAGGGTTGTGCAACACATTGAAAAGCAATGTATTGAACACCCCTCTGGTCCGTAAAGGGTTAAGCACAGCAGTGCAAGCTGAAATTAAAAAATAAATAGTCCTGTACAGGCTTAGTACACAGACTGGAATGACTCTTGGCCTGATCTGTCTGCCACAGTCTGGATGTCTTGTCTTCTTGTGCATTCTGACCTTGATGGCCTGGTCTCAATGACTATGCTGCCACTGAGTATAGTTGTATGCCAGGATTATCAGCCATGTCTGAATTAAGTGCTGGAGGAAATCCAAGTCTAGTTATATGGTCAATAAATAGAAGAGGTGGTGAGTGAAGGTATAACTAGAATAGGCAATATAATTGAGAGAGGATCCCATAAAATGCTCTTTCAAGCTGCCAGATTTGTTTATAAGTATTTGTTGACAAGCTGTAAAATATAGGATAATATAAGATTTATGCAACAAGAGAATGAGCATATCTGGGAAACTTCTTGTCCCCATCCTCTGTACCAAGAAGAGCCGTGGATGGGCGTGTGCAGATGATGCAATTTGCATAGAATTGTGGGTGGGGTTTAATCTGACTGGGCGGGGTTGGCAGAGAAGAAGGCTGGGCTTGCCCTGCTCTGATACCTCTGTGGCACTCAAATGGTTAAGCCTTAACTGTCTCTTCATCAGCATTTTCTTTTGTCCTTTATCCTTTTAAGTACCAGTAGGTTGTCTAACACAGCTGGTTACATTTTAAATCCTTTTGACTGTCAGAGGGGTGTCCAGAGCCACTGTTAATTTAACCTTAACCCTTTGAATGCCAGACAAGTGCTCAACGTTCCATACCTCACCTTTAACCTGGGACTAATATGAGAAATGTATACTGCAGAGCTGTTTTGATTTCAGTACAGCCCGGCATATTGCTTATGTATCCCCACTTAATGGTGTGGTCTGGTCAGCTTAAAGGGATAGTAATATTTCACAAAAACTGTAGCTCCAGTTAATCTTCCTACTATTGGGGCCATGGACAGTGTTATTTCAATACTGTCAGAGTTATAGTTCAAGAGTAATTGAATGATAAAATATCCCCCTCCTTCCCCTTTTACCTAGTGTAAGCCCCCTCCCCTCAGATGTGAACTCTGGTCCTAGGAGCAGACAGATCACAGGAAGGTGCAATCTTCTTACTGTGAGCATAAGGAAAACATTGCTACCTTGACAGGTTTGTCATGTTTTTCCTTATTCTCTATGAAGATTGTGTAACGGTTCGTACAAATGAATACAGGGCAGTTACTTATAGGTAACAATCACTTTATTAAGCACAAATAATAAATCAGTAAAGCACATATCAGCAATAAACGGCAAACAGTGGAATACGTGAACTAGCGCCACCTCTAGGGAGTAGGAGATTGCCTCCGTAAGAGACTCTATCAGTATGGCCCAGTAGATGAAATGAATGCATAGTCTGCAGAGCCACAGGTCCGCATCTGGAGGATACCAGACTATATGGAAGGACAATCAGGAAGGATAACTGTCTGAACCCCAGGTCCGCACCTGTAGGGAAACCAGACTTAGTCGATAGGTAGCAGTAGTTTGGAATGTCTGAGCCTAGGTCCGCATCTAGAGGATCACCAGACAAATCCCCAGTTAACAAGGAATGGATAGTCGACCAGAGCCACAGGTCTGCACCAGATTG
Organism: Rhinophrynus dorsalis; assembly: GCA_037306005.1. NCBI lineage: Eukaryota > Metazoa > Chordata > Amphibia > Anura > Rhinophrynidae > Rhinophrynus > Rhinophrynus dorsalis. Next base: position 469,216,765 of record CM074721.1, read on the forward strand.
GTTGTCGGACAACCCTAGGGTGATAAATGGAGCGGGTAATCGGACAGATCCACAGGTCAGCACCAGAACGGATAGACAGACAAGCCAGGTCATACACAGAGTGGTACAGGACTGGATTTACATCTCAGGAGCCTGTAGGCATAGAATTCTGAAGCGCCCCCCCCCCCCCGATTTGCCATCTCCACTGGACACCTCCACAATGCTCATCATCTCTATATTGCCCCTCACATTGCCACCCCATCAGCTTCAACCTGCCCCCCATCATCTCTATATTGCCCTCACATTGCCCCCATCATCTCCATATTGCCCCCATCAGAGCGAACTTGCCCCCATCATCTCCATATTGCCCCTCACATTGCCCCCATCATGTCCATATCCCCTCATATTGCTCCCATCATGTCCATATTGCCCCCATCATATCCATATCACCTCACATTGCCCCATCATGTCCATATTGCCCCTCACATTGCCCCCATCATCTTAATATTGACCCCCGTTTCCTACCTCGCTGGAGAGGAGAGGTATGTGCCACCTTTGGCACAGAGCTGTAACTGCTGGAACTCCCGCTCGGTCTGTAATGTCATCTCCCAGTGCTCTGCATTATTACTAAAGAGCCGATGGCAACGAGGGAGCTTAGTAACTACAGGTCTTTGGAGCAGACCTCTCCTCTCCATGTTGTTGCGGGCGCCAAGCGGGGGGGGGGGGCAGGGGTGACCGTCGAGGCTAATAAAAATAATAAGAGGAAGCCAAAAAACTATCCCAATGACAGGTGTCCCTCTGTGGGTTTCGCCTGCCTACTCTGTCTTATTGCAATTCTGGCCCTGAGCGGGTAGTCAGGCAGAGCCACAGGTTCGCACCAGATAGGATATCCACTGAAGAGTTGGTATGCTGAATACGCAGTGGACAGAGCCCCAGAGTGGGTAGTCAGACAAGCTAGGTCATACAAAGAACAGGTAGTCAGCTAGAGCCGCAGGTCTGCACTAGATCGGTTAGTCAGACAAACCAAGTAATACACAGAACTCAGGAAACACAACTGCACTGGAACACCACGAAAGGGCAACTGATGTGGTGTCCAGGCAGTTTAAGTACCAATTGCTCCACCTCCAGAAGGTTGAGCAATTGGGGTACTATGTCTTTAAGAGCCGGGTCGTGACATCACAGAGGATTCCCTTGACGCGCGTCTGCACTCTGCTGGCTGAACGCAGCACTGACGGAAGCAGGAAGCTGGCTGTCTGCCAGGGAACCAGGGCAGCCGGCTACCAGGGAATCAGACGTGACGAGCCGCAAGGCAGCACACAAGAGACCGGCGGCCGTCTCAGCAGGTAAGTGGAACGCTTACAGATTGTCCCTCTCTGTGATCCATCAGGACAGTCTTGCTTCTCTGAGGTGAGCAGTGTCACATCAGTTACTCTTAAACTACAACTCTGACAGTACTGAAATAACACTCTCCATGGTCCAAATACTATGAAGATTAATTGGAGCTGCTGTTTATGTGAAACATTACTATCCCTTTAAGTCTGGCACTAAAAGTGTTGGAATTGTATCAGCTAATACATCACACTTCAGGAGACAGTATTTCCCAGGTTATAGATCTATTTGACTATGTCACCTGGTTCCGGCCTTAGGTCTCACGCTGCCCTTAATAATATTTTCTGGGTGGAGCAGAACTGGATGGTTTAACTGTATGTTATTGTTTGGGAGCTATTTTAGGAATCTGATTGCTTGCAGAGGGTGGGGTAATTAAAAGGCATAAAATAAACATATGAGAGGCTTAGAAGGGAGGGATTAAAAAGCCTCAGGTGTTACACCTCAGAACAGAACTCTCAGGCTGCTGTAGAGCAGTGCAACATTAGGTGTACATGTCCTACTTCCCATGCTGCTTCTGTCTGCATCAGATTGCATGTTAATCAGGGACACTGTCTCCTAATGAGTAATCTAGCCTTCTAATGAGATAGAATGATAGACCAGCAGTAGAGAACTCTGGCCCAAGGGTGAGGCGAACAGGTTAATATTATATAAAGGCCAGTTTGAAAGTGGACTAGTCACTTTAAGATATGTTTGGTTCATTGAAAAAATAAAAAAAATGGCTATATGCTGTGCTTGCTATTTGTAATATAAATTGTGATTGAGAAATTAACCTTTATTTTTGGTTTCACCGTGTGACAATTAATGATTATTAGTGTGTCTGTATGGGCCAATGTTACCACTCACTGGGCTATAAATGAATCTAGGCAGAGGCTACACACTGGTGTCATTTCTGATATCACAGAGGCCTGGAAGTTGTCTTCCACCATACCATACCTGGGAACTCTCCGGAACGGCTTGGAGATACATTAATTGTGGGGTCTCCAGTGCAGAGGCTGATTCTCCTGTGGTGGTGAGTTTCCTTCAAAACTCTGCTCACTTCTCTTCCTTCCCACCCTCTTCCATCCACTTCCCGTCCACTTCTCCTTCAATCCCAACCAGGTTTAATCTAGTTCCTGCCCACTTCTTCTTCTTCTTCCTCCCAGTTCTCGCCTACGTCTCCTCATTGTCACCCCTTTCCTCCCACTTATCTCCCACGTCTCCTCCTTCCCCTCCCTGTTCCTCTCACTTCTCTCCCACTTCTCCTCATTCTTATTTTTACTTGCTTTTATTCAACATCGATGTTGTTTATTTTATTTGGATATAATTTATAAAAAAATTTTGGATACCAGACGGTGTGAATGTCCTTTTGGCGCGTGTAGTGAGTGGAGCAGCAGACTGTAGGACACTGAGTGGGGACAGTGAGATCTCCCCAACTGGTTATATGTCAGCTTAGGTTATCCCCTCTGCTGGCCACAGATAAATGTGAATACATTAAAAATCATTTATTTGAAGAGCAATATCCTTACTCTATTACACTATTGGGTGCTTTACTTTGTTTTTTCTTTTTTGTAGTCTTTTCGTACCACTTGGAGAGAGTGATAAGAGGAGTAGCTGCCTGAGATAGTGAATATCTATCTGTGTCTGGGGCAGGAAATAAACACAGTCTGTGCAATTTGCTGTTTCTCACATATGTGATTGACACTACTTTGTGAGTACCCACGTGTGGGGTATTTTCGGTGGTGGAACGTGATCCCGGTTTCATTGCACTCTGGAGCTCAGTAGTGGTCTCCTTTGTATTTCCTGCAATCTTAGGACAACCAACTGTTGCGGATTACCCCAACTTTAGATTATTTTCAGTGCTAGACATAGACAATAGCACTATAGCAGAAATAGGTGTGGTCATGTGATGAGTGGGTGGACCATGGGTGGGGGCACTGCACATAGAGTACATTACATCACACGTGATATATTTAGGCCTAGGCCTTGGGTTGCAGATTGAACAGCTTGCTGTATTGTGAGTGTATACAGTCTGTAAGAAAAGGCACTATTTCTGCCTCATGGCTCATAGCCAATAAAGGTATCACTTTTACTAAACCAGTCTCCTGCACTTTCTACTGCTAACACTGTACCACCTTTTACTTATAGTTCACTAGTTAGCTTTGTGGTATCTTTTGCCTTAGTTCACAACATTAATGCGAATTATAAAATTAACAATAGGGGGTGGTCTGGGATGATGGGCTTGAGTGAGTAAAAATAGGACACTTGATTTACTTGTCACTCAGGCCAAAAATTGCCAGGTTCCCCCTTCCATGTGTGCACAATAGATTTAAAGTATATTCCATTATAAAACTCAGACAGCAAATCTATATACCAGACGTATGCTTGTGCTCAAAATAAGCAAATGAATAGCTAGAGGCTCATCTATCTGCCTAGAACTCTGTACCCCCCCTCACAGGCTCACCCTCCCCTAATTTTGTAATGAGTGACATTTAATTCCAGTGAATGAGGCTGACTTCTAATGACTGCAACTGCAATCTGCTGAGAGAGACTGGGGCTTATACAGCATGAAGAACTGGAGAAAACCCATTGAGCCATAGGGCAACAAATAATCATGTGCATTGATTGAAAGGGCCTTTAACCCTTTAAGTACCAGAAAGGTATATCCAATGCATTGCACTGCCATGCTTTGGATATCTCTTTGGCACTCATCAGGTTAAACCTCTGCACATTAGGTCTCTAACACATTTCTAAGCAATGCATGGTAACCTTTCTAGCATTCAAGAGTTATACACCCCATTTAAATCAATGGTAATTTAGGAAATCTGCTTCTGTGTCGCATGATGTAGTTGTTTTTCTCCAGTTCCTCTTTGTGCATCAGCCTCGCTGTTGTGACACTACATTCCAAAAGGCAGGGCTGTGACTAAGGAGAGGCAAGACAAGACAGCTGCCTGGGGCAAGGTAGTGATGGGGGGCACATCTACAATAATCTTGTATCGCAGTTAATGTTACCCTGCTATTTTATGATTTGCTTCTAGATTATTAATTCTTTAAGTCCCCGTGTCCCTCCGCTGTGAGCAAAAGCAGAGACAGCGAGTGTATGAGTCTACCACTGAGCTGAAAGACTTTGTTAGACTTTAAAGGGATAGTAATACTTCGTTTTAATTTTATTTTATTTTGTAGGCATTAAAAAACATTAAGAATGATATGTCTTATTTCTGAAACCTTTATGGTTTAAAGGGGAACTACCACCCCGCAATAATCACGCGGTTCAAAAGGGACTGGCAGCGCAGGCACACGAACGTCACTGTGAAGAGACGTCCGTGCTTCCTGCTCCTGTCACCATCGGTAAAACGCCGATATCTGCTGAACCGGGTAATATTTCCGGCCACTAGCGCTACTAAGCAGCTAGTCGCCAGATGAGCAATCAGTGAAGCTTAAGTTATTGCGGGGTGGTAGTTCCCCTTTAAGAGATATTCACAAGCAAAGTTTCCCCTCCTGCCCCTTTTACCTAGTGTAAGCCATCTCTTCTCAGATGTGGAATGCAGTCCATAGACCAGACAGATAACAGCAGGGGACAATCTTCTTTATATGAAAACAATGAAGGCCCTTCCCCCCTTGACAAGCTTTTCAGGTTTTTCCCTTATCTTAATTGAAGATTGTCCCTCTGTGCAATCTACCTGGGCACCTCCCTTCTGATCTGGCTGAGCAATGTTACATCATTAAAAGGGGTGGGAGGGGGACACTTTGTCATTGAATTACTCCTGAACTACAACTCTGACAGAACTGAAATAACACTCTCCAAAGTCCAAATACTATGATGATTAATTAGAGCTGTTTTTATTATGAAACATTACTATCCCTTTAACTTCAGCATGCCACTGGTATATGAGCCATAAACGTGCTCTCTATTGTGTTATGTTTCTGATTCTAGAATTAATTTAATCAGGGCCGGATTTACATCCTTGGCTCCCCTAGGCAAGGCAAGCTATGCACCGTTTTCTCTGACCATGGCCACACCTATGAACTATGATTAAGTGACCCTTCTCACGAAACACGTTAGGCAGATCATGATGTGTTTTGTTTGAGTCCATCCTCATTTACCCTTAAGATACCTGTGTTTTTTGTTTTTACATTTATTCTAATAAAAAAATGTTTATACTACTTCTGGTTGGCTTTGGAGTTGTTGGTTGCTCCATTGAGCACTCCTTCCTTGTATCTTCTTGGCTCCGCTAGGCAAGGCAAGTTAGGCACCCTTTGCTCTGACCATGGCCACACCCCCACTCACACATGCCCCCTAATCCAGTACTGTCCACTGTTTTCTGGCACAGAAAATGTTTGGTCTCTAAGGAAGGTAAAAAATGATTTAACACCACTTTGGTAGAAAGATCTCCAGTGCATTGTTAAGATCAAGATCTATGTAGCATCCAAGGGATTAAATAATAACCTGTAAATGGGTATATAAAGCAGAACCTTCAGATTTTACTAAGTCGCCATGCATTCATTAAATGCATGGCGACTAGCTTGGGAATCGATGGCTTACCTTTAAAAAATAGCAGAAAGTAAAGAAAAACTTGTTGTTTGGGGACTGACAGGCAGGTTAATGCAGTCTTCGTGCCTGCACCATCAGTCCCTTTGGTCTGCGTGCCTGTGCCGTCAGTCCCTTCCGGTAACCATATAGTGCACTGCAGTGCTACTCAATGGAGACCGGGACTGACGGCACAGGCGCGCAGACAAGATGTCTGCCCTGTAGCCTGGGTTCCGGTTTCCATACTGGAAGGATTTCTTTACAATCTGCTATTTTTTTAAAGGTAAACCACTGATTTCCAAGCTAGTCGCCATGTGTTTAATGAGTGCATGGCGACTTAGTAACATCTGAAAGTTCCGCTTTAAGCTGATGCAAGGATATGGATATTGCTCTGTCCACACCCACAATTCTGAATGTGGGTCTGTCCAACATAGCTGAAGACTAGTAGTGTAAAAATTATACTTCGCTGGCTAACTGAGTGATTTTGGATGTAAGCTTTTAAGACAAATGTATCTCTTTAATCATAATAATAATGAAGCCTGAATACACAATACATGACTTAAAGCACTCATGAACATTATTTTAACTTTTAAATTCCACTGGCAATGAATGTTCTTATCAGTATGATATATAATTCATTCCATAGGCTCCAGTAAAATACAAGCAAGATTAATTATCTTTTATGATGCTCCAGTGAATTTTAGTCTTTAGCCAGAGATGGATAAATCTATATAATGTATCGTTTAAACCTCCATCAGACTCCTATCAGTGCAGTCACTTTGAGATCTTTAATGCTGTGATCAGTTTTGCAAAACATATTGACCCACTGGGGTGTCTTTATTGTTGTTCACACTGGACCTATGAGAATTCATCCTTTTTCCTAGGTTTTGTCCTGTTTCACCTACATGACACTGTTCTCTTCCTGTGGTTGTTTGCTTTCCAAGATATGTCTTCTGAGTACACGAGTGGCTCTCTGAATTTGGATTTCCATGACCTTGGCATTAGATCTATGACTGTAAACAATAAAATTTTTTGTGTGTCTGGGATGGAAACTGTCTTTTCTGAGATAACTGGGCCTGTCTGTTAGTTTGAGTTACAGATGTCTGGATGAAGTTGTTTCTAGTACTGATTGTAGAATGAAGAAAGTACTGTCCGTTTTCCCATCTTTGTTTTTCATGTACCTTGTCCATTGGATTGGACACAATTGGAGATTAGCTGCAGTGGGAACCAGAGAACAAAATCATCCCCATACTTTTACTCCCGGGGGCCTCACAGGGCAAGAATTTCTCATCTGTTTTTAATCCCACTGTGTTAGTGGATATATTATATATGCTCCATCCTACTTGTTATCACCTGCCTTGAGTTTATTTTTTTTTTTTAGCATTGGTTATACATTATATATATATATATATATATATATATATATATATATATATATATATACACATACACACACACACTATTTGTTTAATAACCAGGAGCAAATCAAATATATTTTTTAATGAATGGCACGTTGATATATATGCCCCTTTGTCTTTTCTATATAAAAGCTTCCAACTTTTGTAATATGAGATGAGGAAAGTGGATACATTGACTCAAAACACACACACCCACACACACACACACACACACACATTCTTGAGTGGAGAGACTAATAAAAGGCCTCTTTTCCAGAATATATTCGACTTTTTTCTGTAGATATATCACCATTCACTCCTTGAAAAGAGAGACATTTTGAGAAGTGCAGCCTTTCATTTCTCATGCAGAACCCATTTCAGCAATCTGATTTTTAGCTTTGAATAATTTGTAATACTCAACCAAATTGCAGTTGAAACAGGCCTACATTAGATAATCTACAGAGTTTACAATTGAAATGGAACTACATGGAACTACAGAGTTTACAAATGAAATTAAGCTGCACTAGTGATAGCAAAAGGCTTAAAATGTAAATGGTGCCACATCAATGATATCACAGATATTACAACTGAAATGGAGCTACACTATGATACCACAGAGATTACATCTGAAATACCAAAGAGCTTAAAAGAATAGCAATGCTTACTATTGAAAATATATTTGCAGGGTTTATCCTGCTAAGCTTACTCTCACTGTTGAGAGTTGTTTTAATCAAAATGTATATGCATATGCGTGCAGTACTTCCATGGCCTGACAGTGGTGCTAATGCTACAGAATTCTATAGAGGTTTTTGTTCAACTGACTGGTGTAGCAACAGCGCCATCATATAATTTCTGTCCATGGAGGTGTTGTATCCAACAATGTAAGTTTGAGCTGGTATAACTTTTGAATAAACCATCTCTCAGCAGTGAGAGTACCCATGTTTTACTCAACAGGATAAAATGAAACACTTTATACTTTGTATCTGATCCCTCTTGTAATCCACTGCTAACTGTATCAGTTTACAATCTGATAAAGCCTAATGACCCTTATAATCCAATCAGGTCTCTCAAAGTCCACTGTTTATTGTAAGAAGGTGTGGCCTAGATGCAGACCCCAATATATTACTATATACAGGAAACTGCAGATATAATGCAAAAATTAAACAAATAAATAATAAATGACATAAATGCTGTTTAAAGTTTACCTACCTATGTAAAAGAATGTTAAACAAACTAAAAGACACACATTTTTAGTTACCATTTAAGGGTTAATGTTAAAACTGCTTTCCTATAAATAGGGGAAATGCTATATTCCACATGACTTCCTACCAGACAGCGCAGATAGGGAGTGACATATTTGGAGCAGTATGGTACATTAGCAGTACATTAGCTAAGAGATGTCTATTACATTGAATTATTTACTGACCATTCTCTAACCAGTGGACAGAGCAAAGAATTGCCTATGGCACAGTAAAGCAACCATGGAAAACCAGCCAAGGAATGAAGGGGAAGTAATGTTTCCTGATAATAACCCCCAATTACCTTTCTATGCCCAGAAAATCATAATGGCCCCTCCACCAACTGTAACCTTAAAACTGTAAGGACCAGGGATGTATGCAATGCATTTATTATCAATGTGTTGCACACCCATCTTATACTTAAATGGTTTAGCAGGCTCATGCATTGTCATGTCCTCTTCCATGGACACTGAAGGTGTTATTTCTTGATCAACAGAGCAAGGGCCAAATGCATGGGGAATTATAAGTTCCTGTCAATAGGATGGTATGTGTGGGGTTATTATTAGGAAATATTACTTAACCTTTAAGAAGTAACTCTCGTACACTCTTCCATAAAAAAATATATTGGTAAAAACTGGATTTCAGGGATTAATATTCTAATAGTCAATATGATAACTATGACATTTATAAACTTCAGTTAATTTCTTCATATGAATTCAAGGTGCAGATGCTTATTAATAATGTCTGTCACCCACTCTACTCTTTTTTTTTTTTTTGCCTTTTCTTTATACTTCACGTCTAACTCCTCCCCCACCTCTGGAATATATGAATCTGCTAGCACACAGCACAGAGCAGCTCATTTTTTGTGATTTGATGCAGGCACAGAAATCATGGATTTTCTGTATGTGTTAGAGCATATGATTGCTTTAGAGTATACCTGTACCCACAATTCTCCATTGTTAGGAGTGTCACAGACCCCTGTATCCCCTGTCCCCTGTGACATACACTCTAGTGCCCTTGCTTCCTGACACCCAGATCCTGCAATACTCTCTGCTCAGTATAACACAGTTGCCAGTCTAGTGGGGTGGCAGGGAGACTACTGCATAAAGGTGAAGCCCAGCTCCCTAGACACTTGCAATATTATCTAGCAGGATAAACTGCCAGGAGTCTATTTGGGATGGGCTACATGCCATCATGGTGTCAACACCTGGACTGAAGAAGTGACAAGTACTTTAAGGGTCCAGATGCTGGTCAGTCTGCAGGTACTACCTGATAATCTAATCTGGTGTAACGTGGAAGGACTTCATTGGAATGATAGGTTCCTTTGGAGTACCTGATTAGCTGACCAGCCTGATAGATGTGTGACTATGGGGACAGATGGAGAAAGGCAGCTTTCTCATTGGCTGTCCCTTTGTTGTTATGTCTCTGATTGGTGGATTCATACTTCCTGGGTATTTTGTGAACTTCAGATTGGCCACTCCTCTCTACTGATCCCAGTGGTGGGAACATGCATGACTTCACCAACTTGAAGTTTCTCAAAGAAATGCCAGGGCATGTCATAACATTGAGGTTTGTGTTGCGGGATAAGCATTGATTTAGATCATGTTCTTATATCCCATCTATGCATGCTACAAATAAACCTGTGTTTATGTGTGAAATTCAGGCTCTTTCTTAGAGCATCTAAACAAACCCATAGAGTAGCTCTGCTGTCAGACCTGAGCTTCTCCACAGCAGGTAAGAACTGACTGCCTTCCCTGTAGCATGTGCAGGAAAATAGAGAAAAGTTACATTACTTTTCTCTGAGCCTTATTAGTACATGGTGTTAAAAATGGTACAGAAAAATGGAATCTCCAAAATGCCCCTACATGTCCACATTACCCTCCCCTTGGAGCAAGTGTCGTAAAGAGGATAATTTTAAATGTAAGTAGCTTAGTAAGATTAAATAGGAACAAAGTTAAATGAGGGGGTTCTCATGCCTATCTTACGATAGAATCCTAAAAGTGCATCCCCTGTGGTGAATAAACGGGATCATTTTTTGGGGTGTTAACACATCACGGCCTGCAAACTGGGTGCTATACACCTTCACAGCCCAAATGGAGGTGAACTGGTACTTTTTTATGTTACAAAATCCCCACTGCCTTACATGGCTCCAAAAATCTAACATGATCCTCTGTTTTGCTCACTTTTCTCTCCCTAATAATTTCTTATATAACTCTCCCCTTTGGGATTGGTCTTTTCCTTGATTCTCTTGCACCTCTGAACATGTCACTTCATTAATCGTCTCTTCATCCATGTTCATTATTTGGCCCTGATTCTCTCCTTATCAGTCCTCTCTCTTCACTAATCTTCCCATCACCAGTGATCCTTAACCCCATCCTTGATTTTGTCCCCCTGTCAGAGGAAAACAATTTTTGGAAAGGGTTTTCCTACAAAAACATGCAATTTCTTAAAAATAACTGGACTTGGTATTATGTAAATCTGTCTGTATGGGGAAGCAATTAGAGCTACATGAGCATACACCAGGGTAGAACAATCTGTTATGTTGATTTCCAACTGCCGAGGATGATGGGATTTGTAATCCAAGAACATTTGGAGTGTGGTGGGTTACTCATGCATGGCACAGGCATATTCAAAGCAGCAGCACTATAAATGTCTTACTACTGAATGATTAGGGAGCTACAGAATATAATGGTTTGTATGTGCAGGACAGAATGGTTAGGGATGTGCAGGAGAGAAGGGTAGACATATGCAGGATCACTTGGTTACAAATGTACCTATATCAAGACTCCTAAATACAGACTATGATGGTTTACATTTGCTGGATAGAATAGTTAGGTATGTGCAGGATACAATGTTTAAGGTTATACAGGACAGGATGACTCCTGTGTGCAAGATATAACTATTTATATGTACAGAATGGAATGGTTGAGAATATGCAATAAATAATATATTGTATGTGCAGAATATTATTCTTTAACAGGAAGAATACAATATTTCTCTCTTCTAAGTATGTCCTGGAGAGAATTTACAATAAAAGTTGCACAAAGTTTAGGTAGTTAAAGCTGGCATAAAATTAGATTTTTTTCAGTTAGGATATTCCAAGCTTGTGGAGCTCTGTAGAGCAAGGAAGAGTGACCCACTTGTTTCTTGTAATATGGAATAGTAAATGAATCACTGCCAGTGGACTGGATGTTATAGATGTGGAGAACTGAAGTGAGCATTGCTCAGGTGGAGTGGTAGGTTTCCAGATACATGGTTATATACAATGCAAGAAGTGTGAAGTCTGGCTGGATTAGAGAGTCAGCAAATTGTTTGTTGTTTTTTTAGCTTTTATTTATATCCAGAATAACAAGTTACAATACTATAACTTTAGCAAATAACCAGTATGTGCATCAAGCAGAAATAAGAATTCCTCCTTGTGAGGTTTTATAAGGTGAAAGAGGGAAGAAGTAGGAAAAGCAAGGGATGTGGCGAGGGAAGGGTGAAGAAGAGGTTTGAAGTAAAAATGGGTTATAAAATGATAAATATCTGAAGCTAGGTTCAAGCAAGATGATGAGATGAGTATATATATTGGATATTATTATAAAATAAATCAATAACAAGGTTATAACGCTAACGTGTTTCACTGGAACAACCTAGCTTTTTCAAAGCAAATAAAAATCCTATTTGTTATACAATGTTGTGAGAGAACATTGTATTACAAATAGGCTTTTTATTTTATTTGCTTTGAAAAAGCGGGGTTGTTCCTGTGAAATGAGTTAGCGTTATAAGCATTTTTATTGATTTATTTTATAATAAATATCTTTGACATTACCCACACCTGTTGTGTCTGTGGAAAAGGCCAAGAAACACCTCTAGAGACAGGTTGTATCCTCCATATGTGTGTATAGTTAGAAGACTTTGGGATCAAAGTCCTGACCTTTTTAACAGAGGTATTTCTTTTATTATTGTGAGAATTACTCTGGAACATATTATACTATTGTGGCACTTTCTCTTCTTTTTTGTTGACCTGACTGTTTGCCGCTGTGGGGGAGCGTGATCCTTTGACAGAGCAGCCCATCTGACATTTTACTCCAAAACATATATTGCCTCTGGAGGCAGTCTGATTTCACCAGCTGTATTTTGCATACGAAGTCCCCAACACAGGAATTTTGTGAGTGCACACAAAAAGGTGTTTGGTGGTGGCTGGATTGTCTTATATTTAATATACACAGGGGGCACCCCTTGTTTTTTCTCCCTTCATTCTTTACAGCATATTAATTGGGGTGGCAATACTTCCAGGTGGCCCCCAAGCACCAGGTGATATATGGTGAATGGGAAAATGATCATAAAGCCAGAGTATCAGTCACAGAATCCACAGAATGTCTCAAAGATTTTAAACTAGTCCTCTCTAGGTCAGTCCTGAGAACCAGAATTCTGATATGGAAGTCAGAGGTCTCTCAACAATACCCTTTGAGTAATTGCTTCTTGCATTGATGGATTCCTATTAGAAGGGCGATGTACTGGTCAAAGAATGGCCTGCTGTGTTTGAATTCACCACTTTGGAGGGAATGATCCATGATAAGGCTGCAGAAGTTTATTGGCATTCACACTTGTATGTTGGCCAACTGACAATGGGTTGGTAGGTATGAAGACCCTGAGTAGAAACTACAAACCTGCAGCTTTCCACCTCCCTGATTTACCCGTAGCAGGACAAAAGCTTCAGCAGGATATCCTTTCCCTAGCAGGACCCTTTGTGACTGTAAATGTAGATTCACATTGGAGGAAGTTTCCTCAAAGTCATCCCTTAAGATTCAAAGGTAGGTTGTATAACTGAGGAGACAATACCTATGCTCTCTTTACCTGCTTGAAATTCTTTTGGTTGTTCTGAAGTGCCAGAGTCATTGGGAGGGAGTAGTTACCTCTGATTTTTTAGATATAGGAGAGAAAAATCCTCTCTGATATTCCACCTTATGTAGTCAGCCAGTGCTTCTTGAGCTGTAGCAAGGCCTTTAATAAACACTAATTTTGTGAAATCGTTCAATAAGACTATCAAGACATCAGGCTAAGTGCTTCAAACCTATGTTTGAAAAGGGTAAGGAAATGGGTCTACATTTAGTTTTCCCACCTTCTAGGTGCCCCAGGCTTTGTCAGTTCCTGATAGGGTTCATGTAGAGAGGAATCTACACAATATCCTTTTGGCAAAAACTGTAGCCTTCTCACAGCAGTCTGAACTGGAAGTCAGTTTAATTCTTTTAACATATCACAATGATGGGTAGTTTAATTAAACTGCAAAACAAAGTGGCATAATGATTTATACAGAGTGTTCAATTTACAGAAATGGATTTGTGGTGAAGAAGCATATAATACATCCCTGTAGTTAATGACTGGCATTAACATCTGTTGAACAAGATGTTTTCCTCTGGAAAACATCCACTGTACCATTGGACTTAAACAGGATTTGTTTCTACGCAGATCACCTACTTTAGGATAAACATTAGATGTTAATTTATCAATATGAAGGTCAAACATGAGGTTGGGATCTAGCCACATGCCAAGATCTTTATAGAAGTTGACTGGGGCCAAGTTACAAGTTCACTTGTTCTGATGCTTAAGTGAGTATTGTGGAGTTTAAGTAATTTGTGCTTTGTTCCAGATATTATTGTGACTGTTTTGTCAGTATTTAAGCACTGTGTTTTTAGTGATTCATCTTTCAACTTCAGTGAAATCTTTCTTTAATATACTCTAAAGCTGTGAGAAATTTGGATTTCTTTGTATACATTATGGTGCCATCTGCATACATGTGAATGGATGAAGCATTGCACTCTGTTTGCAGACTGTTTCATAAATAATGAAATTAGAAGAGGCCTCAACCTCACATAACATGTTGGAATGGGAGGGGAAACATTTTCCGCAATGGACACACATTCAGGTTTTTTTTCTGCTAAGCAGGAGCAAAACCCTTTTAGTGAATTGATTACCGACAAGTTTTTTAGCATATTTAATCAGAATATTATTGTTAGTTGTATCAAAGGCCTTGGCAAAATCTAGGTTAATAACTTCAGTAAGTTCACCATGTTGTATAGTTATATACTTTAAAGAGTGCAGTGATTGCTGGGTGATTTGAATGAAATAAACATACAGAATGTGAGAGGCTTTTGAAAACTCTTAGGGTGTCTCCCTAAGAGAGAAGGGTAATCCAGACATGGACCCCTTGCTCTCTGTGCCTAGGGAATCCAGCTGCACCCTCCTGACGAGGCCCAGCTAGGCTGAAACGTATGTTGGGGGTTAGCTGGTGTTCCCGTGCAGGGGGAACTTGCCTGTCATTTTGGAACTGGACCGTCCTTTGGGTGGGATTAGTCTAATATGTACATGGAAATTTCTCCTCTGTAATGGCACTAGAAAGCTAAAACATGATGCTTCTTAGCGGTGACTAGCCGTAGGACAGGCCATTGTGCTGTTGTTTGTCCTCAGAAGCCTCTCACATTTTGTATGCTGATTTGAATGAAAACCAGTTTGAAGAGAGGTCATAGATATGAAAAAAAGTTTCCTTTAAGCAGGATGTAAGGATTTGTATGCATAGGATAAAATGACAGAGGATGTGCAGACTAGAAGGACTCCTGTATGGAGGATATAATAATTTTTGCATGCAGGACAGAATGTTTAGGGATGTGAAGAAAATGACTCCTATATACAACATATATTTTTTGGTGCAAAGTAGAATGGGTAGGGTTCTGCAGGATACAATGGTCACGGGATGTGCAGGACAGAATGATTAGGAATATGTAGGACATAATGGTTTGTGCTTGCAGGATGGATTGGTTGGTATGTGGAGGACCATTGTCTCCTATGTGCAGTATTAATCCTCCCATAAGAAGAGATGGGTGAAAAGTCCTGTTTTTTAATTTCTGTGGGCATTCTAATGGAAAAACACAATTTGTTGATTTTCCTTAGAGAATTCCCACAAATGGAAAATACATCAAATTTCCACCTTTTTCCGAGAACATGTTTCTGCATATGCTTTCTATAGCCATGAGAATTCCCGCTGTAATGCTACTGCTGCTGAATGCTGAAGTGGAGATAACCTCATATGAAGAGTGTTAGGAGGCTGAGTCCTCCAGCATCATTAGCCTCAAAAAACTGTTAGCAGGCAGAGTCCCTTTGCTCTTTGCCCACTAAACTCACCACTTGCCTGTACAACTCTGTCACAGCCATTCTTAAAAATGAACTGCAATTTGGTTTATGCCAGTGGGGTGTGACAGATGACTAGTGTTGGTGGTAGGCCCAACAATGGCTGTGGGTACTCTATGACTCTAACGTCAGCTAACTCAGAGTCATCCTCCTCCATGCTTTGCATTTCCAGCAGCAGGAGACATGTGTGTTACTGTTAATAAGGAAAATGTTCCACTGCCTGAGGCATCTACAACTACTATTATGTGCCCCAGTCCACTGCACCACTTTAAATAATGGTTCAATGGCTATATTTATTGCACCTCTGACATGCTGCTGGTGTGTCTCCCACTCAAAACTGTGGTGGAATTAGGGTTGCCACCTTTTGTTCAAAAAAATACCAGCTAAGGCATTCCCTCCATAGACTTAAAACTGGAAAGAATCCAATTTTTTACCGGCCTGCCGGTAAAATACCGGCTCGGTGGCAACCCTAGGTGGAATATCAATGAGGACGTGACTTGATGTGATCCTGCTCTTTCTCCTGAAACAACTAATGGCAACATGTTTAGTTTTTGGATTGTTAGTGAAATATCTCCATAATGGAGACTTCAAATATCTAGGGGTTCCTGAATGACTGCTACTATTATTTCAGGGGCTAGATGCTGCTGTAGTAGATGTCAGTGCTGCTGCACTTCAAAAGACAGCAGAAGCACTCCAATTTAGGGTGATAAATATTCACCTGTGTTGCTGCTTAATCAATAATAGGGAGTGTGACTGGATGAGGCTAGGACTTGGAAGAGGTGATGATAATGACTGAAATAGATTGCTGGACTTAGTTCCTTTCTCCCTTCATACCCACATCCAGCAAACAACTGGTAGTGGCTACCACCAATACTCCTATCAAACAACTCTAGCTCCTGAAATTTGCCTGTTTGTTTACTGTAGCTAACATCAAAAATGAACATGCTGTCTCTCTCTCTTTCTCTCTCTCTCTCTCGTTTTCTTTTTTTCTCTCCCTCTCTCTCAAGCACAGACTGATAACACTTTAGCATGGCAGGAATACATGTGGGAAACTCTCTATGTTGGGGAAAAACATTATACTAACTGACTTCAATGCAGTGAAAAAAAGCAGGAAAAAAGAAATGTTGCTGTTATTCTCACAGATGGTGGAAGTTTTGAGGGGAAAAGTTTCACCTATCCCTACCCATAAGTCTGAGTTGTCCTGGGATGGTTCTGGTACATCAGAGACTGTCCCACAGTCTTGCCTAAATATTTCAGATTTCTGTCATGTCAGTACACAATGCTGGAATTCGCTGCCTATGTACATAGGGAGAACTTTTTTTAAAAGTACTAACCTTGGAGGTTGGTTGTGATGTGCTGCCACTCTTTCTTTGAATGGTGTCCCCATTTTTGTTTTAAAATTATGGAAATTTTATTCAGGTTAGAATGCCACATATGCTAGGGACACACACACACACACACACACACACACTGTAATCTGTTAGCCAGATATGGTTGTGTGAATGTGTATGCAAAGGAACATCTACAAAAAAAATATGTTAAACAAAAGTGTTCGTATTAAGGTACAGAGGTAGTGTGGGCCTCCTTGAACACTGGGCCTGGGTACAGGTGCTCCCCCTGTACTTATGCCAATACACATATGTGCAGGACAGAATAGCTACCATATGCAGGATAAAATGGCTCCTAAACGCATAATAGAATTATTTGTATATGAAGTATAACATGGTTATAGAATTGTTAGGTAAGTTTGTGCAGGACATAATGGTTTGTCTCTGCAGGATACAATTGTTAAGAGAGTCCGGATACAATTATCAGGATGTGCGCAGATCTTACAGATTAGTGTGCGTGAACTAAGGCCACATAAAAAAGGACTTATTAGCTTTGCAAGGCCTCCCTTCAGTGGCAGCCTCCACCCTAAAGCTCCTGTTTTGTTCTTTAAGTCTGCTTCAGAATGGTCCAGCTTTCTGTCATCACTGACATATGTCCAGGGAAGGTTTTGTCATCTGTAGACATAAAGGATGCTTAGCTGCATATTCCTATCCATACAGATCAGTGTTTCCTGCTGTTTGCTTTTCTAGACCATCCTTTTTTAGTTCATCACTCTTCCCTTTGGGTTGGTCTCTGCTCTGCAAGTCTTTACAAAGGTCATGACAGCATTGGCAGCTCACATCTGTTGTCTAGAGATCTTTTTAACTCCCTATCTGGATGACCTCTTGCTAAAGGCTCCTTTAGTGGGGACTCTGTGCCTTCAGATTCTGTTGCGCGTCTGTTCTGGAACAGCATGGTTACTTGGATTTTTTTTAAATTTGAAGAAATTTTCTCTGGTTCTCTCCCAAGTACTTCTTTTTCTTGGTATGAGATTAGGCACCCTTCTGGGGGGGGGGGGTCTTCCTGTTCGAAGACAAACTTCTCTTTACCTCACCCGAGGAGATGCACTAAGGGGAGATAAGGAGCTAGGGTAGCAATAGCATGGTGAAGTGGTGTTGATGGCATCTCGACAGCATGTACTAAGGTGTCTTCACCAAAATATCCCTGTAAATCTGCCACCAATCCTAATACTACACAATAAGCAAACATCACCATGAATCTGCTATGCCTTCAACAGGTTTACTATTTTATTTGACAATGGCTCACTTGCATAAGGAAATGTAGGTTAATGAGCCATTCTCGTATTCAGGTGGGTGTGTTTATATGATAATATGCAACTTCACCACACTAATCTCCAACAGCTGCCTTTGCTGTTGGAGTTCAAAGTCTACCTGAGGCATTTGTCAAACACTACTGTGTTAATATGCTGGCTTCACCTGAAGCCAGTTTTGGTCAGAAGGTCCTACAGGCCTTTGTGCCTGAGGAGCTGTCTTCCTTGTTTTTCTTTCTCAATCACCAGTTGTTTCCTGTTCCCTGATTTGATGTCTTGGCATCCCTTGACAACAGAGGTTCATGTTGTTTGAGTTAATCTGTTAGAACTGGTCTGTGCACCCGCCCACACACACACACTTTTTTAATAATGAACTATATGGCAGAGCTTGAGTCATAGAGTACTGCTCTCCATAGTAAGTGATAAGAGGAGCACAACCTGGTCGCAGTGGAAGAATATTGTATTTTGATGTAAAAAGAATTGCTCATTGCACACTCCTCTGGCACATAAAGTGTTAATGTAAAAAAGAAAATAAGTTTGAGGTATAGTAATATTTGAATGAAAAAGCTTCGAGCAGGGGAGTGCCTTCTTCAGCCAAAAAAAAGCACTTTAACATATATCCTAAATAATAATTTGCTTTTTGTCAGGATGCAGTCATGAGCAGTAGAGACTGGGGGCGTTCAGGCAGTCTCTACTGCGCATGATTGCATCTCATGAGTGAGGCGATGAAAGACTGCATCGCGTGGAGCAGTGATAGCGGCCTCTTAACCCTTTGAGTGCCAAAGGGGTATGCAACGCATTGCAAAGCAATGCGTTGCATACCCCTCTTGCACTCAAAGGGTTGAGATTACCTGGACCTTGGCCCGTATACACAGGCTTTTACACTAGTATATATTATATATATATATATATATATATATATATTAAAAAAAAAAAATAAAAAAAAATAAAGTGTATATTACTCCTTTAATTTCAACTTCTGCTTGAGTGTACAATAAAATCTAATATATTTTCACGAGAGCCAGACCCTCACCATTAGTGATGAAGCACTGTGTGCTGTCTAAAGCCACAGATCAGGAGTTTATGTAATGGACTATAGTACAAGCAGCTCTCTGTACAGGATGCGGCTATGACTAACGGGTCCCAAGCAGGGCATAGGAAGGACAGGCTAGTCTAATCTCCCTCATCTGAGCTGCAGCCTAAAGTAAACCCAGAAGAAATGGGCTGTATAATTCCAGGCCGGTCACTGCAGAACAGTGCAGCTCTGTGCTCAGGGCTACGTGCCGCAGTGTGTCTGGGGACCTGGAACTTTACAAACTGAGGTTCATCAAAGGCCTGTTGATTTGGGAGGGCAATGTTTTTTTCAAATCAAAATGTTAGTTTTAAATAAAAAAAACGAAACTCAACCATTAAACCGTCAACTGGAAACACTGAGGCTGATGTACTAAGGATAACTGGACCCATGCTGGGGTAAACCAAGAGTCTTTCATGGGACAAATAAAAATTCCCATTGATTTAAATTATTTAACTCCTTGAATGCTAAAGAGGTCTCCAGGACATTGCTAAGATTTCTCTAGCATTCAAGGGGTTATAAGAAATCTCTACAACGTGTTGGGGACCTCTGTAACATTCAGAAGGTGAAAACACCTCTCTGGCATTGATGGGGTTAAAAATATCAACAAAGAAATCATCAAAAGGAAACACAGAATTGGTACAATATTAGGGCAAACCAACTGCACCATTAACCCTTTAAGGACTAGATGGGTATGCAACACATTGCATAGCAATGCGTTTGTCCTTAAAGGGTGAAGAAAGGGTGTTGGTGGGGGGGTGTATTGTTGCACAAAATCAGCAGGATGGTTGTAGAGGTGACTATACACAGTACCACTGCTTTCATTTGTACACAAGATATCACTGAAATGCGTTGTTGGCAATGATATGTGAGTTGTAGAATTGAAAGTGGATTTCATTAACAGCTGTACGTTCTCCTGCACAAAGCACTTAGAGGGAGATTTATAAAAAACGTTCCTTGAACCATTTAACCCTTTGAATGCCAGAGGGGTACGGAAAGCATTGCAGAGCAATGCGTTCCATACCCCTCTGGCACTGAAAGGGTTAAAGAACTGTCCTTAAAGCGTGGCAAGTGAAGATAACGTCAGGTCTGATTTATAAATGTTTTAAACAAGTTTTTATAAATATGGCATTACTATGAATATTTTAACGCCTGAAACGCTTAAGAACAACCCACACATGGTGTTAAAATTCTAGCGATAATATTGTCGCAAATCTATCGCAAAGTGCGGCAATTCTTTATAAATTCGCTGAGCCAATATTTTCCTTCTCCCTAACACCAGTTTTCCTCAACCTCTACCAGTTGGCGTTACATGCAAGAAAAACGATGTTACACAGTTTATAAATAATGAAATGCATTTTAACTCCACTTTAAAGACAGCGCCATTTATATAAATCTCCCCCTTAGTCACTTCTGGCACTCTTTGCACTGCAAGTGTAACTAATACAATGGGGGAAATGCACTAAGGCGCGATAAAGAGGTGATAAAACGGAAACGACTTCTCCAGTGATATCACTTCTTCAGCTCCTATGTTATTCTATGGAGCCAGTTCACTTAGTGTATAGGCTCTATAGAATAACATAGGAACAGGAGAATGGATATCACTGGAGAAGTCATCTCCACTTTATCACCTCTTTATCACGCTTTAGTGCATAATCCCTGCTGTATCTTGGTACTCAGTAGGTTAAGTCTCATCTTAAGTAGTCAGTCTCCCTAATTCACTCTCCCCTATTAGACAATAATGGAATTTTAAACCTTTAATATAATTACAGTAATTTAGGAATGACACGCAGTTCATTCTAGATGGGATTGTGACATTCCGTACCTTCTTGGGAATTAGCGGGGTGGATGACATTGAAACACAAGGCATGTTGGTATGAGCTGAAAACCTGTTAATTAGGCATGGGAGAAAGAGTGAAAAAATCATATTGGGCTGTATAAAAAGGTACAGTTTTGGGTTAAGCTAAATTTTCCATAAGGTAATGAATACCCCAAACACCCACTGATTTAAATGTCACTTAACCCCTTGAATACAAGAGAGGTCTCCAATGCATTATTGTAGACCTCTCTAGTAGTCAAAGGGTTAAAACCTCTTTTAAATCAATAGGGATTATCTATTTTTCTCCTTATGATACAGTTGATTTGCTCCAGAATTGCTTATATCATCCTGTAGTGTGCCCTAAGGCAGAGATATCAGGTGATGGGTTTCCAGCTGTGGGGAGTACAATTTCCATCATTTTCACATAATGGGAGTTGTAGTACCTAATCAGCTAGTGGCCCACCAATTAGCTACCCCTGCACTACAGGGTTAACTGCTTCTCCGTGGGCTGAATTCATTAAAAGCTAGAAATAACCAGTATGCTATTTTTGCTGCTATTCATTTCTGCAAAATATATACATGGTGGTTACAAGGTCCAGCAAACTGAAATAGCATATGTAACATAAACATGGAACGTAAAACCAGCCTTTATGTGGATGATATGCAGTACAGAAGCATCATACACATATATGGAGGACTCTCTGCTTGTAATCTGTGGTGCACAAGTCGAATTACTTTTAACCCTTTGAGTGACAGAGGGCTACTGAATGCGTTGCAAAGCACTCAAAGGGTTAATAAAACAGTACTCAAGGGCAAGAGATCATTTTTAAAAACGACAACTTTCTTACTCAATAAGTCAACCCTTTGAATGTCAGAGGGGTACGCAATGCATTGCAAACCCCACAGGCACTCAAAGGGTTAAAACAATGTGCAGCTCATCCTGAGGGGGTACATAAATTACTGCCACAGCGATCCTCTAATCAAACTTACTCATTTCAAGCCATACTGGGCTTTTAATCATAGACTCAAAGTATAACACACAGGACCACAATAAAGTATGGATATATCATCCATGTTAGTGTCAGCCCAAATAACTGCACAGTGCATGTTACAAGCTCCCAGTACAGACAGGTGTATAGAATGAAACATAAGGAACATCCCAAAATGCTTAAAGAAAAATGTCTAAGAAAAGGACAGAGCCCATCCCCAGAAATGTCAATAGATGCAACTGATGCCTCAATCAGAATTGAGTCCATCAGGGATACTAGTTATCAATCTAAAAATCCAGTGGGCCTCTCTTCTGTTTAGGAGTCTCTGGTCATTGCCACCTCTAGGGGGCACCCTGACCCTTTCAATGCACACAAAAGTAACCAATATCCCCTGCATTGCTTTTCAATATTCTACCACTCCACTAGTGAATCCTTACATTTATTTTTTTTTTTTTGTGAAAGTATTTTACCAGGAAGAATACACTGAAATTGTCTCTTGTTTTCAAGTATGATTTCTTTTCAATCTGCATGGAATACATGAAGTGTCTCCCACCAGTCCAGTGACTGGTGGGGAACGTTAGGAGTTGTAGTCTGAAAGCAGCTGAACGACCTCATGTAGCCCACCACTGCTTTACAGACACTCAGCCTTGTTGCACGGTAGCCACAGAACCACACATTCTGACCCCAGCCTTGCCCCACTGCACTGGTATCAATTAAATCACACACACTAACCCCCAACCCCAACCCAGCCTTATCCATATACTAACCTCCCCAGTTTTATCTCACTGTAGCCATAGAACCATGTATGGTGACCTCCCAGCCTTGTCCCAATGCACTGGTATAGCCAGAGCCACACATATTGAAACTAACCTCCCTTATCCCACTCTCACAAGAACTGGCAATGTTACTGCAGGACATTTCTTGGGGTTAGAGAAAAGGCAGAAACTTTAGGAAGTTTCTAGGCATGAAAATTTTCAAGGAAACATTTTTTAACTTTTTACCCATCCTTAAATGAGGAGGATAAATTTGTGTGATTATAATGGAAACTGCACTCATATAGCTCTTGATGAGATCCACTCAGGAGCAAAAATGTAATTGTTCAACATTTCAGCCTCAACTTAGGCAAATATCATTATATTTATAATATCTGTGTGTGTATACTGAAGTGACTAAGGGGAATGCATAAATAGGCTTATGCATGTAAAAAAAGAACAAAGGACCACTTTGGCACACTGCTCGTCTAAAGCCTATGAACACATGACCACTTTGCTGTGTATGCGCCAAGAGGAGATAAAATTTGTGTGAGTTTATACTCTTTGCCAATGTACAAGCTATGTATGAACTGGGCACTAATTAAATCATCTCGGTATTCTTCCTTTTCCTTATGCATGCTATTGGGGTGGAGTTATGGGTTTGTTCACAAGAAGTTGCTGGCAGGCGGAATTGTGCACCAATATGTACTACATTTGCATAAGTTATCCTTTAGAGAATATATATATATATATATATATATATATATATACATATTCACACAGCTCATGTACTGTGAAAGCATTGCTTACATCTCCCTCACTGTGCCTGAAACATTCTGTCTACAGCGCTGGATAAAATATTTACAGAACTATATAAGGATATAGATATTATTACTCTTTTATACCGATTCAGGAAAGACCTGAGTTGGAGCAATTCATAGGTGAAAGAGAGATAGCATTAAAAATGGAAAACTTTAAACCTGCTGGCTGACACTTGCTGAGCACATTATAAAAAGTTAAATGGTACACAAATAAAGTATGCACTCAGAACAGACAAGTGGCTCCTATATATAATCATGATGTAATTAACTACTTAGTATAAACATTATCATGCCTGAGGAATCTGTCATATGCCCACTTTAGATCACTGTAGTAAACTTGAGAGTTATGAATTTCCAAATTTGATACTTGGCAATGTTCTCACTGACTGCTCTACTGAAAGGGGCAGTGGATTCACGGAACAGCTATCCTGCAAAATAGACATTAACCCCTTAAGTACCAGAGGAGTATGTAATTTGCATACCCCTCTCATCTTTAAAGGGATAGTAATACTTTGTTTTATCTTTATTTTATTTTGTAAGCATTAAAAAAAACATGAAGAACGATATAAGCCTTACATCTAGCTGTCAGATTTGGAATCCGGTCTGCGGACCGGCTATGGCTCTACAGCAGAGCCGAGATTGAGAGATATAAGAAGAACTACTTCATTCTAATAGTCTACAAAGTGTGTCTGGTTTGCAAGCACACTTTTTAGACCCTTCCAATGAAATAGTTATTTTTATATCTTACGATCTCGGCTCTGCTGAAGAGCCACCGGCTGATATGCGGACCGGATTCCAAATCTGACAGCTAGATGGTAGACTTGATCGTTTTGGTCTGTGAGGGGAAACTTTGCTTGTGAATATCTCTGAGAGATAAAAAGTATCATTATCCATTTAAGGGATTACAAATTCTAACCATTAATAATATAGTCCCACTTACCTTCATTTGGTATGATCACTATGAAGTAATTCTCTGGGGACTGGCTAACCATAATAGGACCCCTGGACCTGAGGAGCTCTGGGAAAGTGGGCCTGACGGGGCCTGGAGGGATTGCGGATATGGTTTATGGCATAGTCCGAAAGTAAGATTTAGCCTGATGTGATGACTGCAGCAATTGTGGGATTACCTGTACCCATTTTGTATTGCATAACAAGAGTGTAGTGCTTCCCACCTGCCCCTTGGGTTGTTGCGATGGCTTGTGCATTGCGGTATGGACATACTATTGCACATGGTGGGGCCTGGTGGTGGTAGCTTTCATGGTGGGGCCTGGTGGTAGTAGCTTTCTGGTGCCCCCCACCCCCCGCTTGGGGGGTGAGTGCAGTTTACGTTGGTTCATTCTGTTACTTATGTCACAGCATGGAGGGGTGCTTGATGGCTGAAGTATGGTCATTGTAATTCAGGTCCCGAGTCATGGGGTACGGCTGTTGGGCTATCACTTGCCACATCCATAGTTTAGATTCAGATGGTGGCATGGCCCTCAGTCAGGTAATCCTTAATGTAACATGGGTTATTTGAGATGTTTTATGATAGATTAGTGCATGACTCATGCATCACAAGCACTAAGGAAATGTTAATTTCTTCTGACTGTAATGTGTTTTGTTACAGAAGTTTTGCTTAAGTTTGTTATTTATGTAAATAAATATGATGTGGCCTTTTCAACCTACCCAAGGTCTCGGAGTCTTTACTTGTGGGGGGGTGAGTCTAGAGGAAGATGGGGAGTGTAGTTGTGGGGAATGGACTGGACGGTGCCCCAGACACAAATCTTAATTTAGGATTGGATATCATGTTTACTGAGGTGGACAGAATTCTTTCCTCCAGGACTCCAGGATGCCAAACGTCTCCTACTGAAGGATTCCTAAGAACACTTCAGATGGAGGGGTTCTGTGTGCTTAACCCTTTGAGTGGTAGAGAGGTATCCAACACTTTGCAATTCAGAGGGTTAAGTTCTGCAAAAAGAATCCTGTCTGCCCCTTGCTTGCAAAAATAATCCTGTCTGACATGATGTCCAATAAAAGATTAATTTGAGGCAGTGGTTCTCAATCCTCTTTTGTTTGTGGCACCTCTAACACACAATCTAGAACATTCGGGGCACCCCTAACATATTTAATGTACTTTATCAAGGGCATAAGAAGGGTACAATACATAAATAATAACAAAACTAAACATATTGTGCATAACAATTTCTATAAATCTTTATTTAAAAGTCTATTTTTGTTAGTCTTCATAGAAAACATGGGGCACCCTAAGTTGATGTTCATGGCACACCAAAGTGCCATGGCACCCTAGTTGAGAATCACTGATTTGGGGGAACCAATGCACATATAATTTTATGCCAAGATTAAGCAGAAGTTTATTTGATATTCCTTTAAGGGACCCTATATGTTAACTCACAAGTTGTTCTTATGTAAAAGTTAAAGGTTATAATGTTAACAGAAACGTAGTAAAAGCTTCCCTGCCTTGATAGAACGTTACATATGAGATGTTACATGTGCTGTTTTTCAGTAGACTAGAAGAAGCAATTTTACAATGTGCTCTGCTCTTCCTGGTCAGAAAGCTGCATTCTACTAAGTAAACTACGACAGAAAGCAAGGATTGCAAAGGAAAACTGCTTCCCCCATGGACCAGAGGGGTCTGCAGCACTTTACTTTGCAATGCGTTTCAAGCCTCACACAAAATCATGTATGATATGGGAAATATTTACATATATATATCTATTTAATCTATCTTTCAAAACTTGTCTTTTAATATTAGTGTTCTCCGCAATGCATTGCATACTCCTCTGGCACTCAAAGGGTTAATCCCTTGAATCCTAGAGATGTATACAATGCATTACTTTACTTTTGTACTCAAGCATTCAATGGATTAAACAATCACCTAGATTCATAGCTACCTTAAAGTACAACTAATGATCAGTGAAAATGACAGGGGGGGGATTGTGTTTAACCCTTTGAGAGCTAGAAGGATGTACAACGCATTCTCTCTCAATGTGTTGTGTGCTCTCTTTGGCATTCAAAGGTTTAAGTGTAGCCAAAGGGTTAATAAGGGCCAGACGTTGACCTTTAGAGGGAAGGAATGAGCTAAGTCAGTATTTGTCCCACTTACACTCTCCCCATTGTTATAAGGACGAGGTGTGCGTCTGTGTCCAAGAGTCTGACATACAGCTGTGAATGGGAGCCGTGGGCCGAAGGGAAATGTTGACTCTCGCAGCTCTCTGTATGTCACTTGTGTGACTGGGCCAGGCCCATATTGTTCTCTCAGTCGTGGGAAATGGAAGGAGGAATGGACAGAAGTCAGAGATACAGGAGTGGAAAGGTCAAGCACATTGCTTCTAACAAGTGAGTGGTAATAGGGCACAGAGAGGTCTGATCAGGAAATGTTGAGGGAGATAGACACAATCAGTGTGGATATGCCCATACAATTACCTGGAAAAAGCCCCACTCATTTGATAGCAATTACTAGAAAGAGGTGAAGGCAGGCTCACTAACAGAAGTCAGGTGGACACATCAAAATATTGTTTCAGTAGGGAGAATGTATGAATTTTCCAGTGCAGCTTCACTACAGGGTATGAGCACTATGGGTTAACCTATATCTCCAGTGGCTGTACTTCAGGTTATGTACTACACGGTATGAGCACTATGGGTTAGCCTTTATTTCTAGTGGCTGTACTTGAGGTTATGCACTACAGGGTAGGTACACAATGGCATTATCTTCTAATGCAAGTAACTGCACTTCAGGGTATGTACTACACAGTATGAACATTATGGCATTATCTTATAGGAAAGTAACTGCACTTCAGGTTATGCATTACAGGATATTAGGATTGTGACCATCGACTGCACTTTGGGTTTTTCACTACGGGGTATGAGCACTATGGCATTAGCCTCTAACACTGTTGACTGCACTTTGGGGTATTCCCTACAGGTTATGAGCACTATGGTTTTAACCTCTAACACCAGCTACTGCAGGGTATGTGCACTGTTCTGTTAGCCTATAACATAGGGATAGCCAGCCCTGGATGGATCTCAAGAGCTACAAACAGTGCATGTTTTCAGGACATCACAGCTGAAACACAGGTGGACTAATTAGTCTCTCAGTCTCGTTAATTGTTCCACCTGTGCTCATTCTGGAATAGCCAGAAAACATGCATTATTGGTAGCTCTTGAGGACTATGGTTACCTACCCCTGCTCTAATGCCGGTGGCTGCTCTTCATGGTATGCAGTACAGCATGTGACCACAATAGCAGAGACTGGTGGACAGTCTCCTCCATCATTATGAATCCAAAAAGAGAGAAAGTTTATCAGGCGCCTGGTGGGTAGGCAAGGATCTCAAGGTTCCACCATGGGAGATCTTGCTTGCTGGTGTTCTGCTGTGGGTATCACCTACGCCACCCACGTCACAATATCTAGATAGTCATGAAGAGAGAAGACAAACAGAGCAAAGCAGACCTCTAAGAGTAGTAATGGCAATTACACAATATAGGCACCCTCCTTCCTCAAGTAGTCTACTCACATGTGCATGAGGTTGTACCTGCCACCCAGTATGAACAGCATGCACTGGAACATATAAATCATAGCAGGCTGGGATATATTGTAAATTGTAGTTCTCCAGTGGAAAGACTGTATATATGGAATATAAGGACTGCATACTTTAAGAGAGGACCAAAGAAGGGAACCTTTAATGGCACAATATCTTAAAAAGTATAGAAATGAGAGTAGACCCTTATATATATCCTATATAATAATTTGTTAGGATGTTTGTCAGAAGCCATCATGCACAGTAGAGACTGTGCGCGTTTGGGCAGACTCTCCTGCGCATGACTGCTTCGCGTGAGTGAGGCGACGCAAGACTTCATCACGTGGAGCAGTGAGATAGCGGCTGCTTGACATTACCCGGACCTTGGCCCATGTACGTGGGCTTTTACACTAGTATAGTACAAAGGACTGGGCAAAAGGTTATTCATATATATCAATTTAAAAATAAATATTATGAGGCATGTTATAAATGGTAATACATCACAATGAATATTTGCCTAATATATTATATTATTGACATTACTACCCTTAGAGGTCTGCTTTGCTCTGTTTGTCTTCTTTCTTTCATCCATCATTATGACTTTAATGTCTGCAGGCCCCATAATGCTAGCCCCATAACATGCACAAGGAAATGTCGTACAGACACTACATTTCCTCTATGCCTTGTTTAGTACATAGTGTTAAACAAGGCACAGAGGATAGGAGCAACCCAAAACTCACAGACTGCCCCATTATCTTCACCTCAGTGCAAGCGGCATTAACCCTTTGAGTGCCAGAGAGGTTGGTTGGGTACCTTTCTGACAGTCAAACGGGTTAAAGGGAGGAATGTCATATTTAGCTTAGTAAATTGTTGTTAGACTGGTGAAAGGACAATATATCTATAAATTGCTTTCCTTTGAAGATGTTAGTCACAATCAGTCTGAGATGTCATGGAAGCAGACATGACAGTTGCTAGCAGGACCACAGGACCTCAGATTCTGTTTACTGCACATGGTAATATCAATTATTTCAAGACTGGGGGTTGCAATGCTTCCCAGTGCATTGCATACTCCTCTCCTATAAAGTTTAAGTAAGCTCATGCTTTCTATTTGTTTCAATCTGACAAACAAACTGTCAGTAACTGTAATGTCTGCCTGATATAACATATAACATCTGATATAACATATAAGGCTTATTGAAGTTGTTATCACTTGATCAAAGGAGCAAGGACAAAATTCTTGACTATTAGTAAGGTAAATGGTGTATTAGTGAAATAAAATGCCTGACGCTAGCCATGCCTGAGCCTGGACTATAAAGTCTATGTACCCCTGATCTCCCTAGAAATCCATTGGATTTACCCTGAGATGGTCTGGGTCTCAGTGGCCTTATGAACTACTCTGCCCACTGCAGGCTTTTGTCCTCCACATAAGAATATGCGGCTGGACAGGAGACGTTTGATAATAAAAAATGTGGGCCTGGCAGCTCAGCCAATGCCCCTGTCTAGGGTTAGCAATATCACCAGATCATTCAGCAGGAAAAGTGAATACAGCTGGAGGATATGAATATTACACTGTTGTATATTTTACTATATTTTATTTTATATATAATGTGCTGGTATCAGGTATCCACTCCAACTATGTGCCTAGGCAGAAAAAAACACTGTGTAGAAACAACAAGCTAGCTAGAAAGATAATTGACTCCTGTTGTGAGCACTGCATCCTTCTAAGACTTGTCTAAAGATCTTCAGCATGACTTGTATGGGGGGGGGGCTCTGATTGGAGATTAAAGCACAGTTCTTGATTGGTTCCCTGTTCCTGTCCCTGACTGGTCCCCAGGGCTTTTCATGATTGGACAATTATGTCCCAAGCCCTAATTTGAATATGTGCACAAAGACAACAACATAGTTCAACAACAAAGGCAACACAGAAGACACCAGAACTCCTCTATTACCTCTAAAGAGCACCTGTGGGAAGTTAATCAGCAAACACTTTTTTTCTCTGGCATCATAATCTGACTTACCATGTTCACATCCTATATAATAATTCGCTAAGTTGTGTGTAACGCCCGACATGCGCAGTAGACACTGCTGCGCGAGCGGCAGTCATGCGCAGTACAGACTGCCCGCGCCGCGGCTGATACAGAGCTGGGTGCTCCGAAGGAGCGTCCAGCTCTGTATCAGTAGTGGCGCGGGCAGTCTCTGCCGCGCATGACTGCCCCGCGACCGGCTGCCACAGGCACTGTGGCCCGTGTAACGGGCTGTTCAACTAGTTTGATATATATTTTGTTGTTATAAGTTAAATGCTCCCTAGGATTCTTGTTAGCTTCATCTCTCCCCATGACTGTTCAAACTGCATCCACATCTCCCCCTTTCCCCTCCCCATCACACCTGTCTGCTCGTGCACTCTTCTCCAGATTTTAACCCCTTCTCCCCCTGCAACTTCTGTTATAAAACATCAGTATAAGTCCCACTCCCATATGTCTGCCCTTTATCTTATCCTGCTGCTTGCTGCAGGGGATATTGCTCCCAATCTCGGCCCAAACACCATACCCACCTGCAATCAATCCTGGCTTACTATGTCCTCCCACCACTCCTTGAAGGGTTCCAACTCCTCAAATCTCATAAGCATTCCACTTCTTTCACCCTCCTTTCTCCACTTGTCCTGTGCTCTTTTGAACACCTGTTCCATAGTTAACAAAACAACCCCCATACACGATTGTTTCTGTGAGCAATCACTGCAGTTGTTTGCCTACGCAGGACACAGTGGTGGAGGCTGCACTCTCTTAAGAAGGGTTCTGTTTCTCAAACACCCATTGCTCTACTGGTCAGGGTGGTGGGGGGTAGGTCTTCTTTCCTCCCACTGCTGCTTCCAGACCCTCTCAATCCCACCATCTTTTCCATTTTCTACTTTTTAAGGACATGCAGCCCAGCTCTATTACCCTCTGTCTATGTGCATGGCTGTAATATAAAGGCCATCTGTTAACTCCTCTTCTCCTTCAAACTTTCTCTCAGATTTCAAATCCTGGATCTCTTTCTTTCTACTGACAATCCTCTCTTTATTCTGGGTGACTTTAACTGTCATATTGATGACCCCTCTCTCCCCTGGGCTTCAGGTCTTCTTTAGCTAACCTCCTCACTTGATCTCCGGAAGTTGACTGACTGTGCCACTCACAAAGCTGGCCACTGCCTGGATCTTCCTTCTTTCACAGTTTCCACATTCTCTCTATCAGACCACTATTTTACATCCTTCTTTCTCTCCAACTCTGCCCCTTCTCCCATCTGTCCCTCCAATATATTTATAAGGGAAACCTGCTAGCTTGATCTCCATGGGATAAGCACCTCACTTAACTCCAGCCTTTCCTGTATCTTGTCCATCTCTGACACAGAAATTCTTGTTAACTCCTACAACTCAATCCTATTATCTGCTATTGATTCCTTTGCCCCTCTGAAACTACATCGGAGTCGTCAAGTCAATCCATGACCCCGACTTAACTCCCACAAGAGCTTCCAAGGTTATTGCATTTGCTCTGTTGAATGTCTTTGGAGGAAGTCATGCTCACATGTAGTGCCAAGAGTAAGATTAATAATAGGCCCAGTTTTCCTTATCTGGGAAAATTTTTAACTTTGATATTTCCTCTGCTCATGTGTACATGGGATATTTGAATTAGCTACAACATTGCCTTAGTGTGCCTTCATTGCTTTGTTAGGGTCTGTCAAGTCACAGCTCTTTTATTTAGTTTTCAGTCTTGCTAAAAGTCTGCCCCCTAACCCCCTTAAAGACCACTGCAAAGTCTACCACCAGCCCAAAGATCTTAGCTTTAAGTGCTTTAAGTCCACCACACAGTCTCCCACTTGCCCAAAGACCTGATATCAGCTTTGCCGGTCAGTCTGCGTAAAGACCCCTGCTTTGCATAAAGATCACTGTGCAGTTTGTCACCTGCCCAAAGATACCTCATATTTGCTGGAAGACCAACCATCACACAATCTCCAATCTTTACAAAGACCTCAGCTTTGTCTAAAGCCCTCCACACAGTCTGCCACCTGCCATAAGACCTCAGCTGTGCTCAAAGACCACTACATAGTGTGCCACTTGCCCAGAGACCTCAGCCTTGCTCAAAGACTACTGCTTAGTCTATTGCCTGCCTAAACATATCAGCTTTACTCAAATATCTTCTCTAAGTTTACGCTGTCACCTCTACCTTACCCTCTGTTGTCTTCACTGTGACTACTACTACTGCTACTACTACTACAGACATTTATCATTGATTCACACTACTCTGTGCTTCCTTTGTTCATCACTCTCTAATCCCTAGCCACTCTTCCCTCTGAATGTAATTGCTAATGCTATCTTTCTGTAATCTAGCGTTTTAGGGAGTGTCTTCAATCCCAGTCAGCTTTCTTTCCTGGTATTGTTTATTGGAGTCTGATGACTTCATTCTCCAGTGCAGCTACCTCTGTGGAGAATATGGGCACTGGTCACTGGTTTCCCTACCCTGGGTAGGATACTTATCCTATAGAGCCTCATCAATTTGAGGGCAGGCTCGTTCCTAGTTGAGCGTCTCTGACTAGCTTTTTTGCATATGCAAATTGCCCTTGGGACTAGTCACCCTAAGGGTAAAAGGGTAATCCAGACGTGGACCCCTTGCTCACAGTGCTTAGAGAGATCAGCTACACCTCACTGACGAGGCCCAACAAGGCTGAAACGTACGTCTGGGGTTGGCTGCTTCTCTTGTTCAGAGAGGAATTGCCTGGCACTTCGTTGCTGGACTGCCTTTTAGCAGGATCAGTATGATGTGCTTCAGGATATTTCCTCTCTGTGGAAAGCACTAGTGAGCTAAAAGAGATTGCACCCTGGGTAGGATACTTATCCTATAGAGCCTCATCAATTTGAGGGCAGGCTCGTTCCTAGATGAGTGTCTCTGACTAGCTTTTTTGCATATGCAAATTGCCCGTGGGACTAGTCACCCTAAGGGTAAAAGGGTAATCCAGAGGTGGACCCCTTGCTCACAGTGCTTAGAGAGATCAGCTGCACCTCACTGACGAGGCCCAACAAGGCCGAAACGTACGTCTGGGGTTGGCTGCTTCTCTTGTTCAGAGAGGAATTGCCTGGCACTTCGTGGCTGGACTGCCTTTTGGCAGGATCAGTATGATGTGCTTCAGGATATTTCCTCTCTGTGGAAAGCACTAGTGAGCTAAAAGAGATTGCACCCTGGGTAGGATACTTATCCTATACAGCCTCATCAATTTGAGGGCAGGCTCGTTCTTAGTTGAGCGTCTTTGACTAGCTTTTTTGCATATGCAAATTGCCCTTGGGACTAGTCACCCTAAGGGTAAAAGGGTAATCCAGACGTGGACCCCTTGCTCACAGTGCTTAGAGAGATCAGCTGCACCTCACTGACAAGGCCCAACAAGGCCGAAACGTACGTCTGGGGTTGGCTGCTTCTCTTGTTCAGAGAGGAATTGCCTGGCACTTCGTGGCTGGACTGCCTTTTGGCAGGATCAGTATGATGTGCTTCAGGATATTTCCTCTCTGTGGAAAGCACTAGTGAGCTAAAAGAGATTGCACCCTGGGTAGGATACTTATCCTATAGAGCCTCATCAATTTGAGGGCAGGCTCGTTCCTAGTTGAGCGTCTCTGACTAGCTTTTTTGCATTTCCCTACCAGTCTTGTCAGCATCACCTCTTGGTGACAGTGCTTCTAGTCAAGAATATTACATTATTTATTCTCTCTCTATATATATATATATATATGCATGTTAATTACTCTGCCAGGGACGAAACTACAAGGGGTGCAAAGGGTGCAGTTGTGCCAAGGCCCAGCATTCAAGAGAGCCCAATCTGTGTCAAGGTCTAGTAGGGTCTAGTTCTAAATCTTTGAAAATATTTTTGGTGTCAGAGTGCCCATAAAATAATTTGCATGGTAGGCCTCCAGTGACTGGTAAAGCACTACTCTTTGCTTGTCTTCTCTGATCTGATTACACCCAGTCTTCCAATCTATTGACTCCAGTACTTGTGCAGTCTCCAGTTATCTGCTACCTGCCATGCAAGCCCTGCCCTTTAAGAGCTACTAATCATTTCTCCTTATTACAGTGTTCAGGCCAGTTCCTGCTTTCAAGTAACATTATTGCTGGCCAGTACTTGGACTCTAAGTCAGCTCATATTTATCTCGGTAAAGTGTAGTACCATGTTAGCCATAGAAAAAGCAGGACTAGCAGAGTAAAAATGATACCTTTATTGGCCGAGGGCTCTAGGATGGAAGCTTTCAAGACAGACATAATAGGAAGTTGGAAAGATGTTACTGTCACTGTGTATCATTTTTACTCTACTATTATCCATATTTATATCCTCCTCCTCCATTATGTCCATCTCTCATCCTAGTTTGGCCAATCATCCCATGATATCTATATCATCATAGAAATATAGAACCACAGAAGAACCAACTGTCCCATCTAGTCTGCCCATTTCCCTTCTAGTTAGCTCTGTTTTAGACACAACCCCTTGTGCTAGAAGTCTATTCCCTGTCTCCATCACCCTTTCTGTAAAGTTGTATTTTTCTTATATTTTCCAACCTCCAATTTTAGACCATGTCCATCTTTT
The DNA here is from genome assembly GCA_037306005.1 of Rhinophrynus dorsalis. NCBI lineage: Eukaryota > Metazoa > Chordata > Amphibia > Anura > Rhinophrynidae > Rhinophrynus > Rhinophrynus dorsalis. The sequence goes on from CM074721.1 coordinate 469,251,641, forward strand.
ACTAGTATTTATTTTATTCTGAAAAATCGATTTCTACTAACTGTATTAATTTGAATTACAAAGTAGTGACCAAGGAAAAGTAGAAGATACGTTTGAAAAATCAGAGCTACTGGGAGATAGTATTTAAATGTTTTATTTTTAAACATTGTTAAAGCTGATTATAAAATTAGAAACATTTCAAATTAATTATGGGGTGGTTATTTTATCTCATAAAACTCTGAATGTAAAAGAGATTTGAAGAACTTTCTAGCATCCAAGGGTTAAAATCTGATGCTTGGTGTATGTTTCACCTGTAAAATAAACTCCCAAATAAAATCAGGACTGAATGCACTAGTATGTTTCTTCAGTCCATATTTATAAAAGCAAATTGGAGTTATTTTGGAATAAGCCAATTGTACCATAGGTCACAAATATTAATTCCTAAATTCCCATCCACTTGAATAGAGCTGTTTATCCCTTAGAATGCTAGAGACTGGTCACCATTGCATTGTTTTCATTGAACTGGAGACCTCACTGGCATTCATAGGGTTAAAAATCCAATTTAATTTAAAAGGGACTTTTATTTGTCCCTTTGTCCGATTATGGAGCAAACCAACTGCACCATAGGGGAAAATTAAAAATTCACGCTGACTTAGGGCTCCATCCAATTCCACCAGGTAAAACTGGCATTAGTGCAAAAATAAACACTGAACATACACACACACTGTTACCATCAGAATTCAATTGCCCTTCCAACATGAACCACGATGAGCGTTCGAACACAGAACCTAACTTGTTGCTCAATGTTTTTTGTGTTTTTTTCAGTCCCATAATGCACGCTAAACAGTGTGAGAAATAGGAAGACAAACAGAAACCAGCTAATGCTCAGTTTTGGCACAATGTCAAACACTGAGCTGCAAACACAGTGACATTTACAAACATGAACCCTCCCCTTGGCCCAACACTACCCCTAACATGAACAATAATGTGTACCTATATTAGCCCTAACACTATCCTATCACTCATAGCTGGAACACTTACCTGTAATCCTGATGTCCAGCAGGGTCTTCAGCACCGTGGTCGTCTTCTTCAATTCTTCTGTAAGCTTCTATGCTCCTTTTCTTTATTCTTCATCTGTCATCTCCATCTGTAACGGTTTGTTTGACACACAGACACAGTGGTTTAGGATAAAACACAGTTTTATTGAAATTACAGTAATATAATAACCCTCACAGGTCCTGTAATATTTAAGCAGAATAATACAGACACACGACAGGTTACATATACATATGCCTACACAGGTCCAGTATAACCATAAGGTCCATAACAGCATATACTGACATAGGTCAGGCAGAATACGATGAATTCCCAGTAGAAAGGTACTGCATGGGTTAATGGTCTTCAGTGAGTGCAAACAGTCCCATATGAAGAGAGGTCTGTGATGGAGCTCACTCCGTATAGAGAGCTTAAGAATACGTAACGCCCAGAAATAGCTTAGCAGAACAAACGTGAACTGCCAGAGTAATATCAGGAATTGAGCAACATATGACACTGCCGTAGCAGTAACGGAGACCAGACCACTTGCAATCTGCCAGAGCAGTAACGGAGACCACACCAATGGCACACTGCCGTAGCAGTAACGGAGACCAGGCCACTTGCACTCTGCCGGAACAGTAAGGGAGACAAGACTAATGGCACACTGCCGTAGCAGTAACGGAGGCAGGCCACTTACACTCTGCAGGAGCAGTAACGGAGACAAGGCCAATGGAACACTGCCGTAGCAGTAACGGAGACAGACACTTTCACTCTGCAGGAGCAGTAATGGAGACAAGGCCAATGGCATACTGCTGTAGCAGTAACGGAGACAGACCACTTTCACTCTGCAGGAACAGTAACAGAGACAAGGCCAATGGCACGCTGCCATAGCAGTAACGGAGGCAGACACTTGCACTCTGCAGGAGCAGTAACGGAGACAAGGCCAATGGCACGCTGCCGTAGCAGTAACGGATGCAGACACTTGCACTCTGCAGGAGCAGTAATGGAGACAAGGCCAATGGAACACTGCCGTAGCAGTAACGGAGACAGATACTTTCACTCTGCAGGAACAGTAACGGAGACAAGGCCAATGGCACACTGCCGTAGCAGTAACGGAGACAGACCACTTGCACTCTGCAGGAACAGTAACAGAGACAAGGCCAATGGCACGCTGCCGTAGCAGTAACGGGGACTAGGCCACTTGCGGTCTGTAGGAGCAGTAACGGAGACAAGGCCAAAGGCACACTGCCGTAGCAGTAATGGATACTAGGCCACTTTCACTCTGCAGGAGCAGTACCGAGACACAATTGCCTGAGGAATAGGAATGTCGCCAAGGTGACACAGCGCTTGCTAGAGCAGGAACGTCAACCAAGCCGGGTCGAATCACGGAGCAGGAACGTCAGCCAAGTCGGGTCGGTACACAGGAGCAGGAACGTCAACTAAGCCGGGTCAAATCACGGAGCAGGAACGTCAGCCAAGCCGGTTCGGTACACAGGAACAGGAACGTCAGCCAAGCCGGGTCGGTAAGCAGGATCAGGCGCAGAAGAATGGTCAGGCAATCCGGGTCAGTACACAGGCAGGAGATGAGATGCAGAATAGTCAGGCCGGCCAAGTTGGTACACTGGGAATCACTGAGCAGAAACAAGCACTGGTACAGGAACACCACGAAAGGGCACTGGATGGGTGCCAGAGCCCAGTATATAAAGTCCATACTGGGTGGGACAAACACAGGACAGCCAATGGGAGCAAGGCACAGTGTAGACTGACAGAAAAACAGCAAGGGGAGCATAGGCACCATGATACCATCTTATTTTTCCATCTGTGGTTCTCTTCATTCTTCTTGTTTAAACTTACTGATGAACCTGTAAAAAAATATATAGTTATTAAAAAATGAACTATCATTTAACATACACTGCTGCCTGCAGAAGGAGAAACCTGCAACTCCCTCCATACTTTTGGGGCCGTTGCCAGATGCTAACTGAGGGGAATTTGAACAGGGACTTTAAATTAAATTAAACTATCAGGCAGAATGACTCAATGTACTAGATGCTGATTGACTGGGAGGTGGGGTTACTGCAGGACATGTTCCACGTCCTGCGTAACCCCAGCCAATGGGAACGTGGGAATTAGTTTGAACAGGGACTTGCCATATACAAGACAGTCCCTATTCAAATTTCCCTCAGTGAGCATTGGGCAAAGTCCTGAAAGGTCTGAGGAGGGGGATTTTTGCCCATGTTTCCTGCCGCCTGTGGATTTAATTTACTAACATATATTTATTTACATTTTAAAGAAGAAGACTGAAGAGGAGCACAGATGAAGATCACAGATGAAGAAGAAGAAGAAGAAAGAAGAGGATGACAGATGAAGAAGAGAGAAGCTTACAGAAAATGAACTGAAGAAGACTGGGGTGCAGAAGTGCCTGCTGGACATCAGGATTACAGGTAGTGTTGATTTTAAATTGAATGGTGTTATTTTTGAGGTGCATTGCATACCCTACCGGCTCTCAAAGGGTTATTTTTTTACGATCACACATTTTTTTGGAAAAATATGCACTGCATATCCCTCTGGCACTGAAAGGGTTAATCTTTGGAAGTATTGATATGGGCCTTAGGGCACTTGTGTAGGGATCACTACTTTAGAGTTTTTTCTATCTTTTTTGGACACTTCACTTACATGAGGGTACTCAGCTCCAACTTTTTTTTGCTGGAAATAAAGTTGGCGATAAAGTTGAGTCCCTTAACGCGTGTTACTTGCCACCCACATTTAACATTGCTTCCTATGGGTGCAAATTTAGTGCCTAATGTGCATTTTTTCTGTTTTGTAGTGTGTCACACAGCAGGTAATTGCCTGCCTTACTGTGACTTAATGGTATAGTAAGGACAGCAGCTCAAATTAATCTTCATAGCATTTGGTCCATGGAGAGTGTTATTTCAATACTGTCAGAGTTGTAGTTCAAGAGTAATTGAATGATAAAGTTTCCCCCTCCCGCCCCTTTTACCTAGTGTTAGTCACCTCCCCTCAGATGTGGAATCTGGTCCTGGGATCAGACAACTCACAGCAAGGGACAATCTTCTTACTGTGAGCATAAGGAAAACCCTGACCCCCTTGATATGTTTTTTAGGTTTTTCTCTTATGCTTACTGAAGATTGTCCCTCTCTGCAAGCCATCTGGACACCACCTTGCTGCTCTGAGGTGAGCAGTGTTACATCAGTAAAAAGGGCGGGAGGGGGATACTTTATCATTCATTTACTCTTGTACTACAACTCTGACAGTACTGAATACTATGGAGATTAATTGGAGCTGCTTTTATTGTGAAACATTACTATCCCTTTAAAACTACCATTTGCATTATTTATTTATTTATTGATGATAATTGGATCGAACCCTTAAAATGGGCTTTTAAACATCTTGAATGATAGCCTCCAAAGCATTGCAAAGCCATTTGTTTAGAGACCTCTACTATTCTAGGGGATAGCTCTTTGCATGCCAGGTGGTTGTACATTTTGCCCTATTTAATAATTGGCAAATGATGGAATTTTCATTTCAGGCTTATTGACTAATTGGTCTTCTCCAGAATTTCTCCCATCTACTTGATGAATAAGCTGCTCTGTTCTCACAGCTGTCAAAAGAATGTGAAGAATCTCTCAGTGACTATGCCAGTGATGTATTTTTATTGTATGCTAATTTGTTTTATTGGATTGATTGGGTAAAGAATTTACTCAGTCTGGCCTCCAGCAAAGAGGATGTTATTTTCTAACCCATGAAACAGAAAAACAAAGTATGAGAAATTGCAACAGGTGGGAAAATAACTTCAATATCAATGTTTAGACCAGTGATTCTTGGCTCTGGTTGTTGGGGCACACCAGCAGGTCTGACATTTATTATATCACTACTTAAGCACAGGTGAATTAAAGGGGTAGTAAAGTCTGAGTTTATGAAAATCTGATAGTGTAGCTATTACAATAATAAACTAACTGATATAAGTCCCATCTCTCAAACCTTTATGGTTTGTGAGATATAGGAAGATAAAGTTTCCCTGTCCCTCCCCTTTCTCTGAGATGAGCTGTAAACCTGTCAGACAGAGATTCTGGTTGCCCAACCAGATGAAGGCTCTTCAGCAGAGCCGAAATAGCACAATCTAAAAAGAAATACTGTTGCAGGCACACTTTGTAGACTGTTCCAATGAATTATTTGTTTCCAGATCCTGCTATTTCAGCTCTGCTGAAGAGCCTCTGTCTGGTCCTGGGACCAGGATACCCTGCAACTGGCTTTACAGCTCACGTCAGAGAAAGGGAAGGGAGGGGGGAACTTTATCTTCCTATATCTCTCAAACATAGTCTGACCATATTTCCTTGAGACAAAAATGGGACAGGGTATGGGACCGACGGCCAGTGGGACTACGTCACTCCGAGTCCGAGTGCAAGCAGCGAGAACGTGTTTGCTCCATCTCTTACTAGCGATGATCTCTCTCTCTGGCCAAAAAGTCTGCCCCTGAAGTAAATCGGAACTTCCTTTTTTCGTCACTCACACTAGTGGTTTTACTGTGTTTACTGTACGCATTGATTTCCATAGAGTCTTATGACTCGCCATCATATCACTGTCTAAGAGACTCTATGGTAATTTACCATAGACTTGAGAGTCTTAGATAGTTATGAGTCACTTGAGTCATAAGACTCTATGGTAATCAATGTGTACAGTAAAACCACTAGTGTGACGGAAGGAAGTTCCAATTTATTTCATCTTATGAGAAATAAAAAAGCCTCGTTCAGTTTTTACAAAAAATTAAAAGCTATATATAAAAGTTATATTAAAAACGGGGCAAAATTGACATTTATTTTATAAAGACTGGATGGTCTGGAAATATAAAACTGTAGGTATGGTCAGCCTACTCAAACCATAAAAGTTTGAGAGATGGGACTTATATTGGTTAATTTATTATTGTAATAGCTACATGATTAGATTTTCATAAACTCAGGCTTTACTATTCCTTTAAAGAAAGTGATTGCCACCTGATTACTACCTGCTAACAAGCAACGATATCCTAAAAACGTGGTGTGTTCTGAGGACTAATATTGAGAAAAACTGTTTTAGACTGCATAGAAGGAAAGTGTTCATGTAGGGTGGAAAATCGGTTGAAATATCTCTTGGCCTCTTTGGCAACGAACCTGTTGACTTTAACTCTTAATAAGAAAGTATCGCTAAGAGCAGTATGTGGAGAAGTTCTGGGGCAAACCAACTGCACCATAGAGGTAAAATAAGAATTCCCCAAGTTTCCATGAGGATTTTAACCCCTTGAATGCTTCAAAATGTGTTCTAGACCTCTCTATTATTCAATGGGATAAAATCCCTGTTTAAATAAATGGGAATTTTTAGTTGTCCCCTATACTGCAGTTGGTTTGCTCGATAATTTATCCATCTTTCTTTTGAACATAAAAGTTAGTTCTTCTCCCATTTTTTCTCTTTAACCGTTTAATGGCCACTGGGGTGTACAATGCATTGCAAAGCAATGTGCTGCATGGTTAATTCTCCTCATCTTTCTCAAATTGGATTTTGTCCAAATATTTAAGTAGGTCATTTAGTTTGCAGGAAGATGAGACATTCTCAGTTCACTCAAAGGTAGACTGGCTCTGCTGTTCTGTCTCTAACAGGTACACTCTTATATTTTTTATTGATTCTCTCAGAAAAGCACCATAAGAACTGGAAACCAATGGCAAATATTTATTTTTGGACCTCACAAACATGGGCATCCGCAGATGCAATAGAATGTCCCCTCGGCCAGCCCACACAGCCCCTTTGTTTATCTGGGGGGGGGGCAAGTCCAACAAAAGACTATCTAGAGAAGTAGAGAAGCAAATTAATCAAATTAGGGGTGATTTGCCTTTCTATCTCTAGGCTAATGAACATAAATGTTTTCATAAGTTAGGGCTATAGGAAAAATAAATATTATTTAATATTTCTACCACTTCAGTGATACAAAAATCAAGCAGATACAATTAGTATCACACTGATATGGTCTGACAAATTGTATGGGGTACCAGGACCACTATAGTACATAGGAATAGGCTCTTCACCTCTCTGATGTGGTTAGGTGCATGAAGTACTACATTCCTAGCAAGAAGCCGTTTCATAAATCTGATTCCCTGTTTGTCATCTCTGAGGGCCCTTATGTGGGCCTGGCTGTGTCCAAGGTGACATAGGCTTCTTGGATCAAGGCGCCCATCTGGTTGCATATGTTCTGTGCTAGATGACAGTACCCTTTCTGGTTGTGGCGCATCCCCCAGGTTGCTGGGTGCATCTTGAGCCTAAAAGAACCAGGCCTCTGCTGAGCAGATGTGTAAGGTGGTGACGTTGTTGTCCCCTCATTCCATTGTCAAACACTTCCGTGTTAATATCTTTACTTCGGCTGAATGTGGTTTTGGATGGTCCTCCAGGCTGTGGTGCCTATGTAGGCTCTCTTCCTGATTCCTTTTGGATCAGTATCATGTTGGTTTCTATTTGGTTTGTAATGTGGGTGTCCATTGACACCTGAGATTAATTCTGTACCAGTTCATTTCCATTAGACCTGGTATGTGTTTTTTGGGGTAATATCTCTCTCCCTCCCTGGATTCTTGGTGGGTGCTTTGGTATATCTCCATAGTTCCTGAGTTCCACATAGGACATAAGAGAAAAGTGGATTTTTGTGTACTTACTGATGCATCCTTTTCTTTTAGACAATGTGGGACACAGGACTTCCCTCCCATAAAAAAACTCCTCACTCACTCACTCACCCACTGTGGATGATTCCTGCTTGATAACAGGTGAATTATACCTAGGGAGTTATTAGTTATTTTATTTCCTTATGTTTTATGTGTTTGTAAGTAGGCCAGCCATGCATTTCCTTAAAGATAAGTTTATCAAGTGTGCATTTTAAATGCTAGTGTTTTTTAATTTAGAGTATTTTGGAGGTTACTTATAGGTTAGATGGTTGGAGGAGATTTTAAACTAGGAAGGGGGGAGGGGCCAATAAGTACTGGGATAGATAGTATAGAAAGGGAAGGCAATGTAGTTAATAACCAGGTGGGAGGATCTGGGGGCGGGGTTAGTACAGATTATAGGGAGAAGCCTATAAACCACATCAAAATTAAATCACAAATGGAACACAGCAGTGGCATAAATTGTATGCTTGCAAATGCCAGAAGTTTAACTGGTAAAATAGGGGAACTGGAGCTGGTAGCTGAAATTGAAAACTGTGACTTGATAGGCATAACAGAAACATGGTGGGATGACACACATGATTGGTCAATCAGTTTGGAGGGCTACATATTATTTAGAAAAGATAGGTCAAACAAAAGAGGTGGTAGGGTCTGTCTGTATGTGAAACCAGCATTATTGCCTCATTTGCGGGAAGATATATGTGATGACAGTAGTGAACATGTGGAATCCCTGTGGGTTGAAATAGTAACTGGGGGTAAAACTGCCCAGAAAATATTAGTGGGTATTTGTCATAAACCACCAAACATTGGTGACCTTGAAGAATCAAAGCTATTATTGCAAATAGAAAAGGCTTCTCAAATAGGGAGAACTATAATTATGGGGGATTTTAATTACCCAGAAATAGACTGGAAAAATGGAACAGCTAATTCTGCTAAAAGCAGCAAGTTTCTGAACTTGTTGAATGACAATTTTTTGTCTCAACTAGTGCAGACTTCAACCAGAGGGAATGCATGTCTAGATCTGGTAATAACTGACAATGAAGAATTTATCTCTAACATCCAAGTTATGGAGCACTTGGGGAATAGTGACCATAACATGGTATCGTTTGAGATTAATTCAAAAAAGCAATTTGGTATGGGTTCCACCAAAACACTGAATTTTAAAAAGGCCAACTTTAGCAGGTTTAATTCATCCCTTGGTCTCGTTGACTGGGATAAAATGTTTTCACGAAAAAACACAGAAGATAAGTGGAATGCCTTCAAAATAACATTGCAAAAAAACACACATAAATGTATCCCTGTTGGAAACAAATACAGAAGAAGCAAATTAAAACCAATGTGGCTAACCAGTAAAGTAATTCATGAAATAAATAACAAGAAAGCGGCATTTAAACATTACAAAGCTGAGGGATCAGCAGAGGCATTTGCAGAATACAAAAATGTCAACAAAACCTGTAAAAAGGCTATTAAATTAGCTAGACTGGAAACTGAAAAAAAAATTGCTAAGGAGAGCAAGAGCAACCCCAAAACATTCTTTAAATACATTAATGGCAAAAAATTAAAGTCTGATAATGTTGGGTCCTTGTTATCTGAAAAGGGAGAGATGGTCAAGGGGGACAGTGAGAAGGCAGATATTTTAAATAATTTCTTTTCTTCTGTTTTTACCAAGGAAGACCCAATGGACAAGAATCTGCAAACTACTTTTACAGAACAGTCACAGAAAGCATGGGACTGGCTAACACAAGAAAAAGTGTTAAAACAATTGAATGATGTTAAGGTAGACAAAGCTCCGGGGCCAGATGGTATACACCCACGGGTACTTAAAGAGCTAAGCCAGACCCTGGCCAGACCGTTATATTTGATTTTCAGGGATTCTTTTATTTCAGGTATGGTGCCCATGGATTGGTGTAAAGCAGATGTGGTACCCATATTTAAAAAGGGATCAAAGTCACAGCCAGGAAATTACAGACCTGTAAGCTTCACATCTGTGGTAGGGAAGCTGTTTGAAAGGTTGCTAAGGGAATATATTCAAGAATTCTGCTGGAACAGGAATATCATTAGCAATAGCCAGCATGGCTTTGTGAAAGACAGGTCTTGTCAAACTAACTTGATCGCATTTTATGAAAAAGTGAGTAATAATATAGATACGGGAGCGGCGGTTGATGTGATCTATTTAGACTTTGCCAATGCATTTGATACGGTTCCACACAAGAGGTTACTGTACAAATTAAATGAAATAGGCCTAGGGGAAAATGTTTGTGTGTGGATTGAAAATTGGCTGAAAGATATAATGCAAAGAGTGGTAGTAAATGGCAAGTTCTCCAGTTGGATAAACGTGATAAGTGGAGTACCTCAGGGATCTGTCCTGGGTCCTCTTCTTTTTAATTTGTTTATTAATGACCTCCCAGAGGGCATTGGGAGCCATGTATCAGTGTTTGCCGGTGACACAAAATTAAGTAAGGTAATAAAGTCTGAACTGGATGTGTCTTCATTACAAGAGGATTTGGAAGTGTAAAGTTATGCATTTTGGGTATAATAATAAAAATGCAACATATAGTTTAAATGGTGTTTCTCTGGGGAAATCTACAAATGAAAAGGATTTGGGAGTTATGGTAGACAATAGACTTAGCAGTAGCATGCAGTGCCAGCTGGCAGCTGCAAAGGCCAATAAGATATTAGTATGTATTAAAAGGGGTATTGAGACCCCACCTAGAATATGCGCCCTTTCTGAAAAAGGACATTATGGAACTAGAGAGAGTGCAGAGGAGGGCTACAAAACTAGTAAGGGGAATGGAAAGTTTTAGTTATGAAGAAAGGCTAGAAAATTTAAACTTGTACACACTAGAGAAACGGCGTCTTAGAGGGGATATGATAACACTATATAAATATGTTCAGAGGCCATACAAAAGGCTCTCCAAAGACCTGTTCATTAACAGAACAGTACACAGGACAAGGGGCCACCCGCTTAGACTTGAGGAAAGGAGATTTAATCTACAACAGAGGAAGGGTTTCTTTACAGTAAGGACAATAAAGATATGGAATTCATTGCCTGAGGAGGTGGTGCTATCTAATACATTAGATGCCTTTAAAAGGGGCCTGGATACTTATTTAAAACAGCATAACATAGAGGGCTATGTACGTTAGTATTTGGATTAATATTTAGTTAGGGCTTGTTGATCCAGGGAGAAATCTGATTGCCATTTGGAATCAAGAAGGAATTTTTTCCCCCCCATTCAAGGCAGAATTTTAAATTGCTGTATTGAGGGGGGGGGGGTTGCCTTCTTTTGGATTGACGATGGTAAACAGGAATAGGAAAAGGGTTGAACTAGATGGACGCAAGTCTTTTTTCAACCTAAATTACTATGTTACTATGTATGTTAGAATTCACTTATATGGGGTACCTTGGCAGGGTAGACGAGCGTAACCATCCTTTCGCCAAGTTATGCAACAAAATCCTCAGCATTTTCAAACATCGGTTATGATATATGCCTTCCCCGGGGTTCACATTTTGTTTATCTGTATGGAGCAGAGCAAGTTTGTTTTGTTTTTTGCTTTTGTTCTAGTTTTTTTCCTAAGGTCTTTTGGGGACTCTGAGAATCCCCATCATTCCTTGATGCTCACCATACCTTATTCACATTGATTTTTATTTTTTGTAACCATAATATGTATTAATTATGGTGTTCTAGCGCTAGGAGTCTTTTTCTTATATTAATGTAAATGTAACGTGAATGAGTTCATGGGGTATCAATCTGCGCATACAGGGAATCACTTTTTAGTAATATCTGAATGAATTTAAAGGAACAGTAATGTTTCACAAAAACAGCAGCTCTAGTTGTAGTTCAAGAGTAATTGAATGATAAAGAATCCCCTCCCGCCCCTTTTACCTAGTGTAAGCCACCTCCCCTCAGATGTGGAAGCTGGTACTGGGAACAGACAGCTCACAGCAAAGGTCAATCTTCTTACTGAGAGCCTAAGGAAAAGCCTGCCCCCTTTGACAGTTTTTTCTTATGCTCACTGAAGATTGTCCCTCTGCGATCCATCAGGACACTCTTGCTGCTCTGAAGTCAGCAGTGTTACATCAGTTAATGGGGCAGGATACTTTACCATTCAATTACTCTTGAATTACAACTCTGAAAATTTTCAAATAACATTCTCCACGGCCCAAATACTATGAAGATTAATTGGAGCTGCTTTTATTGTGAAACATTACTATCCCTTTAAGGATAACACTCCCCTATCCCCAGGCTCCTAATCTGTTTTATTGTACTCTGCATTCCCTCCTGAAGCACATTTTGACTTTGATATATAAAAGGACTGAAAATCTGGAAAGCTGCATGGATCCCTAGATGAAACCTGTACCAGGTGCTGCTACACATCCATAGTCATTAATGCAAGGGCTGAACAAAGGCTAGGAAGGACCAAACGTTAAGGTCTAATGGAATAAGACTGCTGTAATATGAATTTGTCATATATTTGTATAAATGTTAGGAGTTCATCCAGTAGCTGACTGAAGATAATGGCAGTTGTAGGCCAGCAGCAGCTGTCCACCATGAATCGATGTAGTATCTGCATTTTGTGTTCAAATCAGTTTTCCCTATTGTAATGCACCCTCTAAGGAGATCAGTGTCACAATGAACAAAAATATACTATTTAATGTTGCGAAAGGAAAAGCAGTTTACTGGAGGGAGAGTGTATGAGCTGAATAGCTGTGCAGGGATCTCAGTGATACAATGTGACACAACAGCGTAACACACGACAATCAGACTATTGAAACCATCGTTCCTCATCACAGGAGATGGAGAGAGTTAGAAATGCAGATTTCTCGCCTCTCACATTGGATTTATCAGAGAAGCATTGTGGGAAGATATCTGAAATACCAAAGAGGCAGAGGGGATCCTGACGTCACCATGTCTACAGATGGTTTAACCTCTTGGATCAAGCCAAATAATTGTGTAATGCTGATTGAGAATGAACAAAAGCATGATTTTTTTGTTCTACAGCTTGTCATCTCTTAGATGTTTCATGTTTTAGCTCTTTAGTGCCATTACAGAAGAGAATTTTACATGTGCACATCATGGTAACCCTACTCAAAAGGGTGCTCTGGTTCCAAAATTACAGGCAAGTTCCCACAACATGAGAATGCCAGCTTTTCCCAGACATACATTTCAGACTTCTAGTGCCTTCATCAGTGAGATGCTGCCCCAAAATGTCAGTCCAGTCCAGATATGACAGTCAGGTCTCCTCTTCATAACAATCCCACTCCACTTAGTTAGAGGAGTTTGAGGTCCTGGATGCTGGCAACAAAGAACCATCTTCACCTCTATGATATCCAGCACTAATTAAAGATTTACTTGCAGGGAGTCAATCCATGTAGAAATAATCCATAGTTGCCATTATGATTTACTGCCCAGATTAAGATAAGTGATTTATTAATATGAAGTTTTGGTGTTCCTTTAAACTTCTAAAAGACTGAGCTTTAACACATTTATGTTTCACTACTTGTTAGTTGCCCTTCAGTTTGTACCAAGTGGGACATCCTCTCAGATATGTGGCCCAGAGACAAGACAGAGTGCCTGGTTCTAATAAAGGTTAAGGCCTGACAACCTGCCCCCTGTCTATTTCAATGACTCAAAAAATTATGAGAGTTGGTACCGTGTTAGCCATAGAAATACAGGAGGCAAATATAGTTTTTGATACCTTTTATTGGCTAACTAAGCAGATTTAGAATGCAAGCTTTCAAGACCTTAGGTCTCTTCTTCAGGCATGTTATACCTTAGGAAGAGACCTAAGGTCTTGAAAGCTTGCATTCTAAATCTGCTTAGTTAGCCAATAAAAGGTATCAAAAACTATATTTGCCTCAAAAAATTATATATGCATTTCTCTTGCATGCGGGGTGCAGATATAATAAAGGTTAAGCCCAGGCACCTCATTCCCTGTCTCAAGTATGCCCTCCAACATTATGTTTACCTATCCCTTCTCCCCTCATTATTACTTGTACCTGGCCCAGATTAGTGAACCATCCTGCCTCACATGTATAGACCATTACATCGGTTCCTGTTTCCTGTTCCTGTGTGTGGGACTGTGAGAAATCAGCTGAAACACATCTCAGCTCAGTGGGGTGGCCTAAGAACAAATTGTTCAGGTGCAGGCCAGTCAGCATGTTACTCGCAAATAACATTTTCTCTGAGCATATGAGGTAACCCTTGGTAGATCAATATGTCTCCCCGGGGCTCATGAACTACAGTAGCTTCCAGGAAAAGGAAAGGATAGGTGGAAGTATGGGCCATTCCTCATTTAACAGGGTGATTGTCGGATGTTATCTTCTGGGTTGCTTGAGCTGATAGGAGATTGGCTGTATTCTGGAGCAGAATTGGTCATTCCACCTCCAGAATCTAACAGGGAGTGGTTGGGGTTGGGTTCCAGGAAGTGGACTGTGAATGTACCATAACTAGGGGCTGCTTCAGGAGGTACTTTGTCTGGGTAATCATACTCAGACGGTCCACTGTTTATTGTTTAATAAAGTTTTACCTTTGTGCATACAGCTGAATCTGGAGTTATTTCTGGTTCATACTGGAAGACAGAGTCCCTATTCAGGCCACACCAAGATATAGAAACCGTTTATATCTCACACACACACCTGTGAATAGTTTAATATCCTCGTTCATATAAGATAGACCTTTAGTTTGCATGTGTTCCTGTAAACCAGTTTTGCAGCAATATTCACTGATCAGACACGACAAACCATTCTAATGTCTACATTCCATCTGTAGTGTATCTTGATGTGAATCATATTAGTAAATATATAAACACATATTATAATGTCAGAAAAAAATTGCTCAACCAGTCTGTAATTTTCCTACCTGCTGGAAAAATGTAGTCTGTGGAAGACAACCTTCAGCACTTCAGCTGTTGCAGACAACAATAGCTGGAGTGCTGAAGTTTACCTAACACTACAGTAGTCTTTAGCAAACCCTTCATAATATTTTATATTCATGAAGATCTTAAGTCCATTATGAGCAGGATAAACACATTTTATTCCACTAAATGATAAGGTCTGGTTCCAAACCCACCACTCTGAAAGTGAAAATGTATAAAGGAAAACAATGCTAATTTACACATTGCAGTCATTAGAGCACATTGTAACTTTTTCTGATATAATGACATTTCCATACCTTGACAAAAGCAAGATATGATATTGAATGTGGGCAGGTAGGAGGAAGCACTTTTCCTTTGCACTCCTAACTTCCTGCTGTCTAGAGGCCGGCCACCAAACAATAAGTGTGATCTGCAAAGAAAGATTGTTTCCTTCATGCTGAAAATCAGTATAAGCAATATAAATAGCTCTTTCAAGGCATGGGAGTTTTTACAAATATTTCTATAAAAGTGGCACAAGTAAGAGCATTAAGATTCCTTTAACCCTTTGTATACCAGAGGGTTTTCCTACTCATTGAAATGAAGTGTTTTGCACATCCCTCTGGCCCTCAAAGGGTTTTACAAAAGTTGCTGGTATGAAGGGATAATTGAAAGGAATGCTACTGAATAGAGGCAAGAGGGGGGTAAGTCGAGCTGGTATTTATGAAAGGACAGCAGCCTTTTATTTTGGATACGTACATGGAAGCCTCATGGGATCCTAAAGTGAGAGAGTTCTGTATTGAAATGGGAAGACACCGGGGCGTGTGAAGTGGTGGTGAGAAGGACAGGATCGGGACACAACTGTTCTATGGTGCACAAAGCCTCTCAGATCACTTACAGACTCGGCTTTGTGACAGTTACAGTGTCTCTGTGCCCCATACACTCCCATCTGTCAGCAAGGAACCTTATCACAACCAGACTGTCTCATAGAGAGCTATCCATATAAATACCAGGTGTCCCATAGGATTTTTTCATTTTTATCCCCTGAAAACAGTGCTTGAGTTCTGCAGTTCACCGTCAACACTTTTAGCTGCCAACTGTCCCAGATTTCCAGGATAGTCCCTGGCCCCCGCTCTCCCTGTTTTTGACACTAGTTTTAAAAGGGCAGTAAACCTTGTATACGATGCAGGACTATTTCTATTGAATAAAACAAAGGTAATCCCAATGCTGGGAGATTTTCTTTCAAAAGTTATTACAGAGTAAATGTTCACTTTTTCTTATAGCTTTAATTTAAGAAGTTTTTTCTGCTAGATAGTGCTGTTACAGACATCTATTGAAAGCTTGTCTCTGCGACATTCAGTTTTTTCCCAAGCAGTAATAGCAACAGAGCCTGCAAAAAAAATCTCAAAAACGTATGTTTATTCTGTAATAACATTTGACCAAAGCATCTACCTGTAGCAGTATTACTCCAAAGAAAAAGCTCTGCAATATAAATATTTTCATAATAACGGTTTACTATCCCATTAAAATTTAATTTCAAACCCATATTCTAAATGAAGGGTGTGCAGCCTGAGGCTCTCCAGCTGTTGAAGACTACAATCCCCATGATGAAACTTGTAGTCCCACAACAACTGGAGTGCATCATGTTGCCCACCCATGTATTTGCTTGTCATTAAATATTAATGCATTATGAGTGCTCCTACATGTTATTATTGCTTATTTATATGTCATATTTAATTTCAATTGTCACTTTGTAACAACTAGATGATTTTGAAAGATGTTTCAAAGTAAGCTAGATTTGTGCCAGCTATATTTTGCATTGAAAACAATTCTTGATAAGATAATTGTATGTCAGTTAGTGCAAGTCTGACTCCAACATTCTACAAAGCCCTGCTTTACCAACTGCCACTTCCTACCAGGACCTTCTAGCTCAGAAGCATAAACTGAAAAATTAATAAAGGTAAGTATAATAATAATAACAATAACAATAATTTCTAACATAAATGTGGGTGCTTTTGGACACTTTTCCAAATCACTTATTTATTACAAAGTGACAGTTACACTAAATGTGAGTAATGTATATTATTTTAGTAGCTCAGTTACCCTTTGAGTGCCAGAGGGGTATGCAATGCATTGCGTACCCCTCTGACATTCAAAGGGTTATGTTGGTTGTACAAGGTTTTCTGTTGATGTGTCTCAACACCAGCGGTTCTCAGCCAGTGCCATGGCTCTTTGGTATGCCACAGACAACCATGTAGGGTGCCCCTTCTTTTCTATAAAGACTTTGACAAAAATGTGAATGCTGAGATTTAACTATATATTTATGAAACCTGTTATGCATACTGTGTTTGCTTTTGCTATTTTGATTGAGAGAAATAAAATCTTATATAATAATTCGCTAATGTATGTTTGTCAGAAGCTGTCATGCGCAGTACAGACAGCTGCGTGAGCTGCAGTCATGCACAGTACAGACTGCCCGTGCCGTGGCTGATAATGGAGCGGGGTGCTCCGAATTCAGACCATCAGTACGCAGAGAGGAGTACAGTCTGAATTCGGAGCACCCAGCTCCATTATCAGCCGCTGAGCAGGTAGTCTCTACTGTGCATGACTGCACCGTGGCCGTCGTTGCTGCCTAGCACTGTGGCCCGTATACACGGGCTCTTCAACTAGTAACTATATATTTATGCATTTGTTCCCTCCATTACTCCTTACATATGATCTATAAAATGTTAGGGGTGCATGGAAAAATTCCATACTGCGTGTAAGGGATGCCTTGACCACAAATCTTGAGAAACGCTGCAATACACAGTGCTGTAGACCAGTGAGTCTCAAATGCTGATCAATAGACCTATGACAGTCCCTGGCAATATCAATGCTCTTTCTTGGAATGCTTTATGTTGTCCTTTGTTTAATTAGACTTATATGGCTTGGGTCACAATAGTGGTTCTATAGACCACTAATAATTCTCTGTCACGTGACTGCCCAGGTCAGTGCTTCTCAACATTAGTCCTTGGAACCCAGAACAGGTTTGAACACCCTGTCCTAAAGGAATGAAAACCTTAGAATTTTGGATCCAACCCCATACTGCTCAAACATTTCTTAACCCTTTGCGTGCCAAAGGGGTGCACAATGCATTGCTTACCTCTTTGGCACTCAAAGGGTTAAGGACTGTCCTAAACTGGAACATAGGGTGTGCAATGGCAATCTCATGCTTCAAAAAACATCCCCTCAGAGGGTCTTATGTAAGAAACTGCTTCACTGCCTTGACTGGTAAATACTATCTATCCTAAGGAGGGTAATATCCACTGATCCTTGCAGTCTTGTGCACCTTGGATCTAGGTATTAACATCACACTACTTTCTTGGACCAATCTACCCCCTTTATCTGGGACCCTCCTTCATGATTATTTTATTCGATGAGACCAATTCCCTCACTCTGAATGTCCCAGAAAATTCCCCCCAAATAAAGGTTTCCTATATAACAGTTTCATATGTACTGCAACAAGTTCCTGTCAATGCCTGCAACATCTCCAGTAATCTCTCCTGACCAAAAGGCCTACACTTGCCTACAGGCAAGGCTTTCTTTCTGCTCAAGTCCCTCATTATCCTCCTTATTGGAAATCTTGCTGCTAAGTCCTCCTCCCCCTCACTTTAGCAAGAAATGATATGGCCGCCAGTGTTATAGCGATTCTAGCCCTAGTTACCTCTTTACCTCATAATCTCTTAATATAATGCAATAGCATGTCCCCAACTCCCCATCCAATTTCTCCCCTTTACACATACAGTGGATATAAAAAGTCTACACACCCCTCTTAAAATACCAGGTTCTTGTGATGTTAAAGAATGAGACAAAGATAAATCATGTCAGAACTTTTTCCACCTTTAATGTGACCTATAATGTGAACAATTCAATTGCAAACAAAGTGAAATCATTGAGGGGGAAAAATAAAAAATAAAAAACGAATAACCTAGTTGCATAAGTGTGCAAAGCCTCTTATAAATGTGGATGTGGCTGTGTACAGAATTAACCAATCACATTCAATCTCATGTTAAATAGAAGTCATTACACACCTGCCATCATTTAAAGTGACTCTAATTAATCACAAATAAAGTTCAGCCGTTCTAGTAGGATTTTCCTGACATTTGCTTAGTTGCATCTCAGAGCAAAAGCCATGGTCCGCAGACAGCTTCCAAAGCATCAGAGGGATCTCATTGTTGAAAGATATCAGTCAGGAGAAGGGTACAAAAGAATTTCCAAAATATTAAATATACCATGGAACACAGTGAAGACAGTCATCATCAAGTGGAGAAAGTATGTCATTACCAAGAACTGGACGTCCCCAAAATTGATGAGAAGACGAGAAGAAAACTGGTCAGGGAGGCTTCCAAGAGGCCTACTGCAACATTAAAGGAACTGCAGGAATTTCTGGCAAGTACTGGCTGTGTGCTACATGTGACAACAATCTCCTTTCATATGAATGGGCTATGGGGTAGGGTGGCAAGACAGAAGCCTTTTCTTACAAAGAAAAACATCCAAGCCCGGCTGAAGTTTGCAATAATTCCAAAAGGTATGTTTGGTGCAAAAACAACTCTTTACTTCGCCCAAAGAACACCATCCCCACAGAGAAGCATGGTGTTGGCAGCATCATGCTTTGGGGCTATTTTTCCTCAGCCGGAACCGGGGCCTTAGTCAGGGTGAAGGGAATTATGAACAGTTCCAAATACGAGGCAATTTTGTCACAAAACCTTCAGGCATCTGTTAGAAAGCTGAAGATGAAGATGAAGTTCACCTTTCAGCACGACAACGACCCAAAGCACACATCCAAATCCACTAAAGCATGGCTTCACCCGAAGAAGATTAACATTTTGGAATGGCCCAGCCAGAGCCCAGACCTGAATCCAATTGAACATCTATGGGGTGATCTGAAGAGGGCTGTGCACAGGAGATGTCCTTGCAATCTGACAGATTTTGAACGCTTTTGCAAAGAAGAGTGGACAAATATTGCCACGTCAAGATGTGCCATACTAATAAACTCTTATCCAAAAAGACTGATTGCTGTAATAAAATCAAAAGGTGCTTCAACAAGTTATTCGTTTAAGGGTGTGCACATCTATGCAACCAGGTTATTGTGAGTTTTTTATTTTTTCCCCTCAACAATTTCAGTTTGTTTTGCAATTGAATTGTTCACGTTATAGGTCACATTAAAGGTGGAAAAAGTTCTGACATGATTTATATTTGTCTCATTCTCTAACATCACAAGAACCTGGCATTTTAAGAGGGGTGTGTAGACTTTTTATATCCACTGTAAGCACTGTTAGAGACTGTACAGTTTCCTGTATGCCTTCTACTTGACTGGTGCTAGAGATGTTCTAATAAATTTATCTAGCTCTTCATCCCTAACTGCCATACAGGACATGTAAAAACACAACCACATTTGTTAGGTGCAAGCTGAAGTACCACCCCAACATGATGTAGCCTCTATCAATGGGTCTTGCATCATTATATCGCACTGCGTATTTCATTTTATAAAATAATCCGGTGTTAATGCATAAAGTTAGGGTTGCACCGATACCGATACTGGTATTGGTATCGGTGCCAATACCGGCATTTGCGTGAGTACTCGTACTCGTGCAAATGTGGCCAATGCCAGCACTGATACCCTGTGTCAGGGACGGTGATGCAGAGAGGGAGCCCAAGGAGCTGCTCACAATGCTCCCCGGGCGCCTCTCTCACTCCTGCGGCATTGTCGTGGGTTACCATGACAATGCTCCGATGTGGACCTCTGCCGGGGCTCACTACAGAACAGCGAGCACCCAGCAGAGGAGGAAATTACAATGGGTAGCTGGAGGGTAAGACAGGCAGAAGCTGCAGCTTGGCACAGACTGGACAAGCTGTAAACTTCTTTGCAGCTTTCCGGGGAGACCCTGGCACAATCTCACTGTTCTTCAGCCCCATTGCCATGTATCAGCCCCATTGACATGGCTTCAGACCCATTGCTATGGCTTCAGCCCCATTGCCATGCATCAGCCCCATTGAGAGCCCCCCCATCTCCCACTCAGCCCCCCATCACCCACTCAGCCCCCTTACTTCTCTCTCAGTTCTCCCCAGCCCCCCCATTTCTCCCATTCAGTTCCCCTCAGCCCCCCACTTCTCCCATTCAATTCCCCTGCTTCCCCTCAGCCCCCCACTTCTCCCATACAGTTCCCCTGTTTCCCCTCAGCCCTCCCCATCTCCCACTCAGTTCCACTGCACCAGCTCACCACCCCTTGGAAAATGGCATTGCAAAAAAGTATTAGTAATTGGTATCGGTGAGTACTTGGGGAAAGTATCGGTACTCATACTCAGTCTTAAAAAAATGGTATTGGTGCATCCCTACATAAAGTGTAAAAGAAATAGGTACCTGATGAATTCTTTGCCCAGTTATAGCCGCACTGCGCCTGACCGTTATAACTCCCTCTGTCCTGATGATAGCTCCTGAGTCATCATCCTCAGAGCCACATGACCTGGTGCGCTCCTAGCCTCTAGCGCGGTCAGGTCATATCAGCATAGTGCGAGCGCTAAAAGAGGGCTGGGGGCAGAGACTTCTTTGGTGAGTGACAGGCCCAGGAACAACTCACACATGCTCAGTAGCACGGATTTGCCAAGATGGCTGCGGTCTGCTCGGTCGCTTCCCTTGCATAATGGGTCAGTTTTCACAATATACAAATATATAAGCTATGATGTTCACTTGGGGATTATTTACCTTACTAGATTATGTTATATGACCATGACAGTTCCGCTTAAAAAAATATTTTTTTTCAATGAAAAAGCATCCACCAGAGAATTTTCTACCCCTTGCATAGGACTGGAAATAAAACTTATATTTCTGAGCATGCAAAACAAAAACAACTGCCTCAAAAGCCACAGCAGTGGGAGGGACCCTGATGTCAATCCGTTAACAGCATAAACCATGCTTATATTATCTGTTCTGAAAAGAACAGACCTGTTAAACAACTCTTTCTAACACAGTACAGTAATGCCTAATATGAGGAAGAGTTCTTTAAATGTCAGATTCATTGTAAACCATGACACACACACCACAGCCTAAATCACCTGCCTGTTCACCTACCTGGAAGCAGGGCTGGATTTCCCAATAGGCAGCCAAATTTTGAGGGATTGTGCTTCAGCTGTGCTGGCCACACACCCCTGAGTTGTGGGTGTGGCCAGAGCAATCTCAATGTCCTTGTACCAGTTTTAAACACTTTTACAGGATATTATTTAACGCATTGAAGATCTCTCTAACAACTAAGGGGGTTAAAGCTTTTTTTTTCTTCATGCTCGTTATAGGTCATGGGTATTTTCTGAGGCAAAAAACAGTGGATGGGACTGGGGGCAGAGTCATGTGAAGAGTGTGGATGGAGCCATGGGTGGAGCTAACAGCACCTAGAGTGTCTTGCTTAATGGAGCCTGTAATGGAAATCCGGCCCTGCCAGGTAGTATGCCCCAAAGACCACTGAGCCTCCTGCATCTGTGAAAATTCCTGGCTAGAGACTCCCTACTTCCACCATAACCTCACTCCATTAAAGTGATTGAGGAAGCTTCAGATCTGCCCTGGGGTAAGCTATGATTCTGTCCTTGTGGAGAGGTTTCTTGACTGCCCCTATGACCCTTTCCAATCTCTTACTGAACATTAATTTCATGGGTATCATCCTAGAATCAAAATTAATTAGCCCAAACAATTATTGTGTTGCCCTTAAAGTAACCTTCTCTGTTTCAAAGATTCTATCAACCACTACCCTAGCCTTAATCACCTTTCCTCAGGCAGTCTAACTATCCTGTTTTGGGAGTCTCTTTCTCTATACCCAAGAACGTCAGTTTGGTTATTGATTGTAAAGTCTTCTCATGCTCTACAGGGACTTCAACAGCCTAGAAGACATTTTCTGTCTGCCTTAGCAAAGTGGCTACCCTCTGGGCCAACAAACAGAAAATAATCAATTTAGTTGGGTAGCGACTGCAATCCTGATTTTTGGATTATGACTGAGCTAAAAATATGTACATGGTACAATTCAACCCACAGGCAAACACTTATCTACATAGAATTTCCCCTGCAAGAAATGCTCTGTAAACCTTAAGCTCTTTGGGTGAAGGGCCATCAGTCTTAATGCAGACTCAATATCTACTTTTGCCATTAACTAACACCCCTTCAAAATGTGACAAGAGATGAATCAGACAGACTTTTCCTGATTCCTTTTTCGTGACTACACCTTAAAGGAGAAACTATCAGCCCACCTATAAGAGTGTTCTTGAAGTGGCTATTCTGCCCTCACTGAGCTTCTTATGCTGCTTGTCTCTAATGAACCCAAGAAACTGATAATGCAGATTTTAATTCTTCTACCTAGTAACATAATAACATAGTTGATGAGGCTGAAAAAAGAAATGTGTCCATCAAGTTCAGCCCATGTCAAATCATCCATGTTGAGGGAGGCATAAAAGCCAAAAAACATTGTAGCCATTTCCGATAAAGCCCCCATGGATAAAAAAAATTCCTTCCTGATTCCAAATGGCAATCAGATACCTGAATCAACAGCCTATCTGCATTGAAGCCATCTGTTATAATTCTCAATATTGTTTTGTGCTAGATAGGGATACATTACTTTTTGAAAGCAGTTACAGCATCTGCAAGCACAACATCCAGAGGCAAAGAATTCCATAGCTTTATGATCCTTACTTTAAAAAAAATCCACCTTTATTTTAGTCAGAAGCACCTTGAATATATTTGTAAATGGTAATCATTAGTGATGAGCGAGCACCCCAATGCTCGGGTGTTCGGGTGCTCTGACCGAGCACCCCCTGAGGCTCGAGTGCTCGGCCGAGCACCCGAGCCCCATTGAAGTCAATGGGAGGACTCGAGCATTACACCAGGCACCCCCTGCTCTGATGAGGGGAGGGTGCCTGGTCCATAGGAAAATGGCAGAAAAGGATGGAAACACCACAGAAATGGTTCAGGGACAGCATAGGGAGGATGTCTGGATGCATCTTGGACTCCAACATCGCTGCTGGGAACGATCTTTCGCCCGTAGTACGCCATTTTTACAGACTGACCATAAAACACACAAAAAGGAAAATAAAAACGACTTTAGGCGAAAAATTGTTACCAAACAATATTTGCTGTATATTTACTTGTATATCATCTGCAAATTCTCCCAAAAATTTCCTTGATTTTCTGAAGTGAGGCCATGATTAAGAGGGAAACGTGCGCAGAGGCAAATTCTCCCAAAAATTTCCTTGATTTTCAGAACTGAGGCCATGATTAAGAGGGAAACGTGCGCAGAGGCAAATTCTCCCAAAAATTTCCTTGATTTTCAGAACTGAGGCCATGATTAAGAGGGAAACGTGCGTAGAGGCAAATTCTCCCAAAAATTTCCTTGATTTTCAGAATTCAGGCCATGATTAAGAGGGAAACGTGCGCAGAGGCAAATTCTCCCCAAAATTTCCTTGATTTTCAGAACTGAGGCCATGATTAAGAGGGAAACGTGCGCAGAGGCAAATTCTCCCAAAAATTTCCTTGATTTTCAGAACTGAGGCCATGATTAAGAGGGAAACGTGCGCAGAGGCAAATTCTCCCAAAAATTTCCTTGATTTTATTGAACTGAGGCCATGATTAAGAGGGAAACGTGCGCTGAGCTGACCATCTAAAACATTATGGGTGAGGGTCTGCTGCAGAGCTGACCATCCTAAACATTATATGCGAAGGCCCGCTAGTGAGCTGACGCTATAAAACATTATATGAGAGGGCCCGCTAGAGAGCTGACCCAATAAAACATTATATGAGAAGGCCCGCTGGTGAGCTGACCTATATAAAAATTGTCAAACAGGGCCCGCTGGTGAGCTGGCCCTATATAAAAATTATATCACAGGGCCCGCTGGTGAGCTGGCCCTATATAAAAATTATATCACAGGGCCCGCTGGTGAGCTGGCCCTATATAAAAATTATATCCCAGGGCATATGGAAGAGGAGGAGGAGGATGAGAAGATTAAGAGTCAACAATATACCCGTTTTTTGGGTGGAAGGGGTGAATGGGAATACAGAGTATTCCCATCATTGTAAATAACATATATAAAGTGAGTTTATGTTCCCCCGGGGCTTTCCTCCAGGGGAGTGGAGAAGTCAGGGGAAATCCAGGCCTTGTTCATTTTTATAAGTGTCAACCTATCAGCATTGTCGGTGGAAAGGCGGATACGCTTATCTGTTATGATGCCACCAGCAGCACTAAATACCCGCTCAGACAGAACGCTGGCGGCAGGGCAGGCCAGCACCTCCAAGGCGTAGAGTGCCAGTTCATACCACGTGTCCAGCTTGGACACCCAGTAGTTGTAAGGCACAGAGGGATCATTGAGGACGCTGACACGGTCTGCTACGTACTCCTTCACCATCTTCCAAAACTTTTCCCTCCTTGTGACACTAGGCTGCGCATCAGGGTGAGGGTGCTGGCGGGGTGTCATGAAGGTGTCCCACGCCTTGGAGAGTGTTGCCCTGCCTTTCTCGGAACTGCTGTGTGCTCCCCTTTTCTCCCCTTCTCTGTTGGCCAAGGTAGCACGTACTCTGCCGCCAGCGTTGTCAGATGGAAAATTTTGGAGCAATTTTTCAACAAGAACCTTCTGGTATTGCACCATTTTGCTTGTCCTCTCCACCGGAGGAATGAGAGATGAGAAATTCTCTTTGTAGCGGGGGTCCAGAAGGGTGAACACCCAGTAATCCGTGTTGTTTAAAATGCGTATAACACGTGGGTCACGGGAAAGGCAGCCTAACATAAAGTCAGCCATGTGTGCCAGAGTACCAACAGTCAAGATTTCGCTGTCCTCACCAGGAGGATGACTCTCAATATCCTCATCCTCTTCCTCCTCTTCTGCCCACCCACGCTGAAGAGATGGAACTAAAGTTCCATGGCTACCCTCTGTAGCGGAGGCAACCGTGTCTTCCTCCTCCTCCTCCTCCTCCTCCAATTGTCGCTGAGAAGACGAAGTGAGGGTGCTCTGGCTATCACCTTGTGTAAGCTCTTCCTCCCCCATTTCCACCTCTTCCACATGCAAAGCGTCGGTTTTAATTGTGAGCAGCGAGCGTTTCAGTAGACACAGAAGTGGGATGGTTACACTGATAATAGCGTTATCGCCGCTCACCATCTGTGTCGATTCCTCAAAATTGCGTAAAACCTCGCAGAGGTCTGACATCCATTCCCACTCCTCACTTCTGATTACAGGAAGTTGAACGGAGAGGCGACGACCGTGTAACAGCTGGTACTCCACTACTGCCCTCTGCTGCTCACAAAGCCGGGCCAACATGTGGAAGGTGGAGTTCCAGCGCGTGCTCACGTCACACAGCAGCCGGTGAGCTGGCAATTGTAAGCGCTGCTGCAGCTTCAACAGGCCGGCCGAAGCTGTAGATGACTTACGGAAATGTGCACACACGCGGCGCACCTTGGTCAAGAGATCATGCACATTGAGGTAGGTTTTTAGAAATCGCTGCACCACTAAATTAAATACATGCGCTAGGCATGGTACGTGTGTGAGCTTGCCGAGCTCCAAAGCCGCCACCAAGTTACGCCCATTATCACACACAACCATGCCTGGTTGCAGGTTGAGTGGCGAGAGCCACTGCTCGGTCTGGTGACTAATCCCCTGCAACAGCTCTGAGGCCGTGTGCTGTTTGTCCCCAAGGCAGATCAGCTTCA
This sequence comes from Rhinophrynus dorsalis, assembly GCA_037306005.1. Lineage (NCBI taxonomy): Eukaryota > Metazoa > Chordata > Amphibia > Anura > Rhinophrynidae > Rhinophrynus > Rhinophrynus dorsalis. The sequence continues at coordinate 469,277,907 of CM074721.1, forward strand.
GCACGGCCTGTTGACGCTTCCCCACTGCAGTGCTACACTGCTTCCAGCTACTGGCTGATGGGGGAGTGGCGCTGCGTGTAGAGAATTCGGAGGTGGAAACGGAGGAGGAGGAGCCAATAACGTAGGTGCTGGCGGAAACCCTGATGGAGGTAGGGCCCACAATCCTCGGCGTGGGTAGCACCCGTGCCATCCCAGGGTCCGAGTCGCTCCCAGCCTCCACGACATTCACCCAGTGTGCCGTCAGGGAAATGTAGCGTCCCTGGCCACAAGCACTTGTCCATGTGTCAGTCGTTAAGTGGACCTTCCCAGTAACTGCGTTGGTCAGGGCACGGGTGATGTTACGGGACACATGGTGGTGTAATGCGGGGATGGCACACCGGGAAAAGTAGTGGCGGCTGGGGACCGCGTACCGAGGGACAGCTGCTGCCATCAGGCTGCGGAAGGACTCAGTGTCCACAAGCCTAAATGGCAGCATTTCGATGGCCAGTAATTTGGAAAGGTGTGAGGTTAGTGCTATGGCCTGTGGGTGGGTGGCTGGGTACTTTCTCTTGCGCTCAAATGCCTGGGGTAACGACATTTGGACGCTGCGCTGGGACAGGGAAGTGGATGTGGTCGCTGATGGTGCTTCAGATGCTACAGGTGCAGGGCGGGAGGTATGCGGGCCTGCGCCTTCGACAGGCGATTGGCCGGCACCGAAAACAGGGGAAGAGGAGGCAGTGGTGTGGCCTGCAGACACAGATGGGCGATCCAGGCGTTCCTCCCACTTACTACGGTGCTTGAATGCCATGTGTCGGATCATGCTGGTGGTGGTGAGGTTTCTAGTGTTCATGCCTCGGCTCATTCTGGTGTGGCACAGGTTGCAAACTACAATTCTTTTGTCGTCCGCACTTTCCTTAAAAAAACGCCATACCGCGGAACACCTACCCTTTGGCAAGGTAGATTTACGCAAGGGGGTGCTCCGTGGAACATTTGCGGGCCGGTTTGGTGCGGTCCGCCTTCTTTCTGTAGCCACACCACTGCCTCTTCCAGCCTGTTGCGGTGCTGCAGATGGCTCACCCTCAGGACTGCTGTCATCGCTCGGCTCTACACCTTCCCAGGTGGGGTCAGTCACCTCATCGTCCACCAAGTCCTCCTCCACTTCCTCACTCTGATCATCCTCCTCAAGTCTTGATCCCACCACATACTCAGTCATTGACAACTGTATAACATTCTCCTCAACAAGGTCTTGAGACGGAAATAGTGGTTGATTTAATGGCAACTGTGTCTCATCATCATCATCATCATCCACTACTTCCTTTGACCTTAAATGCCGTTCACATCTGTCATCTTCTTGTGATTGGGTAGCCTCTAGAGGTTGTGAATCAGGGCACAAGATGTCATGTTCCTCTGCAAGCGTGCTTGGAGAGAGGGTCAAATGAAGGATTGGTGATGAGACGAGCTCCTCACTATATCCCAGTGTGGGATCACTTCTTTGACCAGACCGTGTATGGTGGGAGGAAGGATGATCAGAGTGAGGATTATGTTGACCAGACTCTTGGCTACTGAGAGTGGACTTGGTGGAAGACAGGGTGGTGCTTAACCGACTGGAAGCAGTATCAGCTGTCATCCAACCGACCACCTGTTCGCAGTGGTCGGACCTCGAGAGTGATGTCCTGCGACGCCCTGTAAAATTAGACATGAAGCTAGGTATGGTGGATGTCTTTCTTTCTTGTGCTCTGGCACCAGGCACAGTTTCTACGCGTCCTGACCCGCGCCCTGAACTATCAGGATCACGTCCACTTCCCCGTCCCTTTTTACCCGCCTTCTTCATCTTACACGGAATATGTGACTTTAATATTTGAGTTTGAAAACTTAACAGTATTTCTTCCTATTCTGCAACTGTGCAGAGTACACAGAATAGGCTGCTAAACTGCGGTGACACACACTGAATGGAATATGTGACTTTGATATTTTAGTTTGAAGACTTAACAGTATTTCTTCCTATTCTGCAACTGTGCAGAGTACACAGAATAGGCTGCTAAACTGCGGTGACACACACTGAATGGAATAAGTGACTTTAATATTTGAGTTTGAAAACTTAACAGTATTTCTTCCTATTCTGCAACTGTGCAGAGTACACAGAATAGGCTGCTAAACTGCGGTGACACACACTGAATGGAATAAGTGACTTTAATATTTGAGTTTGAAAACTTAACAGTATTTCTTCCTATTCTGCAACTGTGCAGAGTACACAGAATAGGCTGCTAAACGGCGGTGACACACACTGAATGGAATATGTGACTTTAATATTTGAGTTTGAAAACTTAACAGTATTTCTTCCTATTCTGCAACTGTGCAGAGTACACAGAATAGGCTGCTAAACTGCGGTGACGAACACAGAATGGAATATGTGACTTTAATATTTGAGTTTGAAAACTTAACAGTATTTCTTCCTATTCTGCAACTGTGCAGAGTACACAGAATAGGCTGCTAAACGGCGGTGACACACACTGAATGGAATATGTGACTTTAATATTTGAGTTTGAAAACTTAACAGTATTTCTTCCTAGTCTGCAACTGTGCAGAGTACACAGAATAGGCTGCTAAACGGCGGTGACACACACTGAATGGAATATGTGACTTTAATATTTGAGTTTGAAAACTTAACAGTATTTCTTCCTAGTCTGCAACTGTGCAGAGTACACAGAATAGGCTGCTAAACGGCGGTGACACACACTGAATGGAATATGTGACTTTAATATTTGAGTTTGAAAACTTAACAGTATTTCTTCCTAGTCTGCAACTGTGCAGAGTACACAGAATAGGCTGCTAAACGGCGGTGACACACACTGAATGGAATATGTGACTTTAATATTTTAGTTTGAAAACTTAACAGTATTTCTTCCTAGTCTGCAACTGTGCAGAGTACACAGAATAGGCTGCTAAACGGCGGTGACACACACTGAATGGAATATGTGACTTTAATATTTGAGTTTGAAAACTTAACAGTATTTCTTCCTAGTCTGCAACTGTGCAGAGTACACAGAATAGGCTGCTAAACGGCGGTGACACACACTGAATGGAATATGTGACTTTAATATTTTAGTTTGAAAACTTAACAGTATTTCTTCCTAGTCTGCAACTGTGCAGAGTACACAGAATAGGCTGCTAAACGGCGGTGACACACACTGAATGGAATATGTGACTTTAATATTTGAGTTTGAAAACTTAACAGTATTTCTTCCTAGTCTGCAACTGTGCAGAGTACACAGAATAGGCTGCTAAACTGCGGTGACGAACACAGAATGGAATATGAGACTTTAATATTTGAGTTTGAAAACTTAACAGTATTTCTTCCTATTCTGCAACTGTGCAGAGTACACAGAATAGGCTGCTAAACGGCGGTGACACACACTGAATGGAATATGTGACTTTAATATTTTAGTTTGAAAACTTAACAGTATTTCTTCCTAGTCTGCAACTGTGCAGAGTACACAGAATAGGCTGCTAAACGGCGGTGACACACACTGAATGGAATATGTGACTTTAATATTTTAGTTTGAAAACTTAACAGTATTTCTTCCTAGTCTGCAACTGTGCAGAGTACACAGAATAGGCTGCTAAACGGCGGTGACACACACTGAATGGAATATGTGACTTTAATATTTGAGTTTGAAAACTTAACAGTATTTCTTCCTAGTCTGCAACTGTGCAGAGTACACAGAATAGGCTGCTAAACGGCGGTGACACACACTGAATGGAATATGTGACTTTAATATTTTAGTTTGAAAACTTAACAGTATTTCTTCCTAGTCTGCAACTGTGCAGAGTACACAGAATAGGCTGCTAAACGGCGGTGACACACACTGAATGGAATATGTGACTTTAATATTTGAGTTTGAAAACTTAACAGTATTTCTTCCTAGTCTGCAACTGTGCAGAGTACACAGAATAGGCTGCTAAACGGCGGTGACACACACTGAATGGAATATGTGACTTTAATATTTTAGTTTGAAAACTTAACAGTATTTCTTCCTAGTCTGCAACTGTGCAGAGTACACAGAATAGGCTGCTAAACTGCGGTGACACACACTGAATGGAATATGTGACTTTAATATTTTAGTTTGAAGACTTAACAGTATTTCTTCCTATTCTGCAACTCTGCACAGTACACAGAATGTGCTGCTAAACTGCGGCGAAGCACACTGAATGGAATATGTGACTTTGATATTTTAGTTTGAAGACTTAACAGTATTTCTTCCTATTCTGCAACTCTGCACAGTACACAGAATGTGCTGCTAAACTGCGGCGAAGCACACTGAATGGAATATGTGACTTTGATATTTTAGTTTGAAGACTTAACAGTATTTCTTCCTATTCTGCAACTCTGCACAGTACACAGAATGTGCTGCTAAACTGCGGCGAAGCACACTGAATGGAATATGTGAGTTTGATATTTTAGTTTGAAGACTTAACAGTATTTCTTCCTATTCTGCAACTCTGCACAGTACACAGAATGTGCTGCTAAACTGCGGCGAAGCACACTGAATGGAATATGTGACTTTGATATTTTAGTTTGAAGACTTAACAGTATTTCTTCCTAGTCTGCAACTGTGCAGAGTACACAGAATAGGCTGCTAAACGGCGGTGACACACACTGAATGGAATATGTGACTTTAATATTTTAGTTTGAAAACTTAACAGTATTTCTTCCTAGTCTGCAACTGTGCAGAGTACACAGAATAGGCTGCTAAACGGCGGTGACACACACTGAATGGAATATGTGACTTTAATATTTGAGTTTGAAAACTTAACAGTATTTCTTCCTAGTCTGCAACTGTGCAGAGTTCACAGAATAGGCTGCTAAACGGCGGTGACACACACTGAATGGAATATGTGACTTTAATATTTGAGTTTGAAAACTTAACAGTATTTCTTCCTAGTCTGCAACTGTGCAGAGTACACAGAATAGGCTGCTAAACTGCGGTGACACACACTGAATGGAATATGTGACTTTAATATTTTAGTTTGAAGACTTAACAGTATTTCTTCCTATTCTGCAACTCTGCACAGTACACAGAATGTGCTGCTAAACTGCGGCGAAGCACACTGAATGGAATATGTGACTTTGATATTTTAGTTTGAAGACTTAACAGTATTTCTTCCTATTCTGCAACTCTGCACAGTACACAGAATGTGCTGCTAAACTGCGGCGAAGCACACTGAATGGAATATGTGACTTTGATATTTTAGTTTGAAGACTTAACAGTATTTCTTCCTATTCTGCAACTCTGCACAGTACACAGAATGTGCTGCTAAACTGCGGCGAAGCACACTGAATGGAATATGTGACTTTGATATTTTAGTTTGAAGACTTAACAGTATTTCTTCCTATTCTGCAACTCTGCACAGTACACAGAATGTGCTGCTAAACTGCGGCGACGCACACTGAATGGAATATGTGACTTTGATATTTTAGTTTGAAGACTTAACAGAATGTGCTCTAATCTGCAACTTTGCACACTAAACAGAATGTGCTCTAATCTGCAACTTTGCACACTAAACAGAATGTGCTCTAATCTGCAACTTTGCACACTAAACAGAATGTGCTCTAATCTGCAACTGTGCACACTAAACAGAATGTGCTCTAATCTGCAACTTTGCACACTAAACAGAATATATTTTTTTTTTTTTTTTTTTCCCCCCCCACACAAAATAACCTGCTGCCCCCACACACAGTAGTCCTAAAAAGGACTTTTGGTTCTTTTTTTTCACAATTTTGCTTGTTTTCCTCCCTACACTGCCTTTCCCTTCCTATCCTCAGCTCTCCCTGGCTAAGACTGAGCCGAACTCGATGGTCAGGTGCTATACAGCACCCGACCACGGGTTCTGGCCAGCCAATCAGTGTAATGCCAGCAGCCAACATGGCTGCTGGCATTACACCGATGTCAGAGCCTCCCTGCACGTTTATTGGCTGCGCAGCAGCCGCAAAACGTGCGGGGAGGAGACCCGAACATGGCGGGCGAGCACATGCGGTACTCGTACGAGTACCGCCATGTGCCGAGCAGAGCGATGCTCGAGCCGATCCGAGCATCGGCCGAGCATGCTCGCTCAACACTAGTAATCATATCACCCCTTAGATGTCTCTTCTCTATGCATTTCCTTAAACAGCTTAGTGTCATCAGCAAAGCTTGAAATACTACTTTCAATTCCCAATTCTAGATAATCAATAAGCAAATTAAAAAGCATTGGGCCCAGGACTGAACCCTGTGACACCCCACTTACAACTTTAGACCAACTTGAAATGGTTAAATTTACAACAACTCTCTACCATCTATCATTTAACCAGTTCTCAATCCATGTACAGATATAATCTCCTAAACCGAAGCCTTTTAATTTATGCAGTAACCTATTGTGAGACACTGTATCAAAGGCTTTTGCAAAACCCTAAATGCCTAATGAAAGTGAATCGATATTAAGTATAATGGTCTTGCTATTACTGAACTAAGTTCCTTAAGTACCCTTGGGCGTATTCCATCAGGCCCAGGTGTTTTATTCACATAACATTTTCCAGTCTCTTTTGGACTTTGTCCTCAGCAAGCCATGTACATGATGGAGGAAATTCTGTCTCTCTCTCTCTCTGTGACTTAACTTTTCTTCAACTGGAATATGAAAACCCTCTAAAAACATTTTCTTAAAAGTAAAACAGCATTTTCCTTGTCTAGGCAGTCCTCTATGACCTCACTTATCTGGACAACCTTCATTGGTGTTATGGCTCTTGCTATGGAAGGAGTGAAAATCAGTATTTCCTCCTTCCTCATTGTCCTTTCCACAGGAAAATAATAGGTACCGTTCATCAAACATTGAGCATGCATGGTGGGATTTACATGCAAACCCCTACTTACAGGTCTTATCATTGTACATATAGCAGCCATCTCTCCTATGGGGACCCTGAATTGTGGGTTCCACATTTAAACACTATTGACAATTTTTCTTATACAGTTGTGATTTAATAAGTTTAGCATTTTAGTTTATTTAGTATTTGTGTATTTACTAAAGCACTGCTATCACTTTATATAGTTTGCACATCTAAATGTTAAGCACTTTAATTTATTTATTACTACTACCTATAGGTGGCAGTAAGTTTAGTTATACATTTTTGTATCTACAATTTTAACACGTAGCTTAGCTTTTACTGGTTTTTGCTACTGTAATTATATATTAAATTAACTTATTTTACCTATATTTTGATTTTCTAGTCACTTTAACCACTAAAGGATCAGTGGGGTGGACGAAGAAATGCATTACCCACCCCTTCGCTCCTTAAAAGAGGAACTGTCTGGGACCCTGAACTCTGGGCTGAAAGCCACTGGTGGAAGGGGCTTCACTGAATAGGGAAGGAAGTGGGGAGAGTGGCTGCCAGAAGAGGGTGAAGACTGGACAATTTTATGGAAGCAGTGGCTGATTGACACCAAGACCATAATATTCAAGGAGCAGAGGTACATGGAGCTTACCACCTTTTCTTTGTATTGCTGGTGTTCTTAAGGGATCACATGTCTTTGGTATGTGCAGACAATGGTCTGGGACCTTGCTGGTGGTTGAGATTCTTTGGGTATGGTATGGTGCACCTTTATGCTCTTGCATCAATCACCCTGCTCACACTGTGACACCAACCACCAACAGTCTGCCAACAATCAAGTGCCAAAAGGAGCACAATACCATACCCAAAGAACCTCAGCCACCAGCCAGGTCCCATTGTTTGTTAAAGTGGGGCTCCTCGGTCTGGGTCTCAGGAGTCTGATAACGGCTGTTGGGCCTTCACTTGCTGCTTCCAATTAGGCAGGTTAGGATGGTGTTATGTCCCCGTCATGCGCAGTAGAGACGGCTGTGCACGCTGCAGTCATGCGCAGTAGAGACGGCTGTGCACGCTGCAGTCATGCGCAGTAGAGACGGCTGTGCACGCTGCAGTCATGCGCAGTAGAGACGGCTGTGCACGCTGCAGTCATGCGCAGTAGAGACTGCCCGCGTCGCGGCTGATACAGTGTGGGATGCTCCAAATCTTGACAAACATCCTTAGCGAATTATTATATAGGATGTGCTTGTCTGAACGCATCATTCTGGTCTATAGTGGTGATTTGGGGAGTGAAGGGGTTTCAAGGGTAGTTCTGGTGGATGCAATTTACCTTACCCCCATTATGAAAAGGGCAGAATGGCTAAATCAAAATAGTTGTGACATTCAGTCATATTGTTTAACCCTTATAGTGCCACATGTCCAATTGCACCTCCTGGCACAAAGTAAAAGTGTAGCAATTCTGTAAAAAAAAACAACTGTACCATAGAGAAGTAGAAAAATGCCTTTGATTTAAATAGGTCTTTTAACCCATTGGATGCCAGAGAGGTCTCCTACAAATTGTAAAGCACTCCATTGGAGACCTATACAATAGGTTAAAAACCCCATTTAAATCAGTAGCAATGTTTATTTTTCTCCCTATGTCAGTTTCCCAAGGACTGCTCCCCTTTAACCCTTTAAGCCTTTTAATGCGAAATGGGTACGTAACACATTGCTCTGAAATGCATTGCCTACCCCATCTGGTGCTCAAAGAGTTAAGCACATGACCTAGCCTTGAGGGTTAATACTACTATATAAATACCGGGCACAGTCACAAAAATGTTAGCAGACAAACAGGTAAAAGCATTAAATTGCACAGCAGCCACCCTCCCTTCACCCACAACAATCCAACTGCACAAGGGACATCAAAGTGCCGATCCACCTGGTCAGGATCATATTCCTTCCTGCTGGTGTAATAACACTGCTCTGCTATTGTTCCCTGCTCTCCATTTTACTAGGTCAGAATAAAAAAGGCTCCTTCTACACTGGTCGTCAGGGGGATGACTAGATTGGATAAAAGACCACCTTTTTGTTTCAGACAGCATTACAAAGGCTGGGAAGTGCAGTGGATATACTGATTTAATCTCAGTCTTTTGTTATTCTCCAGAATGGTCATTGTAAAGAGACAATTATGCTTTCTATCAGTCCAATGCATAATATTTCATAAATGAAGAAGTACACTCCTAGCCGCTGTCCTAATGCACATATTCTGTGTGTATACAAATCTATCAAAGGACAGATGTAAACAGGAGAGAGGTGCTCATAGGCAGAATAATGAGATTTTCTTTACATGTTGTAATATTTTTCTTTCTTGTAAATAAAATATCATTATAGGATATGTCTTTGATCACTCCTGTGCCTGAGTTTATCTCTTACTTTTAGAATGAGCTAAGCAGAGCCCCACCTCCCTTCTGTGCAGAAAAATGTACAGAATTAACCTATTGTTTTATAAAGTATGAAAGCAATAAAGTACAGTACATGCTAGAAAGGTAAACTTAGACTATATGACAGTCCTACCTGGGAACCTTGATTTTCAGAGCCCCAGGAGTAATAGCTGGAGTTGGGGGTGAACAAATAAAAGCTGGGACTTGTCCTGAAAAGGGGTAGAATGGGGTGGGGAGTGGAGGAATGGCAGTGAAATGGACAGGGTTACCAGGGAGTTCACTTACCTGGAGACTCACAGCATGTCCCTGGAGACCTGGTAATAAATCCAGAAATCCAAACTTTCCAGGGTAGACCCAGAGAGTTCTCAGATGTGATAACAATATATTATTCCTTCAGAGGCGTACCTAGAAGCCACCGGGCCCTGGTGCAAGAATTGCCATGGGCCCCCCCTGACCACATTGGCCCCCCTCAGCTACATTGGCCACCTCCACATTGACCCTTCCACAATGCCCCTCATTCTCCACAGTGGCCCTTCATCTCCACAATGCCCCTCTTTCTCCATATTGCCCCTTCCACAATGCCCCCATCACAATGCCCCTCAATCTCCATAAAGCCCTTTCCACAGTGCCCCTCATTCTCCACAATGCCCCCATCACAATGCCCCTTCCACAGTGCCCCTCATTCTCCACAATGCCCCTGCTGACCGCCCCCCTCCTCCTACCTCGAGTCCCTGGTGGTCTAGTGGTGAGTCAAGCTCCCGCGCGGTTGTTAGTAATGCAGAGCGCTGGGAGATTATGTCATCTCCCAGCCTCTGCATTACTAGAGCGCCGGCCGCCAGGAGATCACTTGTGCTGTGGGCGCATGGCCAGGGGGTCGCAGGGGGCGGCCGGGCCCCTGAGAGTGATGGGCCCGGTCGCAGGTGCGACCCCTATTGTTACACCACTGTATTTCTTGGATGCTACAGACATATCCAGTGTGTTGCTTTACAATGCATTGGAGATGTTGCTAGAATACATAGGGAAATGGTTAGAAATAGTGGGCCTTATTCATCATGCTAAAGTGATGTCATACTGAAGAAATCAAACTGCACTAACTGCTTTGGACAATGTGCTAGCAATCGAGGGGTTAAAATCAATAATAATTATGGGAAGTCTCGCAGTTCAGTCTTGTTGGGATGAGAGGAACCTTAGTGATGGGCTTCCAAGAATGACACTAAGGACTTTATTCACAGGAGCAATTCTGGAGCAAACTAACTGCATCATGGGGAGAAATGAATCTTCCGAATGATTTAAGTGGTGATTTTAACCCCTTGAATTCAAGAGATGACTCCATTGCATTGATCCACATTTCATTGGAGACATCTCTACCATTTAAGTGGTTAAATGCTACATTTAGAGCAAAGAACATTTGAGAGCTGTTATTTCTCCCCTTTGGCAGATGGTTTGCTCAGTGGCACCTTTGGGCAAAAATCACACGTTGTGCCTTTATCTCCACCCATGTTCACGTCCTCTCCACTCAGAACCCCGCCCTTATCCCCATCCCACTATAATCTGGTACTGAAAATGGTCTTACTCTATAACAAACAAGCAAAAGAATGATCTTGATCCATTTGCTGATAGGTCTGTAACTTAGTGCTTTGCAATTCATTGGACACCTCTTGGCATTCAAGGGGTTAAATCATGGTCTTTATAGGGGCCCCTCAGAAATGGGCACGATAGACAGCTGGCTACTTTGCCTAATGGGAAATCTAGTCAATAATTTCCTCTCTTTTGTACTGTGAATAAGGCCTTTACTTTCTATGGAGGAAGCGTGCACAACCTATGAGTCCTGACTACAACAAAGGGAGGGGAGATGCACTATGGAGTGATAAAAAGGTGATAATGTGGAGATGACTTCTCCTGTGATATCACTTCTCCAGTTCATATGTTATTATATGGAGCTCATGCATCAAGATTTTTCATGTGGGAGAGATCGTAGTGCATTGGCTCCACAGAATAACAGTGGAACTGGAGAAGTGATATCACATCCTTATGTCACTTTACTGCATAATCTCCAATGTATTGTCTGACTGAATGAGCAGGAAGAAGCTAATGTTCAGATCTGTTGTGTAGACGATGTGGAGAGAACGTCTTCTTGCAGCTTCATAGTTACATATCCACATAGATTAAATATAGGGGGGTTTGTAAGCACTGGCGCTAATATTATAATTACATCATAACCACTGATCTGCATTGCTCTGTCAGAGCTGGATTACTAGATAGACCCCTCCCCCAAATACATTCCCATAGGAGAAGATTTAGTAAAATATTACATTTAATCTTTATTCTCTATGGCGTAGTAGAATTGGCCCATCATTTTAATTTATTTAGCAAGTGTTTTACCAGGAAGAATAAATTGAGATTTCAAGTATGTCTCCTCTTTTGTCTTTGGGTGCTAGTCCCTTAGCCATACAGACACTGTTCTACATCACATTGCTTCCTGTGCCTTCCTTGCTTATTCTCTGATCCTTACTCAGTTTAGGAAACAAATGACTTCTTAGCACATAAGAGAATTAGAAAACTCTCTACAGCCAGAAGTAAATCCTGATGCTTTTCAGGATTTTCCTTAAGACAGCAGAACAAATCCTCCATCCTCTTATGGATTTACCATCTGCTTCAGGTTCACAGCGGTTTAACTGTACTGATGCCATGGCTGTAATGAAGGCTTTGCAGAGATAAACTATTAATGCATCTTCTTACCTCTAGATATGCAACTACAGTGTGGTATATTCAGCACTGGAAGGCTTTAGTTTAGTGCCGCAAACTGTGGGTAAAACGAATTTATGAGCTAACGTATGAGATGTACAGGTCTGTTATACTGTGGAATTCCTCACACAAGGAGGTGGTTATGGCAGATACAATGGATACATTTAAAAGAAGATTAGATACATTTCTTTCAAAGGGGAACATACAGGGTTTTGCTGTATATTAGTAGGCAGATCAGGAAGGTCTGATAAAGACTAACCTAATTGGTAGCAGGAAAGCTATACAGTTCTCACATCACTAGGGTATGAGGCAAAGGTTGAACTTGATGGACTTGTGTCTTTGTTCAACCTAATTTACTATGTTACTAATTTACTATGTTACTATGTAGAATATTTTTACCATTTTGGAGGTTATCAATGCATTGCAAAGCAATGTCATGGAGATCCATCTATCACAGTGGTTCCCAAACTAGTTTGTAGAAATGTCTAAGGGAAAAGGGTGTATAATGAATTGGTTTCTTCAAAATGTATATATAAAACATAAATATGCCTGTAAAGAATTACAGTTATTTCATTAACAAAAGAGGGTCACCAAAGTTTGGTGAAAACCAAAAGGAGGGTGCCATGTGAAAATGTTTGGGTACAACTGCTCTAGCATGCAAGGGGTTAATGGCAATAATAGTTATAAAATTAAATTCAATATGAATAAAATACACGTTAATATGAATAATAACGTCAGTGTATATTGCCTGTTTAACCTTTTAACACTTTGAGTGCCCGATGATTGCCATGCCTTGTGCAGCCCTCTGGCACTCACAGGGTTAAGTTTCAGAGCTGCATGCCATGCAGTGCTTCGTGTTCTGCTGCACACCCCTCTGCCAAAGAACAAACTAGAACTACAGTAATAAGTGGTGCAAAATTTGTTTAACCCTTTCAGTACCAGAGAGGTACTCAACGCATTGCAAAGCAATGTGTTGTGTACCCCCCTGGCTCTCAAAGGGTTAACAAAAGAACTTGTTCACATAATAGCCCAGTTCACCTATTTATACATTTTTTTGCATAGTATCTGCAATTGTCTGTATATAACCCTTTGAGTGCCAGAGAGGCATGTTGCAATGCTTTGGCTACCTCTCTGGCACTCAGTGGGTTAAGGGGAACTATGCACTAGGAAAAAGTTTCTTTTAATTTGTGTAAGACATTAATCGAGATAGGTGTCCATCAGCAGCCATGTAGGTCCATTTGCATATTTTTTGCATTATATTTGCAGTTTCCTGTTAAGAGTGATCTCTCTGGAAACTCGCCTCTGGATCATACTTCCTCACAACAAACAATAGGATTCAATAGACCTGAAGGACTCTTAACCCTTTGGGATGAAATAGAGGCAATATATCCTAAAGGAGGGTACTCAACTGAAGCCACAGGGACAAAAACAGAGAACTCAATATCAATAATATTAAAAATCGCTGTTTCGCAATTAATATACTTAATCTTATAAAATAATACCATCTATATCTTGCAAAGAAGTTAGAAGTTTATGAACCTCTACAATTCCTATCATTACTTTATAAACGTGGTGAACTTGCTCCAAACCCCTTTCCTATAGAACACAATAAAGAAATAAAAATTAAAAAAGTAAAAGAATCACCTAATTGCCCATGGAACCCTTCAATCCACCATCTCACATTAAAGGGATAGAGTACCGAAAAGCACCGTGGACACTATTGACGCGATGCATGAAATGTGCGCAATCGCTATTTCCTGTGTGAAACCCACTAGGGAATAGGTCTGTAAATGATTTTGTTGAATTGAGCATGAATGGCTGCGTATATTTATTTTTTTTGTGGCCGTGGCTAAGATTAACGAATCTGTGTGAGTGGAATAGCGAGTGCGCCTAATGCAAGAACTGCTATTGCAAATTAATTTATACGTCTGTGTACTGTTGTCGTAAAATGGAATTTTTTATGCGCAATTCAAGAAGTGTTCGGTATTTATCTTCGTGGATTAGAACATGCGCAAAATCTATCTGTGCACAAGAATGCCTTTATCCAATGCAAACGTTTCTTGCATCGCGCCAAATGTGTCAAAAATAATTGAATCTTTGCACCTCCTAACACTTACTGTTTTCTACACATTATAAACTTACTCCAAACTCTTCTCTTCACGTTTATATTAGAGCATGTCAACGCGTTTCAGAAAAGACTTCTTCCTTTCTCAAGACTCCTACTATTGGAGTCTTGAGAAAGGAAGAAGTCTCTTCTGAAACGCGTTGACATGCTATAATATAAACGTGTTCAGATCCAGTAACCCTCCAATTGATCCCTGTGAGAAAAATACGAACGTTTGGAAACCACACGTTACGGTGATATAGGAAAGGGGTTTGGAGCAAGTTCACCACGTTTATAAAGTAATGATAGAAATTGTAGAGGTTCAATAACTTAACTTCTCTGCAAGATATAGATGGTATTATTTTATATGATTAAGTATATTAATTGGAAAACAGCGATTTTTATTATTATTGATATTGAGTTCTCTGTTTTTTTCCCCTGTGACTTCAGCTGAGTACCCTCCATTAGGATATATATAAGAATCTGCAGTATAATTTATTATCTTTATTATGTGCTTAGATACAACACTTCCATTTGTATGTTTCTTTTTTCAAGCACTATGGGCGGTCATGCTTTGGAGTATCTGTAAGCTGCCTATCTTATATGTAAGTTTTTGCGCAATATTGGAGCATAAATAATTGTAATAGAAATAACTGACTGCTGTTTGAAGAACACATTCTGTGCCTAGGTCAGTCATTCTGATAAATTAGAAGCCATGTATTCTTAGTTCTCATTTAGTAAAGTCCAGACAGAATATATTAGTTCATACATCCTCAAAATCTTCAATAAACATCAAATATGTTTTAAGTACCCACTGAGCATAAGCCTATTAGGCATTCTGGAAAATCATCACTTAAGTACTTTCACAATAAATATGGGTCTGAATGAGAACAAAAAACACACAATTTGCTACAAAATATTATAAGAGCAAATGTAATGCATAAAACTCACCGGACCTGATAGCTGTGGCAAATCCAGGGCAGCTCCCGACAACCTCGGCTACAGGTTTCAGCAAATGGGAAGACACTGAAAGGGGGCGCTCAACAGATCCACCTTTTCATGAATAGTCAGTCAAACAAATGTGATAAAATCTGCTGTCTTTATTCAAAATATGTAAAAACACTCCAGACAGGAACGGATACAAAAAATGAAACACATGAAGGAACAAACATGACCCGCCTTAAGATTTTTGTGAATATATTACTTAGTCCTAGGCAAAGTGTAATCTGAAAAATCAAGATTCTAAAGTAACAAGCTGACTAATTAGCCTAATTACTAACCAGTGGGTCCCTGGAGATCGGCTTGATCATGTGTTTCCTTTTTGATTCATTCCTGTTAAAGACAACAGATTTTATCACATCAATTTGACTAACTCATCAAAAAGGTGGATCTGTTGAGTGCTCTCATCCAGTGTCTTTGCTTTAGAACAATATAAGACTAGGGTCACACAGCTGACATTATGACAGTGTTTCTAATGCAATGCTAAGTGCAAAACAGATCAGCTTTCTGCCTATCTGGCTTTTCACACTGCATCTTTACTGGGTTCCTTGCAGAATGCAGTGAAGATGCAGCAGACATGATCTGAATGGTGACATATGAGGCCTTTCTGCAGATTGTTCACATGGGTGACTGTATACCACAACAGCAATCCAATCAATAGAGGCCAATGTGGGGGCGCCATCCAATCAGGGTTGGCTGAGGCAATGACCAGGCCATCAGCCACACCTCCAAAATAACCTCTAGTGACACAATCGTTAGTGCAATGCATGTACACTAGAGGTGATTTAACATGTTTGGCTTCATAGGCGCTTCCATCTTTAGACCACAGCAGAGTTCTAATGCAAAAAAAAATATATACTGTAGGTATACCTATCTTCTGTATGGAAGAGCTAGCAAAGTCCTTTGGCTAAACAAATTTAACCAGGGTGTAGTTTCCCTTTAACTGTTTTACAATTAACCTGAAACACTTTGAATAAAGTATCCCTTTGTGTACTAAATACCAACTGCACATTTTTTTCTGGATTCTGTCATATTCCTGTAGTTTTCTATAAGATATTTTAGTGGGAGTTTCCATAACTCATCTGGGTACTGGCCATGTCTCCAAAGGGTCAATAATACACCTGCTAAGTAAAATTTGCTTAAGAATCATGTACCACATGGTAACTACATCTAGCGTGCGCTTTTATCTTTTATTCATGGAGAAATAGGAGTGCTGAGCCAATAGTTCCAGTTGATAAAGTCAGATCACTGTGACTGTTATCTGAAATCGATTAGATTCCATTATGAAGTCCATGTGGAAACTGCAGGTATCATTGAATTCTTTGCATTCCTATTTGACAATAAAAGGGCATTTTCTATAACGCTAATAAAACATCCACCCTTTGTGATCCAGAGTGGTGTTTTTGGAAACCTCTCTGGCACTAAGAAAGTTCAAATATTTATTAACCCTTTGGGTGCTAGAGATGGCTCCAACACATTGCATAGCATCGAAAGGTTAACCTTTTGGGTGCCAGAGGGGTACGCAACACACTGCTTTGCAATGCGTTGCATACACCTCTGGCACTCAAAGGGTTAATAAGTCCAATCAGCTACATGAAGCTGACTATGGAGATGTCTATTTTGGAATAAGTCAAACTGGGTCAAAAGCTTCACAGTAGGTGATAACATAGGTAGTAAAGGCAGAAAATCCCTCAAACCTTTTACCCCTATCAGATCAGACATTAGAATAAGTGGATCTTCATTTAACAGAAGGAGTTATCTAGGGAAGTCTCAGCCTTACAACAGTCAGGTATATCTGTTAGCTATTTTTTGTGTCTAAACTGTGTGGCAGTTTATAATTGCATAGGGACATTTTATCATCTTAAGGATAGTTATATGGTGCTTTGAAATCATGGGTGCCTGGGTGGGACTTTCTGTCAACTCTCTAGCCTAGTGGCTCCCAACTCTCTCCTCAGGGACCCTTAACAGCCTATTCTTTGGAGTTTCCCTGCTGGAGTACAAATTGGTTAAGCAGGCATTCAGTCATTTAATTAACTAATTTGAACTCCATAAAAACATCCTAAAGATATGGCCTGTTAGGGGTTCCCCAGGAAAGGGTTGGGAACCATTTCTCTATCCAGAAAGTGAACTTTCTCAAGGTAGTAACATGTCCCTGTGTAGCTATAGTCTGCAGCAGAGTTTAAACGCAAAAAAGCAATAACTAGATACACCTGACTGATGTGAGACTGATACCTAACTAAGTAAGCCCTTCTGTTAAACAAATTAAGAGACTCTTATTCCAAGGGTGTAGAACCCCTTTAAGCATTCTCAAAATTACATATTTTGTTGACATTAAGTATATATCTTATCCAGGGATTGGAAACCCATTGTCATTCAACTGTCATTGGAGTACAATTCCAATTATCCTCTGCTGGCTCCTGGAAGACAGAGGATGATATGAATTGTAGTCCAGCAAAAATTGTAGGGCGGCAGGTCCATGCTCAGATAAGTTTAATGGCTTTTGGTTGTAGGAGTACATAAAAAAGATTATTCATGCATCCAAGGTACTTTTAACCTTTTGAGTGCCTAAGGTTTGGGGAATTTTGTATGCCGAAGATGCCAGGCACTTTTTCAACATTTTGCTATTCATCTGTTTCAGTATGATTCTTGGATGTAACTTTCTACTTACGTATGGAAAACTATGTATTTTTTAATGGCTCCTTAGATGAAGTAAATTTTACATCATATATCAAATGTGACTTGTCTGTACTAAAATGTTTGTAACAATTAGAGAAAAAAGAAAAGGTAGACGAACCATACTATTTTTTAAGGCAGTCCACTGCATATAATGAGGGGTCACTTACCCTTCTACCCTTAGCCTACATGCACAAATGTTTACAGAAGGTGGTGCTGAAGGAAAGGGCAAGTGAGTAAAGGCAGGCTGAGGCCTATAAGGCCTAGCAAGTGGGTGGAGACTCCTACTGGCTATTAGCGTTGGCCAATAAGAATAGCGAATGTGCTTCAGCGAGGCAAACAGAAAATAAAGCAATGTCGCTTGCAAGCACAGTGTTGAAGAGGCAATCACGGGCACCGTGATATGTACTGAAGGAAAAAATATAGTTGTTTTTTAAAGTATTTCTACCCCTTCAAATGTACTGCTATTTTTGAAAACTATGGAGTTTCTTACTGTATTCATTAGCTACTGCACTGCACTTTTGAGAAAAATGGCACCCCATTAGTATGAGCTACTGCACTACTGGAGGGAGTGTCAGAAGTACAAAACTGTACCAACTGCAGTCTCTACTTTTTTCTTCATTTTTTCAAATGTGGCTTGCCTGTACTAAAATAGTTTTAACTACGAGAGAAATAAAAAAAAGGTGATTAAACCATACTATTTTGGGAAGAAGACAACCCACCACATAAAATTAGCGGTCACTGCCCTTTTACCTTTAGCCTATTTGTACAAATGTTTTCAGAATATGGTGCTGAAAGAAAAAATAGCTACTGTAGTCTCTAATTTTGTTATCATTTTTTCAAATGAGACTTGCCTGTTCTAAAATGGTAAAAGACAAACTATACAATGTAAAGGAAGTCAATGTAACACATACAATGACGGGTCACTTGCCTTTCTATGCCTAGCCACACAGGCTCAAATGTTTCCAGAAGGTGTCGATAAAGGAAAATATAGCCATTTTTTTTACAATTCCACCACTTCAAATTTGCTGACGTCTTTGAAAACTATGGAATGTCTACTGCTCATCCATGAAAAATGGTACCCCTTTGTTTGGGGTTACATACCACAGTGGGTTCCAGAAGCTCAAAACTACACCTAGATGTTTTCTGAAATTGCCTGCCTGAAATGGTCATAAACTTTATAGCTATGAAGGCCATCTTTGAGCATGGGAACAAGGTGGGGTGGGGGCAGACCGTCTATATAGGGAATTTGTGGCTACCCGTGGACAGGAGAACAAGGCTAGAAGGAGGGGGGATTGTCAGCCAGTGTGGTATGAATGCCCACAATGGAGCAGACATTCCAGGCTGGGGGCAGGGGACTATCTACTTATTTACATTTTTTTAATTTCAGACCTCATCAGTGTGTGTGGGGGGGTATTTGGACCCCTCCTCTGAGGCACTGTCTGGTAGGCAATAATTCTATGAAAGTCTGGGTTGAGTAGGAAGACTTTCAAGGCCCATTCATGTCACGTGGGCTTTGATGGTGCCCCTACAGGACTTTCACAGAATGCAGAGTTGGGTTGGAGGATGTAAGAGAAAAAGGCAATCTCCTTTGTGGTCACAGTATTGTTCATCTACCTTCCAGATAGCTGATCAATTTCCACGGGCATCAGGTGGGGTCCTTATGCCCCTCCCACAAGGTCTGATGTCCCTCTTAAGAGATCCTGCACTATGTTCCTTTTTTGTACACATGCTCATAGGAGTGATTGTGTATAGTTTAAACTTGAAAAACATGCCCTGAAGTGCAGGGAAACTCCTTTCCCAGATTTGGTGAGAGTCTGAAGCTTGCAAGGAGACGCTTCTCATATTTTTCATAATTTTCACGTGGTTGGCCCTGCAGTCCCACTTTAACAACCACATGTAAAATTATGAAGTTGAAAGTCAAAGACCTTCGATTGTAAGCTCTAGATCAAGTACCCCTCTTCCACTGTTTCATTGTAAAGAACTTGTGTTATCCAACGTTATCTGAACTCTAAAACAGTATAGTGCTAAATTCTTTCCTTCCTTCCTTTTTCAAGGTATTTTGCTGCATATATATTTTAATTTGTGGAATCCCCCTCAATGGAAATATGCCCATGGGCAGAGTGTGTGAGCACTCAATGGGCAGGAGCACACCTCTCAGGCTGACATGTCTCTGTACAAGTTACAAAGCAGATAATAGATATAATATTCCTAGGAATCTGTGAGCAGTGCTAGTCAGAGGGCTCTGCTAGCTATGAGACCATAATGACAGCACAGGCATTATGGAACAGGCACAGGGACAGCTGGTGGGAACGACTCCTGTTGGGCATACGCACAGCTGAAATCATTGATGGGTATTTGCTAAGGAGTAAAAGCAATTTACTCATTCCTGTTTTACATTATTGACAATGAGGATCCGGGGATATATCCAGGAAGAAAGAAAGGAGCAATTCTAGAGCAAACCAACTGCACCACTGGCCTTGTTTAACATTAGGGCAAAGTGGGCAGCAGCCAAAAGTTTGTTTAGCAATAAGGCAAAGTGGGCAGATAAGTTGGTTTAACAATAGGGCAAAGTAGGCAGCTACCCAGAGTCTGTTTAGCAATAGGGCAAAGTGGGCAGCTGCCCAGTGCCCTGCTGGTGGAAGGGCCCCTCCTCCACAATCCTAGGATGCAGTTTAGCACCCGCTGGATGTTTATTTCAAGGATGATCTGAACACTCTGTTCAATGTGTGAAAATGGGTGTGAAAATGCAATATTTTGCCAAGCTACTCACTTTCCTGTGTATGGGAAAATATATTTAGGTTTTATTTAACTCCTCGGATCTTGTAGAGCAATTCACTGAAGACCTCCCTGGCATCCTTGGGGTTAAAAGTGCCCTCTGTAAGGGACCTCCAGTTGCGTAACCCTTTGATTGCCAGAGAAGTATCCAACGCATTATGTTGCAATGCGGTGGACACTTCTCTGGCACTCAAAGGGTTAAATGGTCCTTCTGCACCATACAAAGCTAGTGAAAATTCCCCAAACTCTCCCAACATTACAGCTGGATCAAAATTGGAAAACGTTTTCTTTAGTCTTTTTCCGACTCTTGCTTTTCCATTTGAGCTGCTATGCTTACTGAATTTGGCCCCAAAAGTAATGCAAATAGCAATTCTGCTATTACATTGTAAGAGAAGGGTGTATGCAGTCAGAAATGCCCTCCCAGGCTTGAGAGCTCCCGGGTGCCAAACCTAAACAGAAACTCTTATTTGGATTCAAAATGCTCCCCCCAATGTCCATGTGCACCCAATCACCCTCATCACACTGATACAAGTCACTCTTAAACCTTCAAATGCCAGGCACTTTGCAATGCCCTGATGTGCAATGCAGTGTAAACTGGCTAGTACTGGAGGGGTTAACTGCAAAAAATAACTATACCTATTCCTAGGAATCTGCAAAATGCCAGAGGACGAGGTCCTGGTTCCCTTCCTGTGCCCTGTGAAAAGGAGAGGAAGTAGAAAAAAAAATAGAAAGAAAGATTAGTACAGGTCTGGAGGAGCCTCATATTAACTAAAAGTAACCCAGTGGAAGGGGTCAGAGATCTCTATCTCTGACCTTCCTAAGGGAGAAGATGTGACAAAAAAATAATTTGGTGTCTGCAGCCCCCATGTTAATAAAAAAAAATGGAATGGGACCCCTTCACATCCCAGGTATGGTGCATGTGTTACAAAAACATATACAGACAACACCACACATCTTAAAAGCCCTAAAAACCTGCTGCCACATTCGCTAATGTATGGGCAATCACTGTTTACATTATTACCAACTCCCATTGACTGGGAGGTAGGGTTACACAGGGAACAGGATATTCCCTCGAGCAACTTCACCACCCAAACATTCACTATTGAGGGATAAGGGGTCTTTGTTTTCTGAATGGCTTGAGGAAGGGGTCACATATTGTATACTTTATCTCTGTGACTGTCACGGTAACCAATAATGAACAAGGAGCCAGTACAGTAATGAAAAACCACCTTTATTAAATGAGACACACGAAATCAAAAAAGCAATGCCAGGCGATACACTCAGAGTGAGAGGAGATCCTAACCTGGAGCAAGCGGTTCCTACCAGGAATAGGAGACTGCTCAGGAAAGGTCTCAATATGGAGGTAACCGTGCAATAGCACCAGAACTGGGGTTAGGCCCCAGCCAAATCCCTTAACAGGAACAGGTCGCAACAAATGCACCAGAACCAGGGTTAGGACCCAGCCAAGTCCCTTAACAGGAACAGGTAGCAACCAGTGGAGTATCAAACAGACTAGGCCTACAGTCAGTCTCAGAGAAGGTACTGGGCCGGAGCCACAGGTAATGCCAGGTGAGTAGCCAGACAGAGCCAGGGGGTCAATACCAGAGTGGGTAGTCAGACAAGCCAGAGGTCAATATCAGAGCGGGTAGTCAGCCAGAGCCACAGGTCAAAACCAAGTGGGTAGTCAGACAGAGCCACAAACAACTTTTACACTGGGAGCAAGGGAAGCCAAGCCAAGGGTCATACAAGGATCACTGGAGTAAAAGCAAGGATTGCACTGGAACACCACGTAAGGACAAATGACTGTGGTGTCCAGGCAGTTATATAATGGTAGACCTAGCACTTAACTGCCTCATGTATTTAAAAAAGGGTTGGAGAATGCTGCCTAATGACGCTGCCCGCTCAAGGACATCTGGGGATGCGGAAGCAGACGCGGCCGAGAGCCGCCGAGAGGAGGACAGAAGAAGCCGGCTTCTTAGCTGCCAGCCGCTACAGGTTAGCAACCGTAACAGTGACCTGGTTATCCTCATCTATGGGCCAGTAGGTGAGTGGGAAAATAAAATTAACGGAGATTTACCCAGTCCCTGTTTTTTTCTTTTCACAGTGATCTGGGTGATGGCCTATGCAGGACTTGGCGGGTTCATTTCTAATCTTTTTTTATTGGGTAATTTTTTATTGTTTTTCAGTGCTCCAAAAGGGGTGTTTAATGAGGAAAAAAACACTAAATCAATCTAATTTTGACCCTCAGTCATTGACTCAGAATTGAGCAGCAGGAAATATCTACCGATGTTAAAAACAGCCATTTGACAAATATTTCTGGGTTCAATGGAATCCTGTCCTTTGGCCTAGATTTCAGTGCAGTTGGTAACTTTATCAAGGGTTTTATAAACAAGTTACCTCATACATTTTAACAGGAATCAGTTGATAAGGCCTATGAACCCTCGAAGAGTCCATCTGCTTGGTGTACAAAATGGCCTCATTGTAGCAACTGAGGGCATTTGATGTACATACAATCTGAAATCCGCTCTGTAACACTGGGGTCGTTTAACTGGTGTCTCAATACGTTGGAGACATCTGTAGCAATCAAGATGTTAAAAGTCCAATTTAAATCAATGGGAAATTTTATGTGTCCCCAGTGGCGCCTTTGGTTAGTCCAGAACTGGTTTGATTTTCCTTAATGCATCAGCCTCAATGTATATGAATGGAGGTCACAATAGCAATACTCAAGTTCTTAGAGATTTGTAACAGGCCTAGTTTTCAATACTTGCTGCTTGTGCAAATATGTTGCAGTGAATAAGCCACTAAGTTTCTCCCCCGTGCTCAAGTAGAAATATCTTAAAACATGGCCTACTAGTTGCATCTAATGTCAGGAGACTTGTATCCCGACTATAGAGCTTGGATCACAAATCACTCCCCCAGATAATTTGCTGTTCTCACCTGGTTACAGTCCTAGCATACAGAACTCTCTGTCCTGCATTCCTTTTCAAGGCAGGGCCTTATTACATAATGTGTTTGACAAACAGATAAGGATTCCTCGTTCACTATTATGACCCAGAGAGGTACGGAGTCACCTGGAAACTTTCAGATCATTTCCTGGCTCAGGTGAAAATCATATATTCAGGAAGAGCAGTGATTGAGAAAGAGGGGCGATAAACAGTCTGTTGCCAGAGGTACAGCAGAAGGGATGATTTCAGAATTATTCATTTATTTTTTTAAGATTGCAATGCTTGCCCACAACAATAAATCAACCTCTTGGATGCTAGAGATGTCATCTTAACATTGCTTCATAATACACCTGGAAATGTTTCTAGCATTTAAAGAGTTAAATGATTTTGATATCTATATCAATATAAATATAAAATACACTTTTGAGCTTTAATACATTTTGAACAAGGATGTAACAGAACACTATCTATCTATCTATCTATCTATCTATCTATCTATCTATCTACCTTTTAATTATTTTTTGTGAGACATGCTAACATCCTAGATGGTGGAGGTGATGATATTGCTGTCTATGGAAAGCTATGGTAACTGATAACTGCAATAGTACAGCAATATCATCAAATGTAATTGCATCAAAAATGCCATCATAGTCTCACAAAAAATAAATGTATATGCTGTAAAAATGTTGGAATGAATTATCCCTCAGAAATGTGTACCCTTGTTGGGGAATATTTTAATATTTTCAGTGTACTCCAAATCCTCTGGGTCTGGTAAATTTCCTCCTCTGGTCCTTGTAAGAGAAGATATTGCAGACACCAATCAAATGGGATGTAAAACAGACAAAAACTGAGTGGACTGGGTGAGATTTCAGCAGCTGATATCACCCTTTCATTCACCCAATTACAAACACTCTGGGTGTTATGTACTATGTAAAAATGGTTCAGCCTTGGGGAAAGCCGACTGCCCTATGGGAACAAATTCAACTGCTCATTGATATAAATTGTACTTTTAACTCATTGAATGCTATAGAGGTCTGCAGCTGGTTTGTTCCAGAACTGTACCACTTTCCTTAATATGTCATCACTTCCCTAGTATATACTGTCCTTCACACACAGAGCCTGATACAGACATATACACACACACAGTGTTTCACACACAGCACCTGACACACATATACACAACCTATAACACACAGAGCCATACACACATATATACACATTCTGTCACACAGAAATCCTGACACACACACATATGTACAATGTCTGTCATACAGAACCTGACACATGTACACAGTCTGCCACACATGGAGCCTGACACACATATTCAAGCATAGTTACACACAGAGCCTGACACATATATACAGACATGTACACACATAGTTACACGCAGAGCCTGACACATATACAGACATACACACAGTCTGTCGGAAACAGCATGGAACACATATAAACACAGTCCATTGCACACACAAAGCCTGATACACATATACACAATGTCTTTGACACAGAGCTTGACACACAAATACGTGGAATGTTACTCACAGTCTGACACACAAATATGCACAGTCTGTCACACACAGAACCTGCCACACACATACATTGTCTGTCCCACAGAGAACCTGACACACATATACACAAAGTCTGTCACACACAGAACCTGATACACATATACACACAGTCCTTCACACACACACAGTAACTGACAGACATATACACACACAGTCTTTCACAAACACACACAAAGTGAAACACATATACACACAGCCCTACACACACATGCACACACAGGCATATACACACACATTCTGTCAGACAGAGAGCCTGACACACATCTACATAGTCTGTCATAGTCATTGTGTGAGGTAGCAGAATTACTCTGACAAAGCATATGTAAGTTCAGGGTGTGGTATGGCCCAAATGTACATTCAGTACCAACTGGAGAACAGAATGTGAAGGACTCTTAGGATGCAGTTTCACTTAGTTGTGCAGAATGGTAAAATGCAGCCAGATGATCCAAAGGTCTTATTGATTTGATCCAGTTCTTTTGGTCTGGCCTGCTATACTTTGTACTACTGAGCACACATTACACTTACAGCTGTGCTGTGACACAGAGAATTATCTCTTTCGGGGTTATCTGGAAATCTGCACAAAGCTGATAGAATGGAGCATTCTTTCAAATGCAAAACAGTCACAGTTTTCTGGCCAATTGGTGCGAGAGCACATTTGTAAAAATTGACCTGTCACCTTGAATTAAGATTGTATAATTAAAAAAACGTTCCTCAAGACTGGCTATGTATCATGTTATCAAGCAGACCAACAGATACCCAAAGGCAAGTTGGGGTTGATGGTAGTGGTAGTGCCCAGCAGCTGGAAGTTCAACAGGTATGCCCTACATCAGGGGTCTCCAACAGGTAGCTTGCAGACTACTGGTAGCGCTAAGCTACAATCAGGTATCAAGTTATATGGATACATAGAAACAGGTCTTGTTGGAATTTTGCTCCCTGATTGGCTGCAGACAATCTGGGCACAGCTTTCATCTGTGGTACCCATCAGTAGCCAATCAGAGCTGATAGCAAGGCACGTAGAGTGATTCACAGCATTTTCATGGTTTTCCTGCCCCACACTGCTGTAATGGCCCTTGCTATCCACTTGCTTACAGATTAATCTTCATGTTTGTAAAGACTTCTTATATATGGGGCCTAACTGTAGTAGAAACCAAAAGTCCAGCATATGTATAGTTTAGGAAATATTCACATGTTTATTTATGGAGAAAATGGTCCTGTAGGAGAACAATGCTTTATTAGCATATGAAACATCATTGAAAGGCTTAAATAGCGTAATGAAATTCCTCTTAAATAAACTGCAAGGGTACCACAATTAGCATATATTAGCATACTGTGCCAGGTATTACTATCTCCATAACTGTACAGTTACTGGTGTTTTGGATAACATGACACATAATCAGTTTTGACTTAAGTTTTTAAATATGCAAACTTGAATCAAGATGGCAGGTCCATTTTAAATATTTTAGTATAACATTCTAATAACATTAAAAATACATAGTAATATGGGATAGTGTCCTTAAGGATGGGAAGGCACCATCAATCAAAATCTGGGTAACATTGGAGAGCCACAGGTTTTGTAATTTATATGAATTCCTTCGCTAATAATGATACCTCTTGTAACAGCTGTTAAGCTGTTAAGAAGGTCACTTGTTTCCTATTCAGCACTTAACCCTTTGAGTGCCAGAGGGGTACGGAATGCATTGCAATGCGTTCTGTACCCCCTGGCACTCAAAGGGTTAAGTTTACCAGTAGTTGTTGAGGTACTTCTCCCGCTCTCTTCTACTCTGCAGTCACAGAGCGCTCACTGCTGAACCCTGAGCACACTGTAGAATTACAGCACGTGCATCTTATGACAAGTATGCATCCATTTCTCTCAGTTTTAAGCTTCTTGCTGACGCATGATCAGAGAAGTCTTTAAGGGGTTAATGTAGTTTGTGCTCAGAACATTAACTCTTTCATTCTCAGTCACACACACACACCACAGTCTCTGCCTATTAATTGTGGGACAGTTATTTTGAAATGAACCCATCTGGCTATCGGATATTTCATATTATTGTTGAGCATTGCAGGTGATGTAATTTCTTCATTCTTCTTCACAAAGGAAATGGTTATCACAACATCTGGATGAGTGCAACATGCAGAAATCTCAGGGGTATATGGATGTAGTGTATTACACATATGGTGCAGAAATGAGTCTGATCTTGTGACATATCAAACCTGTGAGGTTAGGACACTAACAGCAATAAATGAAATAAGGAAGTAGTTACCCACACCACAACTATGTTGTTATCAGAAAAGAACATGGAACAAGGCTGTAGATCAGTGGTTCCCAGCCCTCTCCTCAGGGGTATCTAACAGGCTATGTATTTAGGTTTTCTCTTCTTGTGCAGAGGTGAGTTACTTAAATGACAAACTCCCCTGTACTCAGTCAGAGGAATCCTAAGACATGGCCTGTTAGGGGCTTCTGAGGACTGATTTGGAAACCACTGCTGTAGATGATAGCTTCATTAACCCTTTGAGTGCCAGAGGGGTAAGCAATGCATTGGGATTAATCCCCTACAAACACTGGAAACGTTCTGGAGCAATCCAAGTGCACCATGGGGACAAATAAACAGTCCCAAATTCCCATTAATTTTAATGAGGCTTTTATCCTTTTGAATGCTAGCTAGGGGTTAAACTTTACATATAAATAAGTGACAATGTGTATTTGTCCCTATGGCGCAGTTGGCCTGCCCCAGAATTCTTCCACGTTGCCTTTATACTTGAAGCCCAATGCCTCCACACTTACCTAGGAAGCAGATTTGTGTATTTCATCCAAAAACAAAACAAAACACACCAATGGTCTTATGCAGAAAGCCGGGCGATACTGGAGAAAACCAACATCATCATGGGTGGAGGGGGGATAAACATTGACATTTATTTAAATGGGGTTCAAAAATTATATTTAAATTAATGGAAATTTAGAGACTATATTTTTCTTGTAGGGAGCAGCTGGTATGCTCCATAACTGATCAGCTTTTGTTTTCTGCATAAGACCCTCCACTTTTTCTAAGTCTGACATGTTTTAGATATTTTTTAATGGAAATTTCTCTCTCTCTTTTTTTTTTTTGCCCCCTTAGATGGTAGAGACATTGGGGTAGGCTGGCCCGGGGGCAGTTTCCCACCCAGCCTGTCATAACTGGGCTGCCCTAGCACTTTATCTGGCTGTCCAACTGGTCAGTGGGAAGCACGATACAATATAAACCTGCGTGAGCCCCTATAACCAAAGGGACCCCCAAACAGACTAGCCCACTGGGATTCTGGTAGATTTCCCGGGAGGCCCACTTTTTAAAGGGATAGTAATGTTTCACAATAAAAGCAGCTCCAATTAATCTTCATAGTATTTGGGCCGTGGAGAGTGCTATTTCAATACTGTCAGAGTTGTAGTTCCAAAGTAATTGATTGATAAAGTATCCCTCTCCCATCCCTTTTACTGATGTAACACTGCTTTCCTCAAAGCATCAAGACTGTCCAGATGGATCTCAGAGGGGGACAATCTTCAATTAGCATAAGGAAAAACCTGTCAATGGGGGCAGGGTTTTCCTTATGGTCACAGTAAGAAGATTGTCCCTTGCTGTGATTTGTCTGGTCAGATTGCACATTTGAGGGGAGGTGGCTTACACTAGGTAAAAGGGGAGTTAGGAGAAAACTTTATCAGTCAATTACTCTTGAACTACAACTCTGACAGCATTAAAATAACGCTCTCTATGGCACAAATACTATGAAGATTAATTGGAGCTGCTGTTTTTGTGAAACATTACTATCCCATTAACTATGGTGGAGATGGTATCCTTTTAAAAGGTCGCACGTAAATGCTTCATGAGGTCGCACTCTCTTTTAGAAGTGAACCGGTGGAGATCAGTGCTCCCACTTTGCCATCTAGTTGAATCAGCACTGTGGAGTAGTTCCCCATGTTCTCCCTCTTCCTCTTTACCTTACTTTAGCATATCTACAAGTTCTGAAATATCTCTAGTGTAGCTCCATTTCAATTTTAAGCTCTATGGTATCACTAGTGTAGTTCAATATCACTACTAAGCTCTATGGTATCACTAATGTAGCTCCATTTGATTTGTAATCTCCATGATATCACTACTGAAGCTCAATATTAAATCTAGGCTCTATGGTATCACTAGTGTAGCTCTGTTTCAGTTGTAAGTTCTGTGGTATCACTACTGTAGATCCACTTCAGTTGTAAACTTAGTGATATCACTAGTGTAGCTCCATTTCAATTGTAAGCTAAGTGATATCACAGGTGTAAATCAATTTCAACTGTAAACTCTGGGGTCTCTCTAGTGTAGCATCATTTCAATTGTGCGCTCTCTGGTATCACTTTCCTTACTTCAGAACATCAATGCCAATTATAAAATTAATGAAAGGGGTTGGCTGAAGTGGGCCACTTGATTATATGTGTCACCCAGGCCAAGGTTGAAAGCCCTCCTTTCCCCTGTAGAGGCATCTTCAAACCATTTTGTATTCCAGGCCAGCAATAACATTCAGACTGACATTGGTTAGTCATTTCCTATTACCAGTGAAGAGCTTATACAAACCACATCGGAAAGACCATTGAACAATCTAGTGATGTAACCAAATGTATCATTGTGTAAAGAGTTTCATAGACACTCTCTGATTCTTCCAGTTCTCATGCCACCCCCCCTCACACCATGATAAGACCACCTTGCAATGTACTGCTGATCGCTTGAGCAAGGGTTTAACCCTTTCAGTTCCACGGACATGGCCAACACATTGCAATGGACTTCAAGGGTTAAAACTTCATGCTTCATCCCCGAAGAAGTCGTCGTCCTTAAACAAAACGTGTAGGAATTTGATACCCCCTATACCACCCATTGTCACTAAACTTCGTTCCTCTGCCCGCTGGAGGTGTCAGCATACAACAATCAAGATCCACACCATAATTGAACATTATAGACGGGAGAGGACTTTTGAATTTCGATTTTCACGTTGACAATGTACTAGTCTGTGTTTACAACTCTTATTCCTCTGCCCGCTGGAGATGTCGGAAGTTACAAAGTCAGACCCATGCCATTGTTCAAACAATAAGGATGGGAGAGGAGTCTGAGATCTTCTTTGTTACCAGCATATGATAAATTTGTGTGTTCTCAATCACGATTATTAGAACTAAAGATCTGTATTGTCGCTACAGTGTTGCACAGACGGATGCAGAGTTATCTTTACCTGGCTACACCTGCCCTCTGTTTTTTGTCCTTCATTCACATAAGGGAATATATATACTAGTTGAAAAGCCCATGCACATGGGCCCCAGTGCCGGCCTGTTGCGGTGCAGTCATGCGCAGTAGAGACTGCCCGTGACGTGGCTGATATGGAGCAGGGTGCTCCGAATTCAGACCATGGTCACTCTCTGTGCAAATGTTTTAGGCAGTTGTGAAAAATGCTGTAAAGTAAGAATGCTTTTATAAAATAGACAAGTTAATAGTGTATGTTCATCAATTAACAAAATGCATAGTGAATGAACAAAATAAAAATCAAATCAATATTTGGTGTGATCACCCTTTGCCTTCAAATCAGCGTCAATTTTTCTAGGTACACTTGCACAAAGTCTGGGATTTTGTAGACATATAGTCAGGTGTATGATAAAACAATTATACCAAGCAGGTGCTAATGATAATCAGTTTAATATGTGGGTTGAAACACATTCATTAACTGAAACTGAAACAGCTCTGCAAGAGGAATAAAACTGGGTGAGGAACACCCAAACTCAGCTAATAAGGTGAGGTTGCTGAAAACAGATTAATGTTAAAAGTCATACACCATGGTAACACTGAGTACAGAAACAAGACACAAGGTAGTTATACTGCATCAGCAAGGTTTCTCCCAGGCGGAAATTTTAAGGTAAACAGGGGTTTCCAGATGTGCTGTCCAAGCTCTTTTGAAAAAGCACAAAAACTAGTAACATTGAGGACCATAGATGCAGTGGTCACCCAAGGAAACTTAGTGCAGCAGATGAAAGGCACATAATGCTTACTTGCCTTTGCAATCGGAAGATGTCCAGCAGTGCCATCAGCTCACAATTTGCAAAAAAACAGTGGGACCCTGGTACACCCATCTACTGTCCAGAGAAGTCAGGTTAGACGTGGTCTTCATGGAAGACTTGCGGACAAAAAAAAGCCATACCTCCAACATGGAAACAAGACCATGTGACTCAACTATGCAAGCAAACACAGGAACTGGGGTGCACAAAAATGGCAGCAGGTGCTCTGGACTGATGAGTCAAAATTTGAAATATTTGGCTGCAGCAGAAGGCAGTTTGTTCACTGAGGGCTGGAGAGTGGTACACGAATAAGTGTCTATAGGCAACAGGGGAGCATGGTGGATGTCCCTTGCAGGTTTGGGGCTGCATTTCTGCAAATGGAGTTGGGGATTTGGTTAGAATGAATGGTCTTCTAAATGTTGAGAAGCACATGCCAATACTTATCCATCATGTAGTACCATCAGGGGGCATCTGATTGGCTCCAAATTTATTCTGCAGCATGACAGTGACCCCAAACATACAGCCAAAGACGTTAAGATTTATCTTCAATGTAAAGCAGAACAAGGAGTCCCGGAAGTGATGGTATGGTTCCCACAGAGCCCTGATCTCAACATCGAGTTTGTCTGGGATTAAATGAAGAGAAATCAGCATCTGAGGCTGCCTAAATCCACAGAAGAATGGTGGTTAGTTCTCCAAGATGTTTGGAACAACCTACCTTCCAAGTTCCTTAAAATACTTTGTGCAAGTGTACCTAGAAGAATTGATGCTGTTTTGAAGGCAAAGGGCGGTTACACTAAATATTGATTGGATTTAGATTTTTCTTCTGTTCACTCACTATCATTTTGTTAATTGATAATAAACTATTCTTACTTTACAGCATTTTTTCACACCTGCCTAAAACTTTTTGCATATTAATATATATTGCTGTATGTAATAATACCTTTTTTGTTCTAACATACAATAACATAGAGACAAGCTTTCCAGAGACAATCTCCCTTTATCAAGTGTAGAGTATACGATAAAAGGAGGAAGTCTCTCAATAGCTTGTCTCTGTATTGAATGTTAGTCCAATAAAAATTGTATTATATACTGCAATACTCATTTATTTGACCTCTACACCACTTGACTAATACGGCTAACATATATATTTGAAACAAAAGCACTGTGTTGAATAAAATATCTGTTTTGTGGAAGATTCCTGAGTGCTATCGCTTTAACGTAAGCACAGACTGAGTACATTTCTGTTTATGCTATATGGGACCAGAATTTAATGTTTATTTTCCTATATATATATAATGTCTACTCTTGATGTTTATACATTTATATATATATATATATATATATATATATATATATATATATATATATATATAAAATCTTTTTTGAGGCATTTCTTCTAAAGTTTTGTGGACAAACAAATGTGTGTTTGTCATTACGTAAGGAGTGTGTGTGCATGAGGTGTTTGTGTCAGTATGGGGTGTGTGTTTAGCAAACTATACACCAATCTACAGAAAAAAAATCTAAGAAATCTTTCATCCACGGGCAACGCCATGCTTCCTTTTCTAGTATATAATAAAATTGTAGTAAGAAAGAACCCAGTCTCTGGATATTACCGTGTTCTCCTCTGCAAAATAAAAAGTACAATAAGGAAACAACTATCTAAAACAACCGAGGTTGTGTACTCTCACAGTGTCATTTTAGTATATATTTTTTTCATAATAATATTTTATACAAAATGATTAAGTGTTGATGGCTAAGAATGCTAATGGCTGGCTGGCAATGATGGGAATTGTGGTTGTTAACAGTTGGAGAGCATCAGGTTAACCATCCTTGCCCTATAGAGTGAAGTGATTGACCACATTACAGATTCCAATGCATTGTACACCCTCTGGAACACTAAGGGTTATGGAAATCAGTAGCATTATGTGTGCTCAGTCGATAACGTTATGAGTTATACTGTGCTAGTCAGCTGGAAAACTGTCCTTAGGCAATGTCACTCAGCTGCTGTCTTGTGTGATCCATATGATCACTGTCTGTAGCATTGATTACCTATGATATCAGTTCAGCACCCTGCTATCTCCCTCATGGGCCTGATTTCTTAGAAAATCAAAGGTTAGAGATGCGCAGGAAATCGGTCAAGGTATATAGTAGGCATCATAGGACTGTATCCTACCCACAGTGCAATCTCTTTAATTAACTAGTGCTATATAGAGAAGAGAAATATCCTGAAGCACATCATACTTATCCTGCCCAGATAACATTCCTGCCATGAAGTGTCAGGCATGTTCTCTGTGAACTTGAAGCAGCTAACCCCAGATATGCATTTCAGTCTTCTTATGCATTGTCAGTAAGGTGCAGCTATTCTCTCTAGGCATCTGGCAAGATGTCTGTATCTGGGGTCCCCTCATAACCCTTAGGGAGACCAAGCTAGAGGGCTATTTACATATGAAGACATGGACCCCGAAGTCAAGATGACTACAGAGGGCAACAGCACCTCACTGTTGAGCTCAACAAAGCCTTAAAAGTACATCTGAGGTTGGCTC
The DNA here is from genome assembly GCA_037306005.1 of Rhinophrynus dorsalis. Classification (NCBI taxonomy): domain Eukaryota; kingdom Metazoa; phylum Chordata; class Amphibia; order Anura; family Rhinophrynidae; genus Rhinophrynus; species Rhinophrynus dorsalis. Next base: position 469,311,557 of record CM074721.1, read on the forward strand.
TTCTCTCTCATAAAGGAGTTGCCTGGCACTTTGTGATTGGACTTCTGGATAACACCAGTATGATGTGTTTCAGGATATTTATTCTTTATGTATGGCACTCATGAGATTGCACCTTGCTACATAGCCTGGCAAGTTATTTCCAAGTGTCTCTGACCTTTGATTTGCATATGCAAAGATCCCTCGGTCTTGGCCTCCCTAATAGTGATGAGCGAGCGTGCTCGGCCGATGCTCGGATCGGCTCGAGCATCGCTCTGCTCGGCACATGGCGGTACTCGTCGAGTACCGCCATGTGCTCGCCCGACATGTTCGGGTGGCGGGGATCTGTGCCGGAAGAGGCACAGATCCGAAGAAGCTCCGCTGGACCACCAGGGACTGGAGGTACGGGGGCATTGCGGAGATGAAGGGGGCATTGCGGAGATGAAGGGGGACATTGTGGAAGAGGGGCATAGACTCTATGCCCCTCTTCCACAATGTCCCCCTTCATCTCCGCTATGCCCCTCTTCCACAATGTGCCCCTTCATCTCCGCTATGCCCCTCTTCCACAATGTGCCCCTTCATCTCCGCTATGCCCCTCTTCCACAATGTCCCCCTTCAAGGAGATGAAGGGGGACATTGTGGAAGAGGGGCATAGCGGAGATGAAGGGGCACATTGTGGAAGAGGGGCATAGCGGAGATGAAGGGGCACATTGTGGAAGACGGGCATAGCGGAGCTGAAGGGGGACATTGCGGAGCTGAAGGGGGCATTCGGAGATGAAGGGGGCATAGCGGAGATGAAGGGGGCATTGACCAGGCACCCTCCCCTCATCAGAGCAGGGGGTGCCTGGTGTCGCCCCATTCATTCCAATGGGGCTCGGGTGCTCGGCCGAGCACTCGAGCCTCAGGGGGTGCTCGGTCAGAGCACCCGAGCACCCGAGCATCGTGGTGCTCGCTCAACACTACTCCCTAATGATTAGGAGGAGAATTCAGATATGGACCACTTGCTCACAGGTGCTTAGAGAGGACAGATGCATCTCACTGATGGGGCCCACGAAGGCTGAAACATAAATATGCTGTAATTGCTTTTATCAAATAGAGAGCAATTGTCTGTTACTTTGTGATTGGACTGTCATTTGGGTAGAATGAGTATGATGTTTCTCTAGATATTTCTTCTTTGTGCACTGTGAACTAAAATTGATTGCATTCTGGGTAGGATACCAGTCGTAAAGAGTTTGCTACATACCCTGGCAGGCTCACTCCTAGATGAGCATCTCTGATCTCCTGATCTCTGAGGAACATCACACTTCATATGGATTACCAATAAAGGAATGCTCTGCATCATAACAGAAAGATGGGCAGAAATTCATCCTGAAGCAATGGATAGCATAGTTGTACAAACTGCAAATGCAGCAATGTGATAACAACTTGGAGTCAATAGGTTTATGTACTAAGACGTGATAAAGAGAAGATGACTTCTCAGTAATAGCACTTCTACAGTTCCTATGTTATTCTATGCACTAAGATCTCCCTCTTTATCATGCTTTAGTGCATATCCCCCAATGTGTTTCACATTTCAAATCTATTTTTGTTGTAATATGTTGGGTACAAAAAGACAAAGTAAAAGTAACACCTGTTTAAGTGGTATCTCCATTACATTTAGTAACTAAAATAAATGCTACAAGCCCAGCAAAAATGTTTTTTTTTTTTACCTGCACAACATCTAAAATACACAACCAAATGCCAGACCTGCTGAAACTATGCCCCCCCCCCCCCTTGGAAGAATATAAGACTTGTGATAATGTGGCAACCGGTGACATTCCAATATTCGAATGCAGGAGCGCTTACTTGCGCAGTTGTGTTTATCACAGAGATTGGCTGATCTATATTTTTTTTTATGTCAGACACTGGACTCGTAGAACAAAACAGTTACTGCTGGGTTTTTTCATGTTACTTGATTCACTGGAAACTTTTAGAAATGCTACAGTAGTCTAATGTACAAGCAAATGTAATGTTCTTTGGTTTTACTTCCCCATTAATTTAACTCACATATGGCAGAGGAGAATGAATTAACTCAGGCATGTCAAACATGTGGCCTTTGGGCCTCATGCAGCTCCCTAGTTATTAAACTGCATCAACAGGATTTGTCATGTTTACTACAGTGTGGCACAGCTAGTCCAAATTCCATTTTAGATTAGCCTTTATCTTCCATCCCTCTCTCCAGGCCTTCCCAACAAAATAAAAGCACAGACACAGGCAGCCATCATTGTGGCCCTCCTTAGAGGGAATCATTGAGTATGTGACTCTCAGCTATATTTAACTTTGAAATGCCTGAATTAACTCCTTGGATGTTAGAATGGTCTCCAACATATAGTGAAGCAATGTGGAGATCTTTCTAGCATTTAAGGGTTAAACTATCATCACTGCAAAAATGGTATAACCATAGGTTTATTCTGGATTACAAAACATTTTAAGATTTAGGTTGTGAAAATATTGAATCCCTTCTACAAATCTGGTGCAATTTAATACTTGATCTTTTCAGTAGGGAAAATCTAACAAAAAAAAAAAAAGTTACGCCCTAAAATTTGTGATAGTGAGATCTGCACCCAGGTACTGCAAGTATCATAATCATCAGTGCAATTGTGATATGACACAAAACTGAATCTAGGGATTAAAAGGTTGCACTCTTGCTTCATTTGACCTATGAGACATGCAGTTTGGGAGGAATCAGGTAGCGGGGGGTACAGGGGTTAGTAGAGGTAGAATAAAAAAAGGAAGTGCATCTTTCTTCCAGTGAGCCGCTATGAAGTTTCACATTGCCAGGAGAACGTGGGCTAGGAGCTTGGAAGTTCTGAGGGGTAAAGCCCAGGACCAGGGGTAGATCCTGCTCAACTTCTGGGGGATAGATAGTAACATTGTAACATAGTTGGAGGCTGAAAAAAGACAGGCGTCCACCAAGTTCAGCCCATGCCAAGCCACCCTTTTGATACAGAGGAAGGCAAAATTTCCAATGAATCCCCAAGTGGGTAAAAAAATTCCTTCCCGACTATAAATGGCAGTCAGATAGTTCCCTGGATCAACAACCTCTCTGCATTGAAGACATCTGTCATAATTCTCAATATTGCACTGTGCTAGATAGGTATCCATTGCTTTTTTTGAATGCAGTTACAGTATCTGCAAGCACAACATCCCGATGCAAAGAATTCCATAGCTTTACCTCCCTTACTATAAAAAAAAAATCACTGCTATTGTTTAAGTATATAGTGCCTTTCCTCTAGCCTTAAAGGGATAGTAATACTTTGTTTTAACTTTATTTTATTTTGTAGGCATTAAAAAAAACATGAAGAACGATATAAGTCTTATCTCTCGAACCTTTATGGTTTATGAGATATTCACAAGCAAAGTTTCCCCCTCCCGCCCCTTTTACCTAGTGTAAGCCATCTCTTCTCAGATGTGGAATGCAGTCCATAGACCAGACAGATAACAGAAGGGGACAATCTTCTTCCTATGAAAACAATGAAAGCCCTGCCCCCCTTGACAAGCTTTTCAGGTTTTTCCCTTATCTTAATTGAAGATTGTCCCTCTTTGCAGTCTACCTGGGCACCTCCCTTCTGCTCTGGCTGAACAGTATGACATCAGTAAAAGGGGTGGGAGGGGGACACTTTGTCATTGAATTACTCTGGAACTACAACTCTGACAAAATTGAAATAACACTCTCCAAAGTCCAAATACTATTAAGATTAATTAGAGCTGGTTTTATTATGAAACATTACTATCCCTTTAATGGATGACATTGCATTCTTAGTTCAGCTCTTTGCGTAAATAATTGGACAGTTATTTGCATTGCGTGTCTCTTCTCTAATGTAAACAAACCCAGTTTGGCTAGTCTCTCTTTATATTTCAGATCCTCCAATACCTTTATCAGCTTTGTTGCACATATCTGCAATTTTTCCCAGTTCAGTAATGTCTTTTTTAATAACTGGTGCCCAAAACTGTACTCCATATTCTAGATGGGGCCTTACTAAGGATTTATATAGAGGTAAAATTATATTAGCATCCAGTGCCTCTTTTTATGCAGGCTAGTACCCTATTTGCTCTTGCAGCAGCTGAGTAACTCTGCACACTGCTGTGAAGACTATCGTCTATCAGCACTCCTAAATCTTTCTCGAATGAGGATTCCCCAAGTTGTTTCCCATTTAGAGTATATGTACCAGGTGTGTTTCTACAGCCCAAATGCATAACCTTACATTTATCTACATTAAATGTCATCTGCCACTTTTCTGCCCATTCAGTTTATCTAAATCTTTCTGCTGAGAAAACACATCCAGCCCTGTATGTATTTCCTTACACAACTTAGTGTTATCAGCAAAAAGCGAGACACTATTTTCAATTCCCACTTCTAGATCATTAATAAACAAATTAAAAAGCATTGTGCCCAGGACTGAACCCTGTGGCACCCCACTTACAACATTAGACCAACTTGAAAAGGTTCCATTAACAATTCTCTGCCATCTATCATTTATTCATTTCTCAAACCATGTACAGATATCAATCCATGTACAGATAACACCACCCAAACCAATGCCTTTTAATTTATGCAATAACCTTCCGTGAGGCACTGTATCAAAGGTTTTTGCAAAATCCAAGTATACTACATCAACAGCAATTCCCTTGTCCAAATTACTTCTTACTCTTTCATAAAATGCACGTATATTAGTCTGATCTATTATTCACAAAACTGTGCTGACTCCTTCTAATAATAATATGAGTGGTGGGGCAATTTATACGCCTTCCCTGTTGTGAGTACTACAAAGGTGGACCCAATATTCAATTGGAAGCTCAGCCCCAATATCCTGCTCCCAAGCCAGCATGTTTAGTTTTGACATCAACTGGGGAATCGGTGATATGCCAGTACATTTTTGAAAGGAGGCCAGGGGCACATAATATCTGTGAGCAGAGCTTCTCAAACCAGATCAGGCAGGGGGGTATTGTTCATTAATGAAGTGAGAGACTTGTAAGTAATGGAAGTGTTCAGTATAAAAGACATTGTATTTAGCAGAAATGGACAGTAAAGGGAGTACTTTATCACCCTCCAGGCAATAGATCAGGAGGAGACTGTAAAGGGGAGCCCAGTTATGGAAACTTTTATTTTTTAACCTGGGGGGGGGGAGGGTATTTTCTAAGACAGGAGTCATGGCGGAAAGGGCCTAGGTCAGACAACTTTGTAGCTTTAGAGAGTCTCATAATTTGAGGGAATGGGCCACTGTTTGGGAGGAAAGCATGGAGGGAGGTCTCCACAGTTTGGGTAGCCATTCTGCAGGGGTTTTGGCTTTCTGAAGTGCTCATCTATTGAAATACACGGGTGGTGTTTAGAGGGTAAGTTCCATTGAAGACGTTAAGCCCTCCATGATATTTTGGCCAAGAGAAGATCTTGGTAGAGAGTCTAGGTTTACTTCCACCCAAATCAAATTTAGGACTGCAATTTTTGGCAGCTTGGTGGGGAAAGGGGATAGGCAAAACTCTAAAGTAGTATAGGAGTCTAGGGAGTAAATTAGTATTAGGGTCAGTGATTAGAGCATTATTTAATTTCCACTTCCCGGGGTCCCAAAGGAAGCAAAGATCATGAAATGTGGAAACAACTGGGGAATAATCCAAGACACTGTTGGAATAGTCAAGTCAACTCGATAATTTAGGGCGGATTGCTTGCAAAGATACAATAAATTCTGGAATAGCTACCGTGGAGGCAGGAAAAGTAAAATCTGCATCTACAGGGTGCTTTCTGCACAGTGTCTCCTAGTGAGTAGACTGTAAAGTGGGCTTTCAGGGCCTCGCACCATAGTGATGGTCAAGATACTGTCCGAGACACCCGAAGGGACAATGACAATCTTGTCTGCTGGTAGAAAAGCCCTCCCCAGATGAGTATCAAATCTCATACTGAGAAATTGGAGGACCTGGGATGGAAGTAGAGATGATTTCTTGAAAATAACAACTCAACCATGTTGCTCCAGAATTGGCATTTAAACCTCCTGAATGCTAGAGAGGTGTAAATTACATTCAGTCCTTTTGCCCCAGCTGTGAAAGGGATGGCAACATTACTATTATCAAATGTTTTATCCTGCTGAATAAAGCAAGGGTACTAAGAGATCTTTTATTCAAAAGTTAATTGCACCTCAAACTTGCATTTTTTTTTTTTGGATGTAGCACCCCATGGCCTGAAATTTCACTGTGGCTTCTTGGCTGCAGCACCCTATGGTTTTCAAGAGCTACGAACACTGCATGATTTCAGAATATCCCTAAATGAGAAATGGTAGACCAATTAAAGTGAATGACATCAATCAGTCCACCTGTTCTGCAGCTGGGATATTCTGGAAACATGCACTCTTGGTAGCTCCAGAGGACCAAGGTTGGCTACCCCTGGTATAGGATATTATATATATTTTTTATATATGAAAAACATGTGTCAGTACTGCATATCCTCACAAAAAGAGACCTATTCTGTTTCTACCATAACATCTCTTAACCTTTGAGTACTAGAGACATGTCCAGTAAATGTGCTTGATACTTCACTAGGATCTAAGGGGTTAAGGTCCTTCAGTCTCTGTTTAGCAATAATGCTGTAGGCATGCAGTCTGACAGATCTGAATACCATGGAAAACTGGTCAACAGTCTGTATTTGGTACATTCACTTTTTAAGAGAAAAATTATGTTGTAACAGTTACAAATATTTTTAAACACTCCATACTGCAATACAACGTATGATATATAAATTTGTGTTTGCAGGTAATAAGCAAACTGGGGGAAGTAATTTTCCTTGCACTGTTCACTTCCTGTTGTGTTTTACAATAAAGAATATAGTGTCCTGATCAGGAAGTAGAAAGTCCAAAACATTTCATTATGATATGAAAACCTTTATAACACGCTCTTACATTTTGGCAGATGTCTTCCTTTTACCTCCTTGGTTGCTAAAGATATCGGGTGAAATATCCAATCCAGAGAAGAATCTTTTTTTTTTTTTTTTGAATGCCATAAATATATGTGGTTGCTTTTTTGATGCAATAATCATGCTAACACCTTGCTGCTGAATAATACATGCTTCTAAATGAATGGCAAACTTAGCACATGTGCCTAAATTAACAGCAAAGCTAGCCAGATGTATAAAGATGTGTGCCAATTGCTTTGCTGAGTTAGGCGCAATTGCTAAGCCTCTCACAAAACTGTGGACATTTTAGCCCTGCACAAAGTTTTAATAATGCTTTCAAATAAAAAAAAAACAAAACAAAAAAAAAACAAAAATAAAAACAACAAACATTTGCTATTTCTGAAAAATTCGGTAACATTTTGGTGCTAATTAGGGTAACCACATTTCAATTCTGCCGTTCAGAGACACTGAGGAGCAAAGAGTGCACCACAGAGTTCTAAACACTAGAGGGAGAACTGCCCTTTGCTGTGACAGAAAGCAATGTCTGTGGTGGGCTACAAGAAACGTACATCAAGCCCAAAGCCTTAGACTAGCATTACATTACAACATAAAATGCACTGCAGGTCCTGATTGATGTCTGGACCAAGGCTCAGTTCTCTAGTGTTTAGAGCTCTGTCTGGAAGCCATTTTTGTAGCGTAACAGAGACTTACTGTTACAGTGGGCAATGGGCAATTCTCTTTCTAGTGTTTAGAACTCTGTGCTTTGAATTCTTCATTCCGGGACTTTTTATTGTCCCAGAAGGGGGCTGCTCGGGACAAGGGATACACACTTAAAAAGGATGTGTCACCTATGGACAACATTCCATAAATAGTTAGGTGACACATCCAATACCATAAAAACATTATTTATTTTTTATTTTAACCTTTGATTTTGTTTAAATTTAACTTACAAAAGTCTGGGCTGCAGCCACTTCCATATAGACTGCAGCCCGATGCTAGCACTCTCATTCGCTAGATATTGATCTCTGAGAATGAGACCGCTCCAGCTTACAGACAGAAGCCTCTGTCATCGGAGGAGGGAGGAGAGCAGAGGCAGAGCTCTGTAACCGCAGAGAACCAGTCACCCAGAAGAGGCTGCAGCACAGGCTTTTGGAAGTTATATTTAAACAATATTGAAGCTTAAAATAAAAAAACGTTTTTATGGTATTGGATATATCACCTAACTATTTATGGGATGTTGTCCATAGGTGACACATGCACTTTAAAATCCAGGACTGTCCCGGGCAATCTGGGACACGTGATCATCTTAGTGCTAATCATTTTGCCATCAAAAGTACATTGTAAATAGTGATTGCTCACTGCTTTGCAACATAATTGATGAATTCAATTAATATACTATAAAATAATAATCCTGTACCACCATTAGCAGCCATAATTTTAATTTGAAGACTCTGTATGCAGAATTTTATTGCAATGAGAAGCAATGCTTAGATGTTGTCTCTAGCAAACAATGAAATAAAGTGTAACTCTCACCTGTCAGCAACATCTTGACAAGATCTGCAGGATTATATGCATACCTGAAAAATCTCCAGATCTACCCAAACTTTTATACTTAACCCCTTAGGGACCCTTGACGTACCAGGACCGTCACGGTCCTTGAACTACTCCTTGAAAGCGATCTCTTTCAAGTCCCATAGTGACGCGCCGATACACGTGACAGGTCATGTGTACCGGCGCGTCAAAGTGCCCCTATGCGGTCGTTATGGGACGGAAATGTCCCATAACCTCGTCCTTAAGGGGTTAACTACCTGGTCTCGATGGACAGAGGCAGATTTTCGGGGCTCAGATAATTCCTTTGTAACTCTGCACCACTTCAATGCCAGTTCCAGTCACTTTTCTGCCCACTCTTCACCATTTTAAGGGCAAACCCCAACTCCCCTCCTCCCAATTCTGCCCATCACCTACTTTACCGAGTAACATGCATTACTTGGACAGTCTTGCTCACAGATCTTAGTTGACCTCCAGAGTCTTGAGACAAGAATATTCCCAGGTAGTGCCAACAGTTTCTACAAATTAGCTATTACTGGCCAACAGGTAGCGGCATGTGGGAGAGGCCAGTGTAGAATGTTAGGATCTGGCAGAAATGCCACCCAGTACTGTCTGACAGATACAAAAAAAATAAATGAATATTTGAAACCAATCCTATATAATAAAACGCTAGGATGTTTGTCCAAATGCAGTCATGCCCAGTAGAGACTGCCCGAATGCACAAAATGCCGGGAGCATTCAGTGCATGACTGCATCACGTGCGAAGCCAGTGAGGTGGCAGCAGGACCGACATCTTAACCCTTTGCGTGCCAGAGGAGTACCCAACGCATTGCAAAGCAATGCGTTCTGTACCCATCTGGCACTCAAAGGGTTAACATCACCCGGACCCTGGCCGTGTACACTGGCTTTTACACTAGCATTTTATATAAAACAACGGCAAAAATAGAATGTTGGTGGTTTTGAAAGATCTTTAAAACTGCCCTATTTGTTATAAAGCAACAGTTCCACTTGAACCTTTTAAATGCCAGTGGCAAATTGCTAAGCAATGTGGTGGGCACTGCTCGGGCATGCAGACGCTCAAATTATGTGTAAGCCTTTAAAATGCTGCAGAACATCGTTTGATTCCAATCTATTTTTTATTCCTCAAATAAACACAAAACGCAGTGACCATTTAATACAAAAAAAGGGGATGTTTAATATCACAGGCTTTTTAAATAACTAGTATCAGCCAATCAAATTGACACAGAATCTCAATTAATTTACCGTACAAATAAATTAAAACTTTAAATATCACCTTTTTTTCTTTCAGTGCAAAATATACATCAAAAGAACCATTTCTACAAAGAGTCAGGTTGGTTAAAGTACAAAAAAAAAAAGATTAGAAAACATTTCAGACTTCAATGTTTTTGTTTTTACAGGTTTTGCAAAATTATATTTTTGGGAAGATGACAGTTAAAGTGATAGTAATGTCAGAAAAAAGTACTAAGTATATGGTAGATACAATTAAAACAGAGTACTTGCACTTATTCGTATCTCTCAAACCGTTATGGTTTCAGAGATATAGGAAAACTAGTATGAAAATCCGTATACATGGGCTAAAGTGCACCCAGCTGCTGCCCCGGAGCCGTAAGCAGATACAGGACATGAGCTGTCCGGAGCGGGGCAGCACGTTTGGTGAGTCTCTATTATGCATGACTGCAGTCATGCGCAGTAGAGAGTCACTGAATGCGCTGATCCTTAGCGGGGAGCACCAGACGGCTCACAGCGAAGATCCCTGTGTGCAAAACCACACATGCACAGTGGAGACTAGACTCTCTACTGCGCATGTGCGGTTACGGCTCACATTGAGCGACACATTCTACCACTTTATGTTATAGGATAAAGTTCTCCGCTCCCTCCCCCCTTTCTACTTGATGAGCTGTAAAGCTGTCAGAAGCAGACTCTGGTCACTTGACCAGACGCAGCTCTTCAGCAGCGCCGATATAACAATATCTAAAGATAAATACTTCATTGGAATGGTCTATAATGTGTGCTTTCAAACCAGGCACACGTTGTAGACTGTTCTGATGAAGTATTTATTTTTAGGTATCGCTATGTCGGTGCTGCTGAAGTGCTGCCATCTGATCCAGGAACCAGAATCTGCTTCTGACAGCTTTACAGCTTATCATGCAGAAAGGGGACAGAGCAGAGAACTTTATTTTCTTATATCTCTCAAACCATAATGGTTTGAGAGATATGAATAAGTGCAAGTACTCTCTTTTAATTGTATCCATCATATAGTTAATACTTTTTTTGACATTACTATCCCTTAAAAATATGGATCGTGGTACGTGTCTGAACTAGAGTTACAGCTCAACAAATACTTTAAAAGGGAACTATACCCTTTGAGCTAATTGAGATCATATAAACCCTGTATAGATAATTGTAATAGCATATACTGTTCAAATAATTAAAAAAATAGTACATGCTGTGTGACTTGGGACAAACTGTAAATTTTACCTGACAAGATGGAGGTCACCATGCCTGTTGGATCTTCTGGGGTATTTTACATCTTACGCTCTATCATTTGAATAATGTATACTAGAAATTCTATTATAATGTTCTATTTAGAGTACATAATCTCAATTACACACAAGGGGATCATTCCTCATTGATCCGATGAATGCACGAGAGGTTTACAAAACTTTGATTTTGCAATGTGTTGGAACTCCATTTAGCATGCAAGGGGTTAACTCTTTAAGTGCCATGCATTGCACCTTTCTAGTTCTCAGAGGGTTAAAATATCCCACTACTTTTTTAGTGCAAAAAAGTATGATTTCAAAAACTATGTAATTAAAAAAACAAAACAAAAAAAAAACTCCAAATAAAACAAAAAACAACCTATTTAAAAAGTCTGCAGTTAAGTGGATGATGTAAGACCACCAAATAAGCTATTAAGTCAGTAGCCTGCTCCTGATGTAAAGTCTATGTTTCTGACGAGGATTAACCCTTTCAGTGCCAGAGGGGTACTCAACGCATTGATACCCCTCTGGCAATGAAAGGGTTAAGACAGGGAAGGAGTCATCATGAATAATAAGGGAAAGAGAGGGAGGAGAGGTAAATGTTGTATGGCAGAGGTAAACAATATGAGGTCATGTTGTGGACAACAATTCCCATCATCCTCTGCCAGCCAAAAGCTGGTGGGGGCAGGGGAATTTTAAGATATGGGTGTAACTGGCCTCCTGTTTCGGGGGTCTCACAGAAAGGAAACTGTTTAATCCTGTTGTCATGGATTAATGAGACTGTCCTGGGTGCACAACACGTACATGTGGCTGCTTTTTCCCACTAATAGGAACAGGAGAAAAAGAAAGTTACAACTAAACTTAAGTGGATCCAGAATGTTAAACTTCATTTGGGGGCTCTAGTCACAATTCTTCCAGGGACCTCAGTGGTTCCTAAACCTGGCCTAGGCAGGGGATCATTGTAGTTGTGGTCCACAACTGCAGGAGGACATCAGGTTGCACACCCCTGGGGTAGGGAGAGAAAGAAGTTGTGATGGTACTGTAATAAGAAGAACAGGACCAGTCATAGATCAAACCAACTGCACCAGAGTGGATGGAGAAATATTCCTCTGTGCTACAGACGGTTTGCTTCAAATTGCTCCAGTTCCTCTTAGTACACCATCCTCAATGTGTCTGAGAAGAGGGTGGGGACAGAAGGAATGAGAGAGAGAGAGATGAACAGAGAGGGAGAGAGATGAACAGAGAGGGAGAGAGATGAACAGAGAGGGAGAGAGATGAACAGAGAGGGAGGCAGGTAGAGGGAAATAGAATAGAGGGAGGGGGAATTATAGAGGAGGTGACTGAAAAATAGAAGGTGGAAAAGGTGAGAGAGGAGACAAAGCTATCAGAGAAGGAAATGCGTGTTGTGTGTGAAAGAGAGCACATGAGAGAGATAGAGGTGTGTGTGTGTAATTGAGATAAATGAAACATATGTGATGCATAACATTATTATTTTGAAAGTCTGTTTACCACTTAAACCCTTTGGTACAAGAGAGGTCACCAGCCATATGGTAGGATTTCCATAGCATTCATGCTGCTCAAATGTACTGTAGAATACATTAGTACTGTATAATACATTAGTACTGTACATTAGCACTGTACAATACATTCATACTGTACAATACATTCATACTGTACAATACAATACATTTTTGTTATAATGTTCCAAAAGGCTATTACATTTTCACCATTTTGCTCAATAGGGGCTTACAGTCCACTTCAGTTTCCTTCCACAGTGAGAGGACAGAGGGCGGTTAAGCAGCATTACCTAATCTCTGTTTTTTGGAAAGTAAAGTGATGCAAACGCAAAGAAAAAAGTATTCCTGGAACTTCTCTTCTATGGAAATCTGCGTCACTTTTGAGGCAAAACGTCTGAAAAGTTGTATGGTCACTAACAGAATAATAAACATTTATGAAACATAACATATTTCCCGTGCATGCTAAATACCACTGCAGGGACTGTATTACACCAGTGGCAGCCAACCCTGCTCCTCAAGAGCCACCAACAGTTCATGTCTTCAGGATATCCCAGGTGGAGCACAGGGGACTATTTAGTGTCTCTCACCTTAATTGGTCTGTCTGTGCTCATTCAGGGATATCCCCAAAACATGCACTGTTGGTAGCGCTTGATAACTGGGGGCTGGCCACTTCTGTACTACACCACTAACATGTAATACTTTTGTCCAAACATGCGCTCTTTTGCAGTACTGAATTGGTTATCATCTCTCAAGTAAGAAAGATAGAAAAAAAACTCCTCAAGTAGGAATCAAACTCAGGAATGCGGGCCATGGAATATTGAGGTTTTTCACCTCAGTACTAACTGGTTACTTTTAGTAAAGCTTTAATCTCCACAGTCAAAGGGCCTTGTTCAAAAAAAGAAGAGAGGAGAAATTCTAGGGTAAAACATATCTAAACTACTCCCAAACCAACACTGGGGACTTTACCACCATGAATACCTTCAGAAGCAATGTGTTAGGGATGTTTTTAGTGTTCAAGGGGTTAAAATCCCAAGTTGTCCCCTTTTGGTGCATTTAGTGTGCTTCAGAATTCCTCCTCTTATTTTGTGTATATGACCAAAGTATACTGTTGCCCTAACTTTAAAGAAGCAGTAAACCCTTTTTCTTTAAAATAAAAAAACTATATGTTATAGAGCTTTTTCTCATGAGTAAAACAGGGGAACTCTCACTGATGTCAGTTGTTTTACTCAAATGTTATAAAAGTTCAAATAATCGGGAAGTGAATTTACAGCATGTTTACTTCCTGAAAGTTCTACCTGACAGGAAGTGACTCAGCAGTTTCTATCACATTCTATGGAGAACTGTTTGTCAGTGACCTTCCTCTCAAATAGAATGCAACATAATTACTAATTGGAATTTGACCACTCAGCAGTGGGAGTACCCTTATTTTACTCCACAGAAAAAGCCCTACAACATATATATTTTCATAACAAAAATGTACTGCTCCTTTAAATAGTTCCATAAGCAATCTAATTATTGCTCAATTAAATGTCTCCCTTCTTACTACTGGAGTAGGATTTGGGAAATAAAAACTGAAGGATGGGTTTGATTCGGTATTAAAAGAAAAAAAAAAAAAAAAAAAAAGGGAATATTTGTCCTCTTCCAACCCAATAACGGATACGGAAAGTAACATTCCAGGAGCTGTTTAGCAGAACAGAAAGGTGATCATCACAATGTATCCATGGCAACAGTCCAAGCAAACTGTATCACACCAATTTATGAGGGTCCAGGAGTGAGGCATCTGATGAGTTCCAGTGAATAAATCTTATAACAGCAGTATTCTGATTGCTCAATACAAGATTATTATTTTGGGCATTCTGGGTTAAAATGGAAGTATGAATTGAGCACTCAGCCTTAAAGCAACTATTACCCTAAAAAAAAAGCTTGCATATTTTAATATACACAAAAACTGCCTATACCTTATACAACCAAAATACTTTGAAATGCTAATTTTAATTGACAGTAATAGGTTATCCTCCCTTGTGGTGATGTCAGTTCCCTTCTCTGCCTGACACTTTATGCAATGTAGCCTAGTTACATATAGAGTCTGATGTACTGAGGAGGAGTGGATCAATTCTAGGGCAAACAACCACACCAAAGGGGACAGATAAACATGGCCAATGAGTTAAATGTGGCTTTTTAAAGGGATAGTAAAGTTGTGTATGAAGTAATTGCTATATTGTAGATATTACAAAAACAGATTACTTGAGGTAGTTTGATCTCTCAAACCTTTATGGCTTGAGAGATAAACGATGTTAAACTCCCCCCCTCCTTCTCATATGTCAGCTGCATAGCTGACAGCATGAGATCCTGGTCCCGGCACCGATAGGAAGCTCCTCAGCAGAGCCAAAACAGAGATATCTAAAAATAAATACTTCACTGGAACGGCCTACAAAGTGTGCTTGCAAACCAGGCATGCTTTGTAGACCATTCCAGTGAAGTATTTATTTTTAGATATTGCTATTTCAGCTCTGCTGAAGAGCCGCCGTCTGGTCACGCGACCAGAATCCCCTTCTGACAGCTATACAGCTTGTGTCAGGGAAAGTGGAGGGAGAATTTTATCTTCGTATATCTCTCAAACCATCAAGGTTTGAGAGATCGGACTACCTTAAGTAATCTGTTTTTTTTAGTATCTACAATATAGCAATTACTTCATACATGACTTTACTATCCCTTTAACATCTTGAATGACAGAGAGGTTTCAATGCATTGGAGACCTGTCTAGCATTCAAGGGGTTAAATGTCCCATTTAAAATCAATGGGAATTTGAGTCATTTTTATTTGTCCCTTATGATGCAGTTGGTTTAATCCAGAATTATTGCAGTTCCTCTTGGTACATCAGCCCCACTGCGTCAGGTGGAAAAGGGACATGATGTGACATCAGCAAGTGATGAAAATCACAACATTGAACCTTCACGTGTCAGAAGTGTATCCAACACATTGCTTTGCACCCTTTGGCACTCAAAGGGTTAAGAATATTTAAAGCAAATTATCTGGGCTAGTGTTAGATATAGGCAATTTTTTTAATGATAAACAAATTCATTATATTTTTTTTTTGCGCCAGTTAAAACAGCCCACTGTCAGGAGATTTTTCATTCAGAAATTATTACAGCTCAAACTTATTACTTATCAAACGTCTGGCAACAGAGTCTACTAATGTCCAAAAGGAACACTTTTTTTTTTTAAAGAGCTAAGAAAGAGTCGGAGTCATAGTAGTGAAAATAAGAGCACCAACTGGTGCCCTCAGCAGAAAATTACAGATTAATGTAAAGAAGAAAGATACGTTTGAGAGGTAATATATTTTAAGTGAAACATCCCCCTGAGATGGATGTACCCTTATTTTTATCTGCAGGAAAAGCCCTATAGCATAATTTTCTTTAACAAAAAGTTTACTGCTCAATTAACACTTTAAGTACCAGAATGATGTCCAATGCATTTTGAAGCAACGCGTTTCACACCTTACTAGTTGTTAAAGGGATATTGAGTAATAAGAATAGACAGATTTTTTTGGGGTGGGATGATAAGGCCATTAAATGACATGAAATAAACATACACTGGAAATATGAGACATTTAAGTTACTTCCTATCTAACAAGGAAATTATGTTCCATGTCCCTTATTTACCCCTTGGATTCTAAAGACCTCCAAAGCATTGCTTCTCAATGTGTAGGAATCATCTCTAGTATACCAGGAGTTAAATCTGCAAAAGAAATAATGTTCTAGCAAACTTAACACTAATGCACTGTACAGGAAATTTGTGGTTAAAAACAGAAAAAACAAAAACAAAAACTACAGATGTTTAGGTCCAAGTCCAGATGTGCTAGTGGGGATTAGCACAGCATGGATTCACTACTCCTTTCACTATTACCAGGCTGTCCATCCATATAGAAATACCAGCAGCATGGTATACAATAGAATGGTCCATTACAAGCAACAATTTCTCAGTCTTAAGTAATATATATTAACACTTTTGCTGCCAGTGTAACTTGTAATGCATTACTTTCAAATGTAATGCAGCCCCCTCTGGCAGCAAAGGGGTTAAGATTATAATTTAACTCAAAGTTGATGCTTCTGTAACAAAATAAACCCGAGATGGATCCTGTAGGTTCGTGACAGTCCTTCCTACACTGGACGCACTTTATGATCCAGGCAGAGTGTATAGGGTCCCATTATACATATTGGACCCAAGCGGAGTCCTTCGCTCTGCTCCTCTGCTTCACATTTTTGCAGTACTTATTGGGAAGCATTTCCATGCCTCAGGGGATTAAGATCACAGCACGGCCTGCCCCCTGCGTCCTGTATGGAAGATGTGCCCAGCTGTAGTCTGATATTTTAAGTTGAGCAGGGGAAGTGTCCTTCTTTGAGATGCTTTTGCAGAGTCCCTCTCACCAGCTGGGTAAAGATCCACCCCTGGAAAACGTCAGCTCTCCATCAGACCACTGGAATGAGGTATAATTAAAAATATTAATTTTAGAAAACCCATCCAGAGAAAATTGCTTAATCGTGGCCATTAGGATTTTCTGCCAAATTACAGGAAATTTTACCCCTAGGAACAAGTGGCTCTCAATTTGTTTAACAGATTAGCTAACCTAGGTAAGTATCCTTCATACAGGAGTTAGGTAGGTCTATCTACTTATTTCTGGCATTTTATCTACCATTTCATGTATATAGTGGTCTGCCTCTAGTCTGCACCTTCTCACACCAAACCAATAGACTTGAATGGCCAATAATGGACTCAAGTCTCCATCAGGCTTTATCAAACAGTAAACAGCAACAACTAGTGGTGCATTAGAAGAGTTATCAGATGCACATATAAACTATATGTATGTACTTGTCTGTTGTGTAATAAAAGCCATATGTCACTAGGGTGCAGTTCCCCTTTAAGGTAAATGAGTATTTATAATTAAGATGGGCTCATTTTCATTTAAGCAGAAAAAATGGCAACAGTTCTAAACAAGGCATAATTAAGTCCAGGAGACAGTGATGTAAGAGGAGACTTAACCCTGTGCCGCTCCATTTAACATGGATGCATGTTGTGGCTTGGCTTCAGTTACAGGTAGCAGACATTATACCAGTGGACTTGTCCTCCTATCCCACAGCAGCACTAAACATCCACATGGATACAGCTCTTTCCATCTACCCGTTGCCATAAGACACAAAGTAACTCTGTGCAGTCCCCAGCCCCCTCAGCCTTACAATGGCCGCGTTATTTTCATCTCAGCAGTTTAACGTCCCCTCCTGTCTGCATGGATACTGTAACTCCTCAGTGCTGCCTTTCACAGTTTGCCTAGCAATTTTCACCTTTTAAACCTCTGTGTGTCAGAGGAGTGTGAAAAACAGAATAATGAATTGCACACTCCACTGGCACTCAAAGAGTTAAGGACCAGTGGGGTGCGTAACACATTGCAAAGCAATTTGTTGCACACCCCTGTGATATTTCAAGTGTTAAACTGTATCTGGAGGAGGGATGGAGGTGGATATTGGTATAGTCTGCCCTTTTCAACTCTAAACCTCCCTAGTTTCTAAGTGATGTTTCCTAGAACATCTTGTTCCCTATACATACTGTGGGATGGATGTTCCCAATACATACTGTGGGATGGAAGTTCTGTTCGTCATACAGGAGATTTATCAGAAGCTGGAGGAAAACCACAGAGGATCAGATTTATCAGAGAAGACTAACCCTCACATTAGGGAATGCATATAAATGCAAAAGTGAAGTAAATCTGGGGCAAAACATCTGCACAAAATTAGAGATTCTGAGAATTATATGGAGCCTTTTACCACTTGAATGCTAGAGATGTCACCAATTCACAATGTGTTGGTGGTATCTCTGGTATTCAATGGGTTAAAAGACCCATTTAAAATCAATGGCAATTTTTTTTGCCTGTGGTTTGCCCCAGATATGTTCCACATTTTGCATTTTTACATATACACCCCCATTGGGCTGGGGATAAAAGTTTTTTATAAAACATCTGAGGCTGGAAGATCTGCCTGGTCTCTTAGGCTCTTTTCACAAGGGCAACATCAATGCAAGCAATGCTCCACTGGAACGCTTCCCAGTGGTGAAAAGGTAACATGATGGACTATGGTGCCCATCACACAGGCAATTATTACTTTGAATGATCACACTTAAGCCCAGCATGGAGCAACTTTACAGTGTTCTCTCAAGAATGCAGGCAGTAAGGGCAGCAGGTCAGCTTATGGGTCACCTGCTGACCTTTCACACCAGTAGTGATGATCAGTGCAACCTCCAATGAAAAGTTGACTGATTTTGGGGCAACCAGTAGTACTGGCTGGAGATCACATTGGCTGACCATCAGACACACTTTCCCTGTGTTCCAATAGGCGATGGAACACAGGAAAAGAGACAGTCAAGATAGGACAATTGAAATGTCACAGGCTGCAGCAGTTCTGTCACTCATGTGAAAGAGGCCTTACACTGGTGGAATGACTGTAATTGTGTTTATTATATCTAGTACCTCAATATAACTTAAAATATATGATGATAGTGTATTTATTTAACAGGCTTGGAGAAGCAATTTACTTTAGTGCATGTGCTGATATTATGACCAGTTTACACAAACGATTTTCAAAGTTTATATACCAGTGTACCTGAGAAAATTCAGAATAAGCTGACCCCTAGACCTTTGAAATAAAGCATTAAAAGTCCCCCAGAATGAAGACTATAGCAATATGGCCATGGTTTACAGCAAGCTTTAATTAGTCCCCTAGGAACTTCAATATGCTACAACTTAGAGAGATAACTGCTTGCTAAAACACATTGCCCTTATTATAAAAATGGCACCAATTTAGAGACAAAAGAAGAAGTCAGTTGGTGCAGGGCCATACTAGGGTCACTTATCTGGAGAATTTGGCCTTTCAACCTGAAATCTTGAGATTTTGATCAAAGCTCTGAGTGTCAAGATCAAACCCTGAAAGTCCCCAGCTATACCTGTACTGTACAGTTTATTTATAACACTTGGACACAAAGCACTAAAGGTTTGTATGTTATATACCAAGGGTATTTTCAATGGATAAGGCTGTGGGCAGGTCTAAGTGATAAGAGGAGGGAGTAGAGGGGGGAGTATAGCCATGGGAGGGGATAGGGAAATCTAGGCCATCTTGCCTTACTGAAAAGGCAATCTGGCCCTGGTAAAAACTATTAAATATCTTGACTGAATTAATTTGTAGCATAAGCTTTTAACAATCTCAAATATTTAGATCGATTCAGAAATGATATTGCTTTACTTAGCATAGACCCAGAAATGTAAAGTAGTGGTTGGATTGTGTGGGAGGTCAGTTATAATTTTCCCTTTTCCCTGTTACCTGTCTCAGACTTGCAGCATGAAACACCACCTTTCAAGATGCTGCCCGGCTTCTCATGTCTACAGAACATGGCACGGCACCACTCGCACTGCTTCCTCCATCTACAACAGCTGGAAGACAAAGAACCAGTGAATTACTGAGATCTGGAGATCTCCATCTTTAAACTACCATGAAATTTTGGGTAAAATGCAGACTTTTTTTTTTTTTTCTTAACCCTTTTCTGTCGGTAGACAAGAATAAATAAATGATCCCCTCAATCTCTTTCCCCCTTCCCTCCTTCTCCCGACCACAATACAGTATCTATGCCCCCTTTCCCTCCACCTAACTCCATGACTAGGAACCCCTCTGGAGGCAGCCGGTAGATCTAAGCAGTGGGCAGAATGCTTGCATTTGCCACCTTATTTCTTGGCTGTTGTACTGCTTTTGAGGACCTCTGCACTGAAATAAATTTGTGGTCTATCAGGACCTTCAGATCCTGACAAGGCATTACTGTAGTTTTAATGCAGAGGTCCAAAAAGTGGTAGAGTAGAATGCAAACACGCCACCCACTGCACAGATCTCCCGGCTCCCTCAGGAGGAGTCCTTGACATGGGGGTGGGTGGAAGAAGGGGAAGTAATTCAAATATACTGTATTGAGGTTGGGGGAGGAGGAAAGGGGTGCATTTTATACCCAAGATTTTATAGTACTATTAACTCTGAGTGCTAGAGGAGTAAAGCTCACATTTATAGCACTAGCATAAAATGCAGCCGTTTGCCTATATCTGTACTTACCAATGTGGTCAACACTGCAACATATAGCACTTGATACATACACCTGTCTAAGTCTCCTGTTACCCAATCAGACCAAGCTACTTGGGGCAGGGACCTCTTACCTATAATTTTTTATAGAACCTCAACTAACTCCTGTTTTATATTGTAGAACCTTTTTTTGCATTGCATTTTCATTTTCCATTAGGTGTTTTGTATAATGGATGTTATGCACTAAAGAAAAGAGGAGCATTTCTTGGGGCAAACCACCTGGATCACAAGGGGTAAATATAGTTTCTCAAAACTTCTGCACAATGTATCTAAGACCCCTCTAGAATTCAACGGGTTGAGAGCCCCATTTAAAATCAATAAGAAGTCTTACTTGTCTCCTGTGGTGCGCTGGTTTGCTGTAGAATTGCTCCTCATTTCTTTTGTGCATAAGGCCTTATATGCATCTCCATACAATTAAAATCATGCTTTAGATGTTTTAGTCTATCCAGGACAGGTATGGACAACCTATCTGTTGTTGGACTGAGATTTCCATCAGCTGACGGCCTCTTGAGGATGATTGGAACTGTAGACCAACAATTGTTCAATAGCCTAGTTTGCCTACCATTGATTTAAAGGGACAGTAAAATGTCAGTGGAACACAATTTTGAAAGATAGGCACTTACATGAGAGCTATGGGAATAGAGTAGTCATAGTTTAAACCTCTGTTATTAAATCACTGTTCGCCCTGCAGGTCTCTATGATCTACAGCTATGAGCGGCATCTGCTCTTCACGAGGTTCTTCAGGGAGATCCTGATGTCCATTGAAATGCATTATTGGAAAATTCCATACCTCCCATGTGTCCCTCTTTTGGAGGAACAGTCCCTCTTTTAGACCCAAATCCCTCTGTCCTTCTTTCCACCCTGATGTCCTTCTTTTTAGGAGATCAGATTGTGTGGTGTGCATATAAAAGTGTAACACATTGCTCTACAGCAATAATACTCACATTAAATGTTAGTTTTAACATCAGTCTATGTGTTTATAAATTGGTCTTGTTATAAGTCATTTATTAGCTTAAAGAAGGTGGTGTCAATAGGTCATGAAATAGCTTAACCCTTTGAGTGCCCGAGGGTTAAACTTTCTTGGTAATGCCCCGCCACCAGGCACACCCCCCTAAAACACAATTATTCCTCTTTGGCAATTTGAAATGTTGGGAGGTATAACATTCAATGACTCGCCAATGGATAGCGCTTCCTTTACCCGGAATGCCTAGCAAAGTCACCCAGCCTTACAGATCAAGGAGATCTTCAGGGAGAAAGGAAAACACATGGCAGAGTTTTAAGGCAAATGTCTACAATTAAAAAAACCTATTCCCCCCAACCCTCTACTGCCCCTTAATGAAAACCTGAAATAATGACTAGTAATGTCAGTAATGCTATGGAAGTCCAAGAAAGGGAAATGGATATCTTCCTAAGAGTGAGAAATAGGAACGTATGCCAAATGGATTTGTGCAGTCTTCTCAAGGGAGGGATTTGTGGTAGGACAATTGCAGTAAGGAAGCCACCCTAAAAGTAGGCACCATACACAAGATTACAGAAACTGGTCACCATCAGTCCCCCGTGGGCCACTTGTCATATCACTTACTGTATTAACATGCAGGTGACAATGAGGACAGCTGTTGCTACAACAGACACCACCACTAGTGCAGTGATCGTTTGCTTCTTCTGATTGGCTGCTACAACTGCTAAGAGGTCTGCGTGTTCGCATCGGGAACCAATAAAGCCTGGATGGCATCTGTGAAGAGAGAAAAGAACAGAGGTCATTAGTCATAACTGCAGTTGTTCTTTGGTACATAAGGCTTGGGAAGTTTTTATTTTAGCCTAAATGCAGACATTTATTTCTTAAATCTCACTGGCCAATAACAGGCCCCCAACCTGCCTTACTACTTTGAGAAAATAACAATGGCCTGTAAGGGCTGTTTGTTCAAAAGGAAAGTGGAGGAGCTCTGGGGCAAACCATTTGCACTATAGGGGGAGATCTAAAAATTCCCATTTATTTTAAATGGGCATTTTAACTCCTTGAATGCTAGAGAGGTCTTCAACACATTGCAAATGTGATCCTTCAAGTAACTGTCAGGTCTGCCTCAATTAACAGATTTCTAGAACTGATAAGATATTATCTCTTGAAACAAACATTCACATGGGGTCATTAAAATGTTCTAGCCATGGTAAGGTAATTTGGGGGTTATCGTTAGAAAGTGGTGTGTTTTAATTGCCCAAGGATATGGGTACAAGAGACAGCACCCACACATCTTTTTAATAGACAGTGTTGTCACCAATGAAAAAACAGAATGATAGTAGAGGATTGTCATACCAACTAAAATGAGTATTCCTGTTTAGTTCTAATCTTAGTAGGTAATCTGCAAAATATCTTTAAAAGAGCCAACTGCATCAGCAGCACAAGTGACCCGAAACTACACTGACTCTTTGCCCATAGTTTGCCTGAGCATTCAGAAATTCAAAGGTCGTTAAGTTTTATTGGGGATGTTGTGAAGAGCAGGGATGAGGCAGCAAGTCCAAAGTCCACGCTGGGCAATGTTACAAACAGCAATTCATAAAAGAGCAGCAGTGTCAAAGAGCAGACATACACATAGACCCATTTTTGGAGAAAATAATCAGACTTGGAAAAGAGGATGGTGGATGCTTTGTGGGGAACAAATATTCAAATGCACGGAGTTAACAGTATACAGCTAACACTGATACATTTTTATTGTACCAAAAAACGGAGACTAAATATTAGGCTAAATATGTCAGTTACCCTTAGTAGGTATTTAATAATTAGATTCTTACTTAGAGGAAGCTATATTATATTGTTCTTTATAATAATATAATAGAATTCTTTCAGAAAACAGAATTGCACTGTGTGAAAATATCAATTTTGCACACCATTATTGATAGTCATAGAACCACATATACACAAATGGTCACCTCAGCCTTGTTCTGCTATTAAATTGGTCTTCTACAGGAAACTCTGGGATTCCACAAAACACATTTTTAGAACCACTGCCCTACTGAATAATTTCTGTTGTTACAAAACTAGAAATGGATAGATTCTCTTGAAAAGTAATCACATTTTATATGAACATATGTGGGGGGACATTTCATTACTAGTGAAAGAAAAAGCATTCAAACAAGAGTGAATTTACTGGGGTATGTAAAAAGTCAAAAGCTGAACAATTCAGGGGCAAAACATTTGGATCATACTAATCAAATAAATATCCCATTTGATTTAAATGGGGCTGTTAACCAACCATTGTCAGAAGTCTCCAATGTATCTAGCATCTGCAGGGTAAATTTTATAAATAATGTGGGGTTGGTTTGCACAAAAATTGCTCAACGTTTGCCTTTGTACACAAGCCTCACAGACATCAGATGGCTTAGGCTTACCTAATTTGAGTGGGTTTGCCTTATACTCATTGACATTGTATTCCCTTATCACTTAGAGTAACTGTTTATTGGCCAGTGAGTTGTGCAACACATTGTTTTACAATGGATTACACATGCTTCTTGTCCTTAAAGGGCTAATGAGTGCAACTGCCTCATAAAAGTTCCATTGATGAAGAATTTGATGGCTTTCAAGTACAGGGGAAGTCACCTGCCAGACCTCCAGCTGTTGGAGACTAAAACTCTCAGCATTTCCAACCAGCCACTGGCTGTTAGGAGCTCACTCCATAGTCCCAAACAACATAAATCCAACAATTTACTACCTCATTTCATTTCAAAGCACTATTATCCAACAATGGCGAGTGAAAAGGATGACATTGTTCAGCACTGAATAGTTGATGTTTAAAGGGATAGTAATGTATCATAATAAAAGCAGCTCCAATTAATCTTCATAGTATTTGAGCCACGGAGAGTGTTATTTTAATACTGTCAGAGTTGTAGTTCAAGAGTAATTGAATGATAAAGCATCCCCCTTCCGCCCCTTTTACCTAGTATAAGCTTCCTCCCCTCAGATGTGGAATCTGGTCCTGGGACTGGACAGATCATAGCAAGGGACAATCTTCTGAAAAGAAAACCCTGCCCCCCTTGACAGGTTTTTCAGGTTTTGCCTTATGCTTACTGAAGACTGTCCCACACTGCGATCCATCTGGACAGTCTTGCTGCTCTGAGGTGAGCAGTGTTACATTGGTAAAAGGGGCGGGAGGTGGATACTTTATCATTTAATAACTCTTGAACTACAACTCTGACAGTATTGAAAGAATAATTTCCATGTCCCAAATGCTATGAAGATTAATTGGAGCTGCTTTTATTGTGAAACATTACTATCCTTTTAATTGAGGGTGTCAGTCAGTAAAGAAAAGACATACCCTTTGTCACTAAAGCAAGCCTGCAATAGATAAGGTCATCTGCATAGATACTGTGTAAAGTAGGCTTGTTACAGTAAAGAAATTTGTATTCTATGCTGCAGCATCAAAAGAAGAACTACTTACACACAGGCTGGTACTGCCTCCTGCACTATAAACCTGCAGGTCCCATGGAAACAGAAATGGGTGTGCGAGTCGGGACAGTCCTGAAAGTGAGACCTAACTGCAGCTGCAACCGGAGGGGCTGTGGGAAGAAAACAGACAATCATAGCAACAATCCTGGCCATCCTGGATTACAGTATATATCCTATGATAAAGGGAAAACCATTACATTATAGCAGTGATGGGCAACTTGCATCCCTCCAGCTCTAACTTGATTGACTCCCTTCATCCCCAGCCAGCCAATGGGGAGTTGTAGTCTACAGCACCTGGAGAGTCTCAGGTTGCCCATCCCCATCCCATGTTTTCTCAATACATTGTAATCAAAAATATAGACAATGATAGATAATGATATAGGTACAGAGGCTGATCTAATCAAAAACTGCACCATAGGGAACAAATAAACATTTCTCAAATTTCCATTGATTAAATTGGAGAATTTAACCCCTTCATTGCAAGGTGTCTAACATAATGCAACGTAATTTTAAATTTTCACCCTATGATGCAGTTGGTTTACTTAATTTCTCCAGTTCATCTTAGCAGAACCTGGTTCTATTTTAATGTAAAATATAATACATCTTAACCTTTATCTAAAATGTTATTTTTTCATGGCTTTTTGGCTTTCAGTACAATCTTCACTCTTTGATTGCCAGAGGGGTATAGAACGCATTGCTTTGAAGTGTGCTCCGTACCCCTCTGGAACTCAAAGGGTTAACTCACGTAATAACCATAACGGTAATATATATATATCTTGTACACACACATACACACTATTGAAATGGTGCATGGCGTTGCCAGCGTGATTGGACACAGTGTTCACGTTGGGCACCCAGTGGACCTCTGCAGTCGCGAGTGTCCCTGCAGTGGTTTTTCCCGGGAGTTGGCGAGGGCTTTGCCCCACACCCACTCCTATGAAAATCTCCACCCCTGATTCTCCATATCCTATGCCACCTTGGGGTGGGGAGAACAGCAAACCAGAAGCCACTTAGGATTATTTATTTAGAAAATGTTTTACCAGGAAGAATACATTGAGATTTCTCTTGTGTTCAAGTATGTCCTGGAGAGTTTACAGTGAAGACTGGTGGATTTGCACAAATACAGAGACATATTATAATATTATATGTATATATCACACACACACACATACTAAAAATGTTATATGCAGTTGAATATTGTTTTTAGATATAAAGAAGCAGTTATTTTTAAGGATTTTAGACTAGGAGAAGATCTGATATTTTCACGTAGGTTATTCCAGACTTTCGGAGCTCTGAAGGAAAAGGCAGAATGTCCAGCTTCTTTCTTGTAGTGTGGTGTACTCGGTGAGTTGTTAGCAGTGGAGTGGAGGTTATAGTTAGTATTGAGAGCTGGAGTGAGCACACTACTCAGGTAGTCTGGTAGTTTTCTAGAGAAGTGGTTATGAACCATGCAAGAGAGGCACGTCTAGATTTGAGTGTTAGCTAATTTAGCTCTTCTTGCATATCACAATGATGGATTGTGTAATTACATTGGAGGATAAAGTGGCATAATTAGTTATACATAGTGTCAATTTAGAAAGATGGATTTGTAGCGCGGGAATATATACCTTACATATATTATATTATATATATATACACACACAAACACATATATATATATATATATATATATATATATATATATATATATATATATATATATAAAATAAAAATTCACAGGTTCTTGGAGAACCAATAAGGTGCTGAAAGGCTAATCTGCTTCTGTTGCCAATAAAAAAAAAAACAAACAAAAAAAAAAAACCCACAATTTTTTTTTACTAAGAACCTATGAGTGCCTGTAATTTTTCTTCAATTTACATATTGCACATCTTTATAGAGATAGTACTATGTGACACCCAGATCATTTTATTTTGCTACTGTGAGTGCTACGATTTGTACACACGCATACTTTTTCCTTTTTAATTTTTGCATTATACTGCACTTACAATACTTAGTTCACAGCTTTCTCACAAATGGAAATGAACTTCTAAAGCCCAAATTAGAGAAGCCATTAAAAAGAGTTCTACCTACATTCTGCAAACCATTTTGAGAATTCTCAATGTAATGTGCTACTGTCCCTGTAGGTATAGTGCACTCAATAGATTCAAGTTTCACCATTTTTACCAGGTGGAGGGATGGGAGTGCAATTTCATGGGAAATCCCTAATTTTTCCTAATGCTGTATTGGAACATGGAAAACTGAGACTTTTCCTAATGCCCTCTATCAAAGGTTGTTTACAATTAAGTAATCAACCCCATGCTGATGAAGAAGTCATGTACTAGTTTGTTACAGTTGCAAAACTACACTCAATGGAAGGGCAAGGTCACGTGTTGTCATCATGAAAAGCTTAGGAGTCATACTGTTTAGGGAAAGCTCACTCCTGTTTAGTGCTGGAAGGGTCACCAATGCATTTCTAAGCAGTGTGTAGAAGACCTCTCTAGCATTGAAAGAGATAACCTAAAACACTATAGTATCCTTTGGTTAGAAGAAAAAAGTGTTAAAACATAGGACTGATTGTATCTCACCCCAGTTTTGTAGTACGTTGCTTTTTACACCGTGCATCACTATTTAGAACATTGTGGGTTGCATGTATAATTTAAAAGGTTAATTTACTTGTCCTCAATGACTTCAGCTACACTTTGTAAACTTAATGGAATTTGCTAAACAGCTTAAGTTAAAATGCTCTTTGCCAGGGAAGCTGATAAATAAGTAATCGTTTAATACGGAGAATGAAAATAACACATTCCAAATTATGTAAGACAAATACATGTTTTCTTATGATTAAAGTGTCTGTCATCCAGGAGCAAACTGTAATAAATGTGCAACTCCAGTTACGTGCAGGAAAAGAGCGCATATAATGGCCAAAGTCATTTCAAGGTAGATTCATGAGCAATCATTAGAAGAATCGAGATGGACATTTACATGATGAATGAAACTCTTGAGTTTGCATTTTTAGATTGAAAATTAACTAACTACTAAAATGCCCTATGTTCAAAAGAAAGTGGAGTAATTCTGAATCAAACCAACTGTAACAGAGGACCAATAAAAAGCCCCCTTTAAAGCTAGGTATCTAATGCATTGCTTCGAAGGGTCAAAACCCCATTTAATTTAAAGGGAATTTTTTCTCCCCTACGATACAGATGGTTTCATCCAGAATTACTTCACTATCTTTTGAACGTACATTCATGGAAATAAAGTACGGGAAAAGCAGAGTATTTACCACATACAATCCAACCTTTTATGAATATGCGAGTGGCAAATACACATGGGCATACAATACAATTTCCTTGTATATTCAGACATTGCCCATTTGATGAATTCCCTGCTATGCTATTACATGTTTGATATTATAATAGCCAAGTGTAAAGAAGTCACGCTTTTAGACCGTAAAGTCTCCAGTGTTAAACGATTCTCTATATTCCCAGGGGTAAAGTGTGCCTCTGGCTTCAAGGGAGATATGTACTAAAGCAGGGATGTCCAAACCTGTCCTCATGGGCTCTATATAGGCATGGATTTATGAATGTTCCTTCTTCAGACCAGGGGGAGCAGTAAGAACAAATGAGTCTCCTGTATTTGCCTAATCAGGGAAATCCTTAAATCCTGGCCTGCATATGGCACTTGACAGGTTTGTACACGGCAGGACTAAGATGAGGGAAACCTCCTCAGTTCTTAAGTTAGGGAACAGAATAATATATGAAAGATCTGTCAAACTTGGAGGCTCCACTGAACAAAACAGGTTTTCTGCTGTGTCAACTAATACAGTCCTACCCTTTATCCAGAACAACATAGGAATCTGGGATATGGGCAATGAAGGAATTCCACATACTTCGTTTTACTTCCAGCTTGGGATAGAATCCAGCAAGACTGAAACGCAGCACATATGGGACTGCTTTGGACACACCTTTAGCACTTAAATGAGCACTAAACTTAAGAAAAATAAGACATATGACCTGTCCTCCTGTGTGAAACAAGTGCCTTCCCACTGCTGGGAGATTTCTCATTGAAATTTTATTACAGCTCAAACTACTTTTTCTTAAACAATAATGCCAACTAATGCCCAAAAAGTTTTTTGTTTTTTTCTATAAGAAAACTTGGGTCATTGGCCATGACTCCCCATCGTAAATTATAGTAATATCATTACTTGGGGGACCAGAAGAGAACACTGAAATCTAATATGACCCGCCCAAACCGCAAAAAGAACAAAATAAAAAAACCAAAAGATGAACTGTGATAACTTTTGAATGAATACTCTTCCAGCAGTGAGAATATCCTTATTAAACAGCTTTTATTCTGCAGCAAAATACTTTTTTCCATTAAAAAGCTATAGGTTTATAGTTCATTTTTATATTTCCTGTGTTCAGCTGTGCTCTGTAGACTTTCCTCTAACCCTCCCCTATTACTAGCCTTGGGTATGCAGACTCTGCTTGTAGCGTGCTCTAGGCTTGCCTGGTGATAAATTGATGGTGCAGACCGATACACCCCCCCCTCCATACACAGAACATCCTGCTGGAACTTCTAGCTAAGACACAGAAGGGATCTGAGACTAGTTTGCTTGGATGGGTTTTACGGTTACCTCCTCGGAGAGTTGTTACATGGCCTTTGAAATCTAGGGCATTCCTTAGAACTGCCAGTGTAACACAGATGGCGCTTGGAGGTTTCCATGTCACGCTAGGCTGCACATTAATAAACAATGTAGGGCAACATGTAATACACTTAACCGTGTAATTGCCAGATACGTATCCAGTTTATTGCAATGTGTTGGCTACCTCTCTGGCATGCAGAGGTGCAATTCTGGAGCAAACCAACTGCACTATAAAGGAGAAATTAAATTTATAAGAACTGCACAATGTGTTGGGGAACACTGTGGCATTCAAGCTGTTGAAAGGCCCATTTAAATCAATGGCAATTTGGGGAATTCTTATTTGTCCCCTGAGGTGCAGTTTGTTTGCTTAAAAAAAGTGTACAGCTTTTGTATTTAATACAGCCTGTATAACTGTCCACTGGTCATACAGGGACTTCTCTATGGTTTGGGCACCTGGCATCCAAGGGGTTAAATAATGGTCAGAAAAGTGGTATGTAAACTGGTATATTATATATGTGTAAAATAACAAACAAAATAAGTATCTTGTAATACCTCTTTTATTGGACTAAAAAGGTATTACAAGATACTTATTTTGTTTGTTATTTTACATCTGCATCACTGGACTAATACGGCTACAATCTCCACATATTTATATATATATATATATATATATATATATATATATATATATATATATATTACACATATATATATACAAATATATACACACACACACACACACACACACACTGGATTGTCCAGTTTATATATTTTTTTTTAATTAACCAGCACCATAACTCAGGAGCAGGTGTCTGGGATTGCTCTTGATCAGCTCAATCATTAAGGTACCCTTAACACATAATCTGGCATTTTATGGGCACCCCTTTAACCCTTTGAGCGCCGGAGTGGTACGGAATGCATTGTAAAGCAAGTATTATAAGTAATTTGAAAAGGATGTAATGAAAGTTACTGTTATATAAATCTGAATGTACCCTGGTTGAAAATCACTGCTCTACATAAATCAACAACCCAGAACATTGGTGTGGCTAGAACAGCTGAGAAGCCCTTCCAAATGCGATGCTGTAGGGGACTGCTTATTCTGCCCAATAGGAAATCTGGCCCTGGTCATTGGGGATAAACAGCTATGCACACTGCATTGATTGAGCCAGAGTATAATCAATAACTTCTCCTGAAGTGTCAACCCAAGGGGTCCATGGTCTTAATAAGGGAGAAACTGGCCATAAAGGACGGGCCTGGGAGATTGTGGGTAATAGGTTGCCTTATGAATTAATGAACTGGAATTTCAATGCACTTTCCCAATCCATTCCATTATTATTTGATGAACCACATTGCACCCATATGAACTTTGTCCTTCGTGATGTGTCCCCACCACCATAGCACAGCAAGTGCCACACAAAAAAGCAACAGAGAAGTTCCAATGCATTGGAGACATATCTGGCATTCAATGGGTTAAATGCCTCATTTAAATAAATGGGTATTTTTAGCTGATCCCTAAAGTTCAGATTATTTCCTCCAGAATTATTCAATTTTTGCATTTGTGCACGTGGCTCAACCTGTTGAAATCTTTAAGGACCAGAGGGGTTCACAAAACACTGGGAAGCAATGTTCTGCACACCCATCTGGTTCTTAAAGGGATAATAATGTTTCACAAAAAAGCAGCTACAATTACTTCACAGTATTTGGGCCATGGAGAGTGTTATTTCAGTGATGTCAGAGTTGTAGTTCAAGAGTAATTGAATGATAAAGTATCCCCCTCCCGCCCCTTTTACCTAGTGCAAGCCACCTCCCCTCAGATGTGGAATCTGGTCCAGACAGCTCACAGCAAGGGACAATCTTCTTATTGTGAGAACAATGAAAACCCTGCTCCCCCCCTTGACAGGTTTTTCCTTATGGTCACTGAAGATTGTCCCTCTCTGCGATCCATGCGGGCAGTCTTGCTGCTCTGACATGAGCAGTGTTATATCAGTAAAAGGGGCGGGAGGGGGATACTTGAACTAAATCTCCGACAGAATTGAGATAATACTCTCCATGGCCCAAATACTATGAAGATTAATTTGAGCTGCTTTTATTGTGAAACATTACTATCCCTTTAAAGGGCCAATATATATATATATATATATATATATATATATATATATATATATATATATATATATATAATTTTTTATTTTTATTTTTATTTTTTTTTTTTAAGCAATTTGGCACATATTTATAAGAGCAAACTGGAGTAAACCAACTTTGCCATAGGGGGACAAAAAAAAAATAAAAATCACGTTATAGTAAACTGAGTTTTAACCTCTTGAATGCTAGAGAGGTCTCCAATACATTGCAATACATTGGAGACCTCGCTAACATTCAAGGGGTTAAAAACTCTATTCAATTGCATGGAAATGAAGGGAACTTTTATTTGTCCTGTACGATTTAGTTGGTTTAGTCCAGAATAACTCCAGTTTGCGTTTATAAATATGGACCCTTGTGGCCAACTGTACACTCTGCAAAATATATTTGATTTACGAAGCTCCATAATAATAATAATAATAATAATAATAACAAGACATTCACGTTTGCTGAAAAAAAATAAATAAAGGCAATTAGAAGTTTTGTGTACAAAGCTGTGTGTGTAATATGGCAAACAGAAGCATTAAACCACCACTCAACCTATTTATTTTAAACCTCAGAAAACTTGCACCTTTAATCTTCCCTCAAAAGGCTCTTTGGCAAGTGCTGTAATTTGGAAATCCTTGGTCTCTCCAGGGGACCACCTACTAGGGTGATTCTTCTTCTTGGCTCGTCTCTCTTCACCTGGATGCATCCAACAATAGGAAGACGCTGAACTTTGTGACCACCTGCTTTACAGCTTCTTTGAACTTTAATCACAGATGTCGGTCTCTTTGAAGTCTTTCCTTGTCCTACATAATAACCTTATCTGTCACAACTCTAGTGAGGTTAAATTATGCACTGCCAAAAACAGTGAGAAATACACAGAAAGTCAGGTTTAACCATAATTCCCAACTGTCCCTCTTTAGGACCCAAATCCCTCTGTCTCTCTTTCCTACCCTGTTGTCCCTCTTTTTAGGAGACCAGACTGTGTGGTGTGTATATTAGTGTATGAAATGGTTTCCCAGCAATAAAACTCACATTGTGTTTCAATAAAATTCAGTATATGTGTTCATAAATTAGTCTCTGTAAATTAAATACTTTGGTCTTGTTGTAAAACATTTATTCAGTTACTAGTTTAAAAGCCCGTGAACACAGGCTACAGTGCCACTCAGAAGACTTGGTTGGTGCCCAGAACCTCTCTGCTTACCAAGCAGTCCCAGGAAGGTGCACAGAAAACACTCCGGTCCGAATTCGGAGCGACCTGCTCTGTATCAGCACGGAGCGTTCAGGCAGTCTGTACTGTGCATGACTGCAGCTCGCGCAGTCTCTACTGCTCATGACGGCTTCTGACAAACATCCTAGCGTTTTATTATTTAGGATACAACAGATCATAAAAATTACCTAAAAATTCCTGGTAATGCCCCACCCACCAGGCATGCCTCCAGCAACACCACCTAAACCAAAACGGCCCTCTTTGGCCATTTGAAATGTTGGGAGGTATGGTTTTACCCTTTGTGTGACAGAGGTATCCAGTACATTGCAATTTAATGAGCTGGATACCTCGCCAGCATTGAAAGAGTTAAAGGGACAGTGCCCTTTGGACAAAAAATGTGAAGTACAGTAGCATGTTGAGGGGAGAATATATACGAGATCTATGTTTGTTTTTTTTTGTTCTATTATACGTTATTCACATAAAATTATTTAAAAAACAAAACAAAAAACAACTGTTTACCTCTCTGGCACTGAAAGGGTTAACAAGCTTGTTTATTGCTATAACAATGGTAAATTCTTTTTTCTCCGGTGATGCAGCTGCCTGGATTTCACCTAACCTTGATCTCCTATCCAAAGGTAAATTCAGGAAATGGTGAAAATATCAAAAACTGTACATTTTTTATGTTGGTGAGGTCACTTAGGAGTGTCAAGGATAAGTTCCTCAAGTCTCTTGAAGGAGGCACTGCCCTTTTAAATCTTCTTAACATCATTGATACTACTTCATCTAATAAGAACTAATGCAGTCTAGCTGTAGATACATTCATAGAACAGCCTCTCATTGGCTATTTGACATTGGCTATTTTGAATCTCTAGCATCCAAGGGGGTTAAAGGGATAGTAATACTTCGTTTTAACTTTATTTTATTTTGTAGGCATTAAAAAAACATGAAGAGTGATATAAGTCTTATCTCTCAAACCTTTATGGTTTATGAGATATTCACAAGCAAAGTTCCCCTCCCCGCCCCTTTTACCTAGTGTAAGCCATCTCTTCTCAGATGTGAGTCTGGTTGTATGACAGGACAGATAACAGAAGGGGACAATTTTCTTTGTATGAAAGCCCTTCCCCCCTTGACAAGTTTTTCAGCTTTTTCCCTTATCTTAATTGAAGATTGACCCTCTCTGCAGTCTACCTGGGCAACTCCCTTCTGATCTGGTTGAAGAGGGGGGATACTTTGCTTGTGAATATCTCTTAAACCATAAAGGTTTGAGAGATAACACTTATATCGTTCTTCATGTTTTTTTAATGCCTACAAAATAAAATAAAGTTAAAACGAAGTATTACTATCCCTTTAAGGAGAATCATGAATATCTTGTGCACACAAAAGACAGACTACAGTTTAATAGTTTAAGTGATAAAATAGGACTACGGTTTCATAGAAAAAAGCAAAAGAGCATACCAAGCTAAATTTACAGCTCAGGCTCCCCTAGCAACTATCATCATCATCACCTCCTGAGTCAGCCTCAAGCCCCATCTACATCTGCATGATACATGAAAGAAACACACAAGATTTTAACCCTTTAATTGCTAGAGGGGTACGCAATGCATTGCATACCCCTCTGCCACTCAAAGGATTAAATAAGCTGGCCAGAACAAGGGTGAGAATCTTACCATCATGTGATCTATAAATTAGTCTTTAGACTTCAGCAGGAGCATCATTTATAGTCAGCAATAAAATCTGTTTCCCCATGAAGTACAAAAATGTTTTCCCTTTTGAAGTGTTATTTGCTACAGTATTGTCCAGTGTGTTTTGGAGACTTTGCAACACGGAAGCAAAAATGGCCAAATATATTGCATTTGCGGGTAAGGTAAGTTTATTGAATGGAATGAGAAGTTCCTTGTTACCTTTCAGGCCACAGCTCAGAGTATGAAACTTGGTCGTCAGCATGTACTATGGGGGGGGTTATGCATTAAGGGATGATAAAGAGGTGATAAGTGATATCACGGTTATCTAGTTCCTATGTTATTCTATAGTTCCTATGTACTAAGAACTCCAAAGCTGGAGAAATCTTAGTGTATTGGTGCCACAGGATAACATAGGAATACGAGAAGTGATAACTGGAGAAGTCATCTCCGCTTTCTCACCTCTTTAATCACACCTTAGTGCATCTCCCCCCAGATCCCTCTCTCTCTCTGAAAGTTTCCCGTCACTACACGGACCAGGACATCTGATACCATGTCTATTTGTGCTAAAATGTTCCCCCTCAGGTGTATCATTTTTCTTCTTGTTGACAAGAAATCCATCTGTTTCCTTAGAATTTATCTAAGGTCCTTAACCCCTTAAGGACCAGTGGTCCTGGGACATTTCTGTCCCATAAGGACCTCTTTGATCTTTGCCGTGACCTGTTGCGTGTATCGGTGCGCTGCTTTGGGGCCTAAAAGAGATTGCTCCAGTCTTGGAGCGGTCAATTTTAGGCCCCGTTTTTACTTACAGCGTTCCCGGTGGAGCGCTGTAAGTAAAAAGCACATGACGTACTATGACCGTCATCGGTTCTTAAGTATTTAAGGACTGACGGTCATAGTACGTCACATAGTCCTTAAGGAGTTAAGTACCCCTGGCACCAAAAGGGTTCAAATGTAACGTTTAAGGCTCAAGTACCGCATTTTTTCCCCCTTCTTGCAATTACACCTATGTATGTAAAGCAATATCCCCCTTTAATAAACAGTGCAACTGGGACGTTTTAACCCCTTAAAGACCAGAAGAGGCAATATGCATGTTACATATTTGTAAGTAGCCTGTTGTGAATTTTTCCATCAATCAGCAGTTATCATTCAGGTGTACAGTTTTCCATTTACAATTTATGACTGCAAATACAAGTTCTGTTCTAAGACACACCCACACGTGACATGCCCTTTCACAGCTCTGCGACTGAATGCAGCATTTTAGCACTTGCTCCTCTTGGATTCAGAAAAGAAAGAAAACAAAAACAAAGAAAAAGAAGCAATTCTGGGGCAAACCAACTGCATCACATGGAACAAATGAAAGTTTTCTAAATGTCCTCTCTAGTAGTCAAGGGCTTAAAGGGATAGTAACACTTAAATTTAACTCTTCTCCATTTTGTAGCTCTTAAAAAAAGAAATAAAATGACCCCAGCTATCCCTTTAAAAGCCCCATTTGCAATCATTGTGACTCATCTGTCTCCTATGATGCAGATTCACCCACAGAGTTTTCTCTGTTAAATTCTGGAGCTGCACCAGAGGGGGTAAATTTTGCAAATTCCAAACGATTTAACCCTTTGATTGCCCAGTTCATTGCAAAGCAATGCAACGGGCACCCCTCTAGCATTTGAAGGGTTAAATGGACTGTAGAACTCTCTCGCATTCTAAACCTTAAAATCCCCGTTTAAATAAACAAGAATGTTCACCCCCCTAGAGAGCAGTTGGTTTGCTTCAGAATTGGACTTCTTGACGAAGGCAGCCACAAATGTGTTGCATCAGGCTGTTAGCTCTCTGCTTTAGGGTACTTGTGATTAAACAGTTAACCCTTTGAGAGCCAGAGGGGTATGGAACGCATTGCTTTGCAATGCAATCCGTACCCCTATGGCACTCAAAAGGTTAAAAGCTGTCATAGCCAAGTAGAAAAGCGGACCTGAATTATTATTATTATTTTTTTTTTAAATGTCGACAAAGACAGGGAATGTCTATGGATGATGTGGATTGTGATAGGACGTTTCCATGAAAAAAAGAAAAAAAAATATATATATATTAATTGGAGGCTCCATTGGTAAATGCAATTATCAATAAACCATTTTGGAGCGGCGCTGCCCTTCCTTTTCAGAGACCACTCGATAGCATCGTAAGTCCCAAATCTAAAAGGCCCATTTATTCTACTGCCAGCAGACGTATTTGCAGACGGATCTTCCAAAAGACACAACCTGCTTTTCAACATCACGCTGAGCAAACAAGCAGGGCAGTTCATGAATCGCTCTTTGAACCCATCGGAAAATGGTTTGACTACAAACAAGAATATATACCTCCCTTGTTTCACCCTGTTGCATTGAGTGAAAAGGTAGAAAAACTCCCAGCTCTTCCCACCCCCCTTGGGGGAAACTGCAGGAAGCATAAAGAAGTTGAATCAGGCCTTTTTACTTTAATTTCTTTGAATTCTGCGCATTCATTAAAAGGGGGGAGGTAGTATTAAAAACCTCCTCGCTCTCAGTAGGCGCCCTCAAATCGGAAACACAGGGTGGTTGGGAGTTTCAGATTTCAACTCCTGACTCGTAAGGTAAAAGGTTTATGAATGAAGTCTATAGGGCTCTATGTTCAAAAGAAAAGTGGAGGAATTCTAGGCTAGACCAACTGCACTGTAGGGGGAAACAAGGAGTTTTTAACCCCACGAATGCTCAAAAGGTCCCCAACGCATTGCAAAGCAATGTTCTGCAGATCTTTCAGAGCTTTAAAATACTCCTTTAATTCAACAGGATTTTTTTTTTTACCCCTATGGTAAATTGGCTTGGCCCAGTTTTCTGACACTTTTCTTCTGAACTTAGGTCCCATATATGCAAACCTGGGAACTCTCTGTATCTGCCCTGGAGACTCCTTTTTTCAGAGTTAATTACAGGGTCTCCGGGGACAGTCTATTTGTCCAGGGGTGGTAAGTTTCCTGTTAAATGCTGGCTACTTCTCCTTCTAACCCTGTTCCTTCAACTCTCCACCCACTTCTCCTCCTTCTAACCCTGTTCCTTCAACTTCCTGCCCACTTCTCCTCCTAACCCTGTTCCTTCAAGTTCCCGCCCACTTCTTCTTCGAACCCTGTTCCTTCAAGTTCCCGCACACTTCTCCTTCGAACCCTGTTCCTCCAGCTTCCCGCCCACCACTTCTTCTAACCCTGTTCCTTCAACTTCCTGCCCACTTCTCCTTCTATCCCTGTTCCATCAACTTCCTGCCCATTTCTCCTCCTCCTTCTCACCCAGTTCCTCCAACTTCCAGCCCCCACATACATCAAAGCAACTTGGATATGCAAAACAGAATGCTCACATGGGCAACAATAGATGTTACAATGTTGTCTGTAACCTACCATAACTGGTCAACCCTCCTGGTCATCAACCAGTAACATACATTTGACTCACTTGACACCCCACCATGGCAAGAAGATAACTGAGGGGGGAAAAACACAGGACATTGAAGGTAAGTAGCATGGGCAAATGCCAACCAGGCCCTCTAGGCTTCTGTGTCCAGTCTTTGTCAGATCAGCTGCTACCCTTGTATTGATTCCCTTAGTTGTCTATTGGAATATAACACAGTACTGTTTGTAGTAGACCAGCTACATCTCATATGTGATACTGAAATGTTAACCCCCTTGGGGACCAGTGGGCATACCTCCCAACATTTCAAGCGACCAAACAGGGATACTTGTTTTAGGTGGTGTTGCTGGGCATGTGGCTGGTTGACGGAGAATCACCAAGAATTTTTAGGTTATTTCATGACCTATTGACACCCCTTTGTGTAACTGAATAAATGCTTTAGAGCAAGGCCAATTTATTTTATTTACACAGACTAATGTATAAAGACATTTACTGAATTTTAAACAAACATTAATTTCAGAGTTTTATTACTATTGATGTGATACATATATACACACCACAGAGTCTAATCTCCTAAAAAGAGGGACACCAAGGTGGGGAACAGGGACAAATGGGTCTTAAAGAGGGACAGTTGGGAGGTATGCCACTAGCGTGCACAACGCAATACAAACCAAGGCCTTTTCATTATGAAAAATTATATATTGTAGCTCCTTTGTTTGATGAGAAAATAAGGTTGTAAGCATTGCATTGGCCTTTCTTCAAAAGTGTTACAATGAGGAGCAGCAGTTACCATCACCTTCTATAAAGACTAGTCTATTTCAGAGTTATCCCATGATACTTTCTTACATTAGAAAACAGTAACCTATCAGGAGTCAGATCTTCCAACTGAATTGGTACAGAAGACCAAGGTAAGGATGGACAACACGTGTGTCTGCTGCTGTTGTACTACAACTCACACTGCAGTGGAGGATGATGGGAGCGGCAGTCTAGCAACAGCAGATTCCCTACTCCTGTCCATCCTATTAGATTTGATCTCTAAAGTTGCCAAAAGATTTCACAGCTCTGAACAACAAGACATAACTAATGTACATTCAGCTCTGTGGAATTAGTTGGTGCTCCATAAATAATTAACACTACTGTTTCTACTAGCCCCATGTGCACCAAAATGCCATAGGTTATACATATATCTGTGAAAATATTTGTTTTTTAGGGGGAACAAAAATGTTTTGCTAGGGACTAGTTATGCCACTCAATGAAGGTGTTAAAAAAATGTTGAAACTG
The DNA here is from genome assembly GCA_037306005.1 of Rhinophrynus dorsalis. Taxonomy (NCBI): domain Eukaryota; kingdom Metazoa; phylum Chordata; class Amphibia; order Anura; family Rhinophrynidae; genus Rhinophrynus; species Rhinophrynus dorsalis. The sequence continues at coordinate 469,350,931 of CM074721.1, forward strand.
ATCCCACTCGAATTTTCAGATCAAAGAACTAGAGTATCATCTATTATGATCCGATTGTAAGAGCTGCATGGAGGATAAGAACTCACAGTGAGCACTGTCTACATGCTGTCATCAGGTATACCTGGAGAAGCTTATTTACTGTATCTGGGCCATTACTTTACTTTGATCCTAAGTTGGACTGACTCCATTGTTTTGATGCTAGGCAATCCTATTCAGTTTCCTGCTTGCAGCCTCTACAAGTGTGACTAAAGCCGTTAATCATTTACCTTAGGTTCTCTAAGCTGAATGGAATTTTCAGTGTAGGTTCAGAGGGAGAAAAAATGGTGAAAGTCATTTATTTAAGCCAGGATTGTCCAAGTTCAGTCCTCAAGGGCCACCAACAGGCCAGGGTGTAAGGATTTCCCTGATTAAGCACAGGTGAGTCAGTCAAAATGAATGATCCACCGATTAACTCACCTGTGATTAATCAGAGAAATCCTTACATCCTGGCCTGTTGGTGGCCCTTGAGGACTGAACATGGACAGCCCTGGCTTAAGCCATGGGCTGCATTGTGGTTCCCATAGATTACAAGTGTTGGGATTCAGAAAATGTGATACTTGCCATCTATGGGAACTGAACTGCAAGACCTGAGTCTTACGCACACGTATCAAGGGATCAAGATCCCACAGGAGCTAGCCCTCCAAGGAGAAACTATCAGACCATAGTTTGCCTATGAGTTACACACACACACACACACACACACACACACACACACACACACACACACAATGCAGCTAGAGGGCACTTGCATCACTGAAAATGAGTGAAACAAGTTCATTGCAATAGCTGATATAAAATAAGTGAGAAACTCACGCACAGGAGGGATCATCTACCAGGGGTAGCCAACAGTGCAAGATTTGATGATATCCTAGCTGTAGACTAATTAGAGGCTCAGTCACTTTAATTGTCCCAGCTTGGCTATTTCAGGAATATCCTGAAGACATGTAGATCTTAAGGACCAGGGTTGGCTACACCTGCATTAAGGTCTCTCCAGGTTAAGAAATCTTAGTACATTGGCTTCACAGAATAGCAAGCACTGGAGAATGTATCACACTGTAGAAGTTATCTCCTTGTCTGTATCACACATTAACACGTCCACACTGGAGTCATTCTGGAGTAAACCAACTGCACCATACATAGACAAATCAAACTATCCAAAAATCCAGTTGATCTAAATGGGACTCTAAGCCCTTTCAATGCTAGAGATGTCTCTAGCAAAGAGCTGTATACTTCTCTATCATGCAAGCGGTTTAAATAAGCATTTAGATCATTTGGTGGAGCCATTTGCTCCAGAATTCCTCCAGTTCTTAACACATCAGCATCACTGTATTCCCTGGAACCATCCTTAACCCATTCGAGGTCCAGAGGGGTACACAATACATTACAAACCCCTCTGTCACTCAAATTATTAATTCCTTGAATGCTTTGCAATGTGCTGGAGACATAGCTGGCATCAAGGGGGTTAAATGTAATCTTTAAGTGTATTACTAATATTTTTTAATATGAGCCTCTGCACATTTTATAGAATCAGAAACTATCAATTCGCACGGGCAGAGTTTTTTCCCCCAAACTAGTAAGCACTAGTAGATTGTACAGACATCATTAGACAAGAAAATTCAAAAGAGAATGGGAGATACAGGACCTTCCTCGATACATACAACTTCACCACCAGTTACATTAGAGCACCAATAAGACTTTGTACTCTACAAACAAAAAAAACAGATACTATGGTTTGGATTGGCATATAAAAGTGTTTGTAATGTTTACAAAAAAACACATATAAAAGGGATAACAACCTTTACTTTGACTTCATATATTCTGCAAATACATAATGGAGGAGATGCAATAAGCGTTGATAAAGAGGTGATAAAGTAGAGATGCTTAGTAAATCTCCCCCCAGATGTAAAGGATACACAGGAGACACAAACTTACAAGACTTACACTGTATAAACATTCATCAGTCACCAGACTCAGTTAGCCTCTTCATAAATCCATCATGGTTGGCAACCTCCTCTCTCTCCCCTTTAGGGTCACCACACGTCCCGGAATGCCCGGGACTGTCCCTTATTGGGGGTCTGTGTCCTGCATCCCGGGTCACCCCCCACCAGGACAACAAAGAGTCCCGGAATTAAGCAACACGCGCCAGTCCACTGGGAACTCTTACTATGTCAGCCTCAGAAAGATGGTCAGCGCCGGCGGGAGCCTCAGCCGCGGGACTAGGGTGACCTCCTGTCCCGGAATGGCAGAATGGAAATGTGGTCACCCTACTCCCCTTGTTACCGTTTATTCCCAGGTTTATACAGTTTATTCCTTAAAGCTTTAAAGAACTAACTTATAATCCCACATTGTGGGCCCTATGTTAACCCTATGAGTTGCAAAGCAATTGCATTCCGTAACACTCTGGCACTCAAAGGGTTAAAAAGAAAAGTGGTGCAAATCAACTTCATTATAGGGCACGAATACTAATTCCCAAAATTCCTCTTGAATGATAGAGAGGTCTCTAACATATTGCATACAAATTTTCCAGAAATCTCTTTAGCATTTGGGGAGTTAAAAACCCCAATTGAAATCAATGGAAACTGCAATTGTACCCTGCGGTGCAGTGTGTTTGCCTCAAAGATACTGAGCATTCCTTGCAAGAGAAAGTACAAGTTCATCTCTCCCAAGTGTCCCTTCTTTGAGACCTAAATCCTGCTGTCCCTCTTTTCTGTCCCAGTGTCCTCCTTTTTCAGAAATCTGACTGTGTTGTGTGTATTTAAAGGGGAACTACCACCCCGCAATAAGTTCACATTATTCAATTCTTCATCTGGCGACTAGCTGCTTAGTAGCGCTAGTCGCCAGAAATATTACCCGGTTTACAAGATATTCCACTTTTTCGGAGGCTCACAGTAGCAGGAAGCACGGACATCTCGTCATAGTGATGTCCATGCGCCTGCGCTATCAGTCTGACGAGATGCCCGTGCTTCCTGCTACATCACATTGCTCCACAGCAATAAAACTCACATTAATGTCTGTTTAAAATTCAGTATAGGTGTTCATGCATTAGTCTGTGTAAATAAAATACTTTGGTCTTGCTCTAAATCATTTATTCAGTAACTCAAAGAGGTGTCAATTGGTCATGAAATAATCAAATCATTCTCGGTAATGCCCTGCCCATCAGCCACACACATAATACAAAACAAGTGTTCCTCTTTGCCCATTTGAAATGTTGGGATATATGCAAGTAGAGTCAGTGTCAAAAAACTCTGGATCAGTCAGCTCAAACAGCTTCCCTAAAGGAGTGAGGCACTGCTGGACTTAAGGATATCCCTACATCTTCTACAGAAGATTTTCTGAAAAGGGAGGTACCAGGTCACCCCATTCTAGAATGTTGTATTGCTTTGGTGATTTCATGTAATGGTGTATTGCTGTATTGGACTCAAAAATATCAGATTAAATAATAATAATATATTTAAAATTAAAAAAAAGGAATAAAGGTAATGGGTAATGAAAATATCCCCTGCCTAAATCTGTACAGGTGCTGCAGTCAGAATGAATGAGCCAGTGAAGGACACCTGCAAAATCTCTAAAGCGCACATGGCTATTTAGGAATGCTGTTTAAGAACCACATTCAGTTTTCTAGTTTATATACAGTTTCCCTTAGCAAGCTTAAAACTTTCTGTTTACATCTCTCACACCCTGCACATGTTACACCCCATCCAGTGACATCACCACTGCTCAATGGAATGATCACAATTCTATACACCTCAAAAGAAGTTCAGGGACATAATACACAAGGTTAATATGTACAACCTTAACTCCCACTACACACAGGTGATTGAAGGTGACAGCAGTGCTGAGTGATCCTATTATCTGTTTACTCACCTGCACTGTCATAATGATCACTGGGGGCATGACTGATGCTATGTATTGGATATCTGCACCTATTCAATGAGCAGTCAAAGACCAATCAGAAAGCAGCAGTCAGAGAATAATAGTTAGTGAGATAAAGGTGGAAGTTTTTGAAAATTCTCCAAATAAACCCTTTGATTGCCAGAGGGGTATCCAATGCACACTGTATACCCTTCTGGCACTCCATGGCTTAATGGGAAAGTATTGCCAAGAAAAAAGTTCAGCTTAACTGACACTTAACCCTTTGAGTGCCAGAGGGGTATGCAACGCATGGAGTTGCATACCTCTCGGGACTCAAAGGGTTAAAATAACACTAACGTTCATATTGTAGAGAGAAAGTGGAGCTATTCTGGAGCAAACCGAGTGTACAATAGGGAACAAAGATACATTCCCATTGATTTGTATGGGATCTTTAAATCCCATTAGGTTTCCTACACTTTACACCAAAATTAGTGGGGAGTTTGTATTTTCCTGTGTTGCGGTTAGCTGTGCTCAGAATTGCCCTTATATTTTATGCATGTAGCCCACAAGCGATTGTTTTGTAATACATTAGTTGTGCAGATTTCCTATATTCAGTTTTCATCTTTAAAGGAGAAGTAACACCTCCTGTTAATAACCACCGTCTTACTGTAATTATGGCCAGAGAATCCCAATGGCCCCTATGAATTTGTCATTGTGCATTTGTCAATTTTGGATGTCATGTCCATGAAGGCGGACATGACAGCTGCTAGTAGAACCATTGGACACAAACTCTGCTCACTGCACATGGTAAGCTTAACCCTTTAAAGGACCAGATATATTTGTGACACATTGCTTCATAATGTGTTGCACCCCTCTAGTCCTTGAAGAGTTAAGTAGATGCGTACACTCTAGGGGAGATTCACTAAGCGGTGATAAAGTGGAGATGACTTCTCTAGTTTATCACTTCTCCAGTTCCTATGTTATTATATAGAGCCTAAGAACTAAGATTTCTTCAGCTTTGGAGATCTTAGTGTAGTGTTTCTCAACTCCTGTCCTCAGGACCCACTAACAGGCCAGGACTTAGGGATTTCTCTGCTAGAGCACAGGTGTGGTGATCAGAGGCTCATTCACATTGATTAACTCACCTGTGCTCTAACAAGGAAATCATCAAATCCTGGCCTGTTAGTGGGTCCTGAGGACAGGAGTTGAGAAACACTGTCTTAGTGCACAGGTGCCATAGAATAACATAGGAACTGGAGAGGTGATATCACTGGAGAAATCATCTCCACTTTATCCCCTCTATCATCGCTTAGTGAATCTCCCCCTCTGTCTCCTTCTGCTTGATCAATGTGCCAACAACTACAATGTCTGCTTAACCCCTTAAGGACCAGCGCGATCCCATGCGGCCGGCACTTGCGGACCACGGGGCACTTTTTTTTTTTGTTAGCGCTTCCAGTTCAGGACTTCCGGAGCGGCGTGCAGCCACGACGGGAGCCCTGAACTCCATGCCGTGCCAGGACCGTCATTGGTCCTTAAGTGCCGGACCGTCGTGACGGTCCTGGCACGGCAATGGTCCTTAAGGGGTTAATGTACATGACATCCAGTTTTCATAGGGGCCATTAGGGTTTTCTGGGCATAGCAAGTTAAGTGAGAAGTTATTAGGAGATGGCACCATACTTCTCCATTAATTGCCCTTGAGAAAAGCATTTGTATTTGAAAACCCCTCACTGATTTGAATGGGAAGGGTGATCACAGGGGCTTTATCAGTATTTCAAAAAAGTCTTCCAAGTACACAGCTGGAGTAAAAGCTGCTAAATTCACCAGGTTAATCACCATGAAATTCATACAAACAGGATTTATTTGATAAATATGGTGCAATTCTTCTGCATCCGGTGACCAGTAAATAAATAGGTCTATTTTTATCATCATTTATCATTTTTTGTCTTCAATGACTATTTCATCAAGATAAAGAGGTGCAATTATGGAGTAAACCAAATTCACCATGGGGGGTGGGGTGGGGAAGAGATAAAAATCCCCATTGATTTAAGTGGGAATTATAACCCAGCGACTGCTAGAGGGGCTCCAACACATTGCTAAGCAATGCGCTGGGGACCTATCCAGCATTCAAGGGGTTAAAATCCTCATTTAAATCAATGAAATAATTTGGCATCTTTATTTCTCCCCTTTTGGTACAGCTGGTTTGCTCCAGAACTACTGCTCATTTCTTTTGTGAAAAAGGCCCAGAGTCATAATTTTCATCCAGACATATACATGTTAGGGTGACCACAAGTCCGGGAATGCCCAGGACTGTCCCTTATTGGAGATCTGTGTCACGCGTCCCGGGTCACCACCCACAGGGAGAACAAAGAGTCCCGGAATGGAGCAACAGAGCCGGCACCTACAGCCTACCTACATAGCGCAGCACACACCACCACCACAAGCCAATGAAATGTATTTGCTATTTGGTCCTCTTTGGCTGGCTGGTGCATGTGAGACAGCTGGGATGGCGCCAGTCACGCGGCTGAGGCTCCCACTGGCGCTGACCATCTTTCTGAGGCTGACACAGAGTAAGAGTTCCCACTAGGGTGACCACATGTCCTGGAATGGCAGATTGGAAATGTGGTCACCCTAATGCATTTTAGTTAGAATCATGGCCAAAGGGGGACACTTATGTTTTAGGGGGTATTACTGGGGATGTGGCTGGAGCATTACTTAGAATTTTTAGTTTTTTTTCATAACCTCTTTGTGTAACTGAATAAATGATTTAGAACAAGACCAAAGTATTTTATTTACACAGACTAAATGTATAAAACACATATAATGAAGTTTATACAAATATCAGTGTGAGTTTTATTGCTGTGGAGCAATGTGATACAATATTATACACAGCACATAGTCTGATCCCCTAAAAAGAAGGGCAACAGGGTGGGAAAGAGGGACACAGGGATTTGGGTCGCAAAGAGGGACACTTGGAAGGTATGATATTTTAAAGGGATAGTAAGGTCCCCCAAAAAATAAGCAAATTGGTAGAAGCTATAAAAAAATACTTAATGCCCTTATTCCTATCTCTCAAACCTTTATGTTTTGAGAGATATAAGAAAATAAAGTTCTCCACCCCCTCCCGCTTCTCATACATCAGCTGAATAGCTGTCGGCATGAGATTCTGGTTCTGGGATCAGATGGCAGCTCTTCAGGAGAGCTGACATTGAGATATCTAAAAATAAAAACTTCACTGGAATAGTCTACGATGTGTGCCTGGTTTGCAAGCACACGTTGTAGACCATTCCGATTAAGTATTTATTTTTAGATATCTCGATGTCAGCACTTCTGAAGAGCCGCCATCTGGTCACGCGACCAGATTCTGCTTCTGACAGCTTTACAGCTGGTCAGACAAAAAGGGGAGGGAAAGAAGATCTTTATTTTCTTATCTCTCTCAAACCATAAAGGTTTGAGAGATAGGAAGAAGGGCATTAATTTTTTTAATTGCATCTACCAATTCGCTTATATTTTTTGGGGACCTTACTATCCCTTTAAGCAAGTGTGGTCAATGTTAGCAAAACAAAGGATCATTAATCTTATTTTATTGTAAAAAATCTAAAGTTAAAATTATGTATCAACATTATAGTTACATGAATAAATCACACTTTCAACAAATGTTTCTTTCTGTAATTTTCTGAGCAAAAAGTACCAATACTGTCAAAATTCAACAGTGATGTTATGATTTATTACCCCTTGGCTCAGGCACGTGCACACATAGACACCAAAGGGTGCTTGAGCACCAGCCCTTTTTGTCCAAAGTGTTCTTGTGCCCTTTTAACAAAAAAAAATAAAAAAATAAAAAACATAATTATGAGAAGTGCCTTTTTTTAATTTGAGCCCCTGCCCCCCAAAATGTCTGTGCACGTCCCTGCCTTGGCTGCTAGAGGTCAACTGCTTACTGCTTTGCAATGAGTTGGAAGTCTGTCTAGCATCCAAGGAAGTTAAAGGTGGAAATGAATGGGCAGAACTGTGTAATGAGCAGGGAGCTGTGCAATTAAGCTCTTGGATATTAGAGATGTTTGCAATGCATTTTGCATCTAAAAGGCCTTAAAGGAACACCAAAACAATTAAATAGGTTGATATAATATTAAATATCACATACACCTGTCATATGTAAAGATGAATCATATTACAGCCCTAAAACAATCTTAAATTTGATTTAATTATGTGTAAATGGTCATACTCTTACATGTATTTAATGTGTCCACTAATCTTACATTCAGAATGGCTCTTATCTAAACCCACTTATAATCCTGCACAATCAGCAGGAACCCTGGAAAAGGCAAAAATCTCTGCATGAAACACAGGAGATGTGTATATAGTTCATTTATAGGTGCCCGGTGTTCCTTTAACCCTTTGAGTGTCAGTGGGGTATGCAATGCATTGCTTTGCAATGCATTGCATACCCCACTGACACTCAAAGGGTTAACACCCCTGTGGCACTCAAATGGTTACACTAAATATCAGAGAATATTCTAGAATAACACTGGTTATCTAGTCTCTGATGAAGAACATTCTGCAGATAGGGTGGCCACATGTCCCTCATTTTAAATGTGCGTCCTTTGTCCCGGGCAGTCCCCTTCTGGGACAATATAAAGTACCTGAATGAAGACTCCAGAGCACAGAGATGTAAATGCTAGAAGAACTGCCCATAAACTACTGTGACAAACAGTGATACCTCTGCTGGACTACAAAAAAATGGCTTCCAGGCAGAGCTCTAAACACTAGACACAGACCAGAGCCTTCATTCTGACATCAAACAGAAGCTGCAGTGCAATTTCATTGTATTGTAATGCTAGTCTAAGGCTCTGGGTGTGAGGTACATTTTCTTGTAGCCCAACACAGGCATCACTTTTCTCTGACAGCAGTCAGTGGGCAGTTCTCCCTGCAGTGTGGTGCGCCGGAGAAAGAGTAGGTTGTGCTCGATGTCAAGTGATGTATAGTGACCCCTCCTGCATATGTGCAATAGAGCTGAGGACAGGTTCTCTGCTGCTCTTGTCTCCACAGTGTCTCTGAATGGCAGAATGGAAACGCGGTCACCCTATCTGCAGAGCATCTCCACACTGATAAACACTCTGTACTGTGTAACGATATTATGAATCATTCTTGGGACATAACAAGTGCACCACATCGACCATTTAACTCAAAGGATTTGTATGGTACAGTTGTTGTGTCAAAGAATCACTACACTTTTCTTTATACATAAACCGCATTTTGGATTTAACAGCAATGATTATTCTACATTAATGCGTTTAGTTTGTTCGGATTATTCCAGTTATGTGTGCTTCTTGATCGGTGCTGCTTTGCCACAGCACAGTTTGTTTCACAGGATCACCACTGTGAACACTTTAAGGGAATAGTGTCAGAGGGCTGTTAACTGCAGAGGTTTCATCAGAGACTTACTGAGATCACTCAGTTTGGTGTAGCAAAAACTACAAAGCAATTGTACAGATCAACACTACAGCTCCTTACATTAATACGGTTCTTCCTCCAAGATACAAGTGAAAAGCTCCTCTGAACTGTGGCCATATTTACAACTTCCTTTGTTTATAATATTGCTTCCCCATAAGGAAGCAGAATCCTTTGGTTTCAAGGTTGGTACAATGCACTGTCTGCTGCCAATGTCTACAGTAGAAATCATTTAGTGTTCCTGCTAGGCTAGTTGTCTGTTTGATGTGCCACCTTGTTCTTAGAAGTAGATCTGGCTGTGATCTGAAGTAGAATTTGCTGAGTTCCGGAGACAGGATCTCAAGCAGAACAGAAAGATTAACCACTTAACGACTGATGACATGCCAGGACTGTCATTGGTGGATGTGCTTTAAGGACCGGCGACGGTCCTGGCAAGTCATGGAGTTCGGGGATCGCAGCATGGCTGCGGACATCAGGGACGAGGAATTTTAGTGGCGGATATCTCGCAAACCATAGCAGATTGAGAAATAGGATTTATGCCATATTGTTTATTTTTCTAACCTCTACAAAACTAAGTATTTTTATAGGACATTACTGTGCCTTTAAATGGTTAACCATAGGATGCAGTGCCTCCTACCTGGGACTCAAAGGGTTTCACTCTGATTTTGCCTTAATAGAGAGGTGACAAAAGCATGCGACTCACCTGCCGGTATTCAGCAGATACCTTGGGTACCAGCACTTCACAGCACTGATTGTTAGCCAGTGATCCTGTACCTTTTGTTATTAACCGGACACTTTTTATCAGTGACTGTGCATGTTTGGATACTAAAAGGGGTTAAACCAAGCATACTTCAGCCAGAAGGATAGAGGCTCTAAGCTTCACCCTCTTGCCTTCCGTTTAACCCTTTGATTAAAAGTGGGGTGTACACTACCATTGCAGAACACCATCTGGTGCCCATATAGGTAACCCTCACTAAACAGCGTAACACCCAGATATATCATAATCATGTATAAGGGGTTAATAAACTTGGCGGTTAGGAAATGATGCATGCGATTAGACTGAAGTGTAAATTGTGTAAGTTTGTGGGTTGTTCTGTGTTTATGCAGAACCTAGATATCTGCTGTCCTAGCGGAATGAAGAGGGTAGCTCAGGTCACATTGAGTAGGTTGATGTGAAGCATTCCCCTTACATATCACTGCGTAATTATCTATTCCCAGGAACTCTATCCACTGGCAGTTGGATGTGCAACTCTGGAAATCCCCCCTACAGCCCCCTTGCAAAATCAAAATGAACCACTCTTAATTCTTGTTTTGTCTCTCTCTCCTAATCCACAAGCAGAAGAGTTATTGGGGGAAATGCGTAAAGCGGTGAAAACACATCAGTATTTTCACACAAAAACTTGCTGTAAGTAGGTACAAATGGGGTTTGCATATAAAAACCCCTTCTTTGCAACACCTGCACCAAAAACAATTTTACAGCACAGTTGTGGGTTTGACTAAAGAATTGTGTTGCAGACAATCATTGTCTAAAAATGTTAGCAATTTGTGACAGTTTTAACCCATTGCTTTACAATGCTTTGGACATCCCTCCGGCCCTCAAAGAGTTAAGATCTCTTTTTGATCCTAATTTGCCTGCCATCTCCTTGGCAAAATCACAGTAATGTCAATCTATGTGTGCATACCTCCAAAGTGTCCCTCTTTAGGAGGGACAGTCCCTCTTTGAGACCCAAATCCCTCTGTCCCACCCTGGTGTCCCTCTTTTTAGGAGATCAGACTATGTGGTGTGTATATAAATGTATCACATTGCTCCACAGCAATAAAACTCACATTAATGTTTGTTTAAACATCAGTATTTGTGTTTATCCATTAGCATGTGTAAATAAAATACTTTTCTTCTTGCTCTAAATCATTTATTCAATTACACAAAGAGGTCATAAAATAACCTAAAAATTCTTGTTAATGTGCCTCCCACCAGCCACACCCCCCAGCAACACCACCTAAAACACAAGTGTTCCTCTTTGGCCACTGTAAATGTTGGGAGGTTTGTGTGTAGAAAATGTCACAATGCTGGAAAAATAAAGTTGCGTAAAGTCACAGTGGAGATTCATTGTGTTAAGTAGGCATGTATAAAACTCTAGCACAAACAACTCACTGAGCCCCGTACTGCATTTGCTTTAGATTTAATACCTCCTAATGGTCTTTAGTCGCACTTCTGGGGCAAACCAACCACTTTTAACCCCTTGAATGCTAGAGAGGTCTCCAAGCCATAGCTCTGCAATGCACTGGAGACTTCTATAGCATTCAAGGGATTAAAACAACACTTTAAATCAATGGAGGATTTATAACCCCATCCAATTATGTAGTTGGTGCGTCCCATAATTAATCCAGTTTTCTTTTGCACTCAAGTCCCTATGGGCGGAATGCAAGGAACGTGTGTAATCTCTATTTACAGTTTACTTTTGATGGCAAAATGATTAGCAACAAAATGTTATGGAATTGAGCATGTTTTTTCTCAATTAGAAAACGTTTGCTCATTTTTTTTAGTGAATGCGATTCAAAAAGCGAGCGTTTTATGGGAGGATTAGCAATTGCCCCTAATTCAGCAAAGCAAGTAGCACACATTGTCATCCGTCTGGCTAACTTTGTCTTTAATTTAGGAGTATTCACTAACTTATGGAGTATGTGCTATTCAGTATCAACGCGTTAATAGGTTTTGTGAGCAATCACACAACACATACATGGGCATATGGAGGGGGGGCAACTGGGGGAACTTGCCCCCCCCCTACAATTACCCCCTCCATATGAACACAGTGGCTGGATGGGCTGACCTGAAGGTCATATTTTGGCTCCACCCCACCCTCCGGAAAAATGTCTACGGACACCACTGAACACATAAATGTATGGCTTTTATAACGTAGCGAATGCTCCTCTTTCTTGTATATCTACCTAATGTTCTGTCTGGCCTTTAACCTGTTGTGTGGTACTGCATCCGCATAGCTCCCAACATTTCAGATTGCCAAAGAGGGACACTTGTGTTTTAGGGGGTGTTGCTTGGGGAGTGGCTCGTGGGCGGGGCATTACTGAGAATTTTTAGGCTATTTCATGACCTATTGACACCACCTTGTGTTACCTATTAAATGACTTCTAACAAGACCAAAGTATTTTATTTAAGCAGATTAATTTATAAACACATATACTGACTTTTAAAGAAACAATAATGTGAGTTTTATTACTGTGGAGCAATGTGATACACTTATATACACACCACACAATCTGATTTCCTAAAAATGGGGACATCAGGGTGGGAAAGAGGGACAGTGAGATTTGGGTCTAAAAGAGGGACTGTCCCTCCTAAAGAGGGACACTTGGGAGATATGCAGCCAGTCAAACATCATCTGTGAGTATTTCTTCTCACTTACATTTGACCCATTTACTGTTTTAAAGAGACAGGATAGATCTCCTTGTTGATTGTTTCTGTAATGCTAAAGGGGACTGTTTGATACATTCAAGTGATTAAAGGGATAGTAATGTTTCATAATAAAAGCAGCTCTAATTAATCCTCATAGTATTTGGACTTTGGAGAGTGTTATTTCAGTTCTGTCAGAGTTGCAGTTCAAGAGTAATTCAATGACAAAGTATCCCCCTCCCTCCCCTTTTACTGATGTAACACTGCTCAGCCACAGCAGAAGGGAGGTGCCCAGGTAGATTGCAGAGAGGGACAATCTTCAATTAAGATAAGGGAAAAACTTGTCAAGGGGGGGCAGGGCTTTCATTGTTCTCACTGTAAGAATATTGTCCCCTTCTGTTATCTGTCTGGTCTATGGACTGCATTCCACATCTGAGAAGAGATGTCTTACACTAGGTAAAAGGGGCGGGATGGGAAACTTTGCTTGTGAATATCTCTCAAACCATAAAGGTTTGAGAGATAAGACATATCATTCTGTATGTTTTTTAATGCCTACAAAATAAAATAAAGATAAAACAAAGTATTACTATCCCTTTAAAAATCCAGTTTAAATCAGTAGGCATTTTTATTTTTCCCCTGTGGTGCAGATAGAAAAACTGGTCCAATTCTGGACAAGCTTAGTAAATCAGCTTCAGTGTGTTATCAGCTCTAAGTAAAAAGCATAGACAATCTCATCTCTAAATACACCGAAAACCACCCATTATGCTAGTAAATGTTCAGCTTTGGTCTTCCCTTTCCACCACCTCTAAAGCTCCACTCCAAGATTACACTGGGAATGATCACTAAATGCATTTGCTAGGGAGATGCTCTGTTGCAGAGTCATTCGAATAATTCTCAAAACTCATAGTTACTAGATGTTTTAAAGAAATGTTATGCAATTGCCAGTCATATAAAACAAATGTAATACCTGACCTAGACTCTGCAATTGACTTCACTCAGAATTTTTGCAGATTTGTAATACCTATGCCCTACTAAGGAGGGTCTGGGAAACCTAGATCCAGCTACCCTGGATTTCAGCCAAACATCTACAGCTGGAGTTAAACCAGTTTAATGATGCCTTATGGACAGTCTGTGTGTACAATCACACTGTCTACAGAATACCTGCACAGGGCAAACAAAGTACCCAGTACCTAAACAATTCAAAAAATTACAATGAACAGTCTCTGGCACTCTCCCTCTGGACCATCACTAATGCTTAATTCAGAGTCACTCCAGTATCCGCTAGTGATATAAAAGACACACACACACAAATAAATAAAATGAAATTGCAACTGAATCTAGGGTTACCTAGATTTACCGGGCCGGTAAAAAATTGGCTTCTGTCCAATGTTAAGTCTATGGATGGAATGCCATGGCCGGTATTTTTTGGAGAAAAGGTGGCAACCCTAACTGAATCTGATCTATACCAGCAGCAGGGGACACTTATAAAGAGGGAGCTAAGCAAAAATAAGCTTTAAAGGGATAGTAATGTTTCATAATAAAAGCAGCTATTATTAATAATCATAGTATTTGGGCCTTGGAGAGTGTTATTTCAATTCTGTCAGAGTTGTAGTTCAAGAGTAATTGAATGATAAAATATCCTCCTCCCGCCCCTTCTACTGATGTAACACTGCTCAGCTTGAAGCAGCAGGGATGTCCAGGTAGACTGCAGAGAGGGACAATCTTCAATTAAGATAAGGGAAAAAGCTGAAAAACCCGTCAAGGGGGGCAGGGCTTTCATTGTTGTTACTGACCCTTGATGTGAGCTGTCTGGTCTATGGACTGGATTCCACATCTGGAGAGTAGGGGTTTACACTAGGTAAAAGGGGCGGGAGGGTTAAACTTTATCATTCAATTACTCTTGAACTACAACGCTCACAGTAATGAAATAATACTCTACATGTCTCAAATACTATGACGATTAATTTGAGCTGCTGTTTTTGTGAAACATTACTATCCCTGTAAAGGGATAGTAATGCTTAAGTATTACTAATCCCTATAGCAAAGTACTACTTAAAAAAAAACATATTGCCCCCAGTGTCATCTCTCAAACCTTTATGGTTTGAGAGATTAACGCTTCTAAAGTTGCCCTCTCCCTCCCCCTTCCCCGTAGTCAGCATTCTAGCTGACTCAGGGAAATCTGGTCGGAGATCATCAGGCGGCTCTGCAGCAGAGCCGCGATCGCGTTAACTAAAAAAAAAACTTTCACTAAAACGGTCTTCTACGTGTGCTTGCAAGCCAAGCACACGTATAAGACCATTTCAGTGAAAGTTTTCTTTTTTAGTAATGCGATCCGGCTGTGCTGGAGAGCCACCTGAAAGTTGTACGTCTCTCTTCCCTTCAGTAAGCTAGAATGCTGACTACCGGGATGGGGGAGGGAGAGGGCAACTTTAGAAGCGTGCATCTCTCAAACCATAAAGGTTTGAGAGATGACACTGGAGGCAATATGTTTTTTTTAAGTAGTACTTTGCTATAGGGATTAGTAATACTTTATTACTATCCCTTTAAAATGGCTTTAACAGTGTGTCCGATATTTATAAACGTAATAACGCCAGATTAAGAGGACTGAATGTTGTGTAGTATGTTTTTTGTTTTAAATGGATTATGGACGTTTGTAAAAAGTTGCACAGTGAATTTATAATGAAATGTCGCTATTAGCAATCATTTTGCACCAGAATTTTTGCCACTCTCTTAACACCAGGTATGCCGTCCTTAAGCATTTCAGGCATTAAAATCAACATAATAACGCCATATTTATAAAAATGGCATTAATCATTTATAAATCAGACTTGACGTTATCTCTACTTGCTATGCTTTAAGGACAGTTCTTTAACCCTTTCAGTGCCAGAGGGGTACGCAATGCATTGCAAAAATGTTTTTTTTTTTTCCCAATGTTCCTAAAACTTAGTGCTTTGGTCACAGCCCACCTCACTGACTAATTAATGCGTTGTCACCTGGTTACATGAAAATGGTATCAAACTACAGACCAATATCCTTACTCTCCACTTTATCTATAGTCCTGGGAAAATGTGTTGACATGCAACTATGCAAGTATTACTAAAAGATTACTAGCTTACAACTTTTTCACTCGACAGTCACTGCCCTCCTTAACCCTTTGAGCGCCAGAGGGATACACAACGCATTGCTCTGCAAAGGGTTAACATACGCAGTGATAAAAAGAGAAGCATACAACATGCTAAGCCTATTGGAGTTAGTTTCCTATATACTGCAAAGGCCTTTGATACAGTAGACCACAAAATAAATGACCTCAAAAATTCAGGGTTGGGTAACCATTCGCTAATCTGTTTTCACTCCCAGAGGCGTAACTAGAAGTCTCCGGGCCCTGGTACAAGAAGTGCCACGGGCCCCCCCTCCCACCACACTGGCCCTCCTGACCCCCTCCACAAAGCCCCCATCTCCTACCTGGAGCTCCTGTGCGGTCCTCTTAGTAATGCAAAGCACTGGGAGATGATGTCATCTCCCAGCGCTCTGCATTACTAGAGTGCCGGAGGGAGATTGCGTGTGTGTGTGTGTGTGGCTAGACAACCTCACATTTAGTTTTATATTGATAACATCCAAACTTTAATCCTAAAGCCTGAGGTAAGAAAACATTTTGTGCAACAGATCTTAATGCCAGTTGTCAACTACAGGTGTGTAGTATATGCTTCTTCATCATAAAGCCATCTTTCTAAATGTACCTGTATTAAAGTGGAGGTCTGCGTCTTCTTTATTTATTTATTTTTTAACACGTAGTGCTATATTTCAATACAGTTTTGTTGGTCAAGTGCTATTCAATCCAAAAGGATCCTCATCCCACCCCTTTCCCCTGCTTCACACTGCCTCTTAGTCTGGTCCGGATGGAGCTCGGATAGGGACAATCTTCAGTAAGCAGACAGAAAATCCTGCCCTACTTCATCAAGGAGGGCAGGGTTTTCCTTATACTTAATGAATGAAGATTGTCCCTCGCTGCATCCGTCCGGACCCACAACTGGATTCCAGATCTGATGGGAGGTGTTCAGAAGGGGTGGGAGGGGGATCTTTCGGATTGAATAGTGCTTGAACTACAAAACTTTCAGTATTGAAATATAGTGCTAAGTGTTAATCAAATACATAAATAAGATTCGGACCACCACTTTAAAGGTATAGTAATTTTCATAATAAAAGCGGCTCTAATTAATCATCATAGTATTTGGACTTTGGAGAGTATTAGTTCAATTCAGAGTTGTAGTTCAAGAGTAATTCAATGACAAAGTAACCCCCTCCCACCCCTTTTACTGATGTAACACTGCTCAGCCAGAGCAGAAGGGAGGTGCCCAGGTAGATTGCAGAGAGGGACCATCTTCAATTAGATAAGGGGAAAACCTGAAAAACTTGTCAAGGGGGGCAGGGATTTCATTGTTCTCATTGGAAGAAGATTGTTCCCTGCTGTTATCTGTCTGGTCTATGGACTGCATTCCACATCTGAGAAGAGATTGCTTACACTAGGTAAAAGGGGCGGGGGGGGGGGAACTTTGCTTGTGAATATATCTCTTAAACCATAAAGATTTGAGAGATAAGACTTATATCGCTCTTCATGTTTTTTTAATGCCTACAAAATAAAATAAAGATAAAACGAAGTATTCCTATCCCTTTAATACAAGTATTACTATCCATTTAAAGAACTAAATTGGCTAACACTCAAATCCAGACGTACCATTTATTTATTTCCCATTATTCTCTAGAAGGCTGCCAGACTACACAAGCTCTACTCTCTCTCTCTCTCCAAACCTCCTATAATCTCCACTCCACTGCCAGCAACTTGGTGACAATTTCAAACTACCAGAAACAAGTGGTTTGATCTGCCTTCTTCTACAGAGCTCTGACAGTCTGGAATAACCTACATGGGGAAAAAAATCTTCTGCCAGTTTAAGATTCATAAAACATAACGGCTTCCTTGTATTAAAAGCATGTGTGTATATAAATGCTAATGTGTTATTTTTATTATCCTTGCTTTTGTTTGTGTGTAACCTTGTCTCTCTCTCCAGGACATCTCTGTGTATTCTTCCCATTATAACACTTTCTAAATAAATAAATTAATTAAGTGGGAGGCAGTGGGAGAGGTACTTACCACTGAGTGCAGTTGTCGTGTTCTCATATGCATGGCATGCAGCTAACAGAAATCCTACAAGAGAGAAAGATATCAGCACATGGATAATATTCAGGAGTCTACACAAACAGTACAACTCCATATTTAAAAAGGAACATTTGCATATGGATTAGAATTCTGCTATAAAATGATGTATAGTTTCCCCAGAAGTAGTATGTGTTCTACCTTCAAGCCCGTAACAGCCAATTTCAGGGGCATCAAAATGCTTTAAATATGTCAGCCTGATGTATGTATATATATATATATATATATATATATATATATATATATATATACACACACATACACACTGAACAGTGGATTACATGCATTTCTAATGGAAGAGGACAAATGAGTTGGGGCATTTGAATTCCTCTATTGTTAAGGGACACAGAAAAACTAAGGGTGATGGGCGTATACAGGGTTATGTGATTTGTCAGTCAGTTATATAGAGCTGTAGAATCTGTTCAACCAAGGTTGCAGGTTCTAGCCACAGCAGGGTCAACTCAGCCTTTCATCCTTCCAAGGTAGATAAAAAAGGTAGATAAAATGAGTACCACTAAATTGGGTAATAATATCTATACCCCCAGGACATACATAAAAACGAGAGACAATCTCGCTGTATCCTTCTTGGTAAAATACTTTGATAGTATAATAGACTGATCTGGGAACCAAATCAGATTGTCATTTCTAAATCTGGATGGATTATTTTACTTTTAAAAATTATTGTGACAAAGGTTGCATTATTGAGACTTTTTATTTTCCGATCTACATAACTATGCAGCTTGTGGGAACGGAACAATAGTTTAAAGCGGAACTTTAATATATTAAAGGGACAGTAATTTCCCATAACATTTTTTTAGCGTTCTGAGAGCTTAAAAAAAATAAGCTAAATGCCACAATTTTTAGAGGTTTGAGAGATATCCTCCGCTAGAGTCCCCCCCTCCCCGATGTCAGCTGTAAAGCTGACAGAAGGAGATCCGTGTCGGCCGACATGAGGAGGCTCTTCAGCAGAGCCGCAATATTGTGTTTTAAAAATAATTATATCTTTGGAATGGTCTTAAAAATTGTGCTTGCAAACCAGGCACACTTTGTAGACCTTTCCAAAGAAGTATTTCTTTTTAAATTGCACTATTGCAACTCTGCTGAAGAGCCGCTTGTCGGTCCCTGGACCAGGAACTCCTGCTGTCAACTTACAGCTGACGTCAGGAGAAGGGGAGGAAGAGGGGAACTTTAATAGAGGATATCTCTCAAACCATAGAGGTTTGAGAGATAGGATTTGTGGTATTTAGCTTATGCCGACTAGCTTGAAAATACAATCTGCCACTTGTGATAGGTAAGACATGTAACAAAATCTTTACTCTTCATAGACTGACGGCCAGGTTTGTGCAGTCTGCGCGCCTGCGCTGTCAGTCCCTTCCGGTTACCATGTGGCACGCTGCAATGATTTACAGGAGACCGGGACTGATGGCACAGGCACTCAGACAAGATGTCTGCGCGGTTACCTGGCTTCTGGTCTCAAAGGGTAAAGATTTCTTTAGAATCTGCCACTTGTGATAGTCAAGACATGTATTTTCATGATAGTCTCCATATGCTTAATGATTGCATGGAGACTTATTTATAGGTGAAAATTCTGCTTTAAAATGTTTATTGAGATCAATGGCGACAACACCACAATTTGAGGCATATGCTGCCACATCTAGCACTGGGATTAATCTTGTTTATAACCATCAGTAAATTTTAACCTCTTGGATGCTTTTCAGTGGATTGGAGACCTCTCCAGAATCCAAGAGATTAACCCTTTGAGTGCCAAAGGGATATGCAATGCATTGCTTTACCCCACTGGCACTCAAAGGGTTAAGGGCCTTATGCAGAAAGAAGGGGGAAAAAAGTGGAGCATACCAAAATAAACCATAGGGGAGAAATCAAAATTCCCAAAAATGTAATTTAAAGGAGCTAGAGGTGTATACCTCAAGAGCATTCAAGGAGTTCAAAATCTAATTTAAAGCAGAACTTCCACCATAGTCACCCTGCAATAATTAGGCAGATGGCGACTAGCTTAATAATATTTATCTTACCTCAAAAAACTACACGATAATAAAGAAAGCCTTAATCTTAGGAGACTGATGGCCAGGTTAGTGCTGTCTACTCCGTCAGTCTCTTCCGGTGCCTTTCGGCACAGTGAAATGCTTCTTAATGGAAACCGGGACTGACAGCGGAGGCAAGAGGTCTGCGCTGACGCCTGGGTTCCGGCCTCGGAAGATTAAGGCTTTCTTTAGAATCGTGTAGTTCTAAGAGGTAATATAACTATTATTAAGCTAGTCGCCACCTACCTAATTATTGCAGGGCGATTTTAACTATGGTGGTAGTTCTGCTTTAAATTGTTAGGGATTTTTTTTTTTTAATTTGCCCCCTATGGTGCAATTGGTATGCACCAGAATTGTTTTTCTTCCTGAATATGGTTCCAACAATCCACTCTGCTGAGGTAAAAGGCACCAATTCAGGAAGCTACAGACAAACACATCCGGAACAAACCAACAGAAAAATAAATTAAAATTTACTTTGAATGCATTTTTTTATCCTATCCTAGTATAGGAAGTCAGCTGAGGACAATTGAAATTACATTTTCCATTAAATTCTACTGTCATCTATAATGTAATTTCTGTTCAGTGTGTTACAGACATTGTTAGCATCCTAGGCGTTAAAGTTCCTGATTCGAGACACCCAGACTATAAAACGGCATTAGTTTGATCTCGTTCCAGAAAATCTGTTTGAAATGTTTCCCCTAGAGGTGGAGAAATTTCCCAGCTAGCTGTTAAACCCCATTTTTAATACTTAGTTTAACACTTTCACTTCCATAGAAAACTGCAAGGAATTGAAGCAAACGTGTTGTTCAGAACTGCACTGGAACATTGCCCATTTGTAGGAAAAATTAAGTAGGTGAATTTCATCATTTACAGTGACCATCAAGGGCAAGCCAAGGGGTGGGGGTAATCCTTTATATGCCAGACAGGAATCCATCTAAATGTGTTGGATACCTCTCTGACACTAAAATGGTTAACCCTTTGAGTGCCAGAGGGGTAAACAATGTATTGCATAGCCAGCCATTGATGCTTTAAAGCGGAACTACCACCATAGGTAAAGTCGCCCTGCAATAATTAGGCAGGTGGCGACTAGCTTAATAATAATTATATTACCTCGCAGAATGACAAGATTTTATAGAAATCCTTAAAGGGATAGCAATGTCACAAAAAAAAGTATTAACTTTATGGTAGATACAATTAAAAGAAAGTACTTTCACTGATTTGGATCTCTCAAACCATAACGGTTTGAGAGATATAGGAAAATAAAGTTCTCCGCTCTCTCCCCTTTCTGCTTGACGAGTTGTAAAGCTGTCAGAAGCAGATTCTGGTCTCTGACACGGCTCTTCAGAAGCCTATATAACGATATGTAAAGAAAAATACTTCATCAGAATAGACTACAACGTGTGCTTGCAAACCAGGCACGTGTTGTAGACCATTTCGATGTAGTATTTATTTTTAGATATTGTTATATTGGTGCTGCTGAAGAGCTGCTGTCTGATCCAGCTCGTCAGGCAGAAAGGGGAGGAGCGGAGAAATTTACTTTCCTAGATCTCTCAAACCATAACGGTTTGAGAGATACTAATAAGTGCAAGTAATCTCTTTTAATTGTATCTACCATATAGTTAATACTTTCTTTCTGACATTATTATCCCTTTAATCTTCAGAGACCGGAAGCCAGGCATCAGAGCAGACATCTTGTCCGCGCGCCTGTGCTGTCGGTCCCGGTCTCCCTTCAGAAACATTGCACTGGCCTGAACGGCAGCGGAAGGGACTGATAGCGCAGGTGCGCAGACTGCACTAACCTGGCCGTCATTCTCCGAAGATTAAGGATTTCTGTACAATCATGTAATTCGGAGAAGTAATATAATTATTATTAAGCTAGTCGCCACCTGCCTAATTATTGCAGGGTGACTTTACGTATGGTGGTAGTTCCACTTTAAGCTAACAATAGTATAAAATGTTTATTGAAAAATAATTAAAAAGAAAAACAAAATTATATATATATATATATATATATATATATATATATATATATATATATATATATATATATATAATTCCAGTCCAGGTTTTGGTAAGCACACCCAAAGAAAAAACACATTTAAAATTGCTGGAGTGCAACCAATTTTGACCAAAATAGCTAAAAGCAAATATACAAAGTATTGGTGCACATACGAATTTTCATCACTATTAACCCTTTACTCTGCAGCATTGTGCCTGCATATCACTACTATAAAGAGTAAAGTGTTAATAGTGATGAAAATTTGGATGTGCACCAATACTTTGTATATATGCTTTTAGCTATTTTGGTCAAAACTGGTTGCACTCCAGCAATTTTAAATGTATGTTTTTTCTTTGGGTGTGCTTACCAAAACCTGGACTGGAATTGTACTTTTGAAAGTTTTGACCAGCTTCTATTGGTTTAAGCACCCCTCCCACCCCCAGGTGCAAAGCTCATTGTCTCTAGGACACTATATAATGCCTGTCAGACAGTCTCTCTCCATTAATGAGTAAAGCTGACCAAGACTCAGCTCTCAGGATAAAGTAAATTAAAGGTTAGTAAATGCCTAAAGTAGGAGAGATTCAGCTCATAAGACAAAGCATATTAAGGTTAGGTACTTGCCAAAATGAGGTACCTTGGCGTTGGTGGCAAGCTTAGCATTCTATGGCCATATAATGTAACTAAATCCTCATCTTTAATATAGTAGTGATATGCAGGCACAATGGTGCAGAGTAAAGGGTTAATAGTGATGAAAATTTGGATGTGCACCAATACTTTGTATATTTGCTTATATATATACTGTATATATCACTGTTCAAATATATACATGAAAGAGGTGTATAACCTTACACGTCTCACACTATGTTCTCAGTGATGCTTTCTCAGTCACGACTACAAATATGATCCATTGAGAAGCACAACGTGTGAGACTATAACGTACAGGAATACATTGTTCATCCATGCTTTTTCATGTTCTGCTTGAATGCCAGAGGGATAACCAAGCAATATAATGCGTTGCGTGCCTGTCTGTCACTCAAAGGGTTAAAATAATTTCTCTTTAAAGGAGCAGTAAGACTTTCTAATATGAACTCCCCCTTACCTTACTATGGCCTCTACAAAGTATTCCTTGAATCTTTGTTGTTCAGTCAGTCCTGGATTGTCATGTCCATAGAGGGGGACATAATCGTTATTAGCAGGATTACAGAACCTCAGACTCTGCTGACTGCACATGGTAATATTAACCCTATAAAGGACCAAAAGGGAGTGCAATCCATTGATTTAACTTCAAGTCAAGAAAGCTCTCTGTTTGCTTCAGTATGAAAAATCTGCCAGCAAGCATCATGTCCTCCTCCATGGATGGAATATGCAGGACTGATCAAAAAAATGTTATCTCATGAACAAAGACACAGGGGTAACATTCATATTGGCCATTAGGATTTCCCAGTCACTGTAAGTGAGTATTGTTATTAGGAGATTTCTTTAACCCGTTGAATGCCAGAGGGGTACGCAATGCATTGCAAAGCAATCTGTTGCGTACCCCTCTGGCACTCAAAGAGTTAAATAATAATGTTTTATACTATTTACCCACTGAGTGCATCATCCACTTTAAACATTGCAGTTCAGTACATGATGGTTTGGAGACACGAGACCCAGATATCCAATATGATATTTAATTGGATGGGTATAGTGCTGCTCCTCGGTCCATTTACCAGTACTGAATAGCATTCAGCACCAAATTTGCTTTTGGTGTGTCGAAACAGATTTGACATAATGAAAAAGAATGTTAAGATAGCCGTTCTCAGTAGAACTGGCAATCTAGGAGAAGTGAATGGCATATAAAATGGCTAAGTCAAAAAATAGCTATCCGGGTTCTTATGTAATTCAGAAGCCAACCAACTCCGCCAGAGAGGAGAAATGAACATTCACATAGATTCAAATGCAGATTTTAACGCATTGATTGCTAGAGGAGTCTCCAACGCACTGAGATTCCTCCATCATTCAAAAGGATTAAGAAACCCATTTAAATCAATGAAAATTTCTATGTCTTCTGTGGTACAGTTGATTTGCTCAACAAATGGAAGCCACTAGGGCCAAATGCAGCCCACAATTTTGTTGCTTCCTATAAAAATCAATTTTAAATTCCCCTCAGCAACACTGACGATTAACAAGTGCTGGGAATGTATGTGTGTGTGCATGGGGTGGGGGTGCAACGCATTGTATTTGTTGAACAATAGGGGAAATGTACACCGGGAACCTTGATGTCTACAGCTCTGAGTAACACATGGAGTTGGAGATGGGACTGTCCAAATGACTCATTTTGCATCAAAATGTTGGTGGGAATTAGCAGAAGTGGGTAGGATTATATGAATAAAAAAGGTGGTTTGCCCCGTAAAGGGGCAGAATGGAGCGGGGTATGGACAGGGTTACTGTGGAAGTCACTTACCCAAAGAATTGGCCACGGTCATGAAGACTCCCACCACCCACATACCATTCATGCCCCACTCACCTTCCTCCACCATACACAGACATACGTCCTATCACTGAGCCTGGAAAGTGCGCTCCGTCTGATTTTTAACATTTCAAAAGATCAGGAAAGTGGCAATGCATTGTGCTTAGACTGCCTCTGGTGCCCACAGACAGCAGTAATGTGCATCTCCCAGGGTCCTGTCTCCTTACATATATACACACACAACTTTGGTTCAGCTCAATAGTATGTGACTGCTACCCAAGTGAATATTCCAACAGTTGGTAAAGGATGATGGGAATTGTAGTCTAGCAGTAGCTAGAGGGCCCAGCATTACCCACTCTTGAATTAGATGCATCAAAATCAATGGGTATTCAAACTGAAGCAGGCAGACTGCATGAGCCTTAAAGTCCAGAGAAGTGTGCAGTGTGTTGAATACGCCTCCGGCACTCAAAGGGTTAAGTCTGTGATACCTGTACAGGATAGACTACATCACTCAATGAATATAGCTGGAAAGATGCAATACAGTAAGCTTGGTGCCCTGACACATAAATGTGCAGATACCTATTGGGCCCTGCCCTACAATATCACATATTTGTAGAATAAATACTTACTGCTCCTTTAACAAACAAAAGACATTTCATTAGTTTTACCAGATCTCTTCTTCTGGCAAACATGCATTTGAATATAATTCTATTTTCTACAGGTTCATCTCACTTTAAATTTTCTGGCAGCTTCTTCAATCTCTTTCACCTAATTACGTTGGCATCATAGCCAAACCAAACAAGAACAGGAAGAAGGAACTGATACAACATTTATGCAAGTGCTGGAGCACCAATGGCACTGCCTTTGAAGATGGCACTTCATAAGTAACGCTCTGAGACATCTGGCCAATATTTAGACTGCAAGTTCTGTGGGACAGGCTCATGCACAAGATGTGTGTTCTTAACCCTTTAAGGACCAGAGGGGGGAGCAAGACATTGCACCCCCCAGTACTAAAGGGATTTGATAGAATAGTTTGTCAGTTTGGGTTTGTCATGTGAAGGAACAACCTACCTTACTGTGTTGTGTCTGCTGAATAAGCAACTTAATTAACAAGTAAATAGTAAAGATTGTTTGTTAACGTTAGCCATTCTTAGGACTTGTTCTCATACAAATGGTTCAGATATGTTATTATTGTCTTGTAAGTCACCCAAACATAGGATGCATTACATCCTATGGTCCTGTTCACATGATTGTATCGGTGGACAGTTGCCCATGGATGCAGTATGCTGCAACTCTTTTTGAGTTGTGATTGTTGCTGGGAAGTTTCAGTAAGACAGATCTGTATAGGGACCATTGTTCAAGCCATTTACAGTAGTCACTATATTGTTGTGATGCTCATTGAAAGGATCCAGTCCAGTGGTTGGCAACCTTCAGCACATCAGCTGTTAGGGACTGCAACTCTCATCATCCATATCCATACCTCCCAACATTTCATATGGCCAAAGAGGGACACTTGTGTTTTAGGTGGTGTTGCTGGGAGCGTGGCTGGTGGGCGGAGCACTACTGAGAATTTTTGCAGTCACTTCATGACCTACTGACACCTCTGTGTGTAACTGAATAAATGATTTAGAGCAACACCAAAGTATTTTATTTACACAGGCTAATCTATAAACACATATACTGAAGTTTAACCAAACATTAATGTGAGTTTTATTGTTGTGGAGAAATGTGATACAATTATATACACCACACAGTCTGATCTCCTAAAAACATGACACCAGGGTGGGAAAGAGGGATTTGAATCTCAAAGTGAGAATGTCCCTCCTAAAAAGCGACACTTGGGAGGTATGTATATCCAGCCAACAAAGGTTGCCTAAGCCTGATCTTGCCACTTTCTGGCCCTTGTGGCATCAGCCAAACCCCTATCGTTTATTTCCATGAAGTTGGAAATCTTCTCTCACATGACACCACCATGCAATACACTTACAGGGGAGTGGTGGGCATAGGTCACCATGTTCCTATCACCCATGTGAACAAGGCCTTTAAATTGCTATTAGTACGCTTTGATCCACTTTAGAAACACAACTGGATATTGTAGGATTGAAAATCCTAAATTCTTGAATCCTTTCCAGGTAAATACAAGCTCTTAAATAATACCTGAAATGCAAGTAAGCTGGGAAACATGCTGGTGATTTGCATTTAAAACATGTTCTCTGCCTAACTAATTTGATAAATAACATTCCACCAGCTCAATTCAAATTCCACCAAAGGTAGTAATTATTAGGCCAGTTCCCACGTGCAGGTTAACAATGTTATATGATATTTATCCTAGGCCTAGTCCATATGTGCGAGTTTCTTACAGCAAATCTTTTGGAAACTGTTGCAGCAACACAAGGCTACCATTGAAATAACAGCAGCTGTAAAAGTCACATGAACCATCACTACAACGATATCTGTTCTATAAAATTGGTCATGATTACCATATTTGATTAATCTAAGAAGGTGGTAGACAAATGTGTGTGGGCGCTGGTGAGAAAATGTGCCCCGACCACATTGCCTCCATTGGCCACCTCCACATTAGCCCTTATTGGCCACCTCCACATTGTCCCTACTGGCCATCTCCACATTGACCCCCTGCTGGCCCCCTTTACATTGGCCCCCATAATTGACCACCTACACATTGCCCATCCATCTCCACATTAGTGATTAGTCACCTCCACATTCCCCCATTGCCCACTTCCATATTGCCCCCATTGTTCACTTCCACATTGCCCCCATTGTATCCACCTTCACGCCATAATACCCCACATTGTCCACCCACCTCCACATTGCACACCTAATGCCCATTAGTTCAACAGTCATCACCTCTTCCCAATCCCCACCTGAGTCTCAGTCACAGTCAGCAGCTAGTCTCAATGCGTCCAGAAAGAGCAGTGCTAATATGTCACGCTCCTCTTCCTGCGCATGCGCAGATCTTCCCAACCCGGCCTGAACTCAACCTACAAGCGAAGATATAGTGACTGTGGTCTCAGGGGTCAGCCGGGTTCCCTGGAGTGACAGGCCCGGTCGCTGTTGCGACCCCTGCAACCACTGTAATTATACCACTGTGTGTGTGTGGGTAAGGGACTGTGTAAACTTCTGCAGACACTAGGAAGAATTTAGATCTCCCAATTGTTTAACATTTGTTTCAAAAGAAAAATATTTACAGGTATCGAGTTTAAGGGGAACTACCACCCCGCAATAACTTAACCTGCATTCATTCTTCATCTGGCGACTAGCTGCTCCAAAAGGGACTGACAGCGCAGGGGCACGGACGTCACTGTGACGAGATGTCCGTGCTTCCTGCAAGCATCGGTAAAACGGCAAAATCTTCAGAACCAGGTAATATTTCTGGCGACTAGCGCTACTAAGCAGCTAGTCGCCAGATGAAGAATGAATGCAGATTAAGTTATTGCGGACTGGTAGTTCCCCTTTAACTAAAATTAATCAATTAGCTAAACAGACAAAAAATATTTATTCAACAAGAATTGTAAAAACTAACACAGGCAACTGCACCATAGCTCAGGTATTGTATTATATATTTTTATAGAGCACCAACCACTGTACTTGGCACTTTATAGTTTACATTTACTATAGAAAGGGTACAATAAGTGCTTATATAGACAATCATAAGGGGAACACCAGGTGAGTATACATTAGGATAAAAGGTCCCTGCCCCATACAGCTTACAAGCTCAGGTATGGCCAAACTACAGCTCCTATCTGCTGATGTACTACAACTCCAGTCATATTCAGTTGGCTGCTCACCTGCCCTACTGCAAGCTGAGGATATGAGAGTTGTAGTCCAACAACATCTGGAGGGCTGTAGGTTGCATACCCCTGCTCTTGCTCATCTCTAGCTAAAATATAAAGACTAAAAAAGGAATCAGTCCCTCAGATGTATCCTATTTATGTCACGTCTTGTACAAATGCATCCTAGGAAAGACCTCGGGGACAAACTTAGGTTTTTGCGTCCTACTGCATAACATTTCAGAGCCTATTGCAAACTTCAATTGCATTGATGGTCTGCACCCATAAATGGTCACAATAACCATAGCAGGAAATTATAGGGGAGCTTCCCAGAGCTTGGGGCTCACTTTGAATGCTATTTGTAAAAAAGCCTAGAGAGACTGACTATTATATGTTACTACTATTAATGTGCTTTGGTCCTTGAGGGTCTTGACGCCTAAAATAGTTTATAACTGATAGTACACTTTGGTCCCAAGAAGGACTCATGCCCTTGTTTCTAGGAGGAACTAACCCATAAAGAAGACCTTGAAGTTAGTACAATTTGCTTAAGGAGGGATTTAGCCATTAACATGCCATACATTTTGGTCTAGGATAGAACAATTGGCTCTTGGTGGGACCAACCAATATACATGTTGCTGCTTTAGGATGGACTGACGCTTTGTTGCTAGAAGGGAACAGTCCATTAACAGCTCATTTCCAACAGTACACTTTGGTATATGATGGATTGGCCCCTTAGCCCCAGGAGGGACAAATCCATAAACATGCTGCTGTCATCATAGAAGAGACTGACCCTTTGGTCCTACATGGGACTTTGATGTAACTGGTATTAGTTTATTATCAAGGAGGGGCTAACCCAGTAGCATACTTTGATATACAGTACAATGGAGCACGGCACAAATCCAGTAATATGTAACTATCTTTAATACACATTGGTCTACAAGGGAACAACGCCTTGGTCCTAGGATGGAATCTAACATTTATCCCATGAATCAGTGAAGGGATTACACGTTGCACTTCTGATGACACCTCCGCATGATGAGCTATTATTATTCTAGATGTGCTCTGAGGTGTGGAGCCTGGAGGTGGAATGTGTCTAATGGCAGACAGTTCACGCCCACCAAGTGACTCAGACTGGATCACCCTGCCTCCTGCTCCCATTCCAAAAGAGGGGAGTTGTCTGTAAACCTTGCCCCCCTCCCAGCCACGTGCCTGAGAGACAGAGAAAAGCTATGACAAATCCATTCTCGGCTATCACAGGAATGCAATGATCACATCACATATAGAGTGAGTGAATCCTCGGTCATTAGCCCCCAGAGTGCCATGAAGGCATGATATATTGCACTTCCATGGGTTGCCATCCCCTTTGGCGTTTAAACTTTCTCTCCTAGAACAGTCTATGGCAGTGAAATGGTTAAATTCCTTGTAGCTATCATTGGATTCCATTTAACCTTTTAAGTGTCAGAGAGTTGTGCAATACATTGCAGTGCACTGTTTCTCACCTATCACACTAAGGGTGAACCTACTAGTTTGTTCCCCACAATGTTTCTGCATTACATCACTTTTTTGCTAAAGTGGAACTGTACCTATAGGAATAGGTGACTCAATAAGCAACTTCATATCCATTTATTTATTTCTTTTGCCTAATTTCTGCAGCTGCTTGTTTTTGCTGGACACCATTTAGGTTTATATTTAGTTTTCACCTCCACACAAACAATAGACTATCAGTATGAATAAGATTAGCCATACAGAGAGGGAGCACTGACCATGGTTCTCAGTAGTAATATGTCCCTGTTCAGTTACAGACTACAGAAGAATATACCTGACTGTTGTATGAAGGACACATTGCCATATCTGGGAACTTTGATTTATAGACTCCCTGGAGGGACACCTGTGGTGCTGCTGGGTAAAGGTAAATGATGCGAACCGCATTGTAAAATGGGCAGGGCTTAATATACAGCACTAATTAGGAAGAAGGTGGAGAAGTGGGAGGAACAGATTGGGAAGGCGCAGAAGTGGGCAGAGTTTGTTTAAAAATTCCCCACATCCGGAGAGTCAACCTGTGACCCGGTAATCTCCGGGGCAAATCCAGAGAGTTCCCAGCTATGCACATTGCTATGTTAGTTCGGTTATTAAACATGTTAAAAAGAAACAGTCACCCTTACTATTGGTATTATATATTCTGCAAGTGGATAATATGTAAAGTCATATTGCCTTTACTTTTTATAGGTAGATATAAGCATTTAGTTGGGGGTTGTGAAACCGGAGATATTTCTACCTTGTAACAGGTGACTTCTGTTTCAGAACCTAACCCTTGCAGCTCTCAGTGTGTCCCTCATTTGACCTCTATTTTGAGACTTGAAAGTGTCAGGTCGTTTTCAGCAGCTAAAGCGTACATCCTCCATGGAGAGCTATTGAGGCTGTTAAGTACCAAAGACGCTGCCTAAGCAGCTACTCTTACAGTAACTGGAGTCTGTGGCTTACACCATGGACATCACTTGTGTAGCCCATATCTTCTGTAAGCTCAGGGGTAAGATGTTGGGTGTATAAAATGGCAAAGAACAGTGCATGGCTAATTACAAAGTCTGACCCAATAGAAGCAGACTTTGTAAAGCATTAGGGGTTCTAGGGGTACATTAGGATTTCCAATTAAAGCATTGTGGACCAGAAAGGTTCAACCATTGTTCTAGGGGTACATCTAGGGAACATTTATATTGAAATGTGTTCCTGTTCAGTTTCAGATTACAGTAGAATTCAAAATTAGTAAATATACACCTGACTACTTTATAAAGGATACATTTATATGCAAACAGGGGAAAGAAAAAGAAAAAAGGGGCGCCTCATAGAGTAGTATGTAACTGAAAGTTCAGTTTTGGAACCCACTCCAAGAACCTTCCAATAGGGGTACTCACAAATTACGATGGTCCACCAAGCACACATGTGCAGAGTAGACAGATAATGTGGGTGGAAGCTATTTTATTCCCCACTTCCACTTGGGTATATTCCTGGGCTGGTCAGCGGCTATATCAGGTTCCGTTGGTTCTCCACACTGTGTTTCATCCAGCGACAAAGAAAACAAAGTGCCAGTACAAAGCTCACTGGGAAAAGTAAGCGCTAAAACTAACAATATATATGAAACAATAAACAATGTTCTTCTGTACACAAACAGTGTTTGATCCACACCGGTGTTAGAAATCACATGCAGGGGAATTCATATGACTTGTCCCTGCTCAAGCACCAGTTTAGAGTTATCCTCCAGGGAATTCCAGATTCAACAAAGAAAGCCTCTTTCAATGTTCAAATGTGTACAATGATAAAGGGAGATGAGTCTGCTAGCTAAAATCCAAAATTTATTAAAAATGTAATATTTAAAAAGTACCTTAACCAATACCAAAATTAAAAATTTATCAAGCTTTCTACTTCCAATATATATTTTGTATAATGTAACACATTTCGTGGCGTTATACCGCCACTTTCTCAAACAGATAATGAACTATATGAACTCGTTTGAGCTTGAGCAGGGACAAGCGATCCGAATGTGATTTTGATCACCGGTGTGGATCAAACACCAGTGCAGCACACTCTGTGAGTACAGAAGAACATTGTTTATGGTTTCCTATATATTGCTGGTTTTAGCTCTTACTTTTCCCGGTGAACTTTGTACTGCCACTTTGTTTTCTTTGAAATTTCTATGCAGGTTCTTTTAATAAACAACTTGAGACAGTCAGTCTCCTTTTTGACTTTACATTCTGTAAGTGCATAATATGTTACATCAAATTCATTAAACTTTTTATTTTTTCCCCCATCTTCAGTTTGTTTTACACTTCTATGTTTCAGACATTAAGCTTCCTGGATATGCGTTTCCAGAAATCTTTCATTTGGGGATTGAGAAAGTAGAGATATGTATGCAATGTTAGTCTCACTGCAGAGGCAGGCTTTTCTACATTGTTTCACTGTTTTTTGTTTTTTTTTCCCAATTTTGCACTCTTTGCTTTCACATACCCAGACAATGTACATATTATGTACTTGCAAAAAAAAAAAAAAAATGAGTTCCGTACCCCTCTGGCACTCAAAGTGTTAAAGTGGGTTCAAAACTAGCCCTTGCATTTCTTGGTGGATCCCTCAATTAGCTGCAGTCGGTGTCAGAGGCTAAAGTGCACAACCTACATGCAAAGCATTGAAGACTCGAGTACCAACAGACGCTGAAAGTAGTAGGCAAGCCAAGCAGCCACCAAGAGCAACAGAATTATGGGGAGACAGCAAACTGTTTCTCTCTCTGTTTTTCCTTTATTGTCAATTTTCAAATTAAAATAAATAAAAATTATTGTATAGT
Source organism: Rhinophrynus dorsalis (assembly GCA_037306005.1). Classification (NCBI taxonomy): domain Eukaryota; kingdom Metazoa; phylum Chordata; class Amphibia; order Anura; family Rhinophrynidae; genus Rhinophrynus; species Rhinophrynus dorsalis. The sequence goes on from CM074721.1 coordinate 469,383,493, forward strand.
TTTTAATTGGTTTTAAAATGTCCTATTTCTTTACACCTTGAGGACTACTAGGCTGTATAGTGCAAGGGATTAAAGATCCCAAACACTGAGTTCTAGAAGGGTATCCAAAGTATTGTTTAGCATAGCAATGCATTAGGCAACCTGCTGACACTGAGTGGGTTAAGGGAGTGTGGACTGACTTATGTGCGTGTGGGGGGGCAGGGGGGGTGAAAGCCTCAAGTTTTGCCTAGAGTAGCAATTAACTGCAGGGATGTGTGGGGGCCCTGAGCAACATTCTAAGTTGCCAACCACAGCACTCTATTCTTTAGACTATGATCAGAATATTTTACCGTTTATGTGTTTAACATTCACTTCTGCAAAACATTAAAGGGCTGGATTTAAAGGAAACTCATGTATTATACAGTTGGCTCCTTTGGTTGAAGGTTTATTGAAAACAAAAAGGGTGGTCAAAAGAGACACACACACACACACACACACACACACACACACACACACACACACACACACACACACACACACGGTCTATGATGTACAGCTCCAGAATGGCTCCTATCAGCCATTCTGAGAGTCAGTCAGAAATCTACCCCCACTATTAGCAGGTGAGCTGGATTTACCAAGGGAAATTCATGGATTAATCCACAGATTTCACTTACAGCAAGAGTCAGATTTGGGAGATTTATTGCCTATGGGGACTGTACTTACAGCCTCTGAAAGCTGCATTTTGAGACTTCCATGTCACACAGCTCTGATCTGTCATGGGAACAGCAAAACCTCTGCTGGGGTTCCACTGAACATAGTTTGAGAACCACTGTACTAAGTGGTTGTGTTTTAAATTGGCAGAAAAATATGTTTTTTTCAAAAAGATATTGAAGACCTAACTTCATATTTCTTATAAAACTTGAATTCACAAAAGAAACAATAAAAACAAGAGTAGTATTAAAGTAAGAAGTTGGCCTGGGGAATACGGGCCTGACCCTGACCGAAAAGGCATTCCTTGACCTCTGTGTATAATCTTCAATCCCTTGACTGTCAGAAGGATCAGAAAAGAATTGTTCTTTGGAGCTCAATGACAAACACATTACTTAGTACTTGTGTTTGACTTTATTAATAGTTATACTGACCTGTATTTAACCTATTAAACTGGCATTGTCATTAGACCTCTTGACCCTGGCAGGGACAGCTTGTGAACTATATCTGCACAAAGATGTCAACCACCATTCACACTTGTTTTAGGCTAAATTCTCATGGATTGATTTTTTATGCAGAGTTTCTGATGCTGTGATATACTTACCAGATTACCTAGAAGTTCTGCATATTGGACTGTTCAGAGAGGCAACGTTGCCTCATCACACAACCCAAAAAGCAGCTGTTACTTTCCTGGGTTCAACAAAGAAAGCAGAAAATGTGCTGTCCACATATGGTTCTGCCATGCAGAAGAATCACATGGACAATTGGATTGATGTGGTGTGGATTGCAACAATTCAATCAATGGCTGGCCTAAATGTGTATCAGTCTATCATGTTTGGCTAACATCCATGTGGGCCGGTCATTAGTCATGCCTCTGCAATGCCCCCTGGTGATTAAATGCTGGGGCCATGCAGATAAGTGAAATTGGCTTCTTCAGCAGAACTGTAACACAATGAGGCTGATGTACTAGTTATAGTGCTGCAATTCTTGCACAAACCAACTGCACCATAGGAAACAAATGAAAATCTCAAGTTGAATCTTAGAGGTCTCCATCGCAATGCTTCAATGGGATTTTTTTTCTTGCTCCAAAATTGCAACACCATTCCTCAGAATCTGTGCTGTTCAAGATCCCTGTATGAACCAAGTCTTAAAGGGATAGTAATACTTAAAATGTAAAAAAAAATATGTTGTAGGGTTTATCCCCCTGAGTAAAACAAGAGTACTCCCACCGCTGAAAGGTGTTTCATTCAAAAGTTATTAATTTTCAAAGTTGAATTTTTTAGGTGCAATATCACAGTGGCCTGAAATTGTACAGTGGCTCTGTTGCTACACCATCCTATGGAGATTTATGGTCCCGGGACCAGAGCTGTCCATAGGATCGTGTAGCAACAGCGCCACTGTACAATTTCAGGCCACTGTGATATTGCACCTAAAAAATTCAACTTTGAAAATTAATAACATTTGAATGAAACACCTTTCAGCAGTGGGAGTACTCTTGTTTTACTCAGGGGGATAAACCCTACAACATATTTTTTTTTACATTTTAAGTATTACTATCCCTTTAACCCTATCTATGCAAGAAGAATTTCCAGTGCTAGAGGGTAACAGCTTTGCTCATTCATCCTTTTAAACACAGGGATCTTCCCAACGTGCTTAAATCTTACAAAGACGTAACGTGGGGATACCCTACTAGCTACATTATTTGTCTTCACAGGGATCCCCTATTTTGGGGTTTAGTGAGCCAACTATTGTCACTGGATTTTTTTTAGCTGACAATTTCTTCGGAGACTTTATGCAGGACACTGATAATATTTACCCATGAGTATCATTCTCATTTTTGAGGGCCATCCTAATTTTTGGGGTAGATATTTTTGAGTAGTGGTGAGATCCTTTTTATTTTAATTTTATGGGATTGGATTGTGTGACACTTTGACACAGTTTATTTTCCCCTAGGGAGGCATTTGATATATTGTATTTAATACATTTTTGTATTGGTTTAAATATTTGTACATGTGATTTTGATTATTTGTCTATAGAAGATTTTGAGTGATAAATAACTGCCACTATAGGATCTACTATTTTCTTGTTTTATTATTGTAAGTTTTTGGACCTGTAGGTATATGTGATACATATAGATATGATCTTTTAGTCACTATATTTAGGTGTGCTTTAGATATATTCCATATTAGCTTTTTTAATAGAATAACAATATTATTGTGGTACATTTTGGTAAGTGTATTATGAGCATGAAAACATAACAAAAACAGTCTCTCTCAGCTCACTGAAGTGGATGGGAAATAAAACTAAACAAACCAGTTGATTCTCACCTCCCATCAAATTCCTGGAAGCCTATTCAACAGTTATTTATCACATGTGAGATATACATGTGTGATACCAAACATATCTTGGCATGTTATTATTTAAAGATGCCTAAAATTAATACTTGATAATTAACCCTTTGAATGCCAAAGGGGCATCTAACTCATTACTTTGAAATGTGCAGGATGGTCCTTTGGAGAGCCAGAGGGGTACTGAACGCACTGCTTTGCAATGCGTTCTGTATCCCTCTGGCACTCAAAGGGTTAAGCCCAACAGCATAGCAAAAGAAATGTTATCGCTTATCTTATGCGATATAAAGATAAACATATGAAAAAAAAATGTATACACAGCACAGAGTAAACACAAGGTTAACAGAAATACAACAATGCTAATGTTGGTTAAGTCTCCCATGCTGAAAGGTTGACTGATGGACTATGGGGCCTCCCCATCAGAGAACTATAGCCCTGCATAAGTGCACTGAAGTCCACCAAGTCACATCTTCACTGCACTCATGCATGAGCACAATAAAGATGCAATACACCAGATCTGCACAGCAGTCTACTAGGGCCACCAACATATCTTTCAAAAGAACTTGAGTGGAGGTGGCAATGCTCTTCACAACCGCCAAAGGATGGCCAACCAATGTAGGCATCAGCCATGGCCAAATATTATTCGCCAGACCCAGTGCAATGGGATCACCAGGAGAAAGCAAGAGGAAAAAATAAATCGAACATGGGTGTGTGTGTGTGTGGGGGGGGGGGGAGCAAGGGGCTGTTACATTTCCATCACTCATGTATAAGAGCCCGAAGGGTTTTCTTGTAGGACTTTTAGAATGTAATCAAGTGACTTTATAAAAAGCAAAAAAATAAAACAATCAAATTGATCCTGGTCACACTAAATCCTTAAAGTTCATGTACCACGCAATTTAAAAGGAACCCTATGAAATGACACAGTTTTTTTTTTACTGTTAATAAAATATAAAAACCTTTACTGTTGAATGGAAATAAAAAAGTAATAATAATAAACTAATTTATAACAGTCAAAACACATAAAATGTTATTCTTACTGCTAATTACCTCTTGGATTATAGAGCTGTCATCAACGCATTGCTTCATCTCTAGCATCTATGCAGTTATTAGGCAATTATCACTATATAGTGTCATTTTGGCAGGTCATCTCCTCTGATTTGAAGAAAGACTCTGATGCTCTCACAGTGTTTCACTGCACAGTTCACTTTCATGTACTATGTGATGCAGTGCCCCATAGACCCCCAGCATCAGGCTTAAATCCTGACCCATCTAGTATATAAGAACTGTGCACACAATCCAGGAGTTTATGGCTGAGAGCCACATACTTAGGGGTTGTGTTCCAGACGATGGATGTCATTTTTATGACCCCCTGGGCAGCCAATAGTCTTTTACTGAATATATCCCTATATTTTTAGCTGCTGGTTACAGACAGTGATCAGACCAGTGCAATGTGTATAAAGGCAGCACATTGTAACAGTGAGTTACAGAGAAAGAATCTGCTACATCAACAAGCATCTGATACACTGTAATTAATAAGACAGTCACCTCTCCTAGGTGTGTCTTCACCCATAATCTCGTAGCACTAAAGAATTCTGTGCAATTATATGCAAAACAGAACACATGGGAAAGTAAAAAGCATCAAGTACCTCATATTTAAAGTTATATCAACCCATTTAATTTTTTGGTGTTCATTTTCCTTTGAGTGCCAGAGGGGCACACAAAGCATTGCTCTGCAATGTGTTGCGCACCCCTTTAGCACTCAAAGGGTTAAAATGCAGTGCAACATTAGGTGAAATCACAGAAGAGAATCAGTTATTTTGAAGATTCCCAGGATGTGCGTGGATTATTCTTATTCAGAGAGAAAATAATGAATCCAAATTAAGTCCTGAACATCAAAAATATTCTAGCAAGATAAAAAAAAAGGATATTGAAAAAGGAATATATAGTCTAACCCTTTGAGTGCCAAGGGATAAGCAACAAGTACCCCTCTGGCACTCAAAGAGTTTATTTGGAACTATATAACTACAGCAATATATTACTAGCTATGGCCAATAAACATCATTAGGATGCTGTAGCAACAGTGCCACAGTAACAGTTCAGGCCATGGGATGTACTGCATCTCATCAAGTTTCAGCCACAATCACTTTTCAATATATAATTTTACCCAAAAGGATAAAATGTACATTATTTTTTACCATATTATGCAATGCTATCCTTTAAAAAAATGGAGAGTTATCATGGGAATATTTGCCCTCTATTGAGGATTGTTGCTGTAGGAGAAGACATGATAAAGAAGCTGGGGCTGCTTTGTGGTGCCTGAGCTAATTGGGGGTCAGAAACGTGATACCCTTCATCACACAGTAAAACTTTAACCCTCTTGGAACATTTCCAAACATATTGCTTCACAGTTCAGTCTTCAGGGTATGTGCTTGTATAAACCCAACAATTACTGCCTATAGTATGGTGGGCAGTGTGCAGCCCTCCAGCTGCTGCCAGACTACAACTCCCATAATCCTCAACAGCCAAAGGCAGTATAGAGGGTTTTGTTGCACTGAGGCTCAGCATTCAAGGAAGCCCCATATTTACCAGGGTCTAATAGGTTCCAGTTATGTCTCTAGAAAGAGGGGTGTGTTAGGGGACAAAAAAAAAAAAAAAAGTTTTCACCAGTCCTTCCAAATGACTAGACAAGAGTAATTTTGATGCTGCCATCATTGCACTCCACTCTGGCACTGGTAGATAAGTTGCTAAAACAGTGGATGTCAATCTTTTTATTTTTGCTCAAGACACACTCCTAACATGCAATCTGGAATTTTTTGGGCATCCTTAACATATTTCATGCATTTTATCAAGGACATTGTAAATACTATACACACAATTCATAATCATAACAAATCCTCCTATAATATAAAAGGCCAGATGTATGTTTGTCCGATGCAGTCATGTGCAGTAGAGACTGCCCGAGTGCACAGAATACTGGTCCATGTACATGGGCTTTTACACTATTATATATATATAAATATTCTGCAAACGGAATATACAATCGAATATTGTGACTGTACGTGGATGTCTGTGGCAGAAAATACCATGGCATGACACTCAAAGGGTTAATGTAACAAGCACAGCCAAGCACCATTAACTCTCTGGATGCTAGCAAGGTGCCCGAGCATCCAAACATCTTAGTTAAAGTAGATGTATCACCTATGCACAACATCCTCTAAATAGTTAGGTGGTACATCCAATAGCATTAAAATGTTTTTATTATTTTTTTTTTTTAAGATTTTGTTTGCTTTAAAACTAACTTACAAAAGTCTGGGCTGCAGCCACTTCCGTATAGACTGCTGCCCGACGCTCTGTCTCTGCTCTCAGATGATGGAGGGGTCTGTCAGTAAGCTGGAGCAGTCTCATTGGCTAGATATCGATCTCTGCCAATAAGACTGCTCCAGTTTAGTGACAGATACCTCTGTCATCGGAGGCGGAAGGGGAGCAGAGGCAGAGCTCTGTAACCGTGGAGAACCGCAGAGAACTGCAGTCACCCGGAAGTGCCTGCAGCAGATACTTTAGTAAGTTAGTTTTAAGCCAAATGGAAGCTTAAAAAAATAATAACGTTTTAATGCTATTGGATTTATCACGTAACTAATTAGAGGATGTTGTGCATAGGTGATACATCCACTTTAATACTTCTCTGGTCAGCAGATCCAGAAGGGCACAGGTTAATTTGGTTACATCCCCAGTGATTGCCCGGTTTTTGAGATTACCAAAAACAAACAAATCAGAGAGCCGCACCTCGTGTTATCCATCTTGTTCTGAGTCACAGTATGCAGAAAGTAAAAGAGGAACAAACCCGGTTTTCACCATATTGGGGGGGGGGGGGGGGACACAAATTCCCATTGTTTTAACCCCTAACCTGCCAGGACCTTCACATATTTCAGTCCGTTAACGACTGGGGATGGTCCTGGATCCTCAAGGATCAGTCCTGGGACCCTTACTCTTCTCAATCTACACTGCATCTCTTGGAAAACTAATAAACTCTTTGGGTTTCACCATCATCTCTATGCTAATGACACTCAAATCTATCTTTCCTCCCCAGACCTCTCCCCTTCCCTCCTGTCCCAGGTATCTGACTGTCTGTCTGCTGCGTCTTCCTGGATGTCCTCCCGTCAACTCAAACTTAACCTTGGCAAATCTGAACTAATTATCTTCCCTCCCTCTCCTACCAGCCCTACCCCAGACATTACCCTCACTGTCAACACCACCACCATCACACCAACCACTAGCATTCACAGAAAAATAAATAAATACAGAGGAGAATTTTTAGTTTTTCCCTATAGTACAGTTTGTTCACTACGGAATTCTTCCACTTTTCCTTTTCAACACACGGTGCAAAGAGCTTTTATAGACACCAGCTATACATGGTTTGGGGAGAAGTTATCTAGAGAAAAAGCTAGAAGACCAGTTAGAGGAGTTGTAGACTAGCTAAAGGAGCAGAAATAGAAGCACTTAATAAAGGAATGTATGGAGCATCTGTAGACACAGCTTGTAGAAGAATTATAGAATAATTTGGGAGCGTTAATGGGAGTGGCTAATGGAGCAGTTGAGGGCATTAGTGGGAGTGGCTAATGGAGCAGTTGGGGAAAAAGATATAACAATTACATCATGTTTGGGGAGGAACCAATAAGAATATTTATGTGCAATTAGATGTGTAGCTGTAGAACAAGAAAATAAATATCTGGGGAGAAACAATAATAGTTATTGAAGGTGTAAACTTTTTTATGAAAACATGTTATAAAACTTTTCCTGTTACGTAAAACAAGGGCACTCCCACCACTGTCAGGTGTTGTATTCAAAAGTTATAACAGTTCAAATAATCAGGAAGTGAATTACAGCACGATTACTTCCTTAAAGTTCTGACAACATGACTCAGCACCTCTTATCACATTTTGTGGAGAACTGTATATTATTGACTCTCCACTCAAATCTAATGTAACAGAATTATTAGAAGTTGACACTAGAAGGCACTGTTAATGTAAAAAATGAGTTTAAACTGTAACAACTCTGGAAATATGCATGTCCGAGAAGTGGGAATACCCTTATTTTACTTAACAGGAAAAGGCTTATGATTAATAACCAAAAATTACTGCGAATGTATAGGATGTGATAATAAAAGGGTCCTAAAATATAATCATGTGGATTAGTTAATAATCAAGATTGATTGTTATATATGAAGCATTAGGGGAAGAGCCGCAGGGGATCAATTAGTAATGGAGTTAGGTCTAAGGTTCAGTTAGGGGAAGAGTTCTAAGGATCAGATATGGGAGAGATAGAGTATTAAAGGAGAAGCCCTAGGGATCAGTTAGTAAAGAAGAGATAGGGAGCACATAGGGGAGGAGTTATAGAAAATGCTCATCAGGAGGAGGAGTTATGTTGGCCAGTTAGGGGAATAACTGTAGAAGGCAGAGGGCCAGGTAGGGTAGGAGTAACAGATTCATAACTGGAGGACCTGTAGGGTAACAGTTAACCTCTTTGATGATAGAGATGTATCTAATCCACTGGAGAAGTCACTAGCATACAAAGGTTTAAAGAATGTTGCTACTTATAAGAATAGGAAGAAGGTACACATTCAGGTTCACCTTGTTGATGAGATAAGGAATTATATGACCTCTTCTTCTAATCTGCTTTCTCTCTGTAATATGCCTCTTTCCTGAACGTACTTTAATTTCTCAAATATAAACCATCATTCCATTTTATCACTTCAAGCATCTATCATTTTAGTGTAATTTTTATGTTTCTCATGGATAAATCACAAGGATAATGTTACATCCTAAGGAAAATACCTTCCTCAACATGTTATTATGACAGTTGCATCATCAAGTTAAGCCCACTTTTCCATATGATGAATCGTGTGTCATTGCAATGAGTTGGGCGGAGGATGAGGTCATTCACATAATGCTGACTGTGGGTTGGAAGCAGCTCCCCTACAAAGCTTGGAGTGGAACACATTAAGGATTTCAGCATACAGGAAGACACAGGACGAGAGCACTCAAAAACACCCACCAGAGAGTCACAGACCAGTCAGCAGATGTTTGTATAATAAAATCCCAGTTTATTTATAATATTAAAAACATAAAAGTTGAATGAGGGCTAGAAGTGCCCAGATATGAAGAAGGTAACAATCCGCTTATGCGTTTCATGAAGAGGACTCCACTTCCCCTAGCCTATGACTTAGTGGAATCCTAAGTGGAGTCCTCTTCAAAACAAACGCATAAGGCGGATTGTTACCTTCTTCATCTCTGTGCACTCATATCCCTCATTCAACTTCTATGTTTCTAATATTATAAACCCATTATACTTAGCCATCCCATGTAGCCTAGCCCTAAACAAAGCATTGGACAGCATTTTGTGGAAGGTTCTATAGGTCCAAGTCTGGGGATAACCAATTTGGCAGCAGAAGACACAATTCAAAATTTCCCAAATTTGGATGAATTTAAACTGAAAGTTAGAAAGGTCATTGAGAACAAATAAAAATTACCATTGATTAAGTGGGTCTCAAAACTCTTGAATGCTAGAGGGGTTCAAGGGGATAAGTGCCACATTAAAATCAATGGAATTCATAACAGTTTCATGTAGTACAATTGATATGCGCCCAAACTGTTCCACATTTGTCTTGGAGGATGCACAATGCTTTACTGCAAACCCGGGGGATGCACAATGCTTTACTGCATACCCCTCTGATTCTCAAAGGATTAACATTCTTCATGTGTTTGTGTTTCCACTTTATCTCTCCTGTCTCTCTCACTAACTCTACTTGCAAGTCAGTGGGAAGGGGCTGAACAGGCTTGTCATAGGGATCATCACACTGTTGTTGTAATGGTGATCATTGGTGGGCAATCATTTTGGCATGAAATCTCTGTCTGAAATAATTTTAAAGGGTCACAAAAAGTTGATATATATATATATCCTATATAATAATTTGCTAAAACGTGTGTAACGACAAAGTCATGCGCAGCAGAGACTGCCCGTGCCGTGGCTGATACAGAGCTGGACACTCTCTGTATCAGCCACGGCATGGGCAGTCTCTACTGTGCATGACTGCCCTGCGACCAGCTGGCAGTGGCACTGTGGCCCGTGTAACGGGTTCATAAACATATATATATATATATATATATATATATATACATACATACACATACATATACACACACACACACACACACACATACAACCTCTGTCTAATATAACCCTACTCCACTAGCAATATCTTTCCTGACAGAGAGCGTGCGTTGTCCAATTAGACTGATTTGATATATTCATTGTTGCACAGAGAATGTATCTATTCTGGGTTTCTCTACTCTAGAAAAGTAAAACATTGTATCAGTGCTGTGCTTAGTTATAAAAAAAAAAAAAAAAAAAAAAAAAAAAAAAAAAAAAAGTATCACTCTTCCCTGCAGAGATTTAGTGCTACCACTCTATGAGTACAATGAATACAGCAAGGAAGCCCTGAGAGCCAGGGGAAAAAATAAAATAGAAATAATTAGCCTGTATTTTGCAGTCTTTTGATTTATATGAATACATGTTTTTTACATTGTTAAACAGGACGACTCATCTAGGTAGATGTTATTCATACAGAGGTCAGAAACAGCTCTTTATATATTTTTGCATAGTATCTGCTGATCACAAATGAAGGGTATCCTATTTGAATGGTCCCACTGACTTGGTGGCCATCAAAAGAGTGACATGAAAATGTCACCTGCATCAAAAGAGCAACTTCAAAATGTCGGCCTCATCAAATGGGTTACTTAATAAAGTCTTCCACATCAAAAATGTACATTGAGTGTGGTAAAAATGTTGCACTTGCCATAAGGCCGTGATTATCTGCACAATTACCTTCTTTGCTGATGGACGTAGCGGAACAGTATGGTAAAGGTACCTAAAGTAACAGGAGTTGCTACAGAAGCTGTATTGTGAACTCCACTTCCAAATTAAAAACATCCTTTAACCCTCTGCATGCCAGTGGTGAATCTTCATCTGGCACTCAAAGGGTTAATTTTGAATATTAATGACTTAAGTTGTATAGTACAAGGATAATTAATGATTTTAATCTCATATACATGTGTGTGCAGTGGATTACATTCCCCCTCTGTGGTTTTCAAAGGGTTAAGATTTATCACAAGATGGAATGGTATACCTTGCCCTACAATCCCCTGGCATCCAAATATGCTCACTCTAACCAATCCCCCCTCCATGTTTTATCTGGCCAGATCACATTATTCAAGCCAAACCACTAACCTCTCAGGCCCAGCATACAGGCAAGTGGCTGAGGTGCCACAAGATAACAGCCAGCGTACCACAGTGCACTGAAGTTGCCCGTTTTTTCCACTGCTGCAGTCATTATTGTCTTGCAGCAAGACACCCACTCTCTATGGATTCTGGACAAAACATGTCACTATCCCTACCCCTTTGTACATGTCTGCTCCACTCCGGTGCTTGATTCAGAAGTCTGTGATTTGCTAAGCAATGCACTGCATACCCATCTGGCACTTAAAGGGTTAAATGTGAAGCTGCAAAACAAAATCCTGTACTGTGCACCTTAGGAGTAAATACTTCTACAATTAGTTCTGTGGTATTACTAATGTAGCTTCATTTCAATTGTAAGCTCTGTGGTATCACTAGTTCCCAGTTACTTCTTTCCTGAGCGGGTCCAGGGGACAGCATGTTTAAATATCCCCCTAGACTTTCAGGACCTGCCAGGGCCCAGGTCCCATCTCCCAGTGCACAGAGTCAGTACTGTACAGCTGGAAGACAGGACAGGCAGCAGATCCTGAAAGGGATAGAACATGATGCTTGATAGGTGCATATTCTGCCAGTCAGCCAGATAAGCAGCCCAATTAAGTGATGGGCAGTAACCAGCCAGCCCAGACTTATGACTGGCCCGGAGTCAACTGCTTACCCTGAGTGTACCTGGTTTTGGCTCCTTGTAAATATTGCTTATTTATGATTATGTAGTATTTAAGTGGGTAATGTAGGCATAGTCTACTGTGCCAGGGCAGTTTTAAATCTGCTTTACTGTACAACACGGTGCTCTGGACCACTAGTGATGATTTGTCATGACTGCCCAGGGGAAAAAAAAAAAAAAAAGTGTCCCTTCAAAGTTTTTGAGATGTTGACCAAACATGCCAGTATCAAACACATCAATGAGAAAATGATCAGCCATCATCAGAATATCCAGCACTATTACAGTCATCTGACATCTCATTACAGTTAGTAACCTCCTTTCTCCCCCCCTTGGGCAGGAGAGATGCTAGATTCCTATAAGATCAGGAGCTTGCAGGGGAAAACATCTGTTTGTGCATAAACCAGGGTAAGGCAATCTGCAGCCCCCTCCAGCTGTTGTTGGACTACAAATTCCACCATCCTCAGCTGGCCAGCTGTGGATGATGGGAGATGTAGCTCAACAACAGCTGAAGGGACACAGTTTGGTCTTCCCTTGCACAAACATCCACACAACAGCAGCAATCATATCATTGGACTGCTAAACTTGTGCTTTTCTCTGGACTGATGTTTGCAGTAGTGTGTGTGAAACCCCCTCTGTTTACACTGTACTTGGTCCAGTCGAATGCATTATTAGTGCACAATGTAGCCCAATCACTCCATTACTAGTTGGGAATTACCACAATTATAGCGTCTAAGATGAGAACAAGACCTATGGCTTTAACCCTTTCAGTGCCAGAGACTGCAAAAAGCATTGCTCTGCAGTGCATTGTGTACCCCTCTGCCACTCAAGGGGTTAAGCATGATACCAGTGGCTTTTGCCCTCTCAATCAATACTCAGCAACACCCCTATGGCAGACTTGTGACTCCAGTTTACAGAACCAAATCAATGTAAGACGGATCTTTCCTGTAATGGAAACACTAAGTCAACCCTCGGCATGCCAGAGAGATAGGCAATATATAGGCTACTTCTCTGGCACTCAAATTGTTAATTCACCCAGGCAGTAACATTCACTGTGGGTAGCTCTTGAGGACTATGGCTAACCCTGATTTATGGCTTCTCCAGCACTAGATTAAAGGGATAGCAATACTTAAATGTAAAAAATATATGTTGTAGGGTTCATCCCCCTGAGAAAAACAAGGGTACTCCCACTACTGAGAGATATTTTATTAAAAATGATAACAGCTCACACGTGAATTTTTTAGGTGCAATATCACAGTGGCCTGAAAGTTTACAGTGGCGCTGTTGCTACACCGTCCTATGGAGATTTATGTCTACAGACCAGAGCTGTCCATAGTATGGTGTAGCAACAGCACCACTGTCAATTTTCAGGCCACTGTGATATTGCACCTAAAAAATTCACGTTTGAGCTGTTATCATTTTTTAATAAAATATCTCTCAGCAGTGGGAATACCCTTGTTTTACTCAGGGGGATAAACCCTACAACATGTATTTTTTTCATTTTAAGTATTACTATCCCTTTAAAGATCTACTTCCAAGTTTCAAGTAGGTCAATCTGTTCAAACCACCCCCAAACAAAAAACAAAAAACAAAAAAACAAAAAACAAAAAAAAAAAACTTTTCTGATTGCTTCATATCTCACGTGCTGTAACAACACTGGGCTGACTATATAATATAGGGGGCAAACAAGAAGATGGTATTGATTTAACCTTTTGAATGCTAGGGGAGTGCAAAGCACATCTCTGGTACTCAGATAGTTAAATGTGGCTTTTAACACCTTCAAGGATAATGAAAATAGGGCTTTTAACCCTCCGAGTGCCAGAGAGGTATCCAATGCATTGCAAAGCACTGGATACCTATCTGGCACTCAAAATGTTAACCCCTTGATTCAGAAGTAATGTGGAGAATTCTTATTTGTTCCCAGCTGTGACATTTTTCCTTCTGCAGTTTGTGGTGCATTAGTTTTCACCATAAGAGCAGTGCCACCCATCAGCACAAAACACAAATAGGTGCCTCTTCAGCTTTCTTGCGATCACTATGCAAATAAAGAATGCTTAATCGTTTGAGGACCAGAACCATGTCCTCCTCATGACATTACGTTTGGAACTCCAGTGAACAAAAAAAAAAAAAGTGTGATAGAACCCAAAACATTTTTTTTTTTTTTAAAGTATAGATCTTATTTCTAGGAATATTACTAAAATATGTGACATACAAGTAACTCTACCAGATATGTATGCATTTACTGAAAGTGTCTTGTTTCCCAGATATTAATGTAAATTGCAATATATGGATGGGGAATTATGACTATACCAGGTGTGACGTTTGGCATTCAAGGGACAGGTCAGGTTTTAACCCTTTCAGTGCCAGAGGGGTATTGTTGGTAGCCCTCTGGCACTCAAAGGGTTAAGGATTCCCTTTTTGAGCACAGGTGTTAAAATGAAAGTCACTGATTAACTAACCAGTGCTTAAGTCAGGGACATATTTAATCCTGGTCTGTGTACTGGCCCTTGAGGATAAAAGTGCAAGACAGCTGGATTATACAAAAGAATGTATTGAAGAACTAGCAACATGCAGCTCTCCAGCTGTTCATGGCACCCATTGGGAACCGGAATTTTACATCCCTGGATTATACAAATGTAAAGATTGATCCAGCCAGCTGTGGGACTAAAATTTATATCAACTTCAGCCATCCCTTGGCTGGCCAGTGGATAATGGAAGTCTTAATCCAACAGATGCTGGACAACCACAGGTTGCCCACTCCTGGGTTCATTCAAGAGACTCCAAAACTGCTTGAGCTGCCTACAACCACAGTGAAAATAAATGATGATCAAACATTGAGTAGAAGTGGGCAACATGCAGCGCTTCACACATTACTGGACTACAATTCCCATCATCTTCAGCCAGCTAATGGGTGGGTGAAGATGATGGGAGTTGAAGTCCAGTAATTGTTACAGTTCTGTGGTTTTCCAGCTAGTGAAGGTCTGTGATAATATAAGAGGAAGGCAGAAGAGAAGGACCACTGCCCACACCCACTATGTGTGCCCTCCTCACCATGCATCTTTCTACCTCCCCTGGCATAGTTATGGGATTATTTCAGCACCTCAGGCTAAAGAAAGCTCCGGATAAAATCCCCCTAAGTCTCAAGGTCTATTTTGATTCCCTGCTATGCAATTATTACATCACATGGAACTCGAAAAATGAATAAACTTGAGTGCCAGAGATATGAGACATGTACTACACTGCTCATCCCTCAGGCACTTAACTTTGAGTGCCAGACAAGTGTTCCACCCTGGCACCAGTGTTCCCTTACAGAGAGCAACCCAGCTCTGAAAGAGTTAAAAGAAAAAAAAAACTGCATGTGCTATTCCAATGTTAGGAATTATATATTTCACCGTTTGATTTATTACCATAGAGGGAACACTGACACTCAAAATGTTAATATCATCCATTTCTCCCCCTTCCCATTTGGTGCCAATGAGGTATCTCATGTTGTACTACTCTTCCCTTCCTGACATAAATCTTGTCAGACTGATAATTATCACACACGCTTTTCATTTAACCCTTTGAGTGCCGGGAGGTAGCCATCGTGTTGCAATGTAGCTCAGTCATAGGATGACCCAGTAATATAAATTCCCATTGTAGACTGTATTTTGGGATACCCTTCTAGGCTCTTTGAGTACCAGAGATGTGAGCAACGCACTGCAGGGCAATGCGTTGCCCATTCCTTTAGCACTCAAAGGATTAATCATTTTGTCCCTCTCATATATCGCAAGCACCCTGAGAGACATAAAGGGTTGAGTGGAACAATTTTGGGACGAATCCACTGCATCACAGGGAACAAGGAACATTCCCATTGCTTTAAATGAGGCTTTTAACCCCTTGAGTGAATGACCAGTGCATGTCCTCCTCCCCAATCAAACCTGCGCCAACACAGAGACTGATACACTATAGAACATGGAGCAAACCAGCTGCACATCATGGAACAAATTATCTAAATCCCAATTGATTTAACTTTGTGTTTGCTACTTTTCTTGCATTCGAAGGGAGAAATGAGACTTAACCCTTTGCATGCTAGAGTGGTCTCCAACGCATTGCGAATCTAGAGCGCAAAGGGTTACAGTTTCAATTTAAATCGGTGGGGATTTACATTAATCCCTTATGATGCAGGTGATTGGCTCCACTTTTTCTCTAAGTAGATGACCCGAGAAGCAGAATGGTATTTCACAGGTAGAAAGCGGAATACAGTGGAAAGCACAGCAGGTGACCCGACATACCTAAGAGTAGCAGCATGATGCTTCGCGCAGAAGAGAGCAACAGCATGTCCTTTTGCTTCTCGATAGCCAGTGGCCGAAGCGCAGTCACAGACGTCCCGTAGGCTGAGTAGGTGACAAAGTGACCCTTTGATGTCACTCTCCAGGCGGAAACTGGTCTGACTCACCTTCTTCCCACAGAGTCAATGATATCGTCTATTAAGTCACCCAATTTAAAGACACAGATCCTCTTCTTTCTGAACCAGCTTGTCCAAAACTATGTCATTCAACTAAAATAAATAAAAGCGTATTTCTTCCAGTGACCTCAGATACTCCACCCAAGAAAAGAAAACCCTCGGTATATTTATTTTCTCCCACTCTTATTTAAGCAGAATGTTCATGCAATGTAAATTCCATTGTAAAAATAAAATATATGTTCTCTCAGTTTTTCCGATGTTTTTCCTTTTTTCCCCAAAGTCTTGACCGGTCGTCACAATAACACAATTCAAAGACTCCTCAGGACAGAAATAAGATTATCCCGAGTATAAATGAAAGTCAGGTAATGGATGGGGTCTGGGGGTCTGTAGCTTTCTGTCACAATCTGTGCTTTTTCTGTCCTAGAATTCAGTAATCTCTCACTATAAGAATAATCTCACTCTCCAGTCCTGTTAGTTTTCATTTAGAAACGATCACACGTACTGTATTTGCTTGCTGTGTAGATCACTCGCCCCTCCTCTTTCCTAGCAGGAGCTCCTGCAACCTTTCCTGCTGCCCTAGAGCTCCTGTGGGTCTCCCTGCTCTCCGCCTGCCTTAGCAGTGTGATTGAGTTGAATGTACACCCTGGCTCTCAGCTGAAGCTCTGCTCTACCCTGACCCGCCCACTTCCCAGCCGCATGCTCTTGATCTCTTTCGAGTCATGTTATTTAGCTCTGTGTCAGAAACACAGCCAAGGCTGGCACAGGGGCAGGGTTGATGAATTCATATTAAAAATGGGCGGGGAGTGTGTGTCTACACTGCGCGCTAACAGACCTGTGTGTAAATACAGTATAGCCTGGGTAAGATGTATAAAAATGACCTAAGAGAGCGTTTCCACGGTGTCCTCTTGGAGCGCTAACAGTTCATGTTTTTAGGATATCCCTGTTAAATCACAGGAGGGTAATCAGCGGCTCTTGCTGTGATTGCTATACCTGTGCTTAATTAACCCTTTGAGTGCCAGAGGGGTACGGAATACATTGCTTTTAAGGATATTCTTAAAGCATGACCTGCTGGTGCTACTTGTGGACAATATTTGGGAACCACTGACCTAAAGAAAATACCATCATGGGTTTGTGTGTGCTGGATGATATAGGACTTAGGTGTAAAATGTTAAGTGGAGCAGATCAGTTGCACTAAAGAGCAGAAGTCTGTTGATTTAAATGGTTTTTTTAACCCCTTGAGTCCATGGGCTCCATTGCATTACAAAAAAAACCTTTGGAAACCTCTGGAACATTTAATGGGATAAAAGCCCTATTTGAAAGTCAGTAGGAATTTTGATAATTTTTGTCTCCTACACTGTAGTTAGCTTGCCCCCACATAAATAAATAAATCCAGTTAGCTATTTTTACCTAAGGTCCATACGGGTGTTTAAATGAGTTTGACCATGACATTTACCAGCACTGAGACATTTCATACATGTCTGTTACAGAAAAAGACAGTGTTGAGGTTACGCCAGGGAGACAGGGTCAACTAAATTAGGGACAAAATGTGATTTTTAACCTGTTAAGGGTCAGATTTCTGTATAATTCAATGTGTTGTCTTGAACGCCACTCTGGTTCTTAACCCTTTTAGAGCCAGAGGAGTACACACACACCTCTGGCACTCAAAGGATTAAAGGGAGAAAACGGTTATAAAACGAAACTAGGTTTTTATTCATTGATAGGCATCATTCTTACTGTATCCACCCCTACAAATGTCACATGATGTAGCTCATTTGGCAATAAGAAGAGATTTTTTTTCATATTCAAAATAGAAAAATAGGACAAATTCTGGATCAAATCAGTTTTATCATGGGGGCAAATGAAAATGCAAGAAATTCCAATTAATCTAAATTGGGCTTCGAACCCCTTGAATGCTAGGGAGCTGGGAGTTGTAGATTGCAGCAGCTGGAGAGCCAGATATTGCCTTACTCAAATAAGGTAACCAGACCTCCTATTTAACCCTTAGAGTGCATTGCAATAAGTCAGATACCTCTCTTGCACTCACAGGATTAATGCATGGCAAATACAAACACACACTGCAGGACTGAACTGGTTCCTATGCATTTATGATATTTTTATAAGCATCCTGCATTAACCTATTGAGTGCCCGAGGGGTACACAATGTATTGCAAAGCAATGTGTTGCATACCCCTCTTTCATGCAAAGGGTTAATGGGGTGGTGTGGTCACTTTAAAGTAGAAATATATATATGGTCAGAGTATTGCCCAACCATATATCTTTTTCATATATAATCCTAAAGCACCACTAAAACCTCCGAATAAAAACACCCATTTAAGAGAATGGTGACATACTGACTAATAATAGCCGCCCCCACTTACATTACTATGGCCTAAAATTCCAGTTTGTCTCTGTGAATATCGCCATTGTACCTTTGTTCAAAAGGTAAAACCTCCAATCAGCCCTGCAAGTCATGTCCATGGAGGTGGACATTACAATTGGTGAAACAGGAAGGATACATGAGCCTTCTCTGCAAAGACCAGACAGGTGCACAGCACATTACCATACTTGGGAACATCATCCCCTTAAAGGGATAGTAATACTTCATTTTAACTTTATTTTATTTTGTAGGCATTAAAAAAACATGAAGAATGATAGAAGTCTTATCTCTCAAATCTTTATGGTTTAAGAGATATTCACAAGCAAAGTTTCCCTCTCCTGCCCCTTTTACCTAGTGTAAGCCATCTCTTAGATGTGGAATGCAGTCCATAGACCAGACAGATAACAGAAGGGGACAATCTTATTCCTATGAAAACAATGAAATCCCTGCCCCCCTTGACAAGTTTTTCAGGTTTTTCCCTTATCTTAATTGAAGATTGTCCCTCTGTGCAATCTACCTGGGCAACCCCTTCTGCTTTGGCTGAGCATTGTTACATCAATAAAAGGGGCGGGAGGGGGACACTATGTCATTGAATTACTCTTGAACTACAACTCTGACAGAATTGAAATAACACTCTCCAAAGTCCAAATACTATGATGATTAATTAGAGCTGCTTTTATTATGAAACATTACTATCCCTTTAAGCCCCAGGAGAGTGCTGCCGAGCTGGGAGATGTAAATTATGAGATTTGCATCATAAAGGAGTGGGCCTTAATCATTTTTGTGTCGTAAAGTGCCCAGGAAGTGGGCAAAACTGGGTGGGAAGGAGGAGAACCTCACCGTCACTGGAAAATGTCCCCGGAGACCTGATAATGCAGTCTGAAAACTGGAGTCTCCAGGGCAGATCTGGAGAGATCAAGGTATAAACATTGCAAAGCAATGTGTTGCATGTATCTGTGGTTCTTACAGGATTAAGATTACCATGTGCAGTGCACAAAGTTTGAGATCCTATGGTCTATGTGGCAACAGTCATGTCCATCACCATGGACTTGACATCATGACAGATTGAATATATTATCTCTTGAAACAAGGTACAAATGCAGAATTCATGGGGGGCATTAGGATTTTTGGCTGTGATAAGTTAAGTGGGATTTTATTATTGGGAGGTATCTTCTACTTAAATGTGAGCGCAAAATCATATTTGGCACAATTAATCAATTCTGGGTGGACTGGTTCCCCAAAATCCATCTGTAATTTGCACTGGGTATCCTGTCCATGCAGAATGATTTGATGAGGTGTGGCCAGCATTGAGAACCCCAACCTTCACCCAATGTAGTTCTCTCAGGCAGGAAAGGAATCCTGTAGGAGGAGTTTGGGGTAATGGAGTCTGGATCTCCTGATATCAACACAAGTGAATCAATCAGTGGTTCAGTCAGCATGAAGTTAATTGAGTTAACATCCACTTGTGTTTAATTGAGGATATCCTGAAAACATGCACTGTTGTTGGTGCTTGGGGTATAGGTCTGAGCAGCCCTGTTCGAGGGAGGAGGGTACACGCTTTAACTCACTGAATGCAAGAGCCTTTGCAGTGATAACTCTAGAGAAACATATTTATCAAGGTAAAAATGTAGTGAATGTAAAACTATATACTTTTATCATTCTGGTAAAATAACACCTTAGTTGATATTTGAGAAATATGAATTCATGTTTACTTAATGCTTTGAGTGCCAAAGGGGTGCATAATGCATTGCTTTGTAATGTATTTCATATCCCTCTGGCACACAAAGGGTTAATATCTTCCTTGGATATTACGCAGTTTGAGATGTCAAATAACAGGCAAGTGTATCTCCAAACACCATTTTGTTACCTGCTATAAAATCAATGTTTGGTATGTCAATAGTTATATTTTGTGTTAATTTATCAATAAACCATTCAGTTTCTCAGCTCTGTGCAACAGAGCGACAAAGAAGTATAAACTTATATCTATTACAATTTTAAGTTCTATTCTTGTATTAAACTTTACCACCACTGCTGGGAGACAGATATCTTATTCACTATACTTTCAGTAAACAAGTTATGCATATTTTCTGGAGCTGCTACAGCCACTTCACAGTATTAGTTTCTGTTTTCTCTCTTTCTAAAATACCCTTTGCTCCAGTACTTAGCAGAATCCTTTATTTCAGGACATCGTGAAATCCGTACACTAGACATTAAATTAAATGTCTTATGTAAATACCTTATTTAGGAAGATACAGCCAAGAGCTCAGAAGTAAAGGAAGAATTTACGTTTGCTGCCCCCTAGTGACTGATAGAAATACTACAGTTACACACAGAAGCAATCTTATTTTACAACTTATTTTTTTTTTTTGCAAGGAACAGAAACGCAGTTTTGGTGGGTAGAAAGTTTAAGTTGAAACACACTACTGCATTTTGCACGGCATTGTACAACTGAGACCATATGACCCATGTGCACAAAACAAATGAGAAGCAATTCTGGAACAAATCAAGGGTACCATAAGGCAGGTTTGCTCAATCCTGTTCCCATGACATCCCAACAGCGCATATTTTCAGCATCTCATCAGTTAAGTGCTAATGAATGTTGTTAACTCAGACCGATCCTTCACAATGATTGAATCACTGATTGAATCACCTGTGTTTATACGAAAAGATCCTGTGGAAGACTGGGGAAAGAAGCTGGTGCCTGTGGTATTTTTTGTTTGTTTTTATTACTGTAAAAAAAAAAATTAGCTGACAGACAGCTGACTGGGACTCTGACATGAGCTGTGTGACTGGGTGAGACTTGATAGATAGCGGACAAGATTGAGTATTTTGTTGAGGGCCAAGGCAAAATATCAGTTGTGTTGTGTACTTTAGAGTAAAAACCCACATAGTAGTTGAATAATGTCCAGCACAACGAGCCGGGGGAGGAGGAATGGAGGAGCAGTGCAGAGACATGGGAAGTAGTAGTTCATAAACTGACCGCAGCCATGGTTGCTGCAGCGTGTGCAATAAATGATGATGTGTCTCTCCTCCTGGGAAGGATGCAGTGTAAGGTCCCACCAAAACTTCCACCACCAGCACCAGTGCTATAAAAAAAGAAGAAAACATATAAGAAGAACACTGAAGATGACAAGGAGTCACATTTTAGTGTTGATGGCATAGTGAAAGCAGTTGTAGCATCTCAACCAACTGCCACATCTGACAGTAAGGGGGGAAAAAAAAGCACAAAAACACCTGTCCTGAAAGTAGTAGAGAACAATGAGAAAATCCCTCAAAGGGGAAAAAATGAAAATAAATAGTTTGAGACCTCTAAATGCCTAGAAAAATATAAAAGTAGTAGGTAAGAAGCGGTGGGCGAGGCTGGTGTCCTATTGAAATGCTGCCATCTATTGAGCAACCATCAACACGGAGCGTTAAAAATGTCTCTGGAATCAAAAGTGTGCTATCAGAATGTCACGCCAATCAAAAGAGCAACATTCTGATGTCTCGGGCTTAAAGGTTGCCAAATAGAGTGCAACATTCAATGCCAGAGGGAACCGCAACCTCCCTGGCACTCAAAAGGTAAATCTTGACCAAAGTATTTAATCCTTAAAGAAGTTGCTGTTATAATAAAGTGCACACTTCAGTGCCGGATCAAAAAGATGTTGCCAATATTGTAGCAACAGTAAGCACTGGCAGAACTACACTGACAGGAGGAAAGTTGGAAGAACTGATGTGAAAACGGTGACACCTAACTGGCATCAGTCATGTGTATGAGCCCCACACTTAGTCATAGACCATAATCTCCTAATACACCAATGCTAATCAAGCCACATACATATAAATATAGTAACAAAGAAGATGGCATATCTAAAGACTCAAATATCAGACATTTTTCCAAAAATTATTATATGGTGTACACCAAAAAAAAAACCAGAACAAGATATATGTCAATTTAAAAGACAACAAAGACTGATATGCAGATAACAGAAGATTACCGGGATTTTAAAGTATCAATCCCGATGAGGGATATCAACTTTAATACTGATTGTGGAATCTTCATATGCCTTTCACTCTTCCAGTACCCCACACTTCCTCTGCCCAGTGCTGCCCTCTTCCTCTGCACCTTCTACCAGAGACAGACCTGAGAGGTGACTGAGATCTGTCATCCGCATCCCAGACAGATCTCAGTGTCCTCTCAGGTCTGCCTCTCAGTCTTTTCTCTGGTCTGCTTGTCTTGGGCTGAGAGGAGACCGAGAGGTTGTTTTTTCATGAAAATTCTTGCAGGAAATTTTTCTGACTTCTCGCCCACCCCCAGTCATGAAGAAGCGGAAAGAGGGTCACATCTTGGCACATCCTCCCTAATATGCCTATGATGCATAGCCAACACATGGAACCGTTCCCCAATAAAAATAAAAAAAATCAGGTGCTCCTATCACTGGCTTCTGGTGCTCCCACCATCAAAAACGATGCAGCAAAAAAAAAATATCCAGCAATAAAAGTACTAAGTGTAGTAAATGTAATAAATATAGTGGAACAAGCATAAAAGAGATAAATGTGCAGAATTAACTATATAACCTGCTACACGGAAAACCTGCTCTGACTGCTGTCTTGCTGGGGGGACACTAAGGATTTACACTGACGTACGCACTCTTGTTGACCAAACATACTGTTTTATTTACCAGTACTTAAGTGGGTCATAATTTCTTACTCAAAGTTATACTGCAGGCTTGCTGTGACCATCTCATATGGGGGAGTGGTGGAGCACTCTTTGGAGCTAGAAGGTGTTCATGAGCATCAGATACCAAACTATATTCAGGGTGCAAATCCCATAGAAAAGTGCCAGTGCCACCACCACCACCACCACCACCAGAAATGTCAGACTCTCTCCCCTGAGACATACATTTTTCCAATGATGCCATGTGTTCTGGAAACTGTTAGGGTGTTGTCTTGCTGATGCAAAATGAACTTCTAACCCTTTTGTTTACTTTCTTTTCCCTATCCTTTCCAGTAGTTTTTTGCCCCAACATTTATCTCTTATCCTCTACAATGCAATGTTCCACTCGACCTTTAAGGATTTGTTTATACGCTTTCAGAGAAGTAGATTACTCAGAGTTCTGCTCACGCTTTGGCTCGAATTCAGAAGTGTCATATTAAAAAGGGGGGGGGGTCCAGCAATGTAGCAATTATGTATTCCTCATTGCTTTTAATGAAGACTATGCGGGGATCCTGTTCAAAGCATGCTGACATCATTCACCAGCTGGTTCTTGTCTGTTTTGTCATTGTAAGAACTGAATCGACCATGTTCCGAATTTTATCATTTAATAAGTATATTAATTGAAATATGTCAGTGAGTCCTACACTGGTACTACTAATCATCAAGGTGGCCTGCCATTGAACAAGTGACAAAGAAATACCATCTAAAGCTTTCTAGTTATGCCTTGTATGCTGTCCTGCTCATTCAAATGTACAATGTGTAATTCCACGTGCTAGAGACCTCAGTTTTAAGTTGTTGATGGGACAAGTGGTTATACTGTTGCATGGAATATAATGCATTGTAAGCACTGTAGGACCTGCTAGAATGTGCACAGATTTTACAGGGTATATTTATAATTTCTTTGAAAGTTTCAGGTTCTGAGAGAAATAGTGTAACAATTAGATTTAGAAAAAACAAAGAAAAATATCAGGCGCTTTGTAGGTCAGTGAAAGTATATGGAGTTCTATCGTATGAAGCTCTGTTTGCTGCTGTTCCAATGCAGTATCACCTATGTCACCCACGTCACTCTGTGATTGTGATTAGCCCTTTATCACTCATATAAAGATCTACTCTTATTTTCATCTATTTTTTGTGCCATTAATAGGTTCCCATAGACATCTAGTCCATACATTTTATATATATGGTCCTTGTCATTTGGGTACTACAAATCTCCATTTTTATATATTTGATATTACTGCTTGGAGTAATTACTATCCAGTGCATGCTGTTTATACTGGGAGGCAGGTACAACCTCCCTAAAATGTGAATAGATTATATATTGGGCTACAAGGGTATTTTTTGATCCAATTGTTGATAATAGTACACTTAGAAGACTGTCTTTTGCATTGTTTGTCATTTTTTTCTACAACTAGATTTAGGACATGGTTGAAGCAGGAAATATGCACCATTCCTGCTATTCTCAAGGCCTCTATTATGGTTAGGTTACTGCCTATGCTGCTGCAATGTATTTAACATATCTACAACTTTGTGGGATTGTCTTTCAAAGTTCTGAATGCATAAAGGATCATGCCATTGATATTGGTTACCTTACAGCTAGCCTAGACTACTAGTGCCAGAGCCAGAGACAACATTGGAGGTGACCTGCTGCTGCCCACTAATATAAAAGTTATCTAATAAGTGGTGACAGTCATATAGTCTGTACTTTGACCTGTTGTCCAAATATCTGTGGTTAGGTGAATTTTCTAGCCATATGATGTCTGCAGCTCTTTCCATGGGACTAATCACCAGCTTGTGTAACTCTGGTACAGCCATTCTTGAAATATGGGATATACCAGTGGGGTACAACACCCTGTTTCAAGAAGGGAATACATTTTGGTGACTTTGCCATTTCACAGGACAGGTATTCAATAAGTGTAGGTTGATAGAACATAGAAAAGAACCAGGCAATGTCATAGTTCTAACAATATGACTAGTTGTGGTGGAGGTAGTGGTAGATGTGGGCAATCTATAACTCTTGTCAACTCTTTCAACTAAGTGTCATATTCCTCTGTGTTTTGCAAATGGAGAAAAACAGTAGGAGATGTGGGTCTTATTGTTACAGAAAAATATGTTGCCCAACTCCCTGAGACATCTACATCACTATTACCATTGTGTGTCCTTTGGGTCCATGCACTTTTTGGAGTGCTTCTATCATCAGATGTTTGGCATGGTACGTGCGTTACTCTAATCAGACCTGTGGTTGTGCTTCAGGTGGGATATGAATGAGGATGTGCTTAGATGGGATCATGCTTTCTCCCTACTGTCATGTTTTTTTCCCAAGACAACAAACAGCAACATTGTTACCTTTTGGATCATGAGTGAATTATATCCAAACTGGAAATTTCATAGACCGAAGGGTTTCTGAGGGATGACTACTACTGTGGTTTGATGTCACAAATGTACTAGCAGTAGGGGTCAGTTGTACTGATCTTCAAACAGTATCACAAGCACTCATAGGTAGGGTTGTGGATGTTGACCTGTTTTGCTGCTTAACCCCTTAACGACGTGTGACATACTATGAGCGTCACGGTCCTTGAAATACTGAAGGACCGATGACGGTCATAGTACGTCACTTACTTTTTACTTACAGCGCTCTACCGGGAGCGCTGTAAGTAAAAATAGGGCCTGAAATTGACCGCTCCAAGATCGGAGCGATCTCTATCAGGCCCCAAAGTGACGTGCCGATACACGCAACAGGTCACGTGTACCGGCGTGTCGGCGTGCATCAACGCGGTCCTTATGGGACGGAAACGTCCCAGGACCGCCGGTCGCTAAGGGGTTAATCATTAATACAGAGTCTGACTGGGTGGGGCTGGACGTGGAAGCAGTGAAGCTGATGATGACTAGTATTATTGAGTATAAGCATCTTCACTTGCCCAGTCTTTCCAGTAACTCTTTCAAATAGTTTCTAAACAGGCATATTGTTCCTTTGCAATGCTGGATTTAGCCAAATCATCATCACCCTCATTCTCTAGTTTATCTGTAGCTGAAGGAGAATGGGAGGACAGTGGAGGGACATATTCTAAATCAACAGCATAATCCTCCAGGACCAGACTGGGAATAAAAATGGAATACAAGGGCACCAACGCATCTCTAATGTTAAGGGGTTAAAAGCATTTAAATTGTTTGGAATTTTTAGTATTCACTATATTGCAGTTGTTTTGCTGCAGAGTTACTCAATTTTCTTTTGAAAATATGATCCTTAGTGTTCCCGAGAGGTGTGCAATGCATTACCACTCCTCTCTTGTCTTTAACCCTTTAAGTGTCCGAGGGGTACTGAATGCATTGCTTTGCATTGCATTCCTTATCCTCCTGGCACTCAGAGTTAAAGGGATAATAGACTGGATTTTCTGTGTGTTGAGACTCCTCTAAATAGTGACTTGCAGAAGTCAACATCTAGTGTGATATACAGTTATTAGGTTTACTCAGCAACAACATTTAAAGCGACAGTTAAGGGTTAAAATGACAATATAAATCACCTCCTAATAATAACCCCCCCTCTTATTTATTATGTTCAGAAAATTATAATAGCCCCTGTTTAATTTCTATAAATATACATTAAACTTAAACTTGACATTAACATTTTTGTCAAATTCTTCAGAAAAAAATGGGGCACCCTAAATTGGTGCCTGTGGCACACCAAAGTGCCACTGCATGCTGCTTGAGAACCATTGCTTTAACCCCTAAAGGACCGGAGTGATGTGCAATACACTCCTTCACATTGCATTGTGCACCCCACCAACTCATATGCCATTTCTCCCCTAGCACCCACCCATATCCTCTCAGGCTCCCTCCAACACCCAACTCATGTGCCATCATTCTCCTCTAACACCCACCCATGTCCATACCTGGGAACTCTCAGGGTTTGACCCTGAGACTCAGGGTTAGGAACCAAATCTCAGAGTCTCAGGGTGAAGGGCCAAATTCTCAGGGTTATCAAATCCAGTGTCCTCTTATATGATTTACACCAATTTACTGCTTATTTATTGTCCAAATCCATGACATTTCTACCAGAAGGGCAGGAGGACAAGTCCTGCTTGCCTTATGAGTGTATAAGAAGTTATATCTCAGAACTGTAGCATGTGAAAGGTTCCTTAAAAATTGATTGGATTATCTCTGGTTTAGAGCAAACATTGACGTAACACATAGAATCTGCTTTCTTGTGGGCGTTAAGGGTTAATATTTCAAATATCTCAGGGTGAGCTCATTTCAAAAGTTCCCAGGTATGTTCATGTCCTATTAGGCTCCCTCCATCCCTCCCCTTCTACATCCCAAAAATTAGACTTGCCCTCCCCCATACTTAAAAAAGATGACCTCATTCTGCCTCCACCCAGCATACCTAAAATGAGACCCCGTCCTTCCCATACCTAAAATGAAACTGTATCACTTCCTGTACATTCCTAAAATGAGATCTATTTTTCACTTCCACATGCCTAAAATGAGACCCCTACATGCCTAAAATGACATCCTCATACCTAAAATGGATCTCTAACACCTCTACTAATCCACCCTTGCAGAATAATATATACCTACACTGTTTGAATACCAGGAAGGGTGACCTCTTTAGCACTGGTGGTTTACCAGTTTTCATCACAGAAGAGAACATATTTGTTCTGCTGCTGTTTGTTCTTCAATAGTGCCCCATGCAGTCCTGATCAGTCTGTGTGAACAATATAAGATGGTGCCATGCCAGATGCAATATCATATCGGGCACATTGGCTGTCCTCATTCCTTTACAAAACATAGGACCCCAAGGGAATGCTGGTGAGGAGCTAGCAGTACAGAGCTCTTTACTCTGACACAAGGGAGCAAGGAGGCCTGAATGAGTGGTCATAAAATAGGCAAGAGGTTGGGGCAGGCACATGGGAAACAGAAGGTTGGCTGGCATGCTGGCCATGGAAAATTCCCGGTGACCCGGTAGGTAAATAATTAAGTGAGCAGCAACAGCATCCACTACCGACAATTTACACTACTTTCAGATTCTTATAGACTCTTTAAAGTCTGAAACCCTATATTTCACCATTCCTCTTAAGGGGATTTATAGAACGCTGACCACTAGTTTGTAGCATTTGGTCTCGCTGATTAATACTTCTCTGCTAAGGTAACAACACTGGAATGCAATCATTGCTTGACTGTAATATTAAGGTTTAGTAGTACTACTATTGGTGGTGGAAATTTCCATGTCCATTTTAAAAACTGCCTTCTCAAGGGGATGGAAGCTCATCATCATTTATTGCACAATGTACCGCTGTCATGGATGCAATCAGTTGTTGTTGTTGTGTTTTTTTTGTTTGTTTTTTTCTTCTTAGCATGATGTTACTACTGCATCATGCATTCCTCTTGCTCCTTTCCCCTTACCCTACCTCTTCTACTTTTGTCAGACATAGTGCTAATAGAGTTGATTTTTACTGGAAAGTACACCACAGAGCTGTTAGTGTGTGGAGTGATGTTTTGTCTGTCTGAAAATGATGTATGATCTATGTCTCCATTTGTCTCTATCCGTGTCCCTATAATTCCAAAGGGTTTTTGCTTTGCTTTGTTTTCTTTTTTTTAACCTACCTTGTTTGTCAGTGTTAAGGTCAATGTCACTGTCTAGAAATCATACCCACACAACCTGCAATCACAGCCAGCTCTATTTCCTTGCTTGTATGCCTCTACAGTAGCAGATAGTGTCAACATTATTTATGGTAATTGTACCAAGCATTGCAGTGTTAGGCTTTACAGTACAGTAGAAGGCAGACCTGTTAGCTTCAGAAACCGCACCTTTCAATAAAGGATAAAGCACAAAGACAGCAGCTGATGCAGCTCTACCACATATCTGCATATGTTTGTCCTTCTTGTTTTTTCAGATGTAATAGTGAGTATGTGTGAGTAACACAGTATGTCAAGTTGTTTCTGGCTCTCTGTTTTACATAACACCATATGTTTGTTTTACATAACACCATAATCATTTGCTCATTCTTCAGTCCTTCCAGCTCGGCCATTCCTATTTTGGGTATCTAGTGCCGGTAGCATATTTGCTTTTGATCATTAAAGAGATTGGTCTCTTCAACATGCCATTAATCTATTTCATATGGGTCCTAGGAAAGACTGGCTTCTTAAACTTGTCCCTGCAATTAAAACACTTGGGTTTTAGGAGGGATTGATCTTTTAAACATGTCACTGTCCTGAGCACACTTTAGTTTTAGGAAGGACTAACCCTTTAAACATGTTTCTACCACTTGTGTTCTAAGAAGGACCGATGCATTCAGCATGTAACTGTCATTAGCACCTTTTGGTCCTCGGAAGGACTGACCCCTTCAACATGTCCCTGCTATAGTACACTGTTTCTAGGAAGAACTGATCCCTTAAACATATCCTCTGTATTATTTGGTTCTAGGATGGAATGACCCATATCACTGCCATTGGTACACATTTATCCTAGGAGGGTCTGACCCCTCAAAAATGTCATTAGTACAATTTAGTCCAATGATGCTAAAATAAATGTGCTGGAGATGTATCTAGCATCCATGCAGTTACACAAGTTACTGCCATATAGCTAACAAGGACAGTTGGGTGGTATGGTAATCTTTTAATATCAGAAAACTATACAATATATCTGGCCATTTATGTGATCACATTGCTCAAGTTTCTATAAGATGGAAACATAATGTTGCTTTTATGATCAGAAAACTGGTTGCAAACCACAAGGTTGCCCTCTGCCTCCCACCTATGTGAGAACCAGGATGAGCCGCTTTTCCAGCAATACAAAGTTATCATTTATCATTGTCCCACCTTTTATAATAAAGTCAGGCCCATGTTCCCCCGTGAAATAGGATCCTCTGAGAACCCTTTTGATGAAGATAATGTTGTTCTTCCCTATTCAAGTGGGACTCTCAGCCACAAGAAAGACAAGTTCCCTTTTCTAACAAATTGGTCTGGTGTCAAGTTTTCCACCCAGCTCTTTTCCCTGTAATTTATTTCAAAGATTTTCATTAGGAGAGAATCTGGTTTCATACCCATGTCTTATTACAAATGATGATATTCAGAGCTTTTTTCTGGGCCACCTTGTAGCTATTTCCACTGGAGTCCAAGTGGGAAAGGGCAAGGATGATGATGCGCATTTGAATGAATATGTTTATCTAGTGCCCCGTGTGTTTGCAGAACGTTACAGTTTAAGGGCTCAGATAATACAGAGTGACACCTGTTTTATAGGATGAAAAAATGGGAGTGGGGGTCCATGCTCTAGGACTTACAATCTAAATAGAACAATAATATGATATTATTATTATTAATAATAATCCCAGTTTAGTTATGAATCAAAAACCAGAGAGGGGTGCAATGCGTCACTTTTGAGTGCATCCTTAAAGGGTTAAGGGAATGTAGCACATCATAAAATAAATCAATCAGAGAACAATTATTCCTTCAACCCTTTGAGTGACAGAGGGGTACGCAATGCATTACAAAGCAGTGTGTTGCGAACCCCTCTGGAACTAAAAGGGTTAAATGTAGAATGCTTAAGAAAAACACACTGCAGGGCTGAACTGATTACTGTAGAATGTAAGTTTCATATGATCCTGCTGAGTAAAACGCGCTTATTCCTTGGTTCATTTGCAGCAAAAACAGGAATTTGTGGGGTGCAGAACTGACATGGTTTACCATTTTAGGGTGGTGCTGTTGCTATAGTGGACTGTGGATGGTTCTACTCACTGACTATATTTGTGTGGTCAGGTGGGGCTGTTGCTTTTATTGTCTATAGATATATTTTTGTGTCCAAAACAAAAAATCCACCGCTCAACTATGCCTAGTGTTATTTTCCTCTGCAAAGCTGTTATATTGCACTGCATGGTATATCACTGATTGGTATTATATTGCTCTGCAGTGCTGGTTTATTGCACTTTATAATACCACAGAAACCAGACTGGCATTATATTGCTCTGCAGTGATGGTGTATTGCACTTCATAATATCACACAAACCAGACTGGCGTTATATTGCTCTGCAGTACTGGTGTATTGCACATCATAATATCACACAAACCAGACTGGCCTTACATTGCTCTGCAGTGCTGGTGTATTGCACTTCATATAATCACACAAACTAGACTGGCATTATATTGCTCTGCAGTGCTGGTGTATTGCACTTCATAATATCACACAAGTAAGTGATGTTGGCCAGTGGCCACCGGCCATTGTCAGATGTCCTCCTGAGTCTGAGTCCATAATTGCGGTATTTGCAACTACTGTTCTTGCTTCTGCTGCTGAGTTGTTTAGGCAGCTGAAAGGGAATGGGATCAACAATAGCAGTAACATGGGTGATGGATGATGAAGGTTCCACTTGCCATGGCTAGCTCCAGTGATGCGCCTGAGGCAGTAGCAGCACAATAAGTAGCCCCCAGTATATGTGGAGAAAAGAAGAAGTTGGCCAATAATTCTTCTACACCTGCTCCTCCTCCAAAATAATTTGTGTATTTTTATTAGAATATAAATTTTCCCTTGAGAGCAGGAACTGTGGCTCTCATCAGCAACTGCAGTGTGTGTGTGTGTGTGTGTGTGTGTGTGTGTGTGTGTGTGTGTGTGTGATAAATAACATCTGGGGGCACAACTGTATCCAAACACCATGACACCAGAAAGCAAGTACTGCTGCTGTCACTATACCCCTTGTCCAGACCCCTCTAAGGACATATGACAACTTGCTGACAGTTTAATAGTAATGATGAACCCTCCCTGTCAGCATCTTAGCATATTCTGCGGGATGGCATCTCCTCAGATGACGCTTGATGCCCTGCTTGTGATTCTCCTCTACCACACTGCCATGTCTCACTGCTGCTTGGAGGAGGTGACGAGCAATGTGACAGAAGGTCCCCTAATGTCAAACTTGACATTTGTTTTTGACCTGAAGAAGGCAGACTGGCAGCAGTAGCAGCAGGCACAGGCAGCTGATCTGTGCCCTCTGGTGGTGGTGGTATTAATTGTGCACCTGCCCCTCCAACAACAGTTCTGGCCTCCTAGTCTTCAGGATTATATTCCAATTGGGCACTTTAGTGAAGAGAAGGGGAGGATTCCCAGGGTCAGAGGAATGGCATGGGCTCCCTTGACCCCTAGTCTGGATGCCCTCAAATGTTTCTCTACCACTCCGACTGCTTCACCATTACTACTACTAACACCAACCGCATTGCAGAGTCTTCCTCCTCACAGTCACTAGCATTATGAGGAAATTGCTGATTACCCTCTCCTTCACTCCTAACGCTAACAAGCTGCTGGACCTTAGTAGTAGTAGTAGTACTAACACTGATGGGACTGCTTGGGGATGGCAAGTGTGACTTAGGGTCCTTTGCTGTCACACTTGGCATCATCTTCTCCTCCCCCCCCTCCTGAGTATTGCAAGATACACTAGCAGCAGGTTCAGCACTGGTGGCAGCAGGGGCAGCACATCTGACGCAGGCAGAGTACTGGTGGCACAGGTTCAGCACTGGCAGCAGGGGCAGCATGTCTGACAGCAGGCATAGCAATGGTGGTAGCAGTAGCATGGGCAGCAGTAGTGGCAGCAGGGGCAGTAATGATGGCAGCAGGGGCAGCACATCTTGCAGCAGGCAGCTGACCTGTCCTGCTCTCACTAGTACTACCCTTCTCTTCCTCCCTTGCCATTAATTTAACCAAGATCCCTAGGGGTGATTTAGGGGGAGTGGACAGCACTGATTCTGTAGTGATCACTTCCTCCTCCTCCTCACTCAGTGGACACATAAGGGTCCTTCCAGTTCCTTTCTATTAGTTTTAAACCTGATAACAGTGATAACAGTCACTATGAGCCTCTCCTGCCTCAATTTTTCAAAACAATAACAGCAGAGCAGCACATCATGTCTACCTTTCTCTGTAGCTGCTTCTGTTGTGTTTCACTTCCGCAAATACATCACGTTTTTATAGCGAAAGGCAAAAACCACATAAATCAATGGGCGGAAACTTTCTAGCCACTGAAAAATTGGTGGGGAATTTTGGCCAATGGGAGAAAAAGCAGACAATAACATGGTTTTCACTGGGAACACGGCAACAACTTCTGCCCACCACTACATACAACCCAGACTGGCATTATATTGCATTGGTGTGCTGCAACTCATGATATCAAATCACTGGGATAGGAATTGAATTGCTCTGTAGTTATAACTTGCAGGCTGGCAAGTGTACCTATGTGTCCTGCTTGCAGTATAATATCACTTGCTGTCCAATCTGGTAGTGAAAAGGTTACTGTTTTGTCCTTGCCTAGTCTATTCAATGGAAAACGTATTGCCATATGTTCAAAAGAAAACTGGAGACATTTTGGGACAAACAGATTGCACCATGGGTGATAACCCCCCCATTCATTCAAATTGCAGAATTCTCAAGTGGTTTAATTTAATTTAATGGGAATTTTGGGAGTTTGTGTTTGTACCCTATGTTGCAGTGGTTATGAACATAGGCCACTTAGAGAAGGGATGGGGTTCTGCAGCACTGAATTCACAGTGTTTTTGACCTCTTTTCCTGACGAGTGACCTTGAACATTCCTAGCTCTGAGGACACACTGAGCTCTATGTTCCTCATCCACCGTCAGAGGACTTGGGGTCACACCGTCAGTAATAACGGGTCAGGTCACAACAGTTTGAGCTGTGAACTAAAGACCCCTTGATGAAGTAATTCCGGAGGAGACAATAGAATTGGAGCTGTGTGCTTCTCTTGCTCTGGCCTGAGCTGACTCACATAGAACCAGCAAAAAGTTCAACTGTAAATGGCATAGGTCAATTACCTACTCATACATCCGGGTCTGAAATCCATTCCTTGCCAGAGACCAAGTCAGGCTCCAAGCTGCCGTCTTATACTATTTTATAAATGTATTTATTTAAACTTCTGATGTCTTTTAAAGAAACAGTAAACTTAATTTTTAATGACAACCTATGCTATAGGACAATTCGTGCTGAAATAAACAAGGGTAGAACCAATACTGTCTTATTTTATTTTATAGTTTTAAATGATTAAACTTTCAGGAAGTGTGTAACAGGATCATTGCGTCCCCAAAGCTTTGACTCCATACTCTGGAGAACTCTATGTCAGTGAAATCTGACAACTAGAGGGCACTGTTGGTGTAAAAAAAAAAAATCAAGAGTCTAAACTGTAACAACGTTGAAAAAAGGCATCTCCCAGCTGTGCGAGTACCCCTGTTTTACTCAGCAGGAAAAGCCCTAAAATATATGTACTTTTTTAGTAAAAATGTTTACTGCTTCTTTAACCCTTTGAGTGCCCGAGGGTATCCAATGCATTGCAAAGCAATGCGTTGGCTACATCTGTGGAACTAAAAGGGTGACAAGAAAAATACCTAAAAATATTAGGATTAATAGAAGGCTGGGCTTGCATTTGTGGGAGGGGCTGCAGGCCTCAAATACCGCTCGCAGTCTCTCCCACTGGGCGATCCGTCTTTGTGTCTCAGTGTCAATAGAATAGCGATAACGTCACTTCCGGTTCTGGATTCGTCACTGCTGGCTCCACGATCAGAGTCAGGTAAGAGTTTCTCTTCATGACGGGTTCTGCAGTCACGAACGATTCGGGTAATGGGGAATGCGATGCGTTGCCGAGTGACACGTGGGGTGCATTAGCAAGGCCAGGTTGTATTCTGTATTAATTAAGTCTATATTATATGTTATCTCCAAAGTCACCTATCCAGGAAGAAATTACTTCTCATGATAATCAGTTGCTATATCGCTTTATTTCATGCAAACGCTAGCTGTATTATTCAAATAATATTTTATGTGTTTATTTTAGAGTCTCCAGGACCCACATTGTCGGTCCACCTATTTGTCAATTTCTTAATCAGCATTATTGATGTAAGCACGCTGTATTACTTATTATTAAAGAACTAGTTGAACAGCCCGTTACACAGGCCACAGTGCCACTGCCACCTGGTCGCGGGGCAGTCACGCGCAGTAGAGATCCTTCGGAGTGCCCAGCTCTGTATCAGCCGCGGCGCAGGCAGTCTCTACTGCACATGATGGAAGCACGCGCAGCAGTGTCTACTGCGCATGTCGCGGCGTTACACACAAATTAGCAAATTATTATATAGGATTAGCTTCTTTATTAGATCCTCTAATTGGGTTATCTTCTAATATCTGCCACTGATTTTCTAGACTGCCCTTCCTCAGTGTTTCTACGCTACCAGTCCAACACTCTGCACGACTTTATAAATCCTATCCTAAGGTACTATTTTCCTTTTATATATTCCCTCCTATGTTACACTCATTACTTCCTACTTGCATCTAACCAACGTCTATATTCTCAGCCTAAAAGCAGCCTGCTTATATAAGGTAGGCTATTTTATTATTTTTTCTTTTAAGCACAATTGAAGCCCCCCCCTTATCACGCCACCTCAGGAACTGCGTGTAGGCTTATCTTAAGTGCCTATCTGGGGGCGCTTTTTACCCCATGCTGAGTTCCGCTCCAGCTACTGCACCCCCCCACCAACTTTAGTGTTTTAAGCAGGCCATTATTAGAAAGCTCTCACTCTGCCATTAGAGCACTGTAATGTTAGTACTTCCCAGAGAAGCCCTAGGCCTCCTGTCCCTCACTTCCTGTTATCTACATCCAGCACAGCCACTATTCACAAATTCCCCTAGCTTCACCTCATCTAGAGGCATAGTTTAGCCTTTTCTTACCTCTTCACGGAATTTGAGGTTTTGACACTTGCCTTACCTCTTCATTGAGACTGGGGTAACACGGCTCTTAACTTATCTCTATGCAGAGGCCGAAGGTTCACCTTACTTACTTCACCTCGTCATGGAGGTCGAAGGTCCAATCTTAATTACCTTCCTCTTCGTAGAGGCTGTTTAATATCACTGTACATACCTTACCTCTTCGTAGAGGCCGAAGGTATCACATCACTTACCTTACCTCTTCGTAGAGGCCGAAGGTATCACAGCACTTACCTTACTTCTTCGTAGAGGCCGAAGGCTTCACTGCACTTACCTTACCTCTTCATAGAGGCCGAAGGTACCACCACACTTCCTAACTTCTTCATGGAGATCGACTGTATCATACACCTACCTTACTTCTTCGTAGAGGCCGAAGGTTTTACCGCTATTACCTTACCTCTTCATAGAGGCCGAAGGTACTACCCCATTTACCTTCCCTCTTCCTAGAGGCCAAAGGCCCACGGCTCTTACCTTACCTCTTTATAGAGGCCAAAGGTACTTTAGCACTTACCTTACCTCTTTGTAGTGGCCGAAGGTACCTCAGCGCTTCCTTTGCCTATTAGCGGAGGCTTAAGGTCCCACTGCACTGCCTCTTAAAGAGGCTTAGGTCCCATCCATTACTTACTTTACCTGTTATCCTCTTCGTAGAGGCTAAAGACCCACAGCTTTTACCTTACCTCTTCGTAGAGGCCGAAGGTACTTAGCACTTACCTTAACTCTTCGTGAAAGGCCAATGGTACCTTAGCGTTTACATTACTTATTAGAAGAGGCCAAGGTCCCATCCATTAGCTTACTTTGTCTGTTATTAAAATTTAAGTTCCCCCTCCCTTTTAACTTTTGTATCTTTGCATAGAGGCTGGAGGTATTTTAAGCATTTTATTTCTGTCTCTTTTCTATTTTTACATTAACATGAAAAACACAGAGCAACCCATTCTGTCAGACAGCGAGACTCATCCCGCTTTAACGGCAGCACCTACTATT
The DNA here is from genome assembly GCA_037306005.1 of Rhinophrynus dorsalis. Taxonomy (NCBI): domain Eukaryota; kingdom Metazoa; phylum Chordata; class Amphibia; order Anura; family Rhinophrynidae; genus Rhinophrynus; species Rhinophrynus dorsalis. The sequence goes on from CM074721.1 coordinate 469,420,702, forward strand.
AGAAGTCCTTCCCTTAGAGGCTGGACGGTGGGGAAACTCATGGCTGAACTAACCCGCCAACATATCCACTTTCCTGCTTCTGCTATAAAGGCTGAGCTTTTTAAGCTTCTGTTCTCCTCCCCTACTCAGGCTCAAACCCCACCCCTCCACATTCATAACTCCCCCTCTGCCCGCACCCTCAGTTTCAGAACAGTTTGCTCAGATTACTCATATGTTGGCAAATATCCAAGCTAGAGTATCCTCATTGGAAAATTCTTCTCACCAACATACACCTGCCACTACGATGAACGAGCATCCCCAATCAGGTACCTTATACTCAGGGGCCCCTAGAGTTTCCCCGGCACATTTGACCCCGCCTAACATTTATAGAGATATTGTGGAGGGAAAAGATGTTAATTTGGTTACGCTACTCCTAGCCTCCCAGGATCTGGCAAAGAGCAAGATTATCAACTGCGGCGACGTGTCTGTAACTCTCCGGTCCAAGGATCCTCGGCTAAATAAGAAACTGTCAGTCACGGAATTCGTCTTGGCTTTTGGCGTCTATCGGGATATAGTCTGCTCCTCTTTCCCGCATAGGTGTCAAGAGCTAGACCATTATATGCACTTGGTAGTCGATCTTGCTCGCAAATATGGCGGTTCTGCATTTTACGACCATCATCGGTCGTTTTCTGCAAAAGTTGCCGCTGAGCTTTCCCAATTTAATTTCGTGACTGACTGGAGCTGCTTGGACATGGAGCTCTTTTGCGGACACTTTGCCGGTCTTAAGGCACCAGTGTGCCACCACTGCCAGTCCTCTTCTCATTCATCTGACGGCTGTCCTCCCCCTCCCCCCCATAGTGGCCGGCCCTTCTGGCTCACAAGCCGCAGCACCTCCTCAGGCAACCTCTCAAGCTGAAACATCTTTCCGGCCTTCCTGTGACAAGCAGGGGAGAACAATTCATGGGCTCCAGTCTATTCTTGAATCACATCACGATAAGACTCTTACAAATTATGTAATATCAGGCCTCTCGGTAGGCTTTCACACTGGTATCGTAGCCTACCCTGATACTTCATTAGAATGTGATAATTTAGCCTCAACCCTGGAGGATCCGGACACAGTTTCTTCCTTACTTGCAAAAGAAGCCGAGAAAAGATTTATTATAGGCCCATTCCCTCCCCCCCCTTCCTTATTTGGCGTGTTCACCCCATCGGATTAGCCACGCACAAATTTTCAGGTAAAAAAGGCTAATTATCGAACTTTCTGCTCCCCACTCTACTCTCCTGCCTAGTATTAACTCGCTAATTCTTTCTGAATCATTCACACTCACACAACTATTGATGATGCTATATGCCTTATTCAGCAATCTCTACCTGATTGCTGGTTATCCAAAGCCGATATTCAAGATGCCTTTAAGCTCCTCCCCGTCCACCCCTCACTCTGGCATCTTCAGGGCATAAATGGTTCGGTTCTTATTATTTTGCTACTTCCCTCACATTTGGATCACATAGCAGCCCCAAGATTTTTGACTCATTTGCCGAAATCCTGTGTTGGCTGCTACTGAACCACTGCCGCTGTCCGGGAGTTCTCCACTACCTGGATGACTTCCTGTTTATTGACAATTCATCTTCAGAACCGGATAGCCCTTTCAAACTTAAGAAGTTATTTCACTTCCTCAATATTCCCTTGTCCCCAGGAAAATCTTGTGGTCCTACCAAGGTATTAGAATTCCTGGGCATCATTTTAGATACTTTGCTCCTGGAGGCTAGAATTCCCCAAGAAAAAGTAGACAGAATTATTCTTATTGTTGCTAAAAGTTCCAACCTAGATACTATGACCAAACTTGAATTACAATCCTTGATCGGACACTTACATTTTGCCACTAGAATTCTTCCCCAGAGACCGGCATTTCTTTCCAACTTACTCTCTCTCCTATCATCTGCTCCCGATTCCTATTCATCCATTTCTATCAGTGCCGAAGCTAAGGCAGACTTGCGTATGTGGACCAATTTCCTAACCAACTGGAATGGTAGAACCATGTTCCCTCCCTCCCAGCCAGCCCTGCTGTATTCACTAATTCTTCTGACAAACTTGGCTTTGCTGTAGTTTGGGGCCAAAAACTGATTGTTAGCTCTTGGTGTACTGAAATTACATTTTCTGATTATTTAGCCAGTCTAGGTCTTACCGACTTATACCCAATGGTGACGGCTGCCGCTGCTTGGGCCCCTCTATGGGAAGGGCAAGCGGTCAGCTTTTACTCCTCTTCTGATTTACCTCTTAAACTCCATAAAAAAGGTAGATCCCCTTGTACCATTACCAACAAACTGTTAAAGAAGCTTCACTGGTTATCCCTTATTTATTGATTCTTTATTCATCCATCACACGTCCTCAGTAATGTTAACTCGGCCTCTAAATGTCTTTTTCAACTTCAATTTCACAGCATCACGGTTCCGCATCCAGAATCAGAAATTCCACAGTCATTCACAGAACTAACTACAATTTAAGCAGCTTGCTCTCAGAAGCCTCCACCATTATGCAACATGCTCTCACCCCCAATACTAGGAAGTCATACGACAGGGCTTGGGAATCATTTCAATCATTCTTGACCTTCACCAATTCACCTTTCTACTTCTCTCAAAGCACTATTCTAGCCTTCGCTTCGCACTGTCACTCGGGGCTCAAGCTTTCACCATTCACTATTAAGACCTATCTCACTGGTATTCAACACCATCACGCCTTAATGCAACCCTTCTCACTTTTATCCTCTCCTTTTACAGTGTCAAACTAGCCCGACTGCAGCTATCCGCTCCTAGTTCTAGGTTGCCAATTTCTGGTGAAATATTTAAGAATATGTATGACCTTTTAAAATCGGCACCCTTTTCTTTCAATACTAACACTACTCTGCTTGCTGCTATCAGTCTGGCATTTTTCGGTTTCCTAAGGCCGGGTGAGTTCTCCTGCTGCTCAAAGACTAATGCGTTTGTGTGCCGGGATCAACTTGTCTGGTATTCTAATCACTTTTCTAGCTCATTCGAAAACAGACCAAGCTGGAAGGGGCCATCACATACCAATTTTTGCTACTAAAGATCCCTGGTGTCCATATCAACCTCTGGTAAACCTCACTCTCCACAACCAGCACCTCTCAGTAGGCAGCCCTCTTCTTTCTATTCACTCTGGCCCTCTTACTACCTCAGAATTTATTCCCTACATTAGAATTTTATTACTAAGTTTAGGCTTAAATCCAGATCAATTTTCTGGGCATTCATTTAGAATCGGTGCAGCTTCTGCTGCATCCAAGAACAACATGCCAGTACATATTATTAAACGTTTGGGCCAATGGCAGTCGTCATGCTACTCTCGTTATATACCCCATCCTACCGAGGAAATTCAGAAAACTCTAACTAATCTAGCTAAATGATGTAATATTTGTGTATCTATAATAAACCTTTGCATTAAACTGTATTCTTTTTGCCTCTATTTAGGTCTACCTTGTCAATCGTCTCCTGAGCTTTTGGTAAGCTCAGGGTTCTAGCAAACCCCTATCCATTTCTGCTGGAAGCCCAGACCACAAATAGAAGGCTGGACCTGCATTTGTGGGAGGGGCTGCAGGCCTCAAAAACCGCTCACAGTCTCTCCTACGGGGCGCTCCGTCTTTGTACCCCCCTCCATCACCCCATTTATTATATTATTAACAAGGTGGCCTCTATTTAGGCCTACCTCGTCAATTGTCTCCTGAGCTTTCGGTAAGCTCAGGGTTCTAGCAAACCCCTATTCATTTCTGCTGGAAGCCCAGACCACAAATTTCTTTAACTCCTTGAATGTTAGAGAAGTCATCAGTGCATTGCACTTTGAAGACCTCTCTAATATCTAAGGCAAGCAAATGTATTTAAAAAATGGGATTAAATGGTGCTTTTTTAAAGAACAGTTTGTCAAGTATTTTGTTCAAAACAGGATTGGCTTTAGAGACATCTTTAAGGGAATTTGAGAGTAAAGTCTTCTAAGTGGATGGATTTCTAAAGTGCATTTTGTCAAATACATTGAGGCCAACAGGACAGGGTTCTCCCTGAAGTTATCCCATTGATGCCCAGAGGAGAAGTCTAGTGACACTATATCAGCATGGATAGTAATAATTGCAATGCTCATCAACAGATCAAAATCACAGAATATCTATCGTCTCCCAGTTTCCAATCGCAACCTTCTCCACATCCGCTTCCTGCAATTAACAGTGGAGGAAAACTTGTTGTTTATTGTACAACAAAATGACAACAAAAAAAGAGGAAACCATTTCAAATTGTAACAGGCCTAATAGCCAGCTCTAATACTATGTCTAAGAGCCAGCAGATATAATTTATATATGAGCAGTTTACTATTGTATAACAAATTGGTGTAAAAGCCCATGTGCACAGGCCAAAGTTGTTGCTTAGGCAGCCAGTAGGGACTGAGGGATCTGCACGGTCACACAACTGGTAGGAAGCCCATAATAATAACAACAAAGCTATGCTAACGGCCCACCTATCCCAGTCATAGGAGCCATGGCCAGAACTTGCAGTGTACATAATGAACAAAAGAAGTACATCCCAATAACCCCTTGAATGCCAGCAAAGTATCCCTTAACCCCAGGAGGGCAATCCGTTGCAAAATCCACTGGCACTCAAAGGATTAAGCCACATAATAACACCCCTATAGCTAATTAACCCCGCAGATCAAATCTACCCTGCTCCTCAGCACTGCATGTAGCTCAAGTTCTTATTTACCTGGATCATTGTCCATAGTTTCTGCTGTGAAAAGTTTAATAAGCTTGCTCCTCCACTTTCATTGTTGCTATGCTACTTGCAGATGTTCCCGTCCAGGTTTTCATCTGACTTTCCATGGTTCCTCTGAGCCCTGCAATGCCAAGCCTTGTTCCTTGCAGTTCTGCTCTATGTTTTCAGCCATGCTCTGTTTCCGTTTGAGGCTCATATGTTGTGGAGGACTCTACTAAACCAGTCCTGTTCCTGTTAAGCCACAGATAAGTGTTTTATCATTAATTTATGGATTTTATACAGTGACAAATATAGAAATATATTAATATATACAAAGAACTCACTAAGGAACTATTTACTCAAGGAGCTGAGCAAAAAACAAAACAAAACAGGAGGCCATTCATTAAGCTAGATGAAAGGTGCTTTTGACTAAAACAAAGGCAGGTTTTTTTCCAGTAAGGGCAGTAAAATTATAGAATACTTTGCCTCAGGATGATGTGTTTGCAAATACCACAGATGCTTTCAAAAAAAGTAATGAATATCATTCTAGCTCAGAAATATATTGAGAATTATAACAATGGATTCAAAGAAAATAGGCTGTTGATTCAGTTAAATATCTGACTGCCATTTGGAGTCAGGAATGAATTTTTTTTGCCCACTTGGGGCTTCATTGGCAATGGCTACAATGTGTTGTTTTTTTTTTGTTTTGTTTTCCCATTCCTCTGGATCTACTACTCAAGCTGAACTTGAAGTACACACACCTTTTTTTTTCAGCCTTATCAACTGTTACTTTTTGTATATATTATGACCAGAAACTCCTAAATTCAATAAGCCTAGGAGCCCTCTTAAAGGGATAGTAATGACCCACAACAAATATTTTTCAAATTGTAGTCCTTAAAAGTTGAGCACAAAAACCTGTATCTCTCAAACCGCTATGGTTTGAGAGATACAGGCATTTAAAGTTCATGATTTCCTGCTGTCAGCTTTAAAGCTGTCAGCATTAGATCTGTGTCAGCCAACGCGGAGGCTCTGCAGCAGAGCCGCAATTGCGTTATTTACAATTAATTACTTGGTTTGCAAGCACACTTTTTAGACCATTCCAATGAAGTAATTCATTGTAAATAACGCGATTGCGGCTCTGCTGCAGAGCCTCCTTGTCAGCCAACACGGATCTCCTGCTGACAGCTTTACAGCTGACAGCAGGAAATAATGAACTGTAAATGCCTGTATCTCTCAAACCATAGCGGTTAGAGAGATACAAGTTTTTGTGCTGTGCTCAACTTTTTAAGGACTACAATTTTAAAAGTATTTTTTGTGGGACATTACTATCCATTTAAGCTCTTATTCCCTGTACCTGTATTTTGATGGTCACTGTTTCAGGATACTCCTTGTGTAACTGTTGACTTTAGTTTTAGTCTAGTCTGTAGAGATTTGTCTCCTGTAGAGCGCTGCTGCTCTGTGATGCTCTCCCTTACATCCCTGCTGGCCCATTCATTGTGAACTTTCACTAGCTGAACCTGAGAGGGGGTCTCTCCTTTGCGGTCATCATTTTTACTGTGGCTTAGGCCATAGCATAAACGGGTTTGGAGCATCAGCTCACTACGAACCCTTGTGAAGCTCTCCAGCTACTGGAGATGTGATGTTGGATGGGGTCACAGGGCATTCCACCTTAGATCTGCTCTTCAGTTATCTATGACAATTGTCCTGTTGGCATCATGTAATATTCTATTATGTAATGATAGAATTATATATATGTGTGTTATAGTACAAGTATAAAAAACATGCTTTATCTGAGTACAGTGTCAAGTAGATCCATGACCCAGAAAAAAATGCAGTCACACTGAAATGAGATACCCAGTAAGAAATTTAGCAAAAAAGCTTGTAAACAAAGCATGTGACTAGAGTTTCAATGCCAGTTTGATCAAAGGACAATGCTTTGGGAACAACACATTGGTCATATATAACAGATTTTTCACTAAATTACTTTTTAGATATCTCATCTGATTTTTTTCTTTTCTTTTCATGGATCTACTTTGATACTTTACCTAGTTAAGCCATTTTTGTATTCATGTGATGTAAAAACATATATAAAACTATAACATTATATCACACAATATTTAAAGGGATAGTAAACCCCCCCGAAAAACTTTAAGCTAAATGCTAGGAATAATAAAAACATACTTAACTCCCTCATTCCCATCTCTCAAACCGTTATGGTTTGAGAGATGTAAAAAAATAAAGACCTCCGCACCCTCCCCCTTCTCATGCGTCCACTGTCATGAGATCCTGCTTCCGGGACCAGACGGCGGCTCTTCAGGAGCGCTGTGATCAAGATATCTAAGTATAATTACTTCATCGGAATGGTCCACAACGTGTGCTTGCGAGCCAGGCACACGTTATAGACCATATCAATGAAGTAATTATAGTTAGATATCCCGATGTCAGCGCTCCTGAAGAGCCGCGTCTAGTCACCCGACCGAATTCTGCCTCTGACAGCTTTACAGCTCATCAGGCAGAAAGGGGAGGGAGCGGAGGTCTTTATTTTCTTACACCTGTCAAACCATAATGGTTTAAGAGATGGGAATGAGGGAGTTAAGTATGTTTTTATTATTCCTAGCATTTGTTTTTTTCGGGGGGATTACTATCCGTTTAGTGAGTGCAGGGAAAGGCGCAAGGGAAATGTAAAATTCTATAAGACCAGGAGGAAAGTTTACATGATGCCTGCAAGTCAATAAACAATTGCATGAGATGCCATCAGAGCTATATACTAATACTGCATTATCCAGACTGTAAGAATATTAACTCTTACAGCACTAGGAAAAGACAAAAACTGAGGTCACAGGTGCCAGAATGCTCTTCCAGCATTCTAGTATTTAATATGGTTATAATGCTCATTTGCTGTCAAATCTCTGTAATCCAGAGTTAATACAATTCTACTAAATTTAGGTTGAAAACCTCTGTAATCAAGCATTGCAAGAGCAAATAGGGATTTGGTCTAAGACTATAAGCTCTCACAGGCAGGGCCCTCTGATCCGTCTGTTCTCCACATCTGATTGTACTATTTAATACCTCTGTATGTCTATTCCCAATTGTACAGCGCTGCGGAATTAGTTGGCGCTATATAAATAAAGAATAATAATAATAACTCCTGTAGTGCTGGAGGGGAACAGAGATTTGACATATAATGGACTTCATTATATGGTTAACTGTCATTCTAGCAGAGCTGAAGTTAATATGATGAGTCTGAGACCCATAATGTCAGCTATCTGTCATGATTCAATCATTGAAACTTACCTAATGACATTCACACTGATTTGTATATAAACAGTTATTGACTGCATTCTTGTTTGTAACTGACAAACACAAAACCTCATGTACACTAATACACACAGCTCAGACCCATTGGAAAACACCCAATGCCACGCTCTCTAACAGACATAGCACTGACATCACTGTCTTAGTCTAAATTTTTTTCCGGAAATAGATTACATTGGATAGAGTGTGAGGGATTGCAGTCTCCAACCTGGATTTTATTCAAGGAGCAAGGAGAGATGATAGAGGTGCCAGCAAAGGAAGAACATGCCAAGTAAGAAGAAAGGGTAATAGAGGAGCCAGCACACGGAATAATTCTTTAACACCAAATGCATTCTGGGATTGGGGAGAAGTCTGAGCTTTTTGTAGAGAGGAAAATGAGAAGACCTTCTGATCATTTTGCTTCTGATCTGTATCATATTTTGTTTTTGTGTTTTTATCCACTTTAGTTATTTTTGACTTGCATGGTAGTCATATAATCCTTTAGGATTTTCTATTTATCACCTCTGGTGCAGATAGTTTGCCTCCGAATGTCTAGCATCGCTTTTGCATGAGGGGCCTTATTCACAAAACAAAATAAGAACAATTCTATAGCAAACTATCTGCACCATGGGGAAGATGTCAAATAATCCCCCCAAACTCCTATTGCTCTGAATGGGGCATTTACTTTCTTGAACCCTAGAGAGTTCTCCAAAGCATTGCTTTGCAATATATTAGAGACCTTGCTGATATCCAAGGTGTTAAAACCCCATTTAAAATAATGAGAGGTTTTATTTTTCGACTAAGGCATAACTGGTTTGCTCCAGAATTGCACCTCAATCCTTTGTGAATATGGCCCATATTGGTAAGCTGAGACCCAATCCCAAGAATACCTTATCCCATGTCCTCACAGAAGCACTGTAGAGCTGAGGATTAGAGTGGCTAATGATTCATTTCAGGTTATATTGTGGGTGGGGGTTGATCGGGTAGGTGTTTGTGGGTATGCTATTGAAATGTCACCCTCCATGTGTCGACCAATAAAAGGGAGACCTCATAATGTTGCCCACATCAAAAGGGCGACATTCTGATGTTACATGCTAAATGGTCGCTTCAATAGGATACCGCTGTGTTTGAGGCCTTCCTAACCATTATGATGTCGCCCTTTTGCTGGTTGACACATGGAGGGTGACATTTCAGTAGGATACTGGGTAGAAGCACACTCCGATTAGTGACAGCCCCGTCCCATATCACATTCCAGTTTCCTCCTCCAGACCTAACCCAAGCAGCTGCTGACCAGAGGGAAAAGACTGTTCTGTCCATATTGGAACATTTGACACCTGGATGCATCTCAGCGAAGTTTGTAGCTAAGCCTCTGGGAATCATAGCTTTGGAGGACATGGATCATGAGACTATCAAGGAGATATGGGACCCCAAGATGTCAGATACCTTTCTGGTAGAATGTGAGTATGCAATTTTGCTTCTGTGGTTTTATCTTATATTTTAATAAACACTACACTTAGCTTATTCTCTGTTATTTGTCTCCGCTCCATTGCCCTCTGACAATGTGTTTCTGCAATAGTACAGTCACCCAGTGCGGAAGAGGACAGCTCAAAGGGATAGTAATACTTAATTTTATCTTTATTTTATTTTGTAGGCATTAAAAAAACATGAAGAACGATATAAGTCTTATCTCTCAAACCTTTATGGTTTAGGAGATATTCACAAGCAAAGTTTCCCCCTCCCTCCCCTTTTTCCTAGTGTAAGCCATCTCTTCTCAGATGTGAATCTGGTTGTAAGACCAGACAGATAACAGCAGGGGACAATTTTCTTTGTATGAAAACAATGAAAGCCCTTCCCCCCTCGACAAGTTTTTCAGCTTTTTCCCTTATCTTAATTGAAGATTGTCCCTCTCTGCAGTCTACCTGGGCACCTCCCTTCTGATCTGGCTGAAGAGGGGGGGGATACTTTGCTTGTGAATATCTCTTAAACCATAAAGGTTTGAGAGATAAGACTTATATCTTTCTTCATGTTTTTTTAATGCCTACAAAATAAAATAAAGGTAAAACGAAGTATTACTATCCCTTTAAGGCACAACATGGATAAGTGGCCCGGGCAATGCTTTCTCCACCATTCAGCGACCATTAAGCATGTGACATCAGAATGTCACCCTTTTTATGCTGGTGGTATTCTGGCGATATTCTGATGTTGCATATTTTAATTCAGGCAACATTGTGATGTTGCCCTTTGACTAGTCGACACAAAGAGGGCGATATTTAAATATTTAAATAGTTTGCCATGAAATGGGTGGGAAAGTGGACTGAATGGGTGAGAGTGGGCTGAATGGACTGGAAAGTGGATGGGGATATAGCTAAATTAAGATGCTCTGCAGTCCCTAAGGTGCAATTCTGCAGTAAACCATCTGCCCCATAGCGGAGAAATTAAAATTCCTATTAACTTAAATGGGGATTTTATATGTTTCTCTTTTGAAATTACCTGCTTGCACCAAAATGGTCATAACTATTAGAGACCTGGATGATTTTAGAAATAGAATTTCATCCTCATCAAATGAGGGTTTGTATGCCTTTCTACCCCTAAGTTGGTGTGCACAAATATTTCTGTAAAGTGAGGCTATAGGAAAAAGACAATTTGCTTTAACATTTCCATTACATCTTTGAAAACCATGGAATTTCCTACTGTATTCTGTACCTGTTTCCAGTCTGAGAAAAATAGTACCATTTGTATGGTTTGACATACTATATGGGGTGCCAGGATTACTAACCCACACCTTAAACTTTTTTATTGAAATTACCTACCTGAACTACTACAAAGAATATAAACATTAGAGATGTGAGGAAAAGGTAAGAAAGGCATACACTTTTGGAAAGTAGACATTCACTTACATGAAATGAGGGGTGACTTGCCCTCTTATCTCTACACAAGTGTGTATTTCCAGAAAGTGGTGCTATACGAAAAAACACTTTTACACTTCAATCACTTCGACAATACTAAAAACTTTCAACATCTTAGAATTTCCTTATGTATACAGTACCTAGTGCCATCCGAAGAAAAATGGTACCTCATTGATATGGGCTGACATACCATAGTCGGTACCAGGAGAATAGCTACCAGTATAACAAGACTGTGGAAGTAGACAGTGTGTGCTTTTAATTATTTGGCTACCAATGGAATAAGGCTTGAGTGTTAGAGAGAGTAACATATGGTTCTGTGGCTACCGTGCAGGTCCTCTTTGACAACCAATTATGAGGCTGTCTCTTAAAGGGATAAAACCTTAACTGGTGGTGTGTCCCAAGGACTGGAGTTGGAAATCACTAGTCTAATGGTATAATACGTGGACCCGTCCAAAAGAGCTTATAGACTAAATCAGGAATAGACAACCTTTGGTTCTACAGCTGTTGGGAGTTACAACTCCCATCATTCTTAACCAGCATTAAAGTTGTATTGCCCTGTTAGTCTCTTGTAATAGTCTACTATTATCATGTAATATTTTATTGCCCTGCTGCCCTCGAGTAGTGGTGCAGTACCCTGCTGGTCTCATATAGCTAACAGTATTGGTATATTGATTGATACGTAGTTTCTCAGTCCATTTTCCCTTTTCTATCTTCTTTGTGTTTTATATACCTCTACACACACACACAAACAACCTACTCTGTGACACACACACACACACACACACACACACACACACACACACATACACCCTTTCTTGCATGCAAACACAAAAACACTCATACCTTCTTTTTGGCACACACCATGCACACATAACCTTATATCACACAGAAATGCACTCACCCTTTCTGACAAATGTGTGTCCTCTCTCTGATACACTGCAATACAGTTTTTGGGCTCTCAACACAAAAACATTTTCAGAGGCATAACTAGAACCTATTGCTCCATTTATTCGTCCACTCTTCCACCTGCCTCCTTTGTACTGCTGTACCAGATTAGTTTCCAACCTTAGCTCCGTTATCAACCAGTCTTCTGTCTGCTGCTTGGTAGTACGTTAACCACCCATTCCTGACCTGGTGTGTCTGGCTTCCCGTCTACCTCAACCCCGGTGGGCTTCTATTCTCTGCGCCCTTAGTCGAACATCGACCACCAGTTGAACATCAACCATCTCAACCACCAGTCAGACGTCAACTATCTGGTAATCTGTCTTTTCACTCTAGCTCCAGGTCACAGTGTCCTATACAACAGCTAACAATGAATACTGCAGGTAGGTTGTTTGTCTTGTTATCTATTTCTACCCCAGTGGGTAGCTGGAGTTCTCTGTCTTGTCATCCAGGGTGCAGACCAGCTCCTCTGGAAGGCACTAATCTGGCCTTGCAGAGAGCATCTCTAACCCAGCCTTTGATTGCAGTAAGGCAGCCTAGAGAGCAACCACCGCCAGCCAGCCTCCAACCCTAATCATCACTCTCAAGCATCTGGCCCACTGGGGCATACCATGCAATATACCCTGTGGTGTTTGTTGTTGTTCTATTGTCATATGATATATATCAAATAGCAGTCTGTCACCTCTTACATTGGGCACTTAGTCTGTCAGATCATCACACCCTGCCCATTAGCAGCAGCACTAGTTTTACTTAGAGCAAAGGTGCATAAATATAAGTAAGCAAGGAAGGAAAATATTAATTACACCAGAGAACAACAAGGACACGCCCTACGTGGAATGTAAATAACATTTTTTTTTTCTCTTGGAGGGATATACTGTGTTCCACAAGGACTAAGAGAAAATACATAAATATCCCCATTTGTTTTTCATCCATGATGGAACATGGGAACTGCCAAACCAAACTGTGTAAAAGAAGAGAGATTACAAAAGAGGAAATGAAAAGTACTTACAGAGGCATTACCATCTGGAGTGCTTTCCTTCCGAAACTAGCATCAGTAGGGGCCAGGAGTTGACTCTAATGTTAAGTGGATGTGTGAAGGAACAACCATGTCATCTCCTTGCACAACTGTTCCACAGAGACCTGCTTTTTGTAGGCCCAGGAAACACCCACTGTTCTCGTAGAATGTACCAAGAAAGTATTGTCCTTTTTATAAGGACATAGGCTTGTCAAATCGTCTCCTTGATCCAAACCACTGGAAGGTGAAAAGGACGTGGACTCAAAATATGTTCTTTACTCCACTTGAAGAACAACTACCAGACCCTATGGTAGGTCTTGTATAAATCTGGCTTACAGTGTTAAAGCATAGTCACAGTCTGGATGACAAAGTGGACTATGAGCTAGGAGGTCTGGAAGAAGAGGAGAAACACCACAGCTCTTCTACCACCAGCGTGATCACATCTGTGAACCAAGTCCTGCAAAGCCAACAAGGTGCAATCAGGATGGCATGTGCTCAGTATATCTTGATCTTTCTCAACACCTTGGCTATCAAGGTGAGAGGAGGAAATATGTTGTTCAGAGGATATCACCACAGAATAACAATTGCCTCCATTTGTGAAGATCCATCCATGTTTGAAAAGGCTTAATATTGAAATGTCACCCTCTATTTGGCAGCCATCAAAAGGGTGAGATTATAATGTTGCCTGCATCAAAAAGAGGGCAATCTCAGAATGTCGCTCGCATCAAAAGAGTGACATTCTGATATTGCACACTTAAGGGTTGCCCTGAAATGGTCACCAGATAGAGGGTGATATTTCAATAGGATACCCAACATCTGGAGGACTATAAACTTACCACCCTTGTTATATTGTTTATAATCGTATACATCAGATTATGTTGTCAGAAAAGTGGGGATGACCAGAAAACATTAACCATTTGAGTGACAGAGGAATATGCAACACATTGCTTTGCGTTGCATGCCCCTCTGACAATCAAAGGGTTAATTAGCGAGGAACAGAACTATTTAGGAGCAAGTTTGAATAAGCAAATGTATTTCCTTTACATCTGGGCCTTTTTAACCTTCTTGACATTAGAGATTTCTCTAACACGTTGCAAAGTAATTCATAGGAAAATAATCTAGCATCTAAGGGGTTTAAACAGCATTTTTATATAGAAATGTATTTGATTTAAAGTAACACCGCAACACCAATGATCTCCATGTCTATGGTCCCCTCCTCTACTGGCACAGCAGCTGCCAGATCCTTTGTTTTCTTTCAGAGAGGTTTCTTCTTTACCCATAGGATCATGGTTGCGGTAAGGATATGGTCGGCACACAAAGGGTGGCAGTATGAATCCTAAAATGCAGCTCCAGTCATTTTGTTTTTGGGTCATCATTTTATTCATTATTTGAATCACCAATAACTGTTCCATTGATTTTCACACTTACCATAAAAACATACCATAATTATTCATAAAATACCAGTTACTATTCACTTTTGTATATCTGTGTGTATATATATGTATATGTGTGTGTGTGTGTATGTGTATATATATAATTATGTATTACTAGTGGTGTCTGCCTATGTATTTTATTGGTAGATGTTGGGTTTTAAATTAGTCACTTAATATCACATCTACAGATTATATTTGTTTACACTGGCAACTGCAGTTGTGTGTGTGTGTGTGTGCAGGAAACTGTTGTCAGTTTTGGTATAGATTGTGTCTGCTGATTTGATGGATTGTTTTAAGTACCTCTCTGGGCTGGATGCCACTGGATACCGCATCCAGAGCAATGAGATTACATATACATTTTTACATATCTTAGTGGCAGTTTTATTTTGGTGTCTTTATTATTGGGTTGTATTTTGTGGGACCAGTAATATTTTTGTTGTTACTGTCCGCATATATGAACGCCATATGTTGCCAGTGGAGATTAGCAGCAGTCTATTAGTATATATTGCAAGGGGGCCCTTTTATTGTTACCGAGTTATTGTTTTTATCATTTTAATTGTAAAGGAAATACATTTAATTTACTCAGACTTGTTCATAAATAGTTCTGCTCCTCCCTAATTAACCCTTTGAGTGCCAGAGGGGTACTCCACACAAAGCAATGCATTGCATTGCATATCCCTCTGGCACTCAGAGGGTTAATATTTTATGCCCATTGCCACCTTTCTGACAACATAATCTGATGTATAGGATTATAAACAATGAAACAGGTGTGGTCAGTTTATAGTCCTCCAGAGGTTGGGTATCCTATTGAAATGCCGTCCTCCTTAAGCGTGCAAAATCAGACTGTCGCCCTTTTGATGTGAATGACATTCTGATGTTGCCCTTTTGATGCAGTCAACATTCTGATCTTGCCCCTTTGATGGTCGCCAAATAGAGGGTGACATTTCAATAGGATACCGTCTGAAAAGAAAGATATCAAATGGGAAGATGCTGCTGCTCCCTGCACCATTTCCTCAGAATATCTAGCTGAAGGTGTGTGTGTGTGTGTGTGTGTGTGTGTAAACCTGGGAATATGACACTGCTTCCAGTGCTGAAACCAGCATGCTCAACACCCCTGTTAAGTTTTGCATCAGTGTCGATGAACAGGCCAGAGCCTGCAAGACAGTAAGGGGCAATGTCTGAAGCTTATACCTTGGCAGGAATACCAGTCCCTGGAGGGTGTTGAATCTTATGCCAAGAAAGACAAGAGGCTAAGACTGTACCAGAGAGGACTTCTCAAAGTTGAGCACACAGCCGTGGTGTTCCAGAATGGACAAACATGTCCGGAGATGTAGCCACAGAACTTCTTCAGAAGGAGCTTCAGCAGACGATCATCTAGATTGAGTAAGGGAGATCCCCTGCACCTAGACATGGCTGGACAAAGACTTCATAAGTTTGGTGAAAACCCACAGAGTGGACGCATGACCAAATGGGAGAGACATAAATTGCAAATGGTGATCCTGAAAAGCAAAGGAGAAAATTCTGATGCTTTCATGAATAGAAACATTAAGGTATGCATCTTTTATGTCTAGATAACAAAAGACTTCCCTTGAAAGCATAGCAGAAAGGATCAAATGCAGATATTCCATCTTGAATATTGGTATATGCACTAACCAATTGCTGTGTTTCAGATATAGCAACACATGACAGTCTCCATTCTTGTTGGGGGCTATGAATAAGTTGGAGTAAAGCCCCAGAAATCTTTGCTGATCACCGGAATCAAGACCTCTATGTGCACCAAGGCTTGAACATCCTTTTGAAACTATAGGGTCATCAATGGATCTTGGGGGACCCTTGACATAAAGAAGTGGCATGGAAGAGGTGATTGAAGTGGCATTGAAGTCTTTGTGATAAAAAATCAAAAACAACCCGTAAAATGCATAGGGCCTTCACGGAGATGGCCCACATGTCTAGGAACTGCCGCAGATGTCCTCCTATTGTCTGAGACTTATCAGCAGGGGACTTCTGGGTGGATCTCTTTCTCATATAGGCCACTTTGGGCAGGGGGTGAAAACAATGTTGGTTGTAGGATGGAGTAGGATCCTTGAGTAGTAGTGGGGGAAGGAAAAAGTAAGGCTTCCAATGGAACAACTGATGCTTAGGAATGGACTAGGGAAATAAGGAAAACTTGCCACCTGTGGCTTATCAAACTCAGGGCCAAAGAGTTGTTTGCCCAAAAATGTTAAGGATATAATGCTTAGAAGTCCAATCGGGTATCCAGATCTTTAGCCACAAAGTGCAGCATACTGCCACAGAAAAAGTGGACGTCTTACTGAGAAATTTATCATATCCATGGCAGCCTCACAAATGGAGGCATTCGCCTCATTAATTCTACAGATCATATGCATGAAATCTCCCCTCGCTAGTTAACATGGCTGTCCCTTAGGGACACTACACTGACAGGACAGACAATTTACCACTGAAGAAGATGCGGACCTAGTTCTGATGGTCCTAGTCTTCCTAGGCTTCCTCACACCCACTCTGGTCTCTGGCATGGCTAAAAACCTCCAAAGAAATGGCAATAAAGGAAAAACGTATCTGCATCACTGAGGGGGGTAAGTAGCCCAGTCTGGCCCCCTATGGACGCATGGTGCCTTCTAGGTGAGCAACAGTAGGAAAAGGAAGAAAGGGAGAAGAAACTCCCACTTCCCTCTCAGAGTCTAAGAAACTGAAGTTACATGTGCAAAAAAAAAAAGAAAGAAAGAAATTGGCGTTGTGGCTCTCCAGCTCTTGTGCCACACACAGCTATTTACAGGGTGGCCCCAAACAGGGGTCCACCTCATGTAAATAATAGCTCTTACATGACTCTGACAGGCCCATGGTCTGGAGAAGCCTGCGCCTCATAACAAACATGGTGTCAATGAGTGCTGAAATTTAAAGGCACCACAACCCCATAAAATTTAAAGAATCCGATTCCTCCATCCCATAAAATAAGTCCCAGAAATAACAGAAGTAAAAGAAAATATGAGAAAATAAAAAAATGAAAGAAATTTAGAGAAAAAAGTGAGCAGAAGCAATGACCCACAAAAATGGAGCTGGTGAATGGTCTTCGAGTAGGGCAGACCATCACACATGGCTGATATTACATATTTTTGTTTTGTTCAGCTCTGTGCTTAAACAGAAATGACAGTAAATAGAAGCCAGCCATACTGGGGGGATGTTTAACTGCAGAGAAAGTAAAATAAATGGAAAAGAAAGTCTGAAGATCAGTAAAGGTCCCTTGCACTCCTATAAGCAGGACACAAAACAATAGTGCTGCTGTTGATGGGTGAGGGTCAAGGCCAGATTTCCCAAGAGGCAGAATAGGCAACTCCCTAGAGCTCCAAATTTTAAGGGATGCCTCATCTGTGTTGACTACACCCACATTCTGAATTGTGGGTGATGCCAGAACAAACTGTGTCTCTGCACCTTTAAAGGTTATTATTTAACCCAATGGATGCTACAGAGAACTCCACAATGCTGTAGCAACCAAGGGGTTACATTATTTTTTTCTATGCCAGAAAACAGTTGATGAGACTGAGAGCAGCGTCATGTAAGGACTGAGGGTGTGGCTATGGGCAGGGCTAAAGGCACCTAGAGTGCCTTGGCTAGAGGCACCTAGGATATACACCCAATCATGGCAGGGTTAAATGGAGCTGGGAGTGAGTCTCCTCCACCAGAGGGCTTTTGTCAGCAAGTACCCTGTCTCCTAATGGCAGCTACCAAACCCCATGGTTCCAGTGTTCCACAAAGGATGAAAGTGAAATAAAAACTTCAAAATTCCAACTGATTTTAAATGGAGCTTTTAACCCCTGGAATTCTAGGGAGGTCTCCCTTGCACTGGAAAGCAATGTAGCATTTCAGGTGCTTAAAGTCCCATTTAAATCAATGGGAAATTTGATTTCTTCTGCAGAATGCAGTTGGTGTGCTTCGCCATTTTAGTAAATTAAATACTGCCACAAAGGCTTGAAGGCATCAAATAAAAACACCACTAGAACCAAAAGGGTTAAAATAAATTACTCCATAGTGACTTAATCTTCCAGCCCTCAAGCTCTGCTTTGATAATGTCACCGTTTAGGAAATTACACATCTCTTTCATCTTTTTAGTCACATTTGATGTTAGGGGCTGATAGTCATTACAAAGAGAAGCTGGTCCTGATACTGTACACTGTAGTTCTGATAAATATAGGTCAGATCCATTTCACCTTTCTCCCCCTTTTACCTTTTATTTTCATAGGTGTATAGAAGTTTATGGCAGATCAAAACCAGCTGGCACATCAAATCTGCCCATTTTACTCTCCAGATAAAATTCACAGTCTTGCTAGATCTTTGAACGGACTTATTTATTGTCCTTTACTATATTAGCACCTACCACTTCAGATGGGACACTGTTCCATAAATCTATCACCTTTTCCGTAAAGTAGTACATACGCACATTACTTATGAATCTTCTACCCTCTTCTAAGCTATACATATCTATGTCTGAGTCTATTCTGGTAAGTTTTGTCATGAATACCTTGTACAATTTTAGTGGCTGTTCTTTGAACTCGCTACAGTTTATTAATGTCCTTCTGGAAATGTGGTCTCCAGAACTGTACACAGTACTCCAGGTGAAGCCATATCTGTGATCTATAAATTAGTATTTAACCTTTGAGAGCGAGAGGAGTACATAACACATTGCTTTGTAATGTGTTGTGTACCCCTCTGGCACTCAAAGGGTTAATACTGCTCTCTTCCTGCTGCTAATGCATCTTCTTATACAGCCTAATACATAATTAGCTTGTGGCACCATTTTTGGGGGGTTAAAACCCCATTTGCTGAATACGGCCCTAAGTCCCCAGTCTGAGTCATTTTGTAGATCTGTATTGTATGCCTTGGGCAGAATATGATCTGTAACATAGTAACACCTTTGATAACGCTGAAAAAAGACATGCGTCCATTAAGTCCAGCCCATGTCATATCACCTCTGTTGATCCAGAGGAATGCAAAAACAAAAAAAACAAAAACAAAAAAAAAAACACCAATTAAGCCTCAAGTGGGTAAAAAAAAATCATTCCTGGCAAAAAAATGGCAGTCAGGTGGTTCCCTGGAACAACATCCTATCTGCATTGAAGCCATCTGTCAAAATTCTCAGTACTGTTCTGTACTAGATAGATATCCATTACTTTTTTGAAAGCAGTTACAGTATCTGCAAGCACAATATTCTGAGCTGAAGAATTCTATAGCTTTACCTCCCTTACTGTAAAACATCCTTGCTTTTGTTTTAGTTGAAAACACATTTCCCCTAGTCTTTATGGATGACCTATCATTCTTAGCTCAGTTCTTTGCGTAAATAATTGGGGTAGTTCTTTGTATTGACCTTGAATGGATATGTAAATGATTGTCATGAATAGGGATTGGGGAGATATGTATTCCAAACCCTGCATGAATGGGTACTTTTTGCTCAGTCCCTTTTGACCTGAGCAAAGTACTGTACTGGGCTCCCTTGACCCTTTGAGTGCCAGAGAGGTATCCAACACCTTGCAAAGCAAGGTGTTGGATACCCCTCTGGCTCTCAAAGGGTTAACCCACTGGATGCTATAGAAGTCACCAGTGCATTGCGAGGAAAGCTTTGGAGCCATCTCTAGCATTCTAGGGGTTAAATAATTATTATACATGTCTCTTCCTTCTAAAAGTGAACACTCAAATCTATAACAGATTTATACAATTTTGCGCTTTAAATTTTCCACAATACTAAGAACATACACCTACAGTAGAATTTTTAAATTCACACTCATCTTCACACAACTGAGTTTTCATACTAGGCTTCACACAATTCTGGGTTTTCACACTCTGAGCAGACTATATTGTCTGCCCCCAGACCAGCAAAAAAGGGGTGATCTAGACTGTTCCAAATGTCTAACTTCTGGTGTGTGGGGGGGGTTTCCCATGTTTTTTCATATACTATTGTCTCTGCAATTATGATGCCTGTCATAATAAGTCCTAAATAGTCATAGACTATGGGGACATAGTATATGCTACCACGCCACAAAACCATCTTGCTAAAATTGACACTCTGTATAACTAATTATGCTACCAATGTAATTATACAACCCATCATTGTGATATGTATGAAGAACTAAATTGGCTAACACTCGAATCTAGATGTGCCCTTTACCTTTCCTGCATAGTTCATAACCACTTCTCTAGAAAACTACCAGACTACCTGACCAGTATGCTCACTCCTGCTCTCCATACTAACTATAACCTCCGCTCCACTGCTAACAACTCACTAAGTATACCACACTACAAGAAAGAAGCTGGTCGATCTGCTTTCTCGATCAGAGCTCTGAAAATCTGGAATAACCTACCTGAAAAAATCAGATCACCTATGCACAGCATCCTCTAAATAGTTAGGTGATACATCCAATAGCATTAAAAGTTATTATTTCTTTTTAAGCTTCCGTTTGGTTTAAATGTGACTTATAAAAGTCTGGGCTGCAGCCACTTCCATATAGACTGCAGCCCAATGCTCTGCCTCTGCTCTCCTCCTTCCTCCGATGACGGAGGCTTCTGTCAGTAAGCTGGACTGCTCTCATTGGCTAGATTTTGATCTCTGCCAATGAGACTGCTCCAGTTTACTGACAGACGCCTCTGTCATCAGAAGAGGGAGGGGAGCAGAGGCGGAGCTCTGTAACCGCAGAGAACAGCAGAGAACTGCAGTCACCCAGAAGTGGCTGCAGAAGATACTTTTGTAAGTTACATTTAAACCAAACGGAAGCTTAAAATAAAATAATAACGTTTTAATGCTACTGGATGTGTCACCTAACTATTTAGAGGATATTGTGCATAGGTGATACATCCACTTAAAAAATAACTGCTTCTTTATATCTAAAAACAATATGCATAACATTTTTAGTATGTGTATATGTATTATGTCTCTGTATTTGTGTAAATATGCAACTCTTGCTGTAAACACTCCAGGACATACTTGCAAACATGCTGTGCATGACAATTTCTGTAAATCTTTATTTAAAAATCAATTTTTGTTAGTCTTTATAGAAAACACAGGGCACCCTAAGTTGATGTCCTGGTTGAGAATCACTGCTCTAGAATACCTGGTTAGCTGACCAGAAAAGAGGATGTGAGATGAGGGAGATGTGACTATTGTAGGCAGCCTTCCCACTGCCACATTGGCATCTCCTTGATTGGTTGATTCAGATCTCCCATGTGTTATGCAGCCCTCCGGAGCCTAATGGGGGAAATGTGTGTGCTGGCTGACCCAGAAATCCAGGAGGACTATAAGAGTTGTCGCCATGCCAGGGCAAGAGAGAGAGCCTTCAAGTTGTGTTGCCGGATGGGAATAGACATAGCTCATGTTCCAAAATCCTTTATTTTATTTTGTTTTGTACATTTGGAATAAAAAGACTTTTCTTTGTGAATTTCAGACTGATCCAGATGATTTTTTTCATACTTACACAAACCCACAGAGTAGTTTCACTGCCAGGCCAAGATTTTACACACACTTGGTTTTCTCTGAGGAATGCCTTTTACGATGGATAAGGAACTGGCCAAAGTAATTGAACCCTAATGACACTCAATTTACCTTACTATGAGCTTAAAATTCTAATGTTCACTATGAATTTTGTCTGTCTGTTGAAGAGCTAACATCTTAAGTCAGTCTTTTATGTCAAATGCATGGAAGTAGTTGCTGGCAGTTTGTTTAAACTGAACAAAAAAAAGTGCATAAACTTATTGTGGGCCCATGATGAATGGTTATGGGGGGGGCATTCTAAACTCAAAGGGCAGCCAATGAAAAGTTTTGTAGCTGAGAGATTGCTCTAGTTGTATTAGGAAGGACAAAAAACAAACAAACCTAGATTACAGAGGGTGGTGGCAGGAAGGTGTGTAGCAATAGAAAGCAAGACACTTCACCAGGGTCGTTTCTTTACTTTCTATGGGCAAGAAAAGTAGCCACATGTATGTGTTGTATGCCCATAACAGCCTCCTTCCCTCCTCCCTGACCACAGAGTGACTGTGACTACCAGGGGGACAGTGGTGCCTATGTACTAGGATCTGTGAAGGTGGAGAGATTGTAGTGCATAGGCTTCATAACATAACAAAGAAAATGGAGAGTTTATTTTATACTAGTTGAACAGCCTGTTACACGAGCCACAGTGCCACTGCCACCCGGTCGCGGGGCAGTCACGTGCAGTGGAGACTGCCCACACCACGGCTGATACAGAGCTGGATGCTCCTTTGGAGCGCCCAGCTCTGTATCAGCCGCGGCATGGGCAGTTTCTACTGCGCATGACTGCAGCATGCACAGCAGTGTCTACTGCACATGTTGCGGCATTACACGCGATTTAGCAAATTATTATATAAGATTTATCACACTTTAGTATATACCCAGTACCCCCTAGGTACCACTACTTGCTGGGATTAAGCTGCCTTCACCCCTATCCTACTATGCCATCCCAAACTTTTTCACATCAGGCCGCTGTTATGGTTTTTGCCAAACAATGATGCTCCCCCACTTTTTATTGAAATAAATGTGCCCATTTGCACATTTTTTTTTTATTCACAGTTAATTTATATTGTAATATACTAAAATAGGAATCAGTGGTAAAAATGGTGCTTTTTAATCCACTGAGTGTAAACAATATCTTAGAGATGCGTCTACCCTTCAAGGTGTTACAATTAGACTTTCTTGTATGTAGAAGAAGTTAAGTGGAAAATTATTTCCCTCAACCCAATGAAAAACAGCACTTGCGATATCACATAGCTTAAAGGAGCAGTAATCTTTTGTTATGAAATATATACTAGCAAAATTGTCAAGGTGCTGCCCGTGTGTGTTGTGTTTGAAAAGTAGTTTCAGCTTTTGAGTGGCAGAAAGGTACCCAATGCATCTTAATACATTAGATACCGGTTTGTCACACAAAGGGTTAATAAAGGGGAGGGTGGGTGGCGAATATATTGTCTTACATGATTACATCAGACTGGAGTATAAGATGAAAAAAGGAAACAAAAAATAGCATGCACATGTTAGTTTCTATCGAAAGTTAATTTATATAGTTAAGTACATGTGTTAATTAAATGAAACCGTAAAGGAGGGTGTGTGTGTGGTCATTACCCCTTTTAGTGACAGAGGGGTACGCAACATATTGCAAAGTTGAGAGATGCATATTTTCAGAGTTATTACAGTTTAAACACCTCTAGTGGTCAGATTCCAATTAGTTATTCAGTTGAATGTTTTAGAAAATGCTGAGTCATGCTGTCAGTTTGAACTTTCTGGAAGTAAACCAGCTGTAATTCACTTTCTGATAATACAAACTGTTATAACATTTCACTAAAACAACTGGCAGCAGTGGTGGTGGCCTTGTTTCCTTTAGAAGGAAAGGCTCTATAACATATAGGTTTTCATTAAAAACAAGTTTACTGCTCCTTTTAAGTTCTATCAAGGCATGGGAACTTTTCCATATATATAATATAATAAATCTATCTCTGTGAATGTTACAGGGTAGTCTTTTACATAGCAGTAAGTTGTGTATATAGAATTAGCATTCCTTTAATCCTCTTAAAGGTTTTTCTTGGAACACTTTCCAGATTATCCTTCTGTTGTCTTCTGAATCTTAACCTTTACAGTTATCTTTTAGATTGTCACAAGCACAACAGAGGGCTGTATGTTCAAAGAAAAGTTGAGAAATTCTGGGGCCAACCAATTGCAGCATTGGGGAAATATCTCAATTCCAAATATTCCCATTGATTTTAAACGGGAGTTTTAACCCCTTAAATGCTAGAGTGGTCTCCAACGTTTTGCGACGCAAGATGTTGGAGACTGCTGTAACATTTTAGTGGTTAAAAGTAGGGATGGGTGAAAAGTATGAAAAATTTCGCGAAAACATGCCGATTTTTCACTTGTCCCGTGAAAAATTTTGCCTTTCCACCTATGTAAAAATGTCCTCCTTTTCGCCTATTTTAACAAATTTTCCACCTATGATAACAAATTTTTTTGCCTATATTTCATTTAGTTACTATATATCTATCACGGTCCCCATGATTGTTGCAATTTCACGTCAGTCACCTGCAGGGGGCTCTCCATTGGCTGCTTCCCTTACACCGGCCTTAGACTGCCTATTTAAACTAAGCTTGGGCACCCTTTGGTTGCCCTTTTGTATTTGTCGCTATGCTGTTGTTCCTGCATGCTGCTCCAGTGCTCCCTGGGCCTTGTCGCTGTTCCTGATCATCAGTAGTATCCTGTTCCTGCCTGCCAGTCGACCTAGTTCTTGCTTCTGTTCCTGATCCGGTTGGGGTTGCTGTTCCTGCGGTTGTTCCTGCTCCGTTCCAGATCCGGTGTACTGGTTGCTATACTGATCCTCTCCTTCACGGGGTTCCTGTAACATCTACTACCGAGTGCCTGCTGTTCCCGGTAGTCAGGGCGACATTTTCACTTCCTCTTGGGTTTCTCCAGTACGCGGGTACTGGTTCGCTCCACTGAGTCAGGTTGCTATCGCACTATGTGAGCCTCGGCTTATCCAGTACGCGGGTACTGGTTGGCTTCACGGTAACTGGCTGCCGTTGCACCGGAAGACTCTCAGGTTACCCCAGTACGTGGGTACTGGTTCTCTCCACTGTACTGGCGTCTAGCCACCGATTAGTCTTGGTTCCCCCAGTACGTGGGTACTGGTTTGCTCCACTGTACTGGCGACAAGCCACCGATTAGTCTTGGTTTATCCAGTACGCAGGTACTGGTTCGCTCCACTGTGCTGGCGACAAGCCACCGATTAGTCTTGGTTTATCCAGTACGCAGGTACTGGTTCGCTCCACTGTGCTGGCGACAAGCCACCGATTAGTCTTGGTTTATCCAGTACGCAGGTACTGGTTCGCTCCACTGACATTGTTGCTATTACTCTACTTGGGCCTAGGGTTATCCGGTACGCGGGTACTGGTTTGCTTTACGTTACCGGCTGCTGTTGCACCGGAAGAGTCTTGGGTTTCTCCAGTACACGGGTACTGGTTCGCTCCACTTTAACCGGTTGCTGTTGCACCGGTGGTTCTTGGTTTCTCCAGTACGCGGGTACTGGTTTGCTCTATTGTACTGGCTGCAAGCCACCAATTTGCATTAATCTCTCCAGTATGTGGGTACTGGTTCGCTCCACAGAGATTGTGGCTATTGCACTACATGAGCCTTGGGTTATCCGGTACGTGGGTACTGGTTGGCTGTACGTTACCGGCTGCTGTTGCACCGGAGGAGTCTTGGGTTTCTCCAGTACGCGTGTACTGGTTCGCTCCATTTTAGGAGGCTGTCCTGTCCTAACAGCCTGACACTTTGTAGGTTTCTCCCAGTACACGGGTACTGGTTTGCTCCTCGCATGACTGGTATTATTGCGCTGTTCTTCGTGAGTGGCAGTCTATTTCTATCCTCTCCTGTGGCCTAGTTTGTCATTTCTGTGACTGGTCTCTTCCACCTAGCCAGTCACCTTGGCAACCTCACTGCCCTCACTATCACGGTGGGCTGTCTTGCCCGGTATATTGGCAAGCCCGATAGAACCTGTTACCATCTTGTGCCACTTAAGGTTGCCTTATCTGGTATTGGCAAGGCCGGTAGAGCCTCATACCAACTGCTCCAGTTTCGTGGCTGCCGTGCCAGGTATATTGGCACGGCCGGTAGAGCCACTTCATTACATTCCAGTGCCTAGGCTGCCGTGCCCGGTATATTCGCACGACCGGTAGAGCCTTCAGTATTCCTTGCCTTTGTCTCCAGACTGCCCTGCCCGGTGTATTGGTAAGGCCGGTAGAACCTGTTACCATCTTGTGCCACTAAAGGTTGCCTTACCCGGTATTGGCAGGGCCGGTAGAGTCTGCATCCACCTAATGTATCATATGTATTTGCCTATGTAACTGCTAATAAAGTATATCTTGTATTTGTCTTCAACCCAATAGGATTTTCTTAACTTTTCAATAAAGTTATGTTTTTACCTATCCTCTGTGTCTGAGAGTCATAACAAACCGTGACAGTATCCCACTGTAATATTACTTCTTCTTCTGAGGGCTGAAGTTTAGAAATAAGTGGCTGAAAGTCAAAGTTGTGAGACCTACAGCAAACACTTTCTTGCTTAAGTGACACTGGCACATATTCATGATGATATCAAGTAATAAAAAAAAATAAAATAAAGTACAACCTTTTAAGTTCATGGGATTTTCTACTATGGTGCGATACTGGCAGGAAGGAGATTAGGTTTTACTGGCCTACTAATTCATGTGTGCTGGTTAATTAGGCAAAAAATAGTTTTCAAAAAATCTGTTTGGTCCCACCATGGGGTCCAGAGGGCTGAATTTGGCCAATGGGCCTCACTTTGGACGCCCATGGAACACAGGATAATTTACTATTGTATTTACTCTTTTGGCATCCCTGTTTTTCTCTTCTTTCCCTGTACACTGACAGAATGAAATAGGGGGTCAATAAACACAACAACTGTGACCCCGTTGTGTTTATTGACCCCCTATTGCTGTTTTACATACCAGCTCGTTACAAGTCTAATTGAGAGGGTCAACATCCCTGCCCGCTGTTACATACAACAAGACCAAGATAACAACAGGATCGTTGTTGTGTTATTGATGGGAGGTGTCGTGGACTATACGTTTGTCTGTGATTTTGAAGTCCCTGTCCCCTGTTATATATCATAGGACCAAGATAATTACAGGTCCGTTGCTGCGACCGAGATCCGGTGAACTCCGCTCCAGAGTCGGGAGGGAACTTGCCAGCAAACAGTTTCAAGTTCATTGTGAATCCCGATATACGACAACTGTAGACTGGGATCAGTCGGAAGACCATATCTGGTATACATTTCAGCACAGACGGTTTAAAGTCATATATCACACTCGGGGTGAACTGTTTGTTTTAAATACTTTTTTCATATATATTTAATATTTTTCAGTGAATTCACTATTTTTTAGGGCGTTGTTTAGCCCCTTTGGATGCAAAGGGACTATTTACTCATGTAGTAGTTATTCTAGGTTTGTTTTATCCCATGTATATTTTCTTTATTAAATGTATTATTTATTGTTACTAGCGCTCTCCTGTTTTTTTTTCCTTCCTGTTCTTTTTATTTTCTGTTTCTATGCACCATTAGACAGGGATTGCAGTAATAGTTATTTAATTTATTGTTGATAGTTATAAAGTGCACACGGATATATATATAGGCACCATCACCAATATAATTTCTTTGAGTGATTGTTTATATTTACAATGTATGTACCTATACGTACTTCATAAATGTAAGCGTGTATGTTTGTATTTGTGGTTATCGTCATTACCACAGGGTGTGGACGCGCTGTCGAATTTTTGTCATGGGCTTTAGCCCCAGATCTTTTTGGAACCTAGCAATGCCCTGGTAGCAGCGTTTCTCATCTACTGTCTTCAAGTAGCCCTAACAGTGTACGTTTCCTGGATTTCCCAACCTGAGCATCGGTGTGTAATTAGCTCCATCTGCTTAGCTCACGTGTACTCAAACATGGAAATCCAATAAAACCTGCACTGTTAGGGGTACTTGGTTTTCCTCCTTCTAAGAACATCAGCCTCAAGATTACCCCTGTTTTCTGTTTAATGCCTTGCATATCATATCCTAGACTTTATTATGTGTACAATTCGGTGTATAATGTTTTACTAGAAGTACTTAGTTGTTATTTACTATTTATTTATTTATTGCCTGTGTATTTTCTTGTCTCCTGGAGGGATCTCTTTTACCACACCACACTTTTCTATTTACACTTCGTCAGCTATACCTGCTGTTTTTCTCTATTATGCACAACAGACCCTGTATGATATCATCATGATGTAGAACAATAGTGTGATCTCATTTTTGTTAACTTTTTGTGTAAAATATTGGTATTGTTTATGCCCATACCTTTATCTTACTGCTTTATGGCATAATTTTGTTTCCTAGAAATGTACCATTCTTTTGTCTATGGGCAGTATCACTGGGGATAAAATATAAAGAAGATTATCATGGTCCTTTATACTAGTGAGCTTGTACTACGTGAAGGGTGCCATCTTGTGGTTACTAGTTTAACTGCCTTGAAATTGACAGAGTTATGCATTAACCCTTTTAAAGTCAGAGGAGTGTTAAACCTTTGAGTGCCAGGAGGGTATCCAAGGCATTACGAAGCAATGTGTGGGATGCCCCTCTGGTACTCAGGATTAAACCCATTACAGAAACACCTATTCTCACACCTTGTTCTGGAGAATAAATCATGAATCGTACTTGTAGTATGGGAGCATGGGACTTTTAGTGGCTCCCACAAAGTAGGAAAAATATATTGCGTATTTAGAGCCACATAAGAGAGCACATGGAGTGCATATGCATCATTAACAAAGAGATCTTTGCACCATCAAATGAGACCAGGAGAGAATTAAACAGGGCATTACACAAGTCCAACAGAACTTTATATCAGTGCATGAAACAGAGATTTCGATGCGCCCTAATACAGAACTTTGACTGTGGTGGCAGAAAGTGACACGTGCTAGGGCTTGGTAACCATTTTGATGCAGCCAAAGTAGCACTACCTGCTAGGTTGATCAGACATCATCTTTAACCCTTTGAGTGCCAGAGAGGCAATACATAGCAAATCACTTTGCAAAAAAAGCCACTATTAAAACTCTATTTAAGGTTAAAAAAATACCTTTTTATATGTCAGCAAGGATGCTGCCATAGGGCTGTTTAGCATAAGAAACACAAAAAGATGGAAGAAAGGGGAGTGCCCCTTGTGTGGAATCTCCAAGCTCCAAAATTACTCCTCCAACACCCAGTGGTGGTATATCATACCTTCCAGGTGTCCCTCTTTTAGACCCAAATCCCTCTGTCCCCTTTTCCCACCCTGGTGTCCCTTTTTTTAGGAGATCAGGTTGTGTGGTGTGAATATAAGCGTATCACATTGCTCTACAGCAATAACACTCACATTAATGTATGACCTATAACGTCAGTATAGGTGCTTATAAATTAGTCTGTGTAAATAAAATACTTTGGTCTTGTTACACGTCATATATTAGGTTACACAAGGAGGTGTCAATAGGTCATGAAATAGCCTAAAAATATTCACTAATGCCCCGCCCACAGCAACATTCCCCTAAAACACAAGTGTCCCTCTTTGGCAATTTGAAATATTGGGAGGTATGATATACTCACAACATTACTGGCTGTGGAATTATATATAAACTAGTGTAAAAGCCTGTGTACACGGGCCAAGGTCCGGGTGATGTTAACACTTTGAGTGCCAGAGGGATAAGCAATCCATTGCTTTGCAGTGCGTTGGGTACCCCTCTGGCACTCAAAGGATTAAGAGGCCAGTCCTGCTCTGCGTCCTGCCTCCGACAGAGTCATGCACTGTAGAGACTACACGAAAGCACAGAATGCTCCCAGCACAGAACTCCCAGCATTCTGAACTCCCAACATTCTTTCTGTGCTCCCAGCATTCTGTGCATTTGGGCATTCTCTACTGCGCATGACGTCTTCTGAAAAACATCCTTAGCGAATTATTATATAGGATAATCCACAGCAATATGCACTTCATACCATGACATCTCTCAGTAATTAACCCCTTAACGACCGGGGAATCCGGAAGCGGAAGTGACTTAACGACCACGGAGCTATTTTTTTTTATTGCTCCGTTGCGTTCCGGACTCCCCGAACGGCGTACACTCGATGACGGTCATAGTACATCATCGGTCGTTAAGTCAAATCGACCCTTGACGTACTATGACCGTCAAGGGTCATTAAGGGGTTAAAGTGAAAGGGCTGCTCCTCTCAAACTAGCTCCTCAAATGGCCAATATAGAAAACCTAAAACACAGACTGGGCACCCAGTTGTGCTATATCACAAATGCAAATTGTGATTAAAATGAGCAAAACAAAATGCAGTTATTACAATTTCATTCAAATTAAAATCTGCCTCCCTCACTCAGCAGCATAGTAATAGAACAGGCATTTCAGATTGTGAAAATCTAGTAGCGGAGGTTTCTTTTGGTGTTTTGTGTATGAAACAACTCAGGATTTGGCTGTAGAGGTTCTTTTAATTTCAGAAAAAGAAAGAATCCCAGCACAAAAGCGCCTCTAAGAGCAGTCTTTCTCGGTGAATGGACCCCTATTAGACTTTCGTTCCACCCCCTCAGGAAACTGAGGCTTTGAACGGCCTCTCAGTATAACTGCACGTAGTATATGTATATATCTCTCTGTTCTCGTCCGTGGTCTCCCCTCTTCCTAAGCGTGTCTGCCACTACGATCTTAGAAAGGAACTCTCTCCTCCGTCAACGTGTATTCCACAGCAATTATGGAAAAGGTCACCCAGACTTGTATCAATGAATATATTTATTTAAAAATACTAGTACAACTAATGTACTTAAAATTATGTAGAACAACACCTGTACTTAAAACAATTAATACAACTGACGCATTTTGTCACATAAAATAACTTCTTCGGAGCTGAATAGCATTAACACAACCAACTGCCCCTTTTATATGTGTGCAAAAGATTCTTACCTGCCACCCCCGCGACTCCATCTCCCACCCATTTTCACCCACACTAAAACACTTCCTCCTCCGATCTATCAGCCGCGTCTCCATGGATGCGTTCCAAAAGCCGGAAGTCTCTGTTCACATCACAACTTCCAGCCTCTCATCGCATTACCATGGTGACTTGGGACTCTCAAAGGAAAAAAAACAAAAGAATCTCCGTTAGGCTTCTATTGGTCTACTAGTTTCCATACCGTATCCCAGTGAGCATCCACATAGTGTGCACTCCCTTCCCATGTCTTCCACACTTCCATCCATACAGACTGGGTCTGCTCTCACTCATTTTTGCATGCCCAATAAGAGTCGGCTGAAAGACTTTTTAGCCCAGTATACCAATCAGGGGTCTCGGTGTTCCGTGTATTGAGTCTTAGTGCTGGGAAGGGGGGAGGGGAAGGGCTAGCTCCACCCTAGGAAGAATCAAAAAGTGCACACCAATAGGACGACTGGATATCACATCAATACAATGTAACAGTCCTGAACGGTCATAAAATCAGTAAACATAAACCAGTTGTACAGTATTAGACATTAAATAGAATCTAACTAAAAATAGCAGCTTCTAACTGACCTCAGTTCTACAGCAACTTTTATCTTCAAACTATCTGACTTATATCTATATTCTCATTTAGGCCTAACGGGGCTAAGGTGTTCATCTTAAAAATCCACTCTGCCTCCTTATGGCACAGAGTGCAATATCTATTTTTTGTTTAGATTAAACAACATTTATACCCATGACCATAAAGTTACTAATGCCACCTTGAGGACATGTACCAAAGTGTCTTGAGACACTATGGAACCTATCCTGTTTTAAAATATTTTGGCAATGCTCGCCTATTCTATCTCTCAAGTGTCTTGTGGTCCGCCCAATATATTGAGCACTACAACCACATTCTATGACATAATTTACAAGCTTAGAATTACAGTTGATGTACCCTTTTTACCCTTTGGTATCTTACTCCCGTAGAAAAACTCATAAAATCTTTACACATGTTTTTAATCAAAGGGCAGGTTAAGCATCTTAATGAGCCACATTTATAGTTTCCTATACTTGGAACTTCTATTCCCATATTTCCAAAAACGGAATTTGTACCTAAATTTTCTATATTTCCTGTCTTATTTTTTTGTTCTAACACAGTGTTCCTTCCAACTTAAGGGCAAATAGTAGCGCACCTGGAAGTGAACAGTGAGACCGCTGTGTGTACGGACGGATATCTGTTACTTCTGTGTCTTTTAATTTCAGCAATGTGATGACAGGTTTGCAGCATATAACTGTTTCTACAACTGTGGATCTTGATGGTCACAATGATGTTGCAGCTTGGTGTAACTAGACATTTTATAGTAACATTACACTGCTTTTCTTTGCCTTTATATACAATTTGACCTACTACGAATATGGGGCTCAATTCTATTACCAGCGCTAAAAAAACCAACAAAAACAGGCATTGTGTTTTTTTAAAGGGATAGTAATACTTCGTTTTAACTTTATTTTATTTTGTAGGCATTAAAAAAACATGAAGAATGATATAAGTCTTATCTCTCAAACCTTTATGGTTTATGAGATATTCACAAGCAAAGTTCCCCTCCCCGCCCCTTTTTCCTAGTGTAAGCCATCTCTTCTCAAATGTGAGTCTGGTTGTATGACAGGACAGATAACAGAAGGGGACAATTTTCTTTGTATGAAAACAATGAAAGCCCTTCCCCCCTTGACAAGTTTTTCAGCTTTTTCCATTATCTTAATTGAAGATTGTCCCTCTCTGCAATCTACCTGGGCATCTCCCTTCTGATCTGGTTGAACAGGGAAGGGATACTTTGTTTGTGAATATCTCTTAAACCATAAAGGTTTCAGAGATAAGACTTATATCATTCTTCATGTTTTTTTAATGCCTACAAAATAAAATAAAGTTAAAACGAAGTATTACTATCCCTTTAAGTCAGTTTTTGCTATCCTATTACCCGACTAGTGAAAACAAAATCAGCGGTAATTACACTTACCGCCAGTCTAAAAAAAGCCCATAGGAAACAACTAAAACAATCTGCAATTAGTATCCTATTACTCACGCTCAGTATTACCGCCTGTTTTGTGGTTACATTTAAGTCGGGAATTCTGCGCCTCAGAGGTTGAAGTGTAGAAGCCATAATGACAGTTTCAAAACCATCGTTGTTCGCGCAAGAGCAGTGCAGAATACAATATACAGCATAGAAATCGACATAGAGTGCCCCCCTTTGACATTTTAATAAAATTCGACTTACAGTGCTTTCTTTCCCCACTTTAATTCGACGACTGTTGTTCACATTCCACATTTTAACCCTCCCCCCTTCAAAATTTGACTTTCTTTCACCATTTAAAATCAACCAATATTGCCCCCCTTCGACACATTAGCTCCCCTATCATATCTTATTAAAATGTCGGCCTCTATTGGAGACCATAAAATAGCGTGTTCAAAATATCCCAAGAAACTTAATGCCGAATTTGTTTTGTCACTTTCAGCATGTCGGACATTTCTAGTGAGTGAAAAACTAAAAGCAGTCTTGGAAATACAAGAATATAGTTACATCTAAGTTTACCACAACACTGTCATATGCATGGATAATACAGAAAACTCAGAAAAAGGTACTTGTTAGGGCCATAAAGTTAGTGTACTTTCCCTAACAAACCGATGTTGTATTACAGGAGCCTACTGACATTTTCCTGAACACCTGGACTGTACATGAGGATACAAGGTTTTATAGTTTCCCCATTATCTAGGTTTAAACTACAAGACACACATGGGATACGTTTTTTACGTACAACCCTTGGAGCGATGCGATTTATATCTGAGTAGCAATGTATGAATGAGCTTCTGTATCTTTTGTGTACATGCTGATATCCTAATATTTTGATGCTTGGGTTATAATAATTTATGGGGATCTGTGTACCATTACTGAAAATTCGCTACTAATATGATTCTGCTCTATGTTTTGTATTATACTGTTGTAGTTGTGTGTTAATATGAAATATTACTTTGATATTTTGTTTTCTGATTAGTACTTCACCATATAAACGCATAGGATTGCACTGAACCGAGGGAGTCTAAGACAGGAGTTTCCCTTCCATACTTAAAGTGATACTTTGATTAACTATGGCCATTACTCACCACTAGGCTTCCCCTTTGTATTACTGTATCAATAAGCCACACGCATGCTAGAAAAAGGATGATGTTACTTCATTTGACCCCACTGCTTCTCTAACGGCCCATATTTCTGTCTCTTCCTTGTAGAGTACTTCCATACCTGGAAACTTTCATCTTTTGAGCCCTCTGAGAGGGTTCATGGGTGGGAATGTCTAAATGACATGGATCTCATTGTAAAGAGGTGGAGCTTAATTGGGTGGGCGGGAGTGAGAGGAGAAAAGGTAGTGTTTGAGCTTAAATTGGGCAGGAAGTAGGCAGAACTGGGTGGGAAGTATGTGGAATGGACTAGAAGTGGGTGGAGCTACCCAAGAAACTCACCAAAGTCAGAAAATCATTCACTGTTCCCGAAGACCTGTCAATTAACTCTAAAAACTGGAGTCTCTGGAGAAGATCCAGAGAGTTCCCAGGTATGAATATTACAAGCACACATGAGCATCAGATATTTCTAGATTTATTGAGGGTTATTCTAGCAATGAGGCAAAGTAGGAAAGTAGGCTGCTGCCCAGTGCCCACTGGTGGGCGGAGACTTCCACACTCAAGTTGCAAATGACTGTCATACAGTATGGTCTGGAACCCTCCAATCCCCATCATCCCAACACTTTCTGACACAAGATACAGTCTGATCAAATGATTCATCTAGGTGTGAGAACTCAATATTGTGTGAAGATAGTTGTGAAAACTCACTAAGGTTAATGTACTTGGAGAATTTCACACAAACATATGATCAAAGAATTGCTTTTGTGCAATGTACCTGCCTAATGACATGTACGACATTTTTTTTGTGCCATTCCTATGCACTGTAGCACACTCTATATAACAACTAGGTGCAGAGGAAATCCGTGTAACATTTTTTCTCTCCCTTACTTTAGCTATAGGAGTGGTGCCACAGGCCTGTCCCCATAACAGCTGTGCACTGACAGTTTTGCTCCTATATATACTATGTTCAGGAGATAAGTGGAGGCATTCTGGGGCAAACCATTTAGTGAGGAACTTAAAATTCACATTGATTTTAATGGGAATTTTAACCTCTTGAGTGCTGGAGAGGTCTCCAATGTATTGCTACGCAATGAGCTGGAGACCTCTTTTTCATACAAGGAGTTAAAATCCCATATTGTGCAAATGGTTTGCTCTAGAATGCCTCCAATTATCTTTGGAACATACGGCCCATAGTATTTAACCCCTCTGATGCTGAACAGGTTGTCAGTACCTTCTGAAGCAATGCACTGGAGACCTCTCTAACACCCAAAAGGTTAAGGGGGTGTGCCATTTTATATTATCCCCAGGGTACAACCCTTTCAGTGCCAGAAAGGTACCCAAAGCATTGCAATGAGTTGGATACCTCTCTGGCACTCAAAGGCTTAAGACGTCTCTGAATCTCTTGATAGCCAAACGATCTAGCCTAGTCACACACCTGGCATAGCACCCATGTACCCATCAATTCCCCTGGTCACCAGCCTCAAGGTTCTATGGCCCATATATATGCCATTGGCACTCTCCGCTAATTTAGCACCTTTCTATAGAGAACTCTTAAGAGACCAAAAAACAAACTGCAGTAATGTCATGGGCCTGAACTTGTTCCCTCATCCTATTCCTCCCTGTAATGTTTTTGAGTGTGTGGCTTGTGTTTTTCTTTAACATGTCATAACATCTTTAATTCACATATGGCTATGCCAGGAGCCAGAAATATGTGACCCTTCAGCTGGATCTGGACTAAAACCCCCATCATTCTCAGCCAAACAATGTGTTGGATACCTCTCTGGCATTCAAGGGGATAAAATCCCCCTTTAAATAAATGGGAATTTTTAGTTCTCCCCTATAGTATAAATTGTTTGCCCCAGAACTCCTGCACTGTTTGGACATACGGCTCTAGGAAGGCTTTTATACATCTCTCCCATTGTCATTAAGAACACTAACACAACCAACCCAGATATGTTTCCTTCCTGCCAGTCATATACCTCCCAACATTTCAAATGGCCAAAAGAGGGACACTTTGGTTTTAGTTAGTGTTACTGGAGGTGTGGCTGGTGGGTGGGTTATTACAGATAATTGTTAGGTTATTTCATGACTGAAACCTATTTGTGTAAGTAAATAAATGATTTAGAACAAGACCAAGTTATTTTATTTACACAGACTAATGTATAAACACACACACTGAAAATGAATTTATTGCTGTGGAGCAATGTGATACACTTATATACACACCATACAGTCTGATCTCCTAAAAAGAGGGACATCAGGATGGCACAGCTCCTAACATTTCAAAAGGCCAAAGAGGGACACTTGTGTTTTAGGAGGTGTTGCTGGGGCGTGGCTGGTGGGTGTGGCAATAACAAGAATTTTTTGGTTATTTCGTGAAGTATTGACACCACTTTGTGTAAGTAAATAAATTATTTAGAGCAAGAGTAAAGTATCTTATTTACACTGACTAATTTATACTTACACATACTGAAGTGTAAACAAACATTAATGTGATCTTTATTGGTGTGGAGCAATGTGATACACATATACACACCACACAGTCTGATCCCCTAAAAAGAGGGACACAAGGGTGAGAAAGAGGGACAGAGGGATTTGAGTCTGAAAGAGGTACTGTCCCTCCTAAAGAGAGACACTTGGGAGCGGGCTGGACTGGGAATAAAAAACAACCCAGGAAAAAATTGCTTACCAGCCCCATAGCATTGCGTCATTATACCAGCCCCATAGCATAATGGCATTTTTTTCTTGTTCATAAAAGGGAAAAACATGCATTTTAAAACACATTGGAAGATGGACTCTCTTAGTGCAGTACATCAGAAACTTAGATAGTAAATAGTGCAGTTCAGTGCAATAGAGTAGAGTATTGTAGAAAGACACACAAAAAAGGCTTCATAATAATCAACTGTTCAACTCCACTCACAATGCCAGGCCCCATGGCCATATTATGCCAACAAATGTGGAATACACTTCAAAAATAACCCGAACATATAACAGTATTGCTATTTTCTACTAAATTCCATTCAAGAATTCAAGGGGTTAAAACTCCATTTAAATAATTGTGGATTTTTATTTGTCTCCCATTGTGCAGATGGTGTGGTGCAGAATTACTCTGGATTGTCTTAGTACATCATACTCCTTGGCTTCTGAGGAGCTCTGTGGGTTTCCTGCTAGCTGCTTTCCTATTATGGATAGCAGGTTAATTATTCCCTGGTAGGGGACAAATCATTGACTATTCAATAATAAGAAAGAGGACTGCAGATCCCCATGCAGCTCTCCACAGTGTTTCATACTTATGTATTAAGATTAAGTGGATTGTAATAAACCAACTGCACCGTATGGAACAAATAAAAAATTCCCATTGAATTAAAGGAGATTTTTTTTTTTTATTATATTTACTTTTTATTGAAAGATTTTTACATACAAACTGTACTGACACCTGAAAGAGCATAAAATGTGTACATAGCACTTAAGACATACAAGATTCATGTGCAATAATGAGTGACCCCGCACCAGCGTGCAAGGTTATTAAGATGAATACACCCTCCAGTACTGGAACATAGATGTCCATTATAGACCGTGTAAGCAAACATATGAGATGATCCTGATGAGAGTTATAAGACATAGTGTCGGATCGGTCACCTACCAGTCGTAAAGGTGTCAGGTGAAACCACTCCTTATTCAAATGCAGTCAAATGTATAAAAAAAACCCCCTAACAATGTAATAAAACATAAAACGAAAATCATGTGCATGCTCCAAGGGGGAACGGGCCCCATCCCCAAAACATTCCATCAGTTATAAAAGGGATAACCTTAAGACGATATGTGAGCCACCTCTGCCCCCCCCCCCTCACTCATAGTAGGCAAATATGGGAGAGAGGCTCCAACTGTCCTCTCAGTTTTCCAGGAGTGTGAAAAGGGTATCATCTGTTAACATCCTCTCTCCCATCCATGCGGTATATATATAAAACAACGATAAAACTCATCCTGTTGAGAACTGGGTAAAGTAAGGATAAAGGGTTCCCACAGGGTGATTAAACAGGTGCCCAATGCCTCCTTATCAGATAGGGCTAAAGTCCAGTGTAGCCTAGTGAAGTGGGTGGAGATAACCAAAGTCCAAGTATGCATTTAATTGCCACCATAATGGAAAAGTCCATCAGTGTAATTTGGCTAGATGTTAAATGACAGGAAGAATCATAGATCCCCAAGAGAAACGTTGGGATGACAGAATCAACCGGAAGCCCAATTTTGTTTATAATGTAAGAGTAGACCCTGGACCAAAAGAAGTAAACATGAGGGCAGGAATATACCATATGGAGCAGTATTGCACTAGGATCTTGACATTCAGAATAGAATGGAGTAGGAGTGAGACCGATTTGATGGGCAATTAGGGGAGTCTCATGTTCTGTGCAGCATTCTATATGAGAGTTCTATCATGGTCCCCGTGATCTCTCTGTCACTCTCACTTGTGCTGCTCCCTTATTGGTTGAGCTTGTTTGGCCCGTCCCTGGTGACCTTTTTATTCTGTCCATTGGCACCTGTCAGGTGCCCTTTCGTGGTGTTCCAGAGCCAGTGTTGCTGTTGCTGTGTTCCTGCGTTCCTGATCTCCTGTGTACCGAACTGGCCTGTATTGACTACGCTTCTGTGTTCCTGCTCCGTGATCTGACCCGGCCTGGCTGACGTTCCTGCTCGTTGCTGATCTGGCTTGTCTGCGAATCTCCTCCATGATCTGACCCGGACTGGCTGACTTCCTGCTCCGTGACCTGCACCGGCTTGCTACTGTTCCTGTTTACAGCTGCTGTTGTCACCCCGGTGACATTCTGATCGCTGCAGCATGTGTGTCAGAGCCGATCGTGACTGCTACCATTAACTCCTGCTGAGCTGTGTCTCCTGAGCTGAGCCTTCCGTTTCTCTTGTGCACTGTACTACCTAAAGCTGAGTCTCCTTGGCACTTGCAGAGCTATTCCGCTACTCACTGAGGCTCCGATCACTTGTAGTGCTTACTCCTCCACCATTGCTGCTGTTGTTAACCCTTGCTGAGCCGTTGCACTTATCCGCTGCTCCTGCTGAGCCGGCCGCGTTGTGGGCCTCGGTTAGTCGGCGGCTCATATTGTCAACTAAGCAGAGTAGTAGGTCTCAGTTAACGCGCCCGTGGGAGGAGCTATTGGCTCAAGCACTTGCAGCAACAGGTGGTTACCGTTACAGGCCCGTGGGGGCTATCGCCAAAGCTCTTGCAGTACCCAGTGGCCACTGTTACGCCTGGAGGGCTACTGGTTCATGCGCTAGCAGTGCAGGTGGTCTCCTTATACACCCGTGGGGGTTATTGGCTCAAGCTGTCGGTGTACAGTTGGTCTCCTTATAAGCCCGAGGGGGGCTATTTGGCTCACGCTCTTGCAGTACAGCATTCTCCGGTATACTCCCGTGGGGGCTATTGGCTCAAGCGATCTCGATACTGTTGGTCTCCGTTATACGCCCGTGGGGGCTATTGGCTCAAGCTATCACGATACTGTTGGTCTCCGTTATACGCCCGTGGGGGCTATTGGATCAAGCGATCGCGATACAGTTGGTCCCCGTTATAAGCCCGTGGGGGCTATCTACCAACTTCCCTGCAGCTTCTGCCTCAGTCTCAGATCTATCTAGCAGCTCTCTACATAGATAGATAGATGTTGTTTTATCTAGCACCTATAGCTGCCTCATTATCACCTTGGGCGTGCCTAACACCACATATGAGACTGACGATTCCTTGTATTTAACTATTCATTGCCAGTCGCTGTTCTATGCCCGTCCTGTGACAGTATATGTATTGTCCATGTTTCTGTATACTGGTCTTGTGAAGGCATATGTAGCCTATATTCTGCTATTTACTGTGCTGCCTGTAGGGGGCGATCTTGTTCTTATTTTTTTTTCCTAATAAAACTGTGTTTTATTCTAATCCACTGTCTGAGTGTCTGAAAAAACCATTACAAGTTAATGTAAGTAGGCCAACAGAGAACAGTGTAGCCGACTTTAGAAGCTAGACTCAAGTACATCCACCGATAATGTAGGTAAGTCCACCAACCACCTGTTGGAGACCAACGGATTCCTGTCTGCATAGACCATTGAGAAGGGCATCCTATAAACACGTGAGGTCTTAAATGACACCGCCGGACATTTTTTGATCAGACAATCTAGTGGGTTATTCTCATGCTGACTGGACAAGGTGGGTAAAAGAGTTTGGACATAGTGCTTGGTCTGCAAGGAGGAAAAAAAGGTGACTCAGCAGCATCTGATATTTGGGCTGCAGCTCTGTGAATAGATAAACCTGCTTTGTTAACAGATCCAGTAAATGGACAACCAATTTAACACCATGAGAGGCCCAATAAAAGAAGAGTTTATTTGGCTCACCCCGCTTGAATGAAATGTTGCAGGTAAAGAGTAAAAACACTGAAATAAACCTAGATTTAAATAGCAGATGTTTTACGTACTACCAAGCCTTTATAGTGGGAAATTGAACCCCCCAGATCATTTAGGTTGAATTAATTTAACCAGACTCATCTGTGGGTGCCTGCCCTCCAGATGAAACCCTGAAACCGACGGTTAAGCAGCTAGATGTCTGATGCAAAAGATATAAAGGAAGCATGTGTAGCAGGTACAAGAGGCGAGGAAAGACCACCATCTTAATTAGATTTATGCAACCAATAAAAGTCAAGGTTAGGGACCTCCACTACTGAAAGTCCGAGGCAAGCTTGGAAAGCAAAGGGCTAATATTGATATGATGAAAAAGGGAGATCTCTTGAGGAAGGCAGATACCTAAAACATTTTATGTGGTGCGTAGTCCATTTCAAGGGGCAAGGAAAGGCAAGTGGGGGTGGCGTATGTGGAGAGAGCCACATTGCCTCTGACTTACTAAAATTAATCTTGAAGCCGGCCACCTTCTGAAAATCATCAAAAACCTTCATTATGAGAGGTAGGGCAGAGTAGGCATTGCAGAGGAACAGCAACAGGTCATCTGCAAATGCTGCAAGTTTAGTTTCAACACCGCCCACTGATATGCCCAGAAAACTAGGCATACGCTGCAGTGTGAGGAGAATGAGGTCAAGTGGGAGATTAAAAAGATGTGGGGAGAATGGGCAACCCTGCTTTGTGCCTGTGTAGAGCTGAAAAAGGGGGGGGGGGATTGATGGAGTTAGTGGATAAAGTGGCCTGAGGCATAGTATATATCTGTTTTATAAGAGCTCGGAATTGCGGACCAAAATCATGTGCTGCTAAAACATAGAACAAGTAAGGCCAAAGTATTTTATCAAAAGCCTTCTCTGCGTCTAGATTTATAAGTTAGTGTTACGTTGAAAATCGGAAGACTTGACGAGATTTGATTGCCGTTTGTATAGTACTAACAGAATATATACCTGGCTTAAGCAGCACTACTATCCTGGCTAGAGTGAAAAAGGAGGGCATAGTATGAGTGTCAAAAATAGTGTTATACAGAGACAGCAAAGTGGGAGCAATTTCAACCTGTAAAATTTTTTAGAACTCACCAGGTAGACCATCTGGGCCAGGAGAATTAACATTATTAAAAAATGTAAGCACTGTCTCCAATTCTTTAAAAGTGATGGGAGCATCCAAAATTGAATGGTGGTCCTCAGTGACCTCACGTAAAGATAATTGATCTAGAAAAGCCAGTCTTTCAACACCAGTACCTAGTGTCAGCCTAAGAAAATGGCACCACATTGCTATGGGTTGACATTGCATAGTAGCCTGGTGCATGGTTACCCGTGAAACATGGCTGAGGAAGCTGACTGTGTGTGTGTGTGTGCATGCGTGCGTGTGTTTGTGTGTATGTGTGTGTGATTTTTTTGGCTAGCAATGAAGCAAGGCTGCAGTGACAGACAGAATAATGTGTGGTTCTGCGGGAACAGGCTGTGGGGTCAGACATTGTATATGAAGGATCTGTGGCTATCAAGGGCAGTGGATCCAGGCTAGGGGGTCAGACGGTGTATGTGTGA
This sequence comes from Rhinophrynus dorsalis, assembly GCA_037306005.1. Lineage (NCBI taxonomy): Eukaryota > Metazoa > Chordata > Amphibia > Anura > Rhinophrynidae > Rhinophrynus > Rhinophrynus dorsalis. Next base: position 469,462,697 of record CM074721.1, read on the forward strand.
AATCTGTGGCTACTAGTGAGCAGGCAAATTTAGTTTTGTGTGGAATCCATTCAAAAATTTGTTTGGTCCATCTACCGTAAGGTTTTCTTGCCATGTGGTCTGCCCATTCCCACTTCAGGTGCTTTACTCTTTCAGTGATGTCATAGACCTTTGTTTGCTGATGAATCCATGCACGCATCTTTTTGTTATGTTTAGAGTTTGCTGCTCCATACTTTTCTGTGTAACTTTAACTTTTTGTACGGCTTTGACATTACGTAAGGACTGGGAGGACACATTGGTCAAAAACTTTTCGTTTGAGGAAGAGTAGTAAATTTGTCTTAAAGGGGAACTTTCATCCCAATTAAACTTCATCTGGACAGAATCATCTGTTGCCATGTGACATAATGCATATGATTTTTTTTCTCATTTCAGGTCATACACTATATCCAGAATTCATTACTTGAGCCATTTCCCAAAGCTAGTCCTATGCAGTACAAGCTATACCACACGGCTTCTTCGTTCCTCCTCTCTTAAATAAAATCCTTCCTTCAGAGGAATAGCTAGTGCTCTGATAGACAGGAAATTAAAAAAGGGCAGGTTTTTAACATGGATGTCAACAGCCACATCTGCAACATGGCCGTGCTCTCTCTACAATGCTCGATTTAAATGGAGGTAAAAATACTGCACTGGCCATGTTTATTAAACATTAAACTGTGTTTTGCCTCAGTGATTTAATGTGAGACATTGATTTGGGGTAGATGTGAGTATGTGACAGTCCTGCTTTAAAGAAGTTACTACTAAGTTTTTCAAATGCTTACCATCCCAATTTTATTCATTGCTCAGTTTCCATCATGGTGTTTCCATGTGTTGACATTTCCTGTTCAAGGTCAACATACTTGTCAACTTTTTCTAGTTCTTATCCATCTATGATGATTTTCCTTGGTATGGTAAATTTGTTAAATATGACTTGCATTTTGTTGATATTCATCTTTAGACCAAAATTGTTTATTTCCTGTTCTAGCTCTTCAATGTGTTCTTGCAGTTCTTCAGGACTACTGGCATAGTGTATGACATTGTCTGCATAATGTAAGTGATTTAGGTAGTCTCCGTTGACCTTAAGCCCTTTATTGTTCCAATTTAGTTTCTGGAAAACTTCTTCATAACCAGCAGAAAATAGTTTGAGGAGATTGTGTCTCCTTGTCGGACGCCTTTTTTCTATGTTGATCTGTACTTTATCAATATTGACCTGCATTTATGCAGTTGCATTTTCATATATTGATTGGAGGATATTGATATAAACTCTGTCTATTCCTTGGTTGATCAGGGCATTGGTCATCACTTGCTTTTTTACTGAATCAAAGACCTTTTCATAGTCCATGAAGGCTATGCATAATGGACGATTGTATTCATTATGCACTGTCTGAATATGGTCTACTGTACCGAAACCAGCCCTGAAGCCTGCTTCTTCCTTAGGTTATGCCGCATTAAGTATTGTGTCCATTCTTCTTGAGAGTACCTTTGTGAAAACCTTGAAGAGTACTGGGAATAGGCTTATTTGTCGGTAGTATTTTATACCCGCATTATCACCTTTTTTTTTTTTTTTTTTGTGCAGTAGGATGACTTCTGCATTTTTCCATGTTTCAGGCACTTCACATATTTTGAAAATAGTTTAGCTAGGGCATTGAATAAGGGTTGATCTCCAGCTTCCAACATTTCAATACTGACTTTATCAGGTCCAGCTGCTTTGCCATTTTTCATTTCAGCCTCTGGCATGGCATTAAATTAAATGGCATTAAATTAAATTCTTCCACTTGTTTTACTATTTGTTGTTGAGTTTTTGCTGTTGTACCAACTTCAAGCTTTAATGCAAACATTTGGCTGCTATTTGGCTGCTATATGTAACCATCTTTTGTGTGTGTGTATATTTTTGTGTTTATGTATGTAATAATATATAAAAGAAGAAACCTGCATCTCTGGCACACACACCCAGGGGCGGCAGTAAGGAGGCGATATACAAATGTCCTCCATATGCCTGTCCTGGAGATAAAGGGGAGTGTTATTTTGACAGGAGTGGCAAGGTAGCCAGGGGGCACTGAAAAGGGGGGGGGGGAAGCTTTTGTTTTTAACCCTTCCCTTACCACACTAACAGAACACAGAAAATAGTTATTCAATTTGTCCACCAAATATCCCACAACTTATTTCAGCTGACAGGTGATGATACCCAGATGTATGTCTACTCCTGATCTTTCACCTCAAATTCAGTTACAAATTTCAGACTGCCTCTTGGCCATCTCCTCCTGTATGGCTCATTGTCAAGATAAACATGTCCAAAACTGTACTTCTCATTTTCCCTCAAAGAGCTCACTCAGCACCCAGATTCACCATTACAGTTGATGGAATTGACATTCATCCAGTCAGCTCCACTCTCTGCCTTGGGGCCATATTTGATTGTTTCCTTTTCTTCTCCCCTCACATTAATTACTGCCCTTATTCTATCCTGCTTAGACTATTGCAATGTACTACTAACTTGACTCTGGCTTCCCATTTTTCTCCTATGCAATCTGTCCTAATCTCGGCTGCACAAATCACCACACTCTCTCCAACAACTGAACCTGCTCACCTCATTCTCAGAAATCTCACATGGCTCCATATTCAACAACGTATCACTTACAAATTCCTTCTTCTAACCTTTAAAGGGATAGTAATGTTTAATAATAAAAGCAGCTCTAATTAATCATCATATTATTTGGGCCTTGGAGAGTGTTCTTTTAATTCTGTCAGAGATGAAGTTCAAGAGCAATTGAATGATAAAATATTCCCCTCCCACCCCTTTTACTGATATAATACTGCTCAGCTCAGAGCATTAGGGTGTGCCCAGGTAGACTGCAGAGAGGGACAATCTTCAATTAAGATAAGGGAAAAAGCTGAAAAACCTGTCAAGGGAGGCAGGGTTTTCATTGTTCTCACCGAAAGAAGATTGTTCCTTGCTGTGAGCTGTCTGGTCTTATGGACTGGATTCCACATCTGAGGAATGGGGGCTTACACAAGGTAAAAGGGGAGGGAGGGGGATACTTTATCATTCAATTACTCTTGGACTACAACTCTCACAGTATTGAAATAACACTCTTTATGGCTCAAATACAATGAAAATTAATTGGAGCTGCTGTTTTTGTGAAACCTTACTATCACTTTAAAGCTCTGCCCATATTTCTTCCCATATCTCTTATTAGGTTCCAGTAGAATCCTTTGCTCAGCACACAATGCCCTTCTTGTTACACCATCCATACCATCTGCCCTCACCATGCATTGCCTTTTGGGAAAATCAGCACTTTAACTCACAGCACTTGACACCCTCATATCCTCTTGTCTGTCTCCTATTACAACTGTTGTTGTAATACACTGTGTAAACTGTGTGGCTCCATATAAGTATATGCATACGTACCCCTCCTCTTACAGATTATTGAAGCCTTGATGCTTGGACAAGTGTTAATGTTTTTTATCCAGCTCCTGATTTGACCTGGTTAGCCATTAACCATTCTGATCTCTGGACTCCTAGATGTCTGGCTTGTCCTACTCATCATACTTTTTGTTCTCTAGTATCCCTGAGTGTAAGGACATCCCAAACATTGGCCCTTGGTATCCATATGTGTGGATGGAATCAGATACCCCCACACACACTGATGAGACCCACATTGGCAGAAATGTGGGGCTGTGCTGTTCCGCTGGTGCAGATAGACAGTCTGTGGGTGGGACCAGGATGATATGGATATGGAATTTCTTCTCTGAGATGGCACATGGGAGTGAAAAACATGACTTGAACTGCTCCTGAGAGGGTGTCATGCTTTAGAACAAAACATTACATTTTGTTCAGTCTCAGTGTGCTGTTTCCTCTCCATCCCCTCTAAAATTCTTCCTGGTTTGCCTGTGAGCTGCTGTGGCTCAAGAGGTCTAGCTCTGCAGCTGCTTGCAGAACTCATCCAGTGCCTCTTTAGCTGCTTTCTGATGTCTCCAGTTTATCTCCTGGAGAGCCTTGTCTGTTTCCCTGCTCATTAGCTAAGGTATAACCTGATCATAAAAGGTTACATGCCATGGTACAGCCACTCTGATCTGTACTGTTTCAACTAGTCCCCATTCCACTCCACTACTTCTAGAAGTGTCCTGTTGCGATCCTGAATTGCCTGCTTTCTTTGCATTCCCTCTACCAGCCACTAGAGGGAACCTGTTCTTCAGGCATAGATTCCAAGCTTGTTTCAGTTGTATTTTTGGAAGTATTCTCTTGATTGCTCTCTAAAGACTTAATAGTTTATTTTGTACTCATTAGCAAAAGCCCTGACTTTAGGACAAAGTCAAAAGCTCAAACTTATTTGGAGATTAAGGGATATAGACAAGAGAGTACTAACCATTTTATTTAGCTTTGAAGTCTGCTTCCTACTCTTTCCTATTTTTGGTTGCCACCAGCCACTGGGACTCCTCAGTCTACATCCTACTTTGAATTCTGACAGCCGTCTTCTGTAAGGAGACAGCTGCTGCTTTCACTTCATTCTGTAAGAGGTATGAGAGACCCACAGCTCTTACTGGACTGCAACCTCAATTGGCTGGCTGCATATGATAGGAATTATAGACCAACAACAGCTGGAGGGCTACGGGTAAAAAACTTTGTTCTAGATTTCAATGTTATTCTCTATTCTTGAAAAAGGTTTATATTTTGTGGTGGAACAAAGGGCCTATGTTGAAAAAAAGTGGAGTAATTCTGGGTCAAAACAACTGCACCATAGGGAAGATATAATAACCAATTAAAAGCCACTTATTCCAGGTTAAAACTCACCTTTAGTTCCATGAATGCTAGCGAGGTCTCGAAAGCATTGCAAAGCAATTATTGGAAACATATGTTGCATTCAAGGGGTTAGTTAACTCTTTGAGTGCCAGAGGGGTACACAACTCATTGCTTCGCAATGCGTTGAGTATCCCTGGCACTAAAAGGGTTAATATGACTGAATAACAGTTCTCATATTGATATTTTTTAGGCCTTGTTTACAAGGGAGGCTCAAATGGAGAGGGGATACAGCTTTGCTTAAAGGGATAGTAATACTTCGTTTTATCTTTATTTTATTTTGTAGGCATTAAAAAGACATGAAGAACGATAAGTCTTATTTCTCAAACCTTTATGCAGGGCCGGCGCTACCATTAAGGCAGGACAGGCAGCTGCCTTAGGGCGCCTCAATGGAGGGGCACCAAAAAGGGGGAGGCTGGGAATTTAACATTTTTTTTTAAATCTATATATCTGCCGAGAGGGAGCGCTGATTTACACTACCAAGCACTCCCTCGCGGCATCTATGTGACACTGACAATGCAGAGCAACCCAGGCTCTGTAGTAATACACAGCGCTGGGAGATACCATCATCTCCCAGCACTCTGCATTACTGAGAACAACGCGCGGGAGCTTCAGCTCTGTGCCAAAGGAGGCACAGAGCTCCCTTATGGCACGCCGCTAGATTACCAGGGACTCAAGGTAGGGGATCAAGGGGCATGTGGAGATGAAGGGAGCATTGTGGAAGGGGCATTGTGGAGATGAAGGGAGCATTGTGGAAGGGGCAATGTGGAGATGAAGGGAGCATTGTGGAAGCGGCAATGTGGAGATGAAGGGAGCATTGTGGAAGGGGCAATGTGGAGATGAAGGGAACATTGTTGAAGGGGCAATGTGGAGATGAAGGGAGCATTGTGGAAGGGGCAATGTGGAGGTGGGAAGAGTGTGGAGGTGAATATGTAAGCGGGGCAGGGGATTGTGGCAAGGTTGGGGGGGGGCAGGGGATTGTGTCCGGATCGGAGGGGGGGGTCATCAAAATGCACCTTCGCCTGTGTATACAAAAATCCTTGCTCCGGCCCTGTCTTTATGGTTTGAGAGAGATTCACAAGCAAAGTTTCCCCTCCCGCACCTTTTACCTAATGTAAGCCATCTTTTCTCAGACGTGGAATCTGGTTGTAAGACCAGACAGATAACGGCAGGGGACAATCTTCTTTCTATGAAAACAATGAAAGCCCTGCCCCCCTTGACAAGTTTTTCAGGTTTTTCCCTTATCTTAATTGAAGATTGTCTCTCTCTGCAATCTACCTGGGCACCTCCCTTCTGATCTGGCTGAACAGTGTTACATCAGTAAAATGGGTGGGAGGGGGATACTTTGTCAATGAATTACTCTTGAACTATAACTCTGACAGAATTGAAATAACACTCTCCAAAGTCCAAATACTATGATGATTAATTAGAGCTGCTTTTATTATGAAACATTACTATCCCTTTAAATCTGACTGACTGCTTATATACTCTTTGGTTTCCCAAGACGTGCTATGTTAGAGTAGGGCTGGAATCATACCTGCAGAGCCCCTAGACCAGTGGTTCTTAAAGGGATAGTAATGTTTCATAATAAAAGCAGCTCTAATTAAGAGATGGCTTACACTAGGTAAAAGGGGTGGGAGGGGAAACTTTGCTTGTGAATATCTCTTAAACCATAAAGGCTTGAGCGATAAGACTTATATCATTCTTCATGTTTTTTTAATGCCTACAAAATAAAATAAAGTTAAAACGAAGTATTACTATCCTTTTAACTCCTGTCCTCATGAGCCACTGACAGGCCAGGACTTAGGGATCTCTCTGCAAGAGCACAGGTGTGGTGATCAGAGGCTCATTCACATTGGTTAACTCACCTGTGCTCTAACAGGGAAATCATCAAATCCTGGCCTGTTAGTGGGTCCCGGGGACCGGAGTTGAGAACCACTGCCCTAGACAAAAGCATACAGTTTAGCCTTCGCTTCACCCATAGACACATCCCCACTTCTCAGAAGACTCCACCGCCTAGCTCATACCATTCTTCCCTTGTACAGAAAATACCCTTACCGTAATGGCCAGTAAACTGGTCTGTAAAACGGTAAATAAAAATATTACCATAAACCAGAAGCACTGTTCTGACCACTCCTACAAATCAAAATGTGTTTGTGGCAAGCACATATGAAACACTCATAAGAATTAAGAGACAAGGCAGTTGTCTGATTTGCCTGATGAAAAGTCCAGTCCTGTATTAGCCTGTGTACGGCTCAAACAAAAGTAATTTATGCTTGTGATCAGGAACAATGACATTTCAATGTTTAACATTCTGTGCATGCGCAGAACCATAAATTTGAACCTAATTTTATCCAGACCGGGGGCACGTTTTTTCATAATACATGGCAGCTCCTAGAACATCCATAAAATATATCTCATCTGTTATCATATGTTGAGTAGATTTTACTGTAGGACAGAGAAAGAAAGAAATCAGTGGCAGTAAACAAATTACACAGGAAACTACTAATTATTATCCAAAGCTGTTACATTTCAGACTGTCACAAAGCTCTCATCTCCAGTAGAACGCTTGGACACCATGAGCACAGTGCTCAGAAACTAATGGGAACAGATATTGTCTTGTATAATAGTCCATCAATTTTAGACATTTACCCTTAGTTTTTGCATGCAATTCTGCTCAATTAGTGGGAAATAGCAGTCTTAAAAGTGTGCATGGTCTCATCTAGAATCATGTTGTAATATTGCTTTTTAAATTCTTCTAGCTGTCATTTTTTTTTTTTGCATGATTCTTCATTTAATTTTAAAAATCACGTTCTCTGTCACACCTTATTGCATCTTTCCCCATTTCTACTTAGTACATGAGCCCCAGTATAACATAACAATGAGGCTGCCTACATGCCTAGTGTCAATATAAAGCGTCCTATAAGTCACTGGCATCAGAATGTTGCCTTTACAATGTTAATAATGTCAGAGGCTGTGTCAGTTACGTTGGGGTTCTACTCTACAAGTTTACGGATACATACTGGTAGCATTCGGTACTGACCACTTGGATGTTAGAGAGGTCTTGTCGGAGATCTCTCTAGCATACAACAGGTTAAGCTATATTTAACAATACAAATGACTATCTGGAAAGAAAGGAATAACATAGTATTCATTATATTTCCAGAGATGACATTTGTATTGTTACACATAACTTAACTCCTTCAAAGCTAGAGAGATATCCAAAGAAACCACTCTAGCATCTAAAGGTTTAATATCAAACTCCACAAATATGCATCCATAAATTTTACAGTAGAACCCAGCCTACCTTAATAGACACCTGCAGTGACATTCTAAAGGCAGCAAGGGTTGACTATACATGTAATAATAGTCACATTCTTCCTGACCCAGTCAACACGAAAAAGTCACATTTGGCGTTATCGGAAAGCCACAGACAGGTTGATGATGCTACCCGTGAATGCAGTACGTTGCCAAGCAACTGAATACATGGCTATCACACAGGGGGGTCAGAAGAGATATAAATGTAGGCAATGAAGCAACTTTAGTAACACCTATCACTCCCTCTTTAACCCTTTGAGTACCAGGGTGGTATACCACCAAAGAAAAGCATATTAAAACATCCTGTTTAATAATTCGCTAAGATGTTTGTCACAATGCGGTCATATGCAGTAGAGACTGCCCGCATTCAGGCAGTCTCTACTGGGCGTGATTGCATTGCTTGAGTGAGGTGACACAAGACTGCATCACGTGGAGCAGTGAGGTAGCGGCCTCTTAACCCTTTGAGTGCAAGAGGGGTATGCAAAGCATTGTGTACCCCTGTGGCACTCATGAGTTAACATTACCCGGACCTTGGCCCGTGTACACGGGCTTTTACAAGAAACATGTTTGTCTGGCGACATACGTAACAAAATCAAGTCCAACAAGTTATATGGTAAGATAGTGACATGCAGCTCCTACTGACATTTAGCACCATAGTCTGTTAGTCAGGGACACAGATAAGCTTCAGTAAAATTCAAATAAAACCAATGCAATGCATAGCTGAGAAAATGTACTGCTGCAAAAAACAAATCATGCCCATATAATAGATAAAAAGTTTTCTAATAGCCACTAAAAATGGGCAGCTTCACTGGCGCACAGCAAAGCATTTCTGAGTCCAAAGATATCCAAGAAGAGTAATGCCGTAAAAGACCTGGTAACGTTTTAAATGCAGTGAAGGCGACACTACATGTAATAATAGTGACATTCTTTTTGTAAACATTTTAATTGTACCCTTTTGACGCTGGCAGCATGTTGAAGTCTCCTTCTGATGTGCTATATTACATTGCAACATTTCCATAATATGCTCCTAACAACCGCCACTCAAAGTATAACTTTCCCCTTAATGATCGGCCGCGCAGGCACGTTGCGGTCACTAAAGGAGCATTTTTTTTTTTTTTTTTCCGATTTGGATTCCAGACTTCCCGAACGGCGTGCAGCTGCCGGGGGAGCCTGGAATTCCATGACGGTCATATCACATGATGGGTCGTTAAGTCAAAACAACCCATGATGTGCTGTGACCGTCAAGGGTCGTTAAGGGGTTAATTTAAGTTTGCGTATTTACATTTTTTTTTTTTTTTTAAAGAGATAGTAATGTTTTACAAAAACAGCAGCTCCAATTAATCTTCATAGTATTTGGGCCACAGAGAGTGTTATTTCATTACTGTCAGAGTTGTAGTTCAAGAGTAATTGAACGATAAAGTATCCCCCTCCGCCCCTTTTACCTAGTGTAAACCACCTCTCCTCAGATGTCGAATCTGGTCTCTTGACCAGATTGGTTGCAACAAGGGACAATCTTACTGTGAGCATAATGAAAACCCTGTCCCCATTAAAAGCTTTTCCCTTCTGATCACTGAAGATTGTCTCTCTCTGTGATCCATCCGGACAGTCTTGCTGCTCTGAGGTGAACAGTGTTACATCAGTAAAAGGGGCGGGAGGGGGATACTTTATCATTCAATTTCTATTGATCTACAACTCTGACAGTATTGAAATAACACACTCCATGGCCCAAATACTATGAAGATTAATCAGAGCTGATTGTGAAACATTATTGTCCCTTTAACCTCTTAAGGACCATTGCCGTGCCAGGACCGTTACTGCGGTCCGGCACTTAAGGACCAATGACGGTCCTGGCACGGCATGGAGTTCAGGGCTCCCGGCACAGCTGCACGCCGCTCCGGTAGCCCTGAACTGGAAGCAATAATAAAAAGAAAATGCCCCATGATCCGCAAGTGCTGGCCGCAAGTGCCGGCCGCGAGTGTACGCGCCGGTCCTTAAGGGGTTAATGACTGCCTATATGTCATGGTAACCAAAAGACCAGCAAATGTATAGTTATTCTAGTTGTAGTACCCGTGTGGTTCCAGTGAAGTTTCATATGCTAACTAAGCTAACTAAACTATATAACTATCTGCTGGTCTTTTGGCTAACATGACATACAGACCGTGTTATTGCAGTCTTCAAATATGCAGACTTGAATTAAGGTAAAATTTGCACTTTAATTTACTATGGCCTGAAAATTCAAATTGAAGTAGGCAGACTGCATGTGCACAGGTAACCTTTTAAGGACAAGATGAGTTTGCAATGTGCTGTGTTAAAGGGTTACGATTACCATGTGCAGTGAGCACAGTTCAAGGTCCTGTTAGCAGCTGTCATGGCCACCTCCATGGACCTGACATACAGGACTTGAACAAGGCTACAAGCAGGGCCAGATTTACATCTCAGGAGCCTGTAGGCACAGAAATTTGAAGCCCCCCCCTCCTTGGACATCTCCACAATGCTCCAAATCTCCACATTGACCCCATCATCTCCATGTTGCCATCACTTTGTCTCCCCCCCGTTGTCCGTTTCCTACCTCCCTGGCAGGACATGTCTGTGCTGCCTCTTTTGGCACAGTCCTGTAGCTGCTAGAGCTCCTGCGCGGTCTTCTCTTCAGGAATGCAGAGTTCTGCATTACTAAAGAGCCGACGAGGGAGCCCACAGCAGCTACAGGACTGTGCCAAAAGAGGCAGCACAGACATGTCCTGCCTGGGAGGTAGGAAACGGACAACGGGGGGGGGGGGGGTGCAACGTGAAGGCAACATCTAGCAGGCACCGGGTGGGGGGATTGCTATGCCACTGCGCAGCCAGCGAGGATAATATAAAATGTTTTTTAAAAAAGCGATCCCAATGACAGGCGCCCCTCCGTGGGGTGCGTCTGTAGGCAGATGCCTACTCTGCCTTATTGTAAATCCGGCCCTGGGTACAAGAGAAAATGCAGAGGGGCCATTAGTATTTTGTAGCCCTAGTAAGGACAGTGGAAGGGTACTGTTAGGAGCTTCATTATATACATACCCAGTAACTCCATGGATTTTCCCAGGAGACTGCTTTTTTTTTTGCAGTAAATTACTGGGTCTTTGGGATATTCAGCAGTGGGGAATGTCTTATGAAACTCTGCCAACTTCTCCTCGTTCCCACCCTGTTCCTTCCACTTCCTTCCACTTCTCCCCCACTTCTCTTCCTCCCACTTCCTGCCCACTTCTTCTCCTTCTTAGCCTGTTCCTCCCACTCTCCTCCCACTTCTCCTCCTTCCCACCCTGTTCCTCCCACTTCGCCTCCTTTCCACGCTTTTCCTCCCACTCTTCTCCCACTTCTCCTCCTTCCCACCCTATTCCTCCCACTTCTTCTCTTTCCCATGCTGTTCCTCCCATTCTCCTCCCACTTCTCCTCCTTCCCACCTTGTTCTTCCCAATTCCAGCCAACTTCTCCTCCTTTCCCACTCTGTACTGCCCACTTCCCACCCACTTTATAACACATTATGTTAAGCCCCACCCCTTTGTGACACAATCTGCGTAATTTATATCCACCAGTGACGCCACTTGAGCCCATCTGGGGACTCTAGGAGAAAAATTGTGATCATGTAGATGAAGAACTAAGAGCCCATTAACCAGGGGAAATGGCTGCTGCTTTGGACTGCAGAGGGGTTCCATCAGGGCAGAGGAGGGGCTCCATCAGTCACATAGAAATGCCTAGAAAACTATAGGAGACTCCAGAGCAATTCACGTATTACACACAGGTAATAGGGACATGTTTATAGTTTGGTGTTAGTGTTCCTTTAAGTGTATAAGCCTAAAATCTGTGATAATGTGCTTTTCCAGTGGACGTTTAAGCCTCTCTGCATGATGATCTGAACCCTTTTTGTTTATGCAATCTTCTAAAAAGTATAATTAGGCGCTGCATGTGGCTTAATTGACATAAAATTATAAACAGGGTTTAAGAGTCCTGGGGTAATATAGAAATACAATTCTGAGCTACAAAAGACACAAACTGATTTTTTTCATGTGCTTCATTGTACAAAAGCCTGTCTGCTTAGTCATTTACACCAATCATTATCCTCTTTAAAGAGATAGTAACACTTACTGTATAGTACAATATATATTGTAGGGTTTATCCTACAACAAGGGCATTCCCACTGATGTGAGCTGCTTTATTCAAAGGTTATTGCAGCTCAAATCTTTTAGGTGCAGTATCTCAGTGGCCAGAAATTGTACAGTGGTTCAGTTGCTACACCATCCTATGGAGGTTTACGGTCAACTGACCAGAGCTGTACACAGGATGGTGTAACAACAGCGCCAGTGTAAAATGTCAGACCATTGAGATACTGCAACTAAAAAAGTACAAGTTTGAGCTGCAATGATTTTTTAAAATAAACACCTCATGCCGGTGGGAGTATCCTTGTTGTACTCAAAAAGATAAACCCAACAACTTGTATTTTTTACATATCAAGTGTTACTATTCCTTTAAGAGATGGGCATTGTGGGATTGTTTGGGCATGTCAGGGCTTGATATTTCTCTGCACCACCTTTAATTGGCAAAAAACTTTATAACAAATGTAGCCAGTCCCTAATCACCCTACTGCAGAGGTAGTCAATTGCGGTCTCTCCAGCTGAACACGTGAACAATGAAAGCTACAGGGATACAATAATTCCTTTTTGAATTCTTGAGGTGGTAACCCTAGGCCAGAAGGTCATTATGAGGGAGATTTACTAAAGGTCAATACTGTGGCAATATAATTTTGTCAGTGTGTTCAAAGCAGACCTGGGGCTCTGTCTATATATCCATTCTGTGTTGCCTGGTTATTTTGGATACCCTATTTGGTGCAGACCTGTGGCTCTGGCGGACTAAGCACTCTGGTTTCAACCCCTGGCTTGTCTCTGGCCTTGACCACTGGTCCTGGCTTACTCGGTATGACCCCAGGTGGTTCACACCTATTAGACTGAATACTGTCGTGAGTCAGTAGGGTTCTCCCTGTTGTGCTTCCTCTTGGGAGATTTCCTAGGTTCTGGGTACTGGGGAGGCTTCCCTCATTCTCATTGGGACTTCAGTCAGCTTAATGCTTGGTTCCTAACAGAGAGGCAACATAAAAGTGGTCTCCTATTTCTGATAGAGTATCTGGCTTCTTCAGTTACCCTCTGTCTCTCTATCTTACTGCTCATATTTTATATTTGCTTAATAAAGGTGATTTTACATTATCAGTACAATTCCTCAGTGTACACCATAGAGACACAAACACAAAATAATTCAGTTTCAACCAACAGATGATGATTACATAATTGAACATAAATAATAATGTTGCAGATACCATGGCGAACAAAAGTAAAATAATTTTAATCTAGATAAGAAGAGGATAATTAATGTATTTAATTTAAAGATCTGCTATCAAATACAGCATTGAGAAACAAGTGCAAATTTAACTGAATCTAAGCCAGAGGACATTTACACTGTTTAATACAAATATAAGAGAGGCATCAGTCAAACACTACAATTATTGCCCCAAATGATGCAATAAAAATTCTGGGGTGAATCAATTGCCTCAAAGGATTCAAATAAATATTAACCCTTTGAGTGCCAGAGAGGTATCCAATGCATTGGATACCTCTCTGGCACTCAAAGGATTCATTTAAGCTGGTTATTTCAACCCTGAATACTAGAAATGTCTCCAGTGCATTGCTTTACAATATTTTGGGGATCTCTCAATGGGTTAAAAGAACAACTTAAAATGAATTAAACCATTTTATTTTCTTGTATGGTTAACTGGCCAGACCACCCCTTTAAAGGGATAGTAATACTTAATTATTACTAATCCATATATTGAAGTCCTATTAAAAATAAATGTATTGCCCCCAGTCTCATCTCTCAAACCTTTATGGTTTGAGAGATAATCACTCCTAAATTTGCCCTCTCCCTTCCCCGAAGTCAGCGTTGTGGCTGATTGAAGGGAAATCCGTTCTTAGATCATCAGGCGGCTCTGCAGCAGACCCGCGGTCGCGTTAATATAAAAAAAAATCTTTCACTAAAACGGTCTTCTATGTGTGCTTACAAACCAATCACACATAGAAGACCATTTCAGTGAAAGATTTTTTTTTTATTAATGAGATCTTGGCTGTGCTGCAGAGCCACCTGAAAGTCGTATGACTGGCTTCCCTGCAGTCAGCTAGAACGCTGACTACGTGGAAGGGGGAGGGCAACTTTAGGAGCGATCATCTCTCAAACCATAAAGGTTTGAGAGATGACACTGGGGGCAATACATTCATTTTAATAGGACTTTAATATAGGGATTAGTAATAATTAAGTTTTACTCTCCCTTTAACTGGGGGACACATACAATATACATATTCCAGGACTACACTAAGATTAAAGTAGCCCTGCAGTGAGGTGAGGTCTGGGCAGTATACCCTATGGTACATTTGGTTTGCCCTAGTATTTCTCCTCTTTTGACTGTGTTTGGCCTAATCTGAGATGCTGTGAAGAAGCAGGCAAACTTATAGTGAAATGTGAAACTAAGCCTCACTAGTTATTATATGTCACCACTTATTTATTGGTAAAGGATAAGACAGACTTTCCTTTTATTTTCTTCATCCAGAGAACAGTCTGTAACATTCTCATATTTGGTGATAGAGGAAGGTAGTTACAGCATGGTGTGTCTATGGTGACATAAACTGTGTGATTCCACAAGAAACTTTGCCTTTGAGATTCACAGTGACCATACAGATTGTACCCAAGAGTAAAGTCAGCCCAGTGCTCTGAATACCAAACCCCTCCTTCCTACAACAATGTTTAAGCTATGCATTAAGCTCCCTGAGTTCCTTCTGCCTACCTGCCCTGGTGAATGGCACTGGGGGTATTTCCAAAAAACATTACCCCGTAGGTCCTTACCTAGAGCTTGCACCATAGATCCCTGAAATCATTCTTAGAAACCTCCACCTTCCTCTATGTACCAAGACAGCTGGATCCTTTCCAGCACTTCCCAAAAATCTGTCTGCTCTGACCCCAACATGCCAGTCTCTAAATGATTTGCCTTCCAGCTTCTTTTTTAAGCCACATTTATTTCTGCATTACATGCTGGAAAGCATTCACATCTGTAGTGCAATATGATGCTCATATGATGGCACCAGGAAGCTTCCCAGGAAGTTGATCACACATACATTTCACCTGTGGAACACATGTTTTTTGTCTTGATACTAAGGTGAAAAAAGACACATGGTGCTCATTATGATGGTTTGGAGATATGAAGGGGAAACAAATAACACATGTCTAACTTTTCTAAATCAAATCAGCCTGAAAAAAGAAAGTCATCTTCAGAGAATGTGGCCCGTAAAGAGTGTAAGTCAGCTCAGAACCTCAAAAACTGTTCTGTATGTGAGAATAAGCTGTCTGTAGTTGATACTGCTTAACTGTGTGCGGAAAGCATGAGTAAGGTGGCTTCTGAGTGGGAAATCATAACAGATGCCAGCCAAAAGAGCTGGGATGGAATCTGGGAAAAAAAGATGTAGGGCCTTTGGACAAAAGAAGAAGCATTTCTCCATATCAATATCATAGCCATAAGAGCAATATGGAAGTGCCTGAAGCATTTTCACCAGGGATGAAAAGATGTCAGAGATGTCAGGGAAGACAACATGGATACAGTAATGTACTTTACCAAACAAGGAGGCACAAGAAGTGCTAGCATTAACAGGCAGGTCTCCCTGTTCCTGGAATGGGCATAAAATAACTTGTTGGCCCCGTCAGCAACCCATATATCATAATTCCACGACAAACAAGTGGATTTACTGAGCAGGACCAATGAGAATGGTCTTTAAACATGAGACTCTTCAACAACATACTCTCAAATTGGGTAGTCCCAATGGTGGACCTCATGGCATCAGCCGAGAACTCACTGTGCTGACGGTTCTTCTATAGATGGAAGGTGAACACTCAAAAAAGGAAGAAAAGGGGTTCTCAAGCACCATATATATGGACATACACCCCTATGTACCGAACTTACTAATGACTAATATTATTATAGTCAATACCCACCATTCTATCTAGTGCATCAATATACTACACACTGTAAAAGTATCACAATCTATATCGTATATACACCAATCTCATAAACCTATATCCTCCATAAATTAATCCCTATGTCCCATAAAGAACAATAGACGGATCCAACTAAAGGATCCAAAGGTCCATGATGATGTTAATAACAAATGTTAAAGATGGAATGATGGTATGAATGGCTATGACAGTAGTCATCAGTGTTAGTCACAATGAGATGGATAAGCACAGATGAAGTTACTTCAACCAGCCAGACATGAGACATCAAAAGTAATCCACCACTCCTCAATTTCTTATATGCCACTCCTCTTATGGCCTTTTTCCATACCCAAAACAATAGTATAATCTAAAAAAAAAAAGCGCAAAACAAGAACATCTAAAAACAGAGTTTATTCTTTAATATAAAATATTTCACACAACATGAGCTTATCTGACTCCTCCGGGTGCCGTTTGGTACCATGTTTCACCTTTATGGAACTGACCCACCAATGATCTCCCCAGTGGCTCTTAGTCTCCATCACCTCCACACACTCCCTCAATCTTGTGGATCTTATCCCTCTAGTGCCGGTCAGTTTTTTCCCTCCCTCCAATACAGTCCCGTTGTGTATGAGGAGATCTGATACATGATTGCACCCATATTGGCAAAGTGCCGACACGTATTGCAGAAGTCACTGTCTGCTTCCTCAGGTCTTACAGAGCCAGACTCTCCACCGGACTGAAATACCCATCAGTCATCATGTATCATCCAGTCCAGATAGAACAACACCTCCTATTCACCTCTTTCTATTACTCTAAGGGCTGTATAATTTATCCCTTATGTATTGATAGCAGTCTCATATTATATGTACCTCACATCCCACTCCCATTCTATCCATATTACCGAGAAATTAACAACTCTCCTTTCCTTAAATACCCTATTTACTGAATTAACCTAGTTCTTGATGTATACATTCTCTAAAAAAATTGTACTTTTATAAATACACTCCCTTCTATCAAAACCTAAAATAATACAAACAATTACATCTAATACTACAAGATACAGAATAGAATAACTTAATCTCCCATATCTATATAAAAATTGATGCATGGGGTCGAGATGCTTCCAAACACCGAGCCTTCACCGCGTCATATTCAGGAGCAGCCCTGTATCGCACGAGGACATGGACGGTCGCTGAAGACGCCAAGCTCACCTAGGCCCAGTCCCCGAAGTGACGCATGGGATGACGCCACGGCAACATTTTAGGCTATTATTTACCTGCATCCACCCACCAGGCTTTGCTGGATTTAAGGTAACTGTGACACTTGTGTGTCACCTCCCCTTTCAGAGCAACTAATCCTCTGAATTCCCTGAAAAGAAGCAAATTTTAGAATCTAAGCAATCAACAAAGTGACGAGCCACCGGTTATGCAACATCCTTTCTTTTGATGGAATTAATGTGTTCTCTGATCCTCTCCTTAAGCTCGAATCCTGCATCCAACATACTGTTTATTACATTTTAGACAGGTCAAGAGATGCACAATAAATGTAGATTTACAGTTAATATATTGTTTGATGTTATATGTTTTATTTGTGGATGTGCTAACAAAGGTGGTTCGCACTTTAACAAAAGAGCATGAAGTGCATCTCCTGGCTCCATAGCTATACATACGGGTGGTATTAAGCCAAGTAGTAATTTGTTGAGGGGTGCTCCTAAATAAATTTGGAAACAAGATTTTTCCCAAAGTGGGGGCTCACCTACTGGCAAATCTACAGCCTTTTTGAACAACAGAATTCAGCTGGGATCACCCAATAGAATTGGAATATGTTTTTTAATAATCTCCTTAATATGGGAGAATTCCACATTGTAGTTTGTCACGAACATTAAATGAATAATCTTAGACTAATCAGTATCTTTCTTCTGTCGTCCACAGACTATAGTCTGCCTATCTGTTTCTAATACCTGTGTGTACCCATAATCTATAAGATCTGTAGAATAGGCACGCTGCAAAAACCTCTCTCATTTCCATAGATTGTATCTCAAATTCTTCTTGTGTGCACACGGAGGAACTGTCCAGTGGGAACCGGATGGTGTGTCTTAGATGGCATGGTTTGGCATGCAGCAGTGAATGGTTTTCTGCACATGGTTGTCTTTTATCGTATTGCTATCTAAAACTAGCCTGAAATCCAGGTATGCTATCTCCTTAGATTGAAACTCATATGTGAACTTCAAGTTAAAATTATTAACATTCAAATATTGTGCAAAGGCAACAAAACATCCTGGGTCCCCAGCCATGTAATCAAAAGATTGTCTATATATTTATTACATATCAATATATACTGATGAAATGGATTAGATATATTGTAGATACATAGATCCTCAAACCACCCCATGTGCAGACTCATGAAAGAAGGTGCAAATTTTGTACCCATTGAGATGCCACACTACTGCAGATAAAACATACCAACATATCTGAAAAAGTTATGTTTCAACAGATATTCAATCGATGTTAATAGAAGCCATTTGAGGTCACCAGAGTATATTTGTCCAAATGATACTGTATGGCCTTAATGTCCCTCTCATGGGGTATGGTGGAATAAAGAGAAAGAACATTCATCGTACCCCATGAGAAGAAGACAGGTATATCAACATTTTGAAGTATTTGCAGCAAATGATCAGACTGCTAATGTAACTAATAATCCTTAATAGTAAGGGTTGCAGATAGAAATCTACAAGCTCAGAGAACTTTTCATTTAAGGAATCAATCCCTGCAACTATAGGTCTACCCAAAGGGGGGGCGTTGTGGCTTGTGCACTTTGGGAAAGTGGTGCAATACTGGCATCTTGGGGTACTTGACCAATAAGAGATCCATCTCCTTCTTAGTCAAGACACCAAGAGCAACACCTTCTTCCAACAACCTGCCCAAAGCTTAGAATAACTCTTGGTAGGGTCTCTAGATAATACGGAATAAGATGATTCATCCCGCAATTGTCTAAGAGACTCCTGGTGATAAACCAAAGAATCAAATACCACAATGCTCCCTCCCTTTGTCCGCATTCTTGATGACTAATGACTGATCTCGAGCCAGCTCCTGTAATGCCGCCCTCTCAATAACAATGAGGTTACTTTGTCCATTATGTATAGAGTTAGTAGAACAGACCTTGTCGTTTTAACTTTTTCAACTCTTTCTCTACCATTAATTGAACGGTATCTATTGCAATGCTACGACACTGTAAAAGTGGGATGATTTTAACTTTCATTATTTTTATCCACCATATTGTTATCAATCACATTAAGAACATTATTACGACTTTTAAATTCCAAATCCTCCAAATCCTTTAAAGCACATTGCTGCAAGAAAGAAGAGAATGAGGTACATATAGTGTTCCTATTAACCACATTTGGAGCATAAAAGTCATTGGGTTGAACAACGTCTATGTGCGGTGAAACTAAAGGATTACATGATCCATAGTCCCTGCAAGTTACAGGATGAGAACAAGAAACATCAGGCTGGACAGCTTCAACAGCTGAAGAGATCAAACCAATGTCCAGTTCATGGATTGTGTCCTTGTCTTCTGGGTCAGCGTAAAACTTTTTCAAGGTTAAATTTCTCACAAATCTATTTAGATCCAAGACCGTGTCAAGGAGATTAAAATGTCTGGTAGGAGAAAATCCCAAGCCTTTTGATAATATTGCCACTTGTGCTTGGGTTAACACTTTACTGGAAAGGTTAATCACCTCCTTCCTTCTCGCCACTGCATGTTTCCTCTTCCCCTTGTTCTTGGCACCCTGCCTTGTTGTTTCATGCGGTCTTGGATCTGTAGACTGGGATTCATCACATTGGATCGCCTGCTCCATGCTCTTCTGTTTTTTGAAGGGCCACAAAGTTTACCTGTCACATTGGAAAAGACTTCACTGGACACACTTTGTCTTGACTCCTGTTGGGAGGAAAGAGAAGAAGAGACAGAAGACCATTCTGTGTCTGGAGAATCTGAATCCACATTAGAGAAATGAACATGTTTATTTACTGAAGGACATCTCAGAATAGATCTGATTTTAGGATCCCTATTGTGTCTCGACCTCCACTGTTTTTTCTCTTTAGACCATGTATATATTCTATTTTTATCATAATCCTCTGTCTCATATAAACTTCCTCGACTTCCTCATAGTAATCTCTTGTTCTAAACGTTGCAATTTATATTTCATCTCTGTATTGAACTGATCAAATACTGCTACATGACAAAGTATTTTAGCTTGTTATTGTAGGCTTGTTAGCTCTGTAGTAATAAACAAATTACTACTTGGTCTACTACCACGTGTATGTATAGCTGTGGAGCCAGGAACCTCTGTTAGCACATCCATAAATAAAACATATAAACTCAAACAATATATTAATTGTAAATCTACGTTTATTGTGTATCTCTTGACCTGTCTAAAATGTAATAAACAGTATGTTGGATGCACAACTCGAGCACTTAAGGAAAGGATCAGAGAACACATTAATTCCATCAATACAAAGGATGTTGCATAACCGGTGGCTTGCCACTTTGATTGCTCAGATTCTAATATTTCCTTTTCTTTTCAGGGAATTAAGAGGATTAGTTCCTCCGAAAGGGGAGGTGACACACAAGCTATATTGGATAGAGCAGTGGTTAAATGGATATTACTTCTGGATACACGTAGTCCCATTGTGCCCTTCTAGGACATGAACTCTAAGTTTGTGTTGACTTTGAACCTATCTAAACTGCATCCTTGAATATACTTACTCTTAAGGTGGTCTTATAAATAGAAGTGACTTTAGCCATGAGGATACGTAAGTTATAGCCCTATCTTGCTGTGTCCCCTACCTAACAACACACCAATACAAGGTGGTCTTGAGAACAAAGCCTTTTTTTAAATCTAATGTTATATTATTCTGTCTGAACCCAAAGAACCATAAGGAAAGCAGATCCACCATTTGGACATGTATTCCAGTTTTTTCCTGGATAGAACCAAGTAATATAGAAATTCTGCTGCATTTTTTGTGCATTTTTTTTTTTTAGAAAAAACACAGGGAGTACGGCATCTAAGGCTTCCATTTCAAGATGTATCAAGGACAGTATAATAGAGGTCTATAAAACTGCTAACAAGGAGCCACCCATCAATGCAAAAGCCTATTATACCAGAATCATCTCTACCTCTTGGGACCAGAAGGCTCTAGAAACTCCAAAAGAAATATGTAAAGTAGCAACTTGGGCATCACTTTCAACTTTTATAAACCATTATCAGCTGGATGTGAAAGCATCAGCAGAGGCAAAATTTGGAAGGAAGGTACTTCAAGGATTGGTTCCAGAATAACAGCAGGATCCAAACCTTATTATAAAATCCTATGTAATATCCGTTTAGATATTGGGATGTATAAATATTTGCATGTTCCTTCTCTGTACGGTACTGCGTTTGGAAGTCCCATTTTTTCCTGGATGGGACATAGAAGGAAAGGTAAAATTTACTCACCCTCCTGATATCAGTTAATAACGCTGCATATGCCGTAAAATCTCAGGTATAATACGCACCTGTGTATAATACGCAGGTGTATATTATGCCTATAATTTTAGGGGAAAACATTGACTATGTATAATACGCATCCTTGTTTTCTCCCTTACTACAAAAAAATTATAGTGTTAGCAGACCTCTTCCCTGCCTCCCCTGGCGCTCCGCTTTGAAGACAGGACGGCAAGTGCAAGAAGTTTTGCCTTCTCTTTGGCAGTTCACTTGCACAAAAGTAAGGTTTATCTTCAAATCGGAGCGCCGGGGGAGGGAGGGAAGAGGTCTGCTCACAATATATTTTTTTCATTGTAAAAACTCTCGTGTATAATACGCACCCCCCACTTCACATAAGGTGAAGTGGGGTAAAATTGTGCATATTATATCCGAGATTTTACGGTATTTTCTTGTATTCATTTGCTACTAATCCAGTGTTCAGCTTGGACAAAAGTATAACTGCACTATGCAAGGAAAAGTGGTCTTTTTTAGATTTAATTGGTCCTACCAGGTGGAAGGTGGAGACAAAACCTACTTTTATTGCCATGGAGTCAAGGAGAAGAATAAATATCAGTGAGTAAATGTCCCTTTTTTCCATATAGATGTATTGAATTTGAATCACAAGTAAAGTGGGGCTCAAGTATTAAAGGGATAGTAATACTTCATTTTATCTTTATTTTATTTTGTAGGCATTAAAAAAACATGAAGAACGATATAAGTCTTATCTCTCAAATCTTTATGGTTTATGAGATATTCACAAGCAAAGTTTTCCCCTCCCGCCCCTTTTACCTAGTGTAAACAATCTCTTCTCAGATGTGAATCTGGTTGTAAGACCAGACAGATAACAGAAGGGGACAATCTTCTTTGTATGAAAACAATGAAAGCCCTTCACCCCTTGACAAGCTTTTCAGCTTTTTCCCTTATCTTAATTGAAGATTGTCCCTCTCTGCAGTCTACCTGGGCAACTCCCTTCTGATCTGGCTGAACAGGGTGGGGGGGTACTTTGCTTGTGAATATCTCTTAAACCATAAAGGTTTGAGAGATAAGACTTATATAGTTCTTCGTGTTTTTTTAATTCCTACAAAATAAAATAACGATAAAATAAATTTTTACTATCCCTTTAATGCAAAGTGGTGCAATTTGAGAGCAAACCAACTGTACCATAGGGAATACATACAAATTCTAATCCCTTTAAATGGGGATCTTAACCCTCTTGAATGCTAGAGGTCCTCAATGTATTGTGAAGCATCCAGGATCAAAAGTGTTAATTATGTATAGCTTGGAGCTGAAAAGGAGGAAGGTTCATGGAAATGTGTCTCTGCAGAGGCGAATTAAAAGGGAAAACGTACAAAAAAATGTTTGGTTTCACTGATGTTTGCCTCTAAAGTAACTTTAACACTAAAAATGAAATTGTTATATAAATTTAAGTAACTTTGTATTCCAAACTGGTAACTGTGAAATTATCTATTTGTTAACATCTAATCTTAAATATACTTTGTGGGGGTATCCATTCATGATTTGTGAAGGAGCCTAAGACCCCATTACAAGGTGACTACATATATCTTTAAATCAGAATATTTAATTCTGCAGGATTATAAAGACATCAGTGGAACCCTGTAATATGTGTTTTTATAAGCATCTCAGATTTAGGCATAAGTGTCTTGATAAGTCTCAGGATGCTGGAGACCAGAATTGAGCAAAACATCAGGGATATACTATGCAAATATATTCAGAGAATACTGACAAAATTCTGGATCTGAGTTGAGCAGATTGCTTATGGACAGAATCTTTCTTACTTTGTGCAAAGGTTTGATCTGGACAGTAAGCTGTTTGATTGACATCTGAAGGTCCGTGAACCTGGTCTCCTCCCTGCATCATGTGATTGCTTTCTCAATGTATGTATGTATGTATCGTTATGTATGTATCTTTATTTATATAGCACCATATATGTACACATTGCTTAACAGAAGTTGAAATAATACGATACAAAAATACAGAACTGGGTTAAGAGCATTAAGCTTAAGAGTGATCATTTCATTATTTGTGGGGCAAAGTGCAGCAACGGACTCATACACTGGGAAAGAGACCCTGCCCCAAGGAGCTTATAATCTAATTAGAATTCATGATGAATACAGAGACAGTAGGAGGAGGATTATAAGTGAAAGTACAATAATCTGATTGGTTAAAACAGCAAACAAAACACCTATTTTGCAAGAAGTGTTTAGTGTCTTGCAGAATGGCATGTAATTGCATCTCATTACTCATTACTACCAGAGCAATATGAAATCTGGAGATAATCCAGTGGTAACAAATACATTGCCTTGCATTTATACCAGCCCCTAATTTCTTGTGAAGTCCAGTTCTACACTTTAGTGATATAGTTAATTCAGGCAAAAAACAAATGACTCAGATCTTTTGAACATCTCAGCAGACGTCCTTGTACCTGTCATATTTTTGGCTTGTACTACTGTCGCTGTAATTCAAAATCAATGTTTAAAAAAAGAAAAAAAAAACGAAACATCACAGTCACTAACTGTTTTAGCCAATGCTAAGGCTGACCTGTTTAATCCCTGTCTTTCCCCTTGTCTCAGGTACTTTATGGACTCCTGTAATTACATGTCAGTTTGACAGCTCGCATAAAGATATGTCCTTATCTTCCTTGCTGGCTGGAACCTTTAGATGTGATTTCACGGAGATAATGAGAGAGGACATTGAAGAGTTGATAATTTTGCTGAAAACTGCAGTCTACATCTTATCATAGACTACATCTTACCATGGAACCGCTAAGTGATAACACGTTGTGGTCAGTTCCTGAGAACACTTACTCTGCCACTGCATTATCCTATCATATCTTTACTAATTAAATATAATGCACATGGGGCCATATACAGAAATGAAGAAAGAGGAGCAATTTCAGGGCAAATCGACTGCACTACAAGTGATAAATAAAAATCTAATTGATTTAAAGGGTAAGTAATACTTAGTATGTAAAAAATATATATTGTAGGGTTTATCCATCTGAGTAAAACAAGGGTAACCCTACTGTCGAGAGGTGTTAATTCAAAATTTATTGCAGCTCAAACTTGATTTTTTTTTTTAGGTGCCGTATCACAATGGCCTGAAATCATACAGTGGTGCTGTTGCTACATCATCCTATGAAGGTTTATGGTCAACTGACCAGAACTGTCCATAGGGTGCAGCAACAGTGACAATATATAATTTCAGCCCATTGAGATATTGAACCTAAATAATTCAAGTTTGAGGTGCAATAACTTTTGAATAAAACACCTCTCAGCAATAGGGGTAGCCTTGTTTTACTCTACAATATATATTTTTTTTTTTACATATTAAGTATTACTGTCCCTTTAAGGCATGAGTAATCTTTTTTAATTGCAAAGTTATATGCTAAAACAATTTGATCCAAAAGTTATTACAGCTCAAACTTACTTTGACAAGTTGTTAGCAAAAGTGCAAATAAGTGTCCTGAAAGCTAATTTTATTTATAATGAGCTCCATGGGGCAGTTTGAGTCATAGACTATGGCTCTTCAAAGTATATGACAGGAAGAGCATCACCTGGTGACCTTAGTAGAAAACTGCAGTTCACTGTAAATAAGACAAATCTGTGCTATAAAACACTTTGAAAGGAAATGTCTCTCAGCATGAGGTATACCCTTGTTTTACTCAGGAAAACAGGAAACACCCTATAACATATTTTCATAGAAACGTTTACTGTTCCTTTAAACGGAGGAAAGAATGAGCCTCAATTTTGCAGCAAGTATAGTTAGTTTAAAAGAGAATTAATATTATACTAGCCATTTTTCTGTACAATAAATAGTTTTTGACAATTTAACCTACATGAGTTGATGGTACAGTATGGTACTTTAGGCTAATTCCCTGGACCCTATGCACATTAGCTCTGTTTGAGAATAAACCCACAGTTCTCTGTACTGTGAGAGATGGCTCCAGTATCTAGGTTCATTCAAAGCACACTACATAGTAATGTTGGTCCAGTACAGGAAATAATTAGCAGAACATGCCATACTGTTCCACCACATTAAGAACAAATGACTAGTTTAACATATAAGCAGTTTGGGATTTTCTTTAAAATGAACTGAATTTTTTATGGCAATATGTCCACTTTAAATAATATGGGTCTTAACCCCCTCTAATACTAGAGAGGTCTTAAAAGCATTGTTAATAAATGTGTTGGAGTTCCCTCTAGCATTCAAATAGTGAAACCCCCATTTCAATCAATAGGAAATTGGAGAATTGTTATTTGCTTCCTATTGTGAAGTTAAACTTCCCTAGAATCATAACCCTTTGAGTACCAGAGAGGTATTCAATGCAATGCAACACTATTGCTACAGTAAATGAAAGAGAATATTGTATTATCCCCTGCTAGATATGTAAGTACATTTCCATAGCAGATAGATCTTAGGATCTATGGGGGTCTGTTTATCAAGCAGAGAAGAAAGTAGTGTATCATATATGCTGCTCTTCACCATGATCATTAATAAATATCATTCTGTATAATCTTGTCATGCATGCTGATTCAGCAACTGCTATATTTTAATTATGTTTTTACTTTTTAATCTTTGTATTACGTTATTTTTTAACCAGTGTATCTGTTTTAGAAGTAAATGTGAGTGCTCACATTGTGTGATCTTTTCCAGATATACACCAGATATTTGTGAATAACTGGGTTTGTCTTTAACCCCTTCGCGTCCATTGACGTGCCAGGACCGTCACGCTGGTCCTGCACTTAAGGACCAGTGACAGTCCTGGTACGTCAAGTGTTAACTTTCCCATTGCCGCCGCTGTGCGCGATGGGAAAGACGCGGGCAGGGTGTTACTAGGTGCTCCGGTATCGGAGCATCTAGTTTCAGCCAGTGCCCGCATGGTTGATACATGCGATTTGCTAAAATAGCGAATCACGTGTATGTCCCCGCATATGACAGAAGCAGTGTTTTCAAAACACTGCTTCTGTCATATATCTCTGTCTCTCTCCTCCTCAGACACAAATCTGAGGAGAAGAGAGACAGAGAGAGCGTTACTGTGTATCCAGTGTTCCAGCCAGCGTTGCAGAGTGGCAACATTGTAAAAAAAAAAAAAGAAAAAAAAAAAAGCTTTTTTTACATTTGATCACTGTGATCACTGATTTTACCCCAGTGATCACTGATTTTAGTGATCCACTGCTGCAGATCAGCTTCTGCGGATCTGTGGTATTTTTTGCCCCCCCCATTGAAATCCCCCTTTCTTTTTAAATAAAAATTGATTTTTTTGTTAATTTTTAGGTACTTTAAAAGTTTAGTTAGGTGATCTTAGTGGGGCTAGGTAGGTTTAGGGGTTACGTGGGTTAGGGTAAGTTTAGTGTTGATTTTAGGTCAGATTTAGGTTTAGGGAATTATTATTATTATTTTTTTTAATAAAAAAAATAGTTGAAGAGCCCGTTACACGGGCCACAGTGTCACTGCCACCCGGTCGCGGGGCAGTCACGCGCAGAGGAGACTGCCCGCGCCACGGCTGATACAGAGCTGGACGCATGTCGCGCGTTACACACGATTTAGCGAATTATTATATAGGATAATTTATTAAAATATTTAGGATTTTTAGGTAGTTTAGACAGGGCTAGGTAGGTTTAGCGTGTACGTCAGTTAGGGTAAGATTTAGTATTGAATTTAGGTTTAAAGATTAGGGTTTTGTAAAAAAAAAAAAAAAATAAATAAATAAATATATATATATATAGAGAGAGAGAGAGAGAGAGAGAGAGAGAGAGATTTATTGTAGGAATAGTGTGTATTTGTGTTAAGTTAGGTAGGATTAGGGTTGACGTGGGGTAGGGTAAGGTTTAGGGTAAGGTTTAGGGTTAAAGCTAGGCACAGAAAAAAAAATAAAAAAAAACAAAAAAATATATATTTATAGTTTTATTGTAGGAATAGTGTGTATTTGGGTTAAGTTAGGTAGGATTAGGGTTGACGTGGGGTAGGGTAAGGTTTAGGGTTAGAGATAGGCACAGAAAAAAACATTTAAAAAAACAAAAAAAAATATATTTATAGTTTTATTGTAGGAATAGTGTGTATTTGGGTTAAGTTAGGTAGGATTAGGGTTGACGTAGGATAGGGTAAGGTTTAGGGTTAGTTAGGCACAGAACAAAAAAAGAAAAAAACTTGGGTGGGTAGCTATTTAGAAAAAATTAGGGTAGGTAGGTTAAGTTAGATAGAAGTTATTTAAAAAAAATTAGGGTAGGTTAAGATGCAGCGGATGTATTCTGCAGAAGAGGCGTATGCCTTTTTGGCTTCAGATTCAGAAGCCACAGATACTGCCTCTGATTTCGATATATCCCAGTTCACAGAGAGAGACACTGATAGCTCCAGTGATCATGCTGGGCCATCTCCTAAGAAGAGGCGTACTGCTCCAAGAGCTGCCCCAGAAGCAGCCCCAAGACATACCCCAAGAGCTGCCCCAAGACAAATCCCAAAAGCTGCCCCAAGACATACCCCAAGAGCTGCCCCAAGACCTGCCCCAGAAGCAGGCCTAAGCCATACCCCAAGATCTGCCCCAAGACCTGCCCCACAAGCAGGCCCAAGCCATACCCCAAGATCTGCCCCAGAAGCAGGCCAAAGACATGCCCCAGAAGCAGCCCCAAGACATGCCCCAGAAGCAGGCCAAAGACATGCCTGAGAAGCAGCCCCAAGACATACCCCAAGAGCTGCTCCAAGACATACCCCAAGAGCTGCCACAAGGCCTGCCCCTCAGCCAGAGCCTAGGGAATGGGTACCACCAGTAGGATTAAGTCCAGAAATACCCAATTTCACAGGCAGCCCAGGGATAAATGTAGGTGTGGCCGGTTTTAACCATGAACAGTTTTTTAATTTATATTTGGGGGAGGACATTTTGGGGGAGATTGTAGAGCAAACAAATATTTATGCAGCCCAGTATATTGCAGCCAATCCCACACGCTACATTTAAAAGGAGCAATAATGGTACCCCACTGATGTTACTGAATTCAGGAAATTCTGGGCCCTAACTATGGCTATGGGGATTATTAAAAAGCCAAGCATCAGGTCATACTGGAGCAAAAATCCTGTATGCGTTACCCCCATTTTTGGCCAAACAATGAGCAAGAGACGCTATGAAGTGCTTTTGCACTTCATGCATTTCAATGATAACACCCTGTGCCTCCCCAAAGATCACCCCCAGTATGACAGGCTGTATAAAATTCGCCCTCTTATAAGTCATTTACAAAAACAATTTTCAGAAAACTATACCCCCCAAAAACAAATATCTGTTGATGAGTCATTAATGAAGTATAAGGGAAGGTTGGGTTTTAAGCAATATATCCCCTCCAAGCGCTCCAGGTTTGGCGTAAAATTGTATAAGTTGTGCGAAAGCGCCACAGGATACACCTATGCGTTTCGTATTTATGAGGGCAAGGACAGCCATCTTGATCCTCCTGGTTGCCCTGAATATCTGGGAACCAACGGCAAAATTGTTTGGGATCTCATTTCCCCCTATTAAATAAAGGATATCAATTATATGTGGATAATTATTACACAAACCCCCTTTTATTCAAATCACTTTTTTATTTTGACACTGTGGCCTGTGGCACTGTTAGGAGAAACTGTAAAGGGATGCCCAAAGAAATGATAAACTGCAAGCTACGAAAGGGAACGTCTGTAGCTTTGTGCCAAGAGGAGCTGCTGGCAGTGAAATTTAGAGACAAAAATGAAGTGTACGTGCTTACAACCATGCATGACGAGGAAACTGTGCCAGTCTCTATCCGTGGCACGGTCCTCAGGAAACCAGTCTGCATCAGAGACTATAATAAACACATGGGGGGTGTTGATCTTTGTGATCAACTCATGCAGCCTTACCTCACCATGAGAAAATCTACGGCCTGGTATAAGAAGGTTGCCATTTTCCTGATGCAGACTGCAGTTTATAATTCGTATATCATTTTTACATTGGCAAACCCCACTCAAAAAAATACTTTTTTGCAGTTCCAAATGCATGTAATTTCCCATTTTTTGTTTGAAGGGGCAGGGGCAACAGCAGTTTTACAGCAGAGACCCGGTTTAGGACACTTTGCATTTAAAATCCCCCCAACCCCCCAAAAGAGTAAGCCAGAGAAACGCTGCAGGGTGTGCTACGCCAATGGCAAACGGAAAGAAACCACCTTCTACTGTCCTGATTGCCCTACAAAACCTGGGCTCTGCACTGGTGACTGCTTCAAGCAGTATCACATGAATCTAATGCAGTAATTCTGTAATTTAATTATTTGGCAATGCTTTCCCCCTTAAATATCCTGTTTTTTTTTCCCCCCAAAACACATCCCTCCTTAGATCTAACGCTATGAAAATATAATGGGAACAACCCTGTTTTTTCCATGTCTAAAAATGGAAACGTACATGTTCTCAACTGAACCCAGTAAATCCCCCAAACCCTGACAAACCTATGCATATGGGATATTACTGTACTCGGAAAAAGCAACTGAACATTAATCAATGCATTTATGTAAATGTTCACCTATCCTGTGCTTGAAATCCACATCAAAATTGGAATCTAACTGGGAAAAGAGATGATTCTTTAATTTAAATAATGTTTTACGAGGGATTGGTGGTAAAATGGCTGAGAGGAAAATTTGAAAACATGCCTAAAATGAAAGCCTGGGTTATCTACTTTTCAAAACTATACACTTCTGGGGGGGAAATCTTAAAATGGGGAGCTTTTACACAGCCCCAAATGAGAAATGGCACCAGTGACGCAAGCTGTAAAAATTCAAAGTGTGAAACTGGAAAAGCACATGTTCCAATTTGGGCCCTGTAGCTTCCCCAAACCTTGAGAAACCTATGCATATGGGATATTATCGTACTCATAAGAAGGAGCTGAACACTAAAAAATGCATTTTTATAGATCTTCACCTATCCTGTGCTTGAAAATCACATCAACATTGAAACCTAAGTGTGAAAAACGTTGAATTTGTTAATTACATCACATTTACGAGGGATTGCTGGTAAAATGGCTGTGTAAAAATTTTTAAAACATGCCTAAAATGAAAACCTGGGGTGTCTACTTTCCAAAAATATACACTTTTGAGGGGTTAATCTTAAAATCGAGCACTGTTACATAGCCCCAATTGAGACATGGCACCAGTTAAGCAAACTGTGAAAATTTGATGTTTGTTCAAACATTGGCCTGTAGCTCCCCCAAACCTTGAGAAACCTACACATATGGGGTATTGCAGTATTCAGAAGAAGGAGCTGAACATGAAACAATGCATTTTTAAAAATCTTCAGCTATCTTGTGCTTGAAAATCACATCAATATTGAAACCTAAGTGTGAAAAACGCTGAATTTTTAACGTACATCAAGATTTACGAAGGATTCGTGGTAAAATGGCTGCGTAAAAAAATGTAAAACATACATAAAATGAAAGCCTGGGGTGTCTACTTTCCAAAAATATATACTTTTGGGGGGAAATTTTTAAAGTGGCGCACTGATACACAGCCCCAAATGAGACATGGCACCAGTGACGCAAGCTGTGAAAATTCAAAGTGTAAAACTGGAAAAGGGCATGTTCCAATTTGGGCCCCGTAGCTCCCCCAAACCTTGTGAAAGCTACGCATATGGGGTATTGCCGTATTCAGAAGAAGGAGCTGAACATGAAACAATGCATTTTTAAAAATCTTCAGCTATCCTGTGCTTGAAAATCACATCAATATTGAAACCTAAGGGTGAAAAACGCAGAATTTTTAACGTACATCAAGATTTACGAAGGATTCGTGGTAAAATGGCTGTGTAAAAAAAATTGAAAACATACATAAAATGAAAGCCTGGGGTGTCTACTTTCCAAAAATATATACTTTTGGGGGGAAATTTTAAAGTGGAGCACTGATGCACAGCCCGAAATGAGACATGGCACCAGTGACGCAAGCTGTGAAAATTAAAAGTGTAAAACTGGAAAAGTGCATGTTCCAATTTGGGCCCCGTAACTCCCCCAAACCTTGTGAAAGCTACACATATGGGGTATTGCCGTATTCAGAAGAAGGAGCTGAACATGAAACAATGCATTTTTAAAAATCTTCAGCTATCCTGTGCTTGAAAATCACATCAACATTGAAACCTAAGTGTGAAAAACACTGAATTTTTAACGTACATCAAGATTTACGAAGGATTTGTGGTAAAATGGCTGCGTAAAAAAATTGAAAACATACATAAAATGAAAGCCTGGGGTGTCTACTTTCCAAAAATATATACCTTTGGGGGGAAATTTTAAAGTGGAGCACTGATACACAGCCCCAAATGAGACATGGCACCAGTGACACAAGCTGTGAAAATTCAAAGTGTAAAACTGGAAAAGGGCATGTTCCAATTTGGGCCCCGTAGGTCCCACAAACCTTGTGAGACCTACGCATATGGGGTATTGCCGTATTCAGAAGAAGGAGCTGAACATGAAACAATGCATTTTTAAAAATCTTCACCTATCCTGCACTTGATATCAACAGAAATATTGAAATGTAAGTGTGAAAACTGCAAAAAAACAAAATATTACCAGAATTTTGGAACATATTTCTGGAAAAATAGCTGCATAAAAAAACTCCAGAATTTTCCTGATTATTTACCTTATGTTGTCTAGTTTTCAGAAACATATACCTTTGTGGGACATTTTTGGGTTCTGGCACCGTCAACTAAGCTATGATACTGACATACTAATTGTTGAAAAATTACAGGTTGTAAAGAATGGCGTCCATCTTGTGATATTTACTTTGTAAATGTGAGAAAGGGATTGAAATACTAGGCATATGGGGTACTTTTATATTCAGGAGAAGCAAATGAATATATTTAGGGGTATTTTTTTGTAATGAACTAATGGTATGCAAATCCTGACAGGAAAATGTAAGCAAAATGTTGTTTTTTTTTCATGGTTGAACAAAGACATAGTCAAAAAAGTCAAAATTGCTCCGGTCCTTAAGTGAAATCCACCTCAGATTTGCCGGTCCTTAAGGGGTTAATAGGGTATTTTCCTTAGCTTGCTATTTTGCAGACATATGATATATCCACATGTTATGGTACATATATGTATATAAAATTATCTAGTGATGTAGTCCTTAAAAAAGTATCAGACTCCCCACTTTACCAACGAACCACAATTGTCCCTATATCCACCTCTTGATCTTCCTATTCTCCCTCCCTTTTAAATGTGGGGGAGAATAAGGTGATAAGGGGATCATGGAAGCAAATTTATATGGGTGGTTATTTGGAAGAGGAAGTAGATGGGAGGAGCTAATGGAGGTAGGTTTTATGAGGGTGGACGCTAGGTTTGTTATGTAATATGGGGGTGATATTTTGAAAGTGGAAGGTAATGTGTGATATGGGTGTAGATGATGAGGGGAGAATATGGTAATATGAGGGGAGGAAGGTTCTAATATTGGGAAAGGAAAGTAATGTAATGTAGGTGAGATGATGGTAGGAAAGGCAGTGAAAGAGGGAAACCTAACCATACCTCCCCATTAACTTGGGGACACATGATCTATACATACTGCAAGGTTGCACAGAGGTGAAATCAGCCCAGTAGTGTGCATTTTTCATTAATGTCATCAGATAAAGAGGTCATCTTGTCAGCTTATCTCATCTCCTTTCTTCTTCTCTCTTACCATCATCATCTATATCACCTCCTTAATAGTGTTTAACCCCTTAACAACCACCTGATCTTCAATGAGTTCTGGGATGGTAGAGCAACATGCAGCAGCGCTGCCATCCCAGAATTCCATTATGTGCCAGGACCATCACTGGTCTTTAATGTCTGGACTGACATGACGGTCCAGAAATGTCACATGTTGCAAAAGTGTTAATTCCCCCCCAATTACCATCATCATTAAGTGGACACTTTCATCATTTGGTGATTTGATTGACATTTGGTGTGACAAAATGTCATCATTAGGTGGACTGATTGACATATTCGGTGGACCCTTCCATCATTTGGTGATTCGATTGACATATTCGATGGACCCTTTTGTTTTTTGGTGATTTGATTGACCTATTTGATATAACAAATTTGGTGACAAAATGTCATCATTTGGTGGATTGATGACATATTCGGTAGACCATTTCATTATTTGTTGATTTGATTTACATATTCGGTGGACCCTTTCATCATTTGGTGATTTGATAGACATATTTGGTGCAACAAAGTCATTTGTTGACAAAATGTCATAATTTGGTGGACTGATTGACATATTCTGTGGGCCCTTTCATCATTCGGTGATTTGATTGTCATATTTGGTGCAACAAATTCATTTGGTGACAAAATTTCATCATCTGGTGGACCCATTCATCATTTGGTGATTTGATTGACATATTTGGTGCAACAAATTCATTTGGTGACAACATTTCATCATCTGGTGGACCCATTTATCATTTGTTGATTTGATTGACATATTTGGTGCAACAAATTCATTTGGTGACAAAATGTCATGATTTGGTGGATTGATTGACATATTTGGTGCACACTTTATTCATTTGGTGAATTAATTGGCATATTTGGTGCATTTCTGACAATCATAATTTGGTGAATGTATTAACATATTTCACTGAATTTCTTTGGTGACAGACTTTAATTATTTGGTCACACGTTTATCAATTTAGTAAACGGAGTGGCCTTTTCCTTGCACCAAATTCATTTGGTGACCGTCTTTAGTCATTCAGTGAATTGACTGACATATAATTTGTACCAAATGTATTTGGTACTAAACTTTGGTCAACACGTTGAATTTTGTGGAATAGCTAAACAATTTTTTAAACAACATTGTACTCAGTGAATATTTACAAACTCTCATCAAAGGTAACATAGATTACTCTTATCCTTGATTTAATCACTGTGTCCTTATTTAAACAAAATATTTTATGTTTTGTTATTTTTTTCTACTTATTATACCTTTATATACTATATTTCTTTTGTGCTGTTGTACTTTAATATTTTCAATAAAGCGCTTTGAAATCTTACAAAAAAAGAAATATATACATTCAGTGGACAACATTACTTTTGTGGCATAACTGTTGCAATTTTGTGGACAAAATGAAATGTTTACAAATGGCTGCCAGTGTGGCTTCTGATACTCAGGAGGGGGAGATGATGGCAAGTGACTGCAGGGGTCCCTAAGTCACACTTGTGATGCTCAAGCAGTTCTACTACTACCAGGCTGCAGCTGAAGAGTGTAGGGGGAGGGGGTGATGATGGTAAAGGTGAATTAGCTGGTGGTACGACTAGGGCGACCACTGTAGATACTCCTACCAGACAAGGGATCCCACAACATCCCCCTGACCCTGTGATTCCCCTTCCCCTGGCATTATGCCTCTGGAACCTGATGCTGAGGAAGGCAGAACTGGCAGTAGCTAGCAGCAGTATTAACATCAGCACAGATCAGTTGCCTGTGCCTGCTGCTAGTGCTGCCAGTCTGCCTTCTTCACTTGTAGAGATGTCAAGTGTGACAGCGGAGGACCCTCTGTCATATCTGTCATCATCTCCAACCAGTGAGACTCTCATAGAGTAGCAGCAGCAGGGAGGGGCAGATGATGGTGGAGCAGCTAGGGTGTAAGACACATTAATGGACTTTTTAGACAAAAGTGAAAAGGAATGGGAGACAGATGTGCAAATGGGGGTGGGAATTACCACCACTACCAGCAGTAATATTGACGAATTTGCAGAGTTTGCTGCAGCTATAATTCCTACTGCTCATGCTGAGTTGCAAGGGCAGCAGCTGATGAGGAGAAGGCTGGTGTGCCACAGACCACCGTGGCCACTGTGGGAATGGGGTCCAGCAGTAGTTGTGATGCGGTACTAAGACTTGCCAGCAATACTCCTGGTCCTAGTTGTAGTGATGATTCTGAGGCAGCAGCAGCATGCTCTTCCTCAGTCAATGAAGGGTAATGTGGAGGAGAAGAAGAAGAGGCCATTCTTCTCCACCTTCCCCCCCCCCCCACGGTCCTGGGTGTGGAACTATTTTTCTCTTGGGGCAAGCACAATGTAGTCATCAGCGACAGTAATAGGCACTATTTGTGATAAATCACTGAAAAGGGGAAAGGAGGGAATGCACTTTGGCACAATCACCCCGATAACACAAATGAAATGCAGACACCATGACATTTATGTGAAGCATGTTAACATGAAAATCCCACAGCAGGAGAAGCTGTTGTTGTACCCCCTGTCTCTCCCCAAAGGCAACAAGAGTTGAGGTGGACATTGAAGAGGAGGAAGCATAGAGAAACCCAGCTAGAGCCTGAAAGTTCAATGATGAGTGAAACACCTGGCTAGTCATAGCCTTCTGATGTTAGCATCTGGGCGTGGGAAAATGTAGAAATGTCTTCTGGTGATCAACCTCTGTCAACGTTAACTCCCCCGTCTGCACATGGCAATGTGGTGGAGTATAATAGCAGTCATGGAATCACAAAGCATGTGAAAATATACCATCAATATTATTAAGACTGCAATCCTGAGCCAAAAAAAAGCATCAGTGATTCCTTAGGATTTGTTCCTCTACCAATCATGAATCCAAAAAATCCTCAGCTGGGCTGGATTTGTCAATAGGCAGACAAGGCACTTGCCTAGGGTACCAGATTTTCAGGAGTGCCTGGCAATGGCCCTGTCACACCCAATGACCTTCCCACGTTACAATGTGATAGCCCCAGGCAAGATGTAACAATAATAGTGCTCGATTACCCTTGCTGTGCTCCTGCGAGGGCGCTTTGTTGCAAATGCATGCAATTTCAAAAGGAGCAACTGTTCTGGGTTAACTTGTAGTACATGCAGGTGACTGACAGAGGAAATACAGCACACAAACACACACACACACACACACACACACACAAACACACACACACACACACAGCATTCCACTGCAAGTGAGCATACAGATCACACATACACCAAATTAAACTGCAGGGCAGGTGATACACAGGGCACATACACCAACGCCTCAGTATACTGTCAGTGATTGGACAGAGCAGAGGCCATATATACCGCATTACTCTACAGTGTGATTGTACAGAGGGATGATATGCCAGTAATGCCACATTACAGTGCATTTTGATTGTACAGACAACATACACCATACAGGTCTACTTTAAAAATGTTGCATTCAAAAGAGCGTGCAACTACACAGCGCATTAACCATGTCGCTGTGATTTAAAGGAAGACATAAGAATCTCGCCCTGCATCTAAAATGTGAGATTCTTATGTTGCGCCCTTAAACATCACTTCAACTCTTACGCCATCTGTGCTGGAGGAAGCACTCACCTCCCCTCTTGTTGTTAAAGTGCTTCCCAAGCCGGGACTTATTCTTCCTCAAAGCAAAAGCTCACATGTATGAATATGTATGTATGTATGTATTTTCCCACCTCTAACCCTCTTTTAGCAACTGGAATAAAAATGCATTTACAAGCTGAAAAACAAGTCCTTTGCATAATGCAGCAAGGCCAATGTGCTAGGCTAAATGAAGAATGGGTGCTGTGAAATACATATCTGGGTAACGTCCAGTTGTCCCACTGGTCCATAGGCGCTTGTATTTCTGTTGAATTCAGCACTGCTCTGGGCTCTCTCTCCCCTTCTCTGTGTGCTCTGCTCCTCTATGTCATTCTGCTTGCAGAGAAGCTCAGAGAGAACATGGAGCAGTGCTCAGCAACATTGATATATATGTTCAGCCGCATCCTCCTAATATCACTGCATTGCCCTACTTGTTCATCAGTCCTTAGAATCCACTACTGCTTGTCTGAATTCAACAGAAATACAAGCGCCTATGGACTAGAGGGGCAGCTGGTCTTCGTTACCCAGATATGTATGAATAAGTCCTGGGCTGGGAAATGCTTTAAAGAGATAGTAATGTTGCACAAAAACTGCAGCTCCAATTAATCTTCATAGTATTTGGGCCATGGAGAGTGTTATTCAATACTGTCAGAGTCAAGAGTGATTGAATGATAAAGTATCCCCCTCCCACCTCTTTTACTGATGTAACATTACTCACCTCAGATGTGGCATCTGGTTCATGGAGCAGACAAATCACAGCAAGGGACAATCTTCTTACTATGAGCATAAGGAAAACCCTGCTCCCCTTGAAAGGTTTTTCAGGCTTTACCTTATACTCACTGAAGATTGTCTCTCACTGCGATCCATCCGGACAGTCTTGCTGTTCTGAGGTGAGCAGTGTTACATCAGTAAAAAGGGATGGGAGGGGGATACTTTACCATTCAATTACTCTTCATCTACAACTTTGACAGCATTGAAATTACACTCTCCATGGCCCAAATACTATGAAGATTAATTGGAGCTGCGTTTTTTGTGAGACATTACTATCCCTTTAACCCTTTGAGTGCCCGAGGGGTACGAAAGGGTACTCAAAGGGTTAACACAAGCACCTCTTCCAGGACAGGTGGCAGAAGGGTTGAAGCGATATTTAATGACATGAGAATCTTGAGCTATTGATGCAGATCGAGATTCTCATGTCATCATTTAATTAGCGGTGACATGGTTAATGTGCCATGTAGTCACATGCTCTTTTGTGTGCAACATTTTTTAAGAATACATTACAGGAAGATTGTACAGTGAACACACATACACCACATGACAATACAGGTGATTATATAGCAGAATTAAGCCTTTCAGTGCAAGAGGGGTACGCAACACATTGCTTTCCAATCCGTTGCATACCCCTCTGGCACTCGAAGGGTTAAATATGAATGGCATCATCCTCACGGTAGATAATCAAATGTGTTTACTGGCTTATGTTTTTTAGTGGAATTTCCAAATAGCAAATTAATACAAGAGTTAACTTAAAATTTCAGTCACATCTAATTATAATTGACATCTTCAGTGGTTTGATAAAATAGTGCACATTTTATTTCAACTGTTTCTGTTGCAGTCTGCTTGCTATTTCATTTTACTTTTTCCCAAGGAACATTCCACTGCAAAACTCAATTGTGTAGTGTGATCTCTTTGCAGAAAAATAACCTCGTTTATTATTATATACAAGTAATGTAGCAAGATATTCATTTTATTCAGGTTTCTCCTTTTCTTGGTTGGAAAGAACATCATGTAGTGAGCTTAAAGCGACACTAATGTCCGCTAAACATTTTTTCTTGTTTTGTAGATTGAAAAAAAATATATATTATGTTGCACAAATCCCATCTCTCAAACCTTTACGGTTTGAGAGATAATCACAGTGAAAGTTCTCCCCTCCCTCCCCTCCTCCTGACATAATCGTTCTAGCTGACAGCAGGAGATCCCGGTCCTGGGACCAGCCGGCGGCTCTGCAGCAAAGCCGAAATAGCGATATTGAAAAAGAATTACTTCATTGGAAAGGTCTACAAATTGTGCCTGGTTTGCAAGCACACTTTGTAGACCGTTCCAATGAAGTAATTATTTTCCAGTATTGCTATTTTTGCTCTGCTGAAGAGCCTCTTTGTGTAGGCTGACACGGATCTCCTTCTGTCAACTTTACAGCTGACATCAGGAGAGGGGGAACTTTGGGTGCGAATATCTCTCAAACCATTAAGGTTTGACAGATGGGATTTGTGCAACATAATTGTTTTTTAGTCTACAAATCAAGAAAAAATTTTAGTGGACATTACTGTTCCTTTATGATATTTAATGTGTTGGTATAGTGATGCTAGAAATATCTCAAAAACATTGAGGAGCAATTCGTTGAAAATGTGTCTGACATCCAAGGAATTAAGGTAACAGTAAACCTCCATTTTGGTTTTGCATATTGTGCAGGCTATACTTTGCTGAATATATAAAATCAAATTACACGTAGGTTTTTTTTTGTTTTGTTTTTACTTTTATGTACCTGACCGTAAGCTTCATGAATTACTGTTTTCAGAGAGCTTTCTGTCAGACTATGAAAGTAATAGTGATACAATATAACTCTTATCATGTCTGCAGCAGCCACTGAATGATCTGTATGTTGTATTTGGTAGGCTACGTACAGTCTTTACCATTACAGAAGACACAGAGGGGTGCTCCTAGTGTATTAACATAGATGCTGAGAAACCATCCATCACCAGACACCATCAGCCTGTTTTCAAAGTGACAGACACACACAGGCAGTCACAGACACATAGGCAGACAAACAATTAGCAAAAGCATGCAATAATAATACTGACACTATGTGTATGCCACATTAGTAGGTGCTGGGAAAGAGTGAGCTATAACACTTGATACAGAAGGCCTGTACTTTTAGGCAGAAGAGACTCCAGAATGCATGTAGCGTTCAGACATATTATAGCTATAACTGATTTTCACTGTATAATTTAGAGCTCACTACTTAATTTTTCTATTGTACTCGTAACTTCCCATTACTTTGGTCTAAACATGGGAAAAGGGCAGGCTACATATCTTGTAAAGGTAATGTATGCTGTCTGTATATGTCCCATCCCTATTTATAACATTTTCATCTACCTCTGGAAAATTGCCACAGTACTGTGAAGAATATATCTAAAAATGGGTTTGGCCACAAGGGGGTGTGGTTAAGTGAAAGGGTGTGACTAAGTGAGGGGTGTGCTTAGGGGTGGTGCTAGGGGCATCAGAGGGCATTGTACCTAGGGGCATCTGAGCTGTAAATCCGGCTCTAAACATTACCGATTCCTCAGGGCTTGTGACTCGAACAAATCAATGTTTCCTCAGGGCTGGTGCCAAACAAGGCTAATTCGTACAATCAATGTTTCGTCAGGGCTCGTGCCAAACAAGTGTAAGAGCTACAGATCAATGTTTCCTCAGGGCTTGGGCCACTAACAACAAGTCCTACAAATCATACTCTACAAAATACACTGTCCTGCCAAGAATCAGTCTGCCCCAGTCACAGCTTACGACAGGGGAGTCCCTTGTCTCTGTCACATTACGTACCCAGACTCCACCAACGCAGGCACCCTCAGACCCCTTTTATACTATGCCTGTGGGGAAAAAAATACAATTTGCTATGTGTATAAATTCAGTCTTCCCATTGATTTCAATGCAATGAGATAACGAAAAAAGTGGGAAAACTACACTTCTCTGGAAATGTTCTGCTAGACAGGAAGTGCCATTTTTCACCTATTTTGGTTTGAGGCGAAAATGTTCACCTATCCCTAGGCATCAATAGCAAAGTAAAAAATCTGTCTATTTTACATTTCTTTATTCTTACACAGAGCAATTACTTTTCACTTAGTGAGCCCCTATACTATAGACCTCTCCTATAAAGGTCCAAAGTTACTTATTTAAATAGAGGAGTGCTAAATAAATGCAGAGCAATACTTTGCACATTTCTCTGTTTTTTTAGAGGGTTACAGACCTGTCACCTTGATTCAAAATTGCATATTCGAAAACTTTATTTAAACTGCTTAAGTGTCATGTTAGACCACAGTCCAGCAAATGTACAGTTAAGGAAATATTCAGACTTGTTACCTTATGCTAATGTATGCTAACTGAGGTACCTGTGTGGTACCAGTGACATTCCATATGCTAACTAAGGGTT
The DNA here is from genome assembly GCA_037306005.1 of Rhinophrynus dorsalis. Lineage (NCBI taxonomy): Eukaryota > Metazoa > Chordata > Amphibia > Anura > Rhinophrynidae > Rhinophrynus > Rhinophrynus dorsalis. Next base: position 469,503,891 of record CM074721.1, read on the forward strand.
TTCGGCGAGGTTTCATTTGCTAATAAAGCCTTTTCAGTGAAATTTCATATACTAATTTAATTTTTTCAGCTGTGTGCTGTACCAGGAGACTTTCTTTTTCAATTTTACCAGAAATAAGAGTGTGAATATTTTCTAAACTATGCATCTGCTATTGTTTGGTTAACATAACACATATGCAGTTTTGAATTAAGTTTTCAAATATGTTACTAAAAAAAAAATCATGATAACTGGTCCACTTTACAGAGGTGACGGGGGAAGCTCACATTCTCTCTTTCAACCAGAATGTGGGGGAAACCTTTTCTTTTACACTCCTGACTTCCTGTTCTGCTTTATAGCCTACTGACCAGTACAGCAACAGTAAAAAGGTAAATTGCATCCCACAGTGTGATGCAAAGCAGGACATATAATTTTATATATCATGTATGTCTGTAAGTTTTACAAGATGCTCAACACACAAAAGATCATCTATATTAGTATTACTACTTCTTTAACCCATTACTTGATTTGTATTGTATTAGAAGTATCTCCCACCTAAGGGGATAACAATATTATAACCATTAACTCTGAGCTATGCCAGAGTAAACCATGTTCATCCTGTAGCTAAAAAGGTTTTTTTTAAAGGAGGAAAACATTTCCACCTGTTGGGGGCAGTGCTTGGCCATTCAAGCATGTTTCAGTGGCAGGGTCTGCAAGCCTAGCAGCGGAAAGTTTATTTATTGTTAGTGTTAGGATGTATGGAATATCTTCCCCAGAGCTAGTAATGAGTAATGCAGCTAGGTCGATAATGATAGCTAAGAACAATATCTGGAAGCAGATTTGATCAGATCTCTAAATAAAAAAAGTGCTTGTTTCAAATACAAAACCTCGGGTGATAAGTTTCTTTTATGAAGCAACCATATGTAAGACTAATGGTATGTCTTGCACACTGTGTCCTGAGGACTACAGGTGTAAGGTTATAAGGTTGTATAGGCATGATGATGTGTCCATGCAATTTTTTTTTCTCAAGCTAAAGAGGTACAATTCTGGGTCAAACCAAGGATGATTAAAAATCTTAACTGAATGAAATGGAATTTTTAATCTCTTGAATGCTAGAGAGTTCTTCAGTGCATTGGTTCACAATGTTCTGTGCACCCCCCTGGTCCTTAACTCCTTAAGGACCGGCCGCATGACTGGCAGTTAAGGACCACAAGAATTTTTTTTATTTTTCACTATTTGATTCAGGGCTCCCTGAAAAGTGTGCAGCAGCACAGGGAGCCCTGAATTCCATGACGTGCGAGGACCATCAGTGGTCCTTAAGTGCAGGAGAGCCGTGATGGGTCCTTAAGGGGTTAAAAGGTTATGTAGGCTTATGCACTCTACTTCAATTTGAAAAAATGCTATCAACTGTCATGTCTGCCTCCATGGTCATGACCTCCAACACTGATCTCTTGAATAAAGTTACCAGAAAACATTCTCACAAGATCAAAATGTTGCTGTAAAGCTATAGGTTACAGCAGGCATCAAATGCAAAATAAATGTGTACCTGACTATTGTATAAACAACACCAGCCTTGGTAAGTCATTCTGTTGAATTAACCCTGTGAGTACCTGAGAGGTATCCAACGCATTGATACCTTTCTGGCACTCAAAGGGTTAATAACCAATTATTCCCAACTATTCCAAGGATAGTTCTCCTTTAAAAAGATTATAGGGCAACATTATGAACACAAAGTGTAGACACACACACACACACACACACACACACAATACAGGAAGGTGTACAGATATAAACACACATAAGTTTAAACACCCAGTAGAAATGACATCACATTAGGGTGACCACATTTCCATTCTGCCATTCCGGGACATGAGGTCACCCTAGTCCTGCGGCTGAGGCTCCTGCCGGCGCTGACCATCTTTCGGAGGCTGACATAGTAAGAGTTCCCAGTGGGAACTCTTACTCTCTGTCAGCCTCAGAAAGATGGTCAGCGCCGGCTGGAGCCTCAGCCGCGGGTCTCACTTGCAGCACCAGCATACCTGCTCCTCCCCAGCTGTCTCTCATGTACCAGTCCAGCCAGCCAATGAGGACCATATAGCAAATACATTGGCTGGCTGGACTGGCGCATGTTGCTCAATTCCAGGACTCTTTGTTGTCCCGGTGGGGGGTGACCCGTGACGCGGGACACAGACCCCCAATAAGGGACAGTCCTGGGCATTCCGGGACCTGTGGTCACCCTACATCAGTGTTTCTCAACTCCTGCCCTCAGAACCCACTAATAGGCCAGGGCTTAGGGATTTCTCTGCTAGAGCACAGGTGTGGTGATCAGAGGCTCATTCACACTGATTAACTCACCTGTGTTCTAACAAGGAAATCATCAAATCCTGGCCTGTTAGTGGGTCCTGAGGACAGGAGTTGAGAACCACTGTCCTGCATCATGTAAACCTTTCCATTACATTAGCTTATCAGTCTCCCCCAGCACTTCTCAACTGTTGTACCCACTGTAATAAATACTGACTGGCAGCACATCTCTCTAATCCTTGCTTTAGTCCGCTCTGCTAATCTGCCAGCTGTATTTACTCTTCTCTGCTGAATAAATTACTTCACTATTAGCACTGAAGAAAATCCAGTCGTCAAGTTTAGATTACTCTTGAGTATAAAAACAAAATATAAATAAAACATTTCACTACCAAAGGTACTAATAAAGGCTAACATAAAAAACATGAAATCAATGGAAAAAGATAAATGCACACACAAATCAAGATGGTCAGGTCTTTCCACTTTGCTTGTACCATCAGCCTACAGTGGGTTTAGTTCTTATCACTCCACAAAAACACTGACTCCAAAAGAAAAAGGAGCACACAATCTCTAAGATAAAGGGATAGTAATACTTCGTTTTATCTTTATTTTATTTTGTAGGCAATAAAAAAACATGAAGAACGATATAAGTCTTAGCTCTCAAACCTTTATGGTTTAAGAGATATTCACAAGCAAAGTATCCACCCCCCTGCTCAGCCAGATCAGAAGGGAGATGCCCAGGTAGACTGCAGAGAGGGACAATCTTCACTTAAGATAAGGGAAAAAGCTGAAAAACTTGTCAAGGGGGGAAGGGCTTTCATTGTTTTCATACAAAGAAGATTGTCCCCTTCTGTTATCTGTCTGATCTTACAACCAGATTCACATCTGAGAAGAGATGGCTTACACTAGGTAAAAGGGGCGGGGAGGGGAACTTTGCTTGTGAATATCTCATAAACCATAAAGGTTTGAGAGATAGGACTTATACTGAGCTACTGAGCAGCTAGTCGCCAGAGGGGCAATGATGAGATGCTATCTTATTTTTGGGTGGTAGTTCCGCTTTAAAGGGATAATAATATTTCACAAAAACAGCAGCTCCAATTAATTAATTAATCTCCTCTTGGGCCAAGGAGAGTGTTATTTCATTACTGTCAGCGTTGTAATTCAAAAGTAATTGAATGATAAAGTATCCCCCTCCTGCCCCTTTTACTTAGTGTAATCCACCTCCCCTCAGATGTGGAATTTGGTTCCTTGACCGGATAGGTCACAGCAAGGGACAATATTATTTTATAGTGAGCATAAAGAAAACCCTGACCCCCATGACAGGTTTTTCCTTATGCTCACTGAACATTGTCCCTCTCTGCGATCCATCCAGACAGTCTTGCTGCTCTGAGATGAGCAGTGTTACATCAGTAAAAGGGGTGGAAGGGGGATACTTTATCATTCAGTTACTCTTGAAGTACAATGCTGACAGTATTGAAATAACACTTTCCATGGCCCAAATACTATGAAGATTAATTGTAGTTGCTTTTATTGTGAAACATTACTATTCCTTTAAGTAAAATGAATTGGAGGTTCCTTCAAACACATGATCTATAACCGTTTGAGTGCCAAAAGGGTAACCAACACATTTGGTTGCAAATGTGAATGTTACAGAGATAACACATTTCTTATGCAGTGCACACTCCTCTGACACTCAAAGGATTAAAGGGACATTATCACCTAAAAACAAGTTTGGTGATTGTGAAAGTGCTTTTAAAATCACCTATATGTTCTATTAGCCATTGTTTATTTAGCAAGCTAGTTTTCAAGTTATTTAGATTGGTAGAATAACTTTATTAAGGCATATCATGCAGGCACTTCCCGCCTTAGCTCTACCATTCCTTCCTATCACTCTGAAACGTAATAATTACAGTTTAGGGGAGGGAGGTAATGCATTGATGAGCAGTGACAGTGAGTGGAGGAGGGTGATATAGGGCTAATATAGGAAGTGCCAGAAAATTTTTTCTTATTCCTTTAAGTGTCAGTGAGGGAGCCAACCAGGGCCGGCGCTACCATTAAGGCAGCACAGGCAGCTGCCTTAGGGCGCCGCATCGGAGGGGCGCCGGAAAGGGAGAAGCTGAGAAATATTTTTTATTTTTTTTTATTTTTTTTAACTATATCTGCCACGAGGGAGCGCTCGTTTACACGACCAAGCGCTCCCTCGCGGCGTCTATGGGACGCTCACAACGCAGAGCGACCCAGGCTCTGTAGTAATACAGAGCGCTGGGAGATGACATCATCTCCCAGCGCTCTGCATTACTGAGAACAGCGCTGGGAGGCTGAGCTCTGTGCCGAAGGAGGCACAGAGCTCTCTTAGAGCTAGACCACCAGGGACTCAAGGTAGGGAGCATTGTGGAAATGAAGGGGCATAAAGGAAGGAGCAATGTGGAGCTGAGGGGGCATTATGGAAGGGGCAGATGAAGGGGCATTATGGAAGGGCAGTGTGGAGCTGAAGGGGCATAAAGGAAGGGGCAATGTGGAGCTGAGGGGGCATTATGGAAGGGGCAGATGAAGGGGCATTATGGAAGGGCAGTGTGTAGCTGAAGGGGCATAAAGGAAGGAGCAGTGTGGAGCTGAGGGGGCATTATGGAAGGGCAGTGTGGAGCTGAAGGGGCATAAAGGAAGGAGCAATGTGGAGATGAAGGGGCATTATGGAAGGGCAATGTGGAGATGAAGGGGCACAAAGGAAGGAGCAATGTGGAGATGAAGGGGCATTGTGGAAGGGGCAATGCTGAGATGAAGGGGGCATTGTGGAAGGTGCAATGTGGAGATGAAGGGAGCATTGTGGAGGTGAATATGTGGGCGGGGGCAGGGGACTGTGGTAAGGTCAGGGGGGGCAGGTGGATTGTGTCGGGGGGGGCATCAAAATGCACCTTCGCCTGTGTATATAAAAATCCTTGCACCGGCCCTGGAGCCAACACATTGCGGATGCATTGGCTATCTCTCTGACACTCAAAGAATTAATTAGTATAATCCATACATTAAAAACCTCTAAAACTAGTTTTCTAAATAACAACATTTCTAATACAACATAGGTGGCTGAAAACTTTCAGAATCACCAAAATTGTGTTTATGATAGTGCCAATTTAACCCTTTGAGTGCCAGAGGTGTACGCAACTCATTGCTTTACCCCCATATGGCACTCCAAAGGGTTAAGGTATAGGCTCTCGTGTGTGAGAGGCAAAATCCAGCCTCACACTTTACTCCTATGCAGTGGAACAGGCCTCCAGGCTGGTGTTTCAACAATATGGTACACACTGCAGAATGTCACATATCCAAAAAAATACACACAGAAAGGGGGAAATGAAAGTGCTTACAACCTACATTAATATCCTCGTGACTGTAGGAAATGTGCACACATTTTAAGGGAGGCATATTCTGGTCTCCTGGTGAATACATATACACTGGCACATACCCCAGTCGGCTCATACACTGGCTCGCTGATCCCTCACAATTTGTTCTTGGCAGCCGTAAACCAGGAGCCTAACTACAGGGGTGCAGAGGGTGCAGCTGTGACAAAGCTCAGAATTCAAGGGGGATTCTTCGGCCCCAGGTCCAAATGTATATGTATATAGTGTTTGCTTGTTTTTTTCTTTTAACCCTTTGAGTGCCAGAAAGGTATTCAGTGCATTGCATTGTATTAGATATCTCTCTGGCATGCAAAGGGTTAAAGCTGAAATTTAAAAAAATTAAATTATTTGAACGTGCAATGAGTTTCATAAAGCTATATTAATTTATCAGAAGCCCAGTTAAAATGAATATCCACTTATTCCAAGGATATAATTGCCCTTTAATTTTGAGTACCAGAGGGTAGAGCGATGCATTGCATGTCTCACCTCACTGGCACTGGAAGAGTTAAAAAGACAATACTGAAGAAAATGAACACAAAGAGCATATACACACACATACATACATATATACACACATGTACACATAAACACAAATGCAAAAACGTGTATACACACATACATACACACACATACTCACATGTATATGCACAGGCATACACACACATATACACACACACACACATATATACATATATACACAAACATACACACGTATATACACACACGTATATACACACAGATACACATGTATTTATACACATACACACGTATACACACACATATATATACATACACACATATTTATACACACACACATACATATACACACACACATACATACACACACGTATATACACATACACACATGTATGTACACAAACACATACGTATATACACACACATACATACACACACACACACATATATATACATACACACACATTTATACACACACATACGTGTATACACACACATACATACACACACACATATATATACACACACACATACGTGTATACACACACATATACATACACACACACGTATATACACAACAGAAATGAAATCAGATAAACCTTTCCATTACTTTAGCTTATCTGTCTCCCTCAGCACTTCTCAACTGTTGTGCCACTTTAATAATTATTGATTTGCACAGTGCCTCTCTCTAATCCTCCCTTCAGTCTGCTCTACGTATCTAAAAACTTATTTACTCTCCTCAAATCTCCAATTCCTTCACTATTAGTATTGAAGGAACTCCAGTGGTCAGTGTTAAATTACTCTTGAGGGCAGGCACTTTGTTTTAATTCTCAATGCACTGTACTGTGCGTGGGGATTCAAGGATTCTAATCCATTATGTCATCAGCTGTGTCATCTTGTTCATACATTGCTGCAGTCACTGCTCTAGAACGGTGTGGTTCGTCTCTTGTACACAGTGTACCTTATATACACAGAAAAAGAGGAGCAATTCTGGGGCAAACCGATTGCACCACAGGGAAGTCAGAACATTTCTCATTGGTTTAAATAGGACTTTTATAATTTTGAATGGTAAAGATGACTCCAATGTATCACAAAGCAATACAATGGCGACCTTTACCTTTCAAAGGGTTAAAAGCCCAATTTAACTTTTCAGGGGATTGGGGAATTATTTCTTCACTATGGTGTGGCTGGTTTGCTCCAGAATGGCTCCTCTTTTCTTTGAAGATAAGGACCAGAAGCTGATGTAATAAAGAAGAGGTCACCAGTGCATTGCTTTATAATGCGCTGGAGTCATCTTAAGGATTCAAAGGAATAAAAAGCCCCATTTAAACCAATGAGACATTTTCTAAATCCCCTGGGTGCATTTAAGTTCCAAAGGGGTGCCTGCAGTATTGCTTTGCAATGCGTTGAATATCCCTCTGGGACTCATAGGGTTAAAAATCATTTAAATTAAGGAAGTTTGGGGAATTTGTATGTCTCCTCTATGGTGCGGTTGGTTGGTTCTTTTCATTTGAGCAAATGGCGTCCAGTGAGGCCATACCTCTCACAGTCCCTCTTAGATACCCAAATGCTTCTGTTCCTTTTCCTACCTTGGTATGCCTCCCTATACATATAAATCTTTGTGTATATTAAATAATTAAGTCATAAATTATCAAACACTAATTCTCTAATTTCTCATTAAACTCTAAGCCATTAAAGGATATAGCGGGAGTCCCAAACCCCTTGTCTCAGATACAACCCTTATCATTCGTATAAACCGAGAAGCAACCACAATTTTTACAGTATCTGTAAAATAAATGAGTATGGATGCACAAGAAAATGGAGTTTGAATAAAATGCTCTTAGAATAATATACATGTCAATATGTACCACTGGTGAATAAATGCAAGAGGAGCAAATTAAGCCCAGTGTGCCTTAATAAAGAGGTTTTTCAGGGAAATGAGAAATAAGAAGCAGGAGTTTAAACTGTTTACGTAAGGTAGGTCAGCTGCATCATTTAAAAAACATAAAGATTGTAACAGAATCTGCAAACAAGCAATTAGGTTAGTTAAAATAGCAAATGAGAAGGGTATTGCAAAGGAAAACAAGAAAAATCATAAACAATTCTACAAATACATAAGTTGCAAAAATATTAAAGGGATAGTAATACTTTGTTGTAAAAAATTCTAATATTGTATTCCAATTAAGTATTTCTTTTTAGAGCTCGTTATCTTGACTCTGCTGAAGAGCCGCTGGCCGGTCAAATGACCAGGATCCGCTTCTGTCCCATAGAGCGCTGACGTCTCTGAAAGGGGTGGGAGGGGGGAACTTTAAATGCAATCATCACTCAAACTATAAAGGTCTGAGAGACGGGAGGTAGGTTATTGTACTTATATTGTTAATATCTACAATATTAGAATTTTTTACAACAAAGTATTACTATCCCTTTACTGTTCATATGTGTCCTATTAAAACTTAAAAAAATACTAGTGAGGATAAGACCATGACTGACACGTTAAACACACTCCTTTCTTCTGTATATACAAAGGATGCAACACTGGCAGGCTATGGGCAAATAGAGAGAATCACAGAATTTCCTCCATGTACAGTACATGGCTTATTGAGGACAAAATCTGAAAGAGACTGGAAAAGGTTATGGTTAGTGATGAGCGAGCACCCCAATGCTCGGGTGTTCGGGTGCTCTGACCGAGCGCCCCCGGAGGCTCGAGTGCTCGGCCGAGCACCTGAGCCCCATTGAAGTCAATGGGAGGATTCGAGCACTACACCAGGCACCCCCTGCTCTGATGAGGGGAGGGTGCCTGGTCCATAGGAAAAGGGCAGAAAATGATGGAAACACCACAGAAATGGTTCAGGGACAGCATAGGGAGGATGTCTGGATGCATCTTGGACTCCAACATCGCTGCTGGGAACGATCTTTCGCCCGTAGTACGCCATTTTTACAGACTGACCGTAAAACACACAAAAAGGCAGATAAAAACGACTTTAGGCAAAAATTGTTACCAAACAGTATTTGCTGTATATTTACTTGTATATCATCTGCAAATTCTCCCAAAAATTTCCTTGATTTTTCTGAACTGAGGCCATGATTAAGAGGGAAACGTGCGCAGAGGCAAATTCTCCCAAAAATTTCCTTGATTTTTCTGAACTGAGGCCATGATTAAGAGGGAAACGTGCGCAAAGGCAAATTCTCCCAAAAATTTCCTCGATTTTTCTGAACTGGGGCCATGATTAAGAGGGAAACGTGCGCTGAGCCGACCATCCAAAACATTATGGGTGAGGGTCTGCTGCGGAGCTGACCATCCTAAACATTATATGCGAAGGCCCGCTAGTGAGCTGACGCTATAAAACATTATATGAGAGGGCCCGCTAGAGAGCTGACCCAATAAAACATTATATGAGAAGGCCCACTGGTGAGCTGACCTATACAAAAATTGTCAAACTGCGCCCGCTGGTGAGCTGGCCCTATATAAAAATTATATCACAGGGCCCGCTGGTGAGCTGGCCCTATATAAAAATTATATCCCAGGGTATATGGAAGAGAGTCAACCATATACCCGTTTTTTGGGTGGAAGGGGTGAATGGGAATACAGAGTATTCCCATCATTGTAAATAACATATATAAAGTCACTTTATGTTCCTCCGGGGCTTTCCTCCAGTGGAGTGGAGAAGTCAGGGGAAATCCAGGCCTTGTTCATTTTTATAAGTGTCAACCTATCAGCATTTTCGGTGGAAAGGCGGATACGCTTATCTGTTATGATGCCACCAGCAGCACTAAATACCCGCTCAGACAGAACGCTGGCGGCAGGGCAGGCCAGCACCTCCAAGGCGTAGAGTGCCAGTTCATACCACGTGTCCAGCTTGGACACCCAGTAGTTGTAAGGCACAGAGGGATCATTGAGGACGCTGACACGGTCTGCTACGTACTCCTTCACCATCTTCCAAAACTTTTCCCTCCTTGTGACACTAGGCTGCGCATCAGGGTGAGGGTGCTAGCGGGGTGTCATGAAGGTGTCCCACACCTTGGAGAGTGTTGCCCTGCCTTTGTCGGAACTGCTGTGTGCTCCCCTTTTCTCCCCTTCTCTGTTGGCCAAGGTAGCACGTACTCTGCCGCCAGCGTTGTCAGATGGAAAATTTTGGAGCAATTTTTCAACAAGAACCTTCTGGTATTGCACCATTTTGCTTGTCCTCTCCACCGGAGGAATGAGAGATGAGAAATTCTCTTTGTAGCGGGGGTCCAGAAGGGTGAACACCCAGTAATCCGTGTTGTCTAAAATGCGTATAACGCGTGGGTCACGGGAAAGGCAGCCTAACATAAAGTCAGCCATGTGTGCCAGAGTACCAACAGGCAAGATTTCGCTGTCCTCACCAGGAGGATGACTCTCAATCTCCTCATCCTCTTCCTCCTCTTCTGCCCACCCACGCTGAAGAGATGGAACTAAAGTTCCATGGCTACCCTCTGTAGCGGAGGCAACCGTGTCTTCCTCCTCCTCCTCCTCCTCCGCCTCCTCCAATTGTCGCTGAGAAGAAGAAGTGAGGGTGCTCTGGCTATCACCTTGTGTAAGCTCTTCCTCCCCCATTTCCACCTCTTCCACATGCAAAGCGTCGGTTTTAATTGTGAGCAGCGAGCGTTTCAGTAGATACAGAAGTGGGATGGTTACACTGATAATAGCGTTATCGCCGCTCACCATCTGTGTCGATTCCTCAAAATTGCGTAAAACCTCACAGAGGTCTGACATCCATTCCCACTCCTCACTTCTGATTAGAGGAAGTTGAACGGAGAGGCGACGACCGTGTAACAGCTGGTACTCCACTACTGCCCTCTGCTGCTCACAAAGCCGGGCGAACATGTGGAAGGTGGAGTTCCAGCGCGTGCTCACGTCACACAGCAGCCGGTGAGCTGGCAATTGTAAGCGCTGCTGCAGCTTCAACAGGCCGGCTGAAGCTGTAGATGACTTACGGAAATGTGCACACACGCGGCGCACCTTGGTCAAGAGATCATGCAAATTGGGGTAGGTTTTTAGAAATCGCTGAACCACTAAATTAAATACATGCGCTAGGCATGGTACGTGTGTGAGCTTGCCGAGCTCCAAAGCCGCCACCAAGTTACGCCCATTATCACACACAACCATGCCTGGTTGCAGGTTGAGTGGCGAGAGCCACTGCTCGGTCTGGTGACTAATCCCCTGCAACAGCTCTGAGGCCGTGTGCTGTTTGTCCCCAAGGCAGATCAGCTTCAGCACGGCCTGTTGACGCTTCCCCACTGCAGTGCTACACTGCTTCCAGCTACCGGCTGATGGGTGAGTGGCGCTGCGCGCAGAGAATTCGGAGGTGGAAACGGAGGAGGAGGAGCCAATAACGTAGGTGCTGGCGGAAACCCTGATGGAGGTAGGGCCCGCAATCCTCGGCGTGGGTAGCACCTGTGCCATCCCAGGGTCCAAGTCGCTCCCAGCCTCCACGACATTCACCCAGTGTGCCGTCAGGGAAATGTAGCGTCCCTGGCCACAAGCACTTGTCCATGTGTCAGTCGTTAAGTGGACCTTCCCAGTAACTGCGTTGGTCAGGGCACGGGTGATGTTACGGGACACATGGTGGTGTAAGGCGGGGACGGCACACCGGGAAAAGTAGTGGCGGCTGGGGACTGCGTACCGAGGGACAGCTGCTGCCATCAGGCTGCGGAAGGACTCAGTGTCCACAAGCCTAAATGGCAGCATTTCGATGGCCAGTAATTTGGAAAGGTGTGAGGTTAGTGCTATGGCCTGTGGGTGGGTGGCTGGGTATTTTCGCTTGCGCTCAAATGCCTGGGGTAACGACATTTGGACGCTGTGCTGGGACAGGGAAGTGGATGTGGTCGCTGATGGTGCTTCAGATGGTACAGGTGCAGGGCGGGAGGTATGCGGGCCTGTGCCTTCGACAGGCGATTGGCCGGCACCGAAAACAGGGGAAGAGGAGGCAGTGGTGTGGCCTGCAGACACAGATGGGCGATCCAGGCGTTCCTCCCACTTATTACGGTGCTTGGATGCCATGTGTCGGATCATGCTGGTGGTGGTGAGGTTTCTAGTGTTCATGCCTCGGCTCATTCTGGTGTGGCACAGGTTGCAAACTACAATTCTTTTGTCGTCCGCACTTTCCTTAAAAAAACGCCATACCGCGGAACACCTACCCCTTGGCAAGGGAGATTTACGCAAGGGGGTGCTCCGTGGAACATTTGCGGGCCGGTTTGGTGCGGTCCGCCTTCTTTCTGTATCCACACCACTGCCTCTTCCAGCCTGTTGCGGTGCTGCAGATGGCTCACCCTCAGGACTGCTGTCATCGCTCGGCTCTTCACCTTCCCAGGTGGGGTCAGTCACCTCATCGTCCACCAAGTCCTCCTCCACTTCCTCACTCTGATCATCCTCCTCATGTCTTGATCCCACCACATACTCAGTCATTGACAACTGTATATCATCCTCCTCATCAAGGTCTTGAGACAGTAATAGTGGTTGATTTAATGGCAACTGTGTCTCATCATCATCATCATCCACTTCCTTTGACCTTAAATGCCGTTCACCTCTGTCATCTTCTTGTGATTGGGTACCCTCTAGAGGTTGTGAATCAGGGCACAAGATGTCATGTTCCTCTGCAAGCGTGCTTGGAGAGAGGTTCAAATTAAGGATTGGTGATGAGACGAGCTCCTCACTATATCCCAGTGTGGGATCACTTCTTTGACCAGATCCTCTATGGTGGGAGGAAGGATGATCAGAGTGAGGATTATGTTGACCAGACTCTTGGCTACTGAGAGTGGACTTGGTGGAAGACAGGGTGGTGCTTAACCGACTGGAAGCAGTATCAGCTGACATCCAAACGAACACCTGTTCGCAGTGGTCGGACCTCGAGAGTGATGTCCTGCGACGCCCTGTAAAATGAGACATGAAGCTAGGTATGGTGGATGTCTTTCTGTCTTGTGCTCTGGCACCAGGCGCAGTTTCTACGCGTCCTGACCCGCGCCCTGAACTATCAGGATCACGTCCACTTCCCCGTCCCTTTTTACCCGCCTTCTTCATATTACACGGAATATGTGCTGCAAATCTGCAACTTTGCACAGTACACAGAATTTGCTTCTTAACTGCGGCTACGCACAGTGAATGGAATATGTGACTTTGATATTTTACAGTTTGAACACTTAACAGAATGTTTTCCTATTCTGAAACTGTGCACAGTAAACAGAATTTGCTTCTTAACTGCGGCTACGCACAGTGAATGGAATATGTGACTTTGATATTTTTCAGTTTGAACACTTAACAGAATGTTTTCCTATTCTGAAACTGTGCACAGTAAACAGAATTTGCTTCTTAACTGCGGCTACGCACAGTGAATGGAATATGTGACTTTGATATTTTTCAGTTTGAACACTTAACAGAATGTTTTCCTATTCTGAAACTGTGCACAGTAAACAGAATTTGCTTCTTAACTGCGGCTACGCACAGTGAATGGAATATGTGACTTTGATATTTTACAGTTTGAACACTTAACAGAATGTTTTCCTATTCTGAAACTTTGCACAGTAAACAGAATTTGCTTCTTAACTGCGGCTACACACAGTGAATGGAATATGTGACTTTGATATTTTACAGTTTGAACACTTAACAGAATGTTTTCCTATTCTGAAACTTTGCACAGTACACAGAATTTGCTTCTTAACTGCGGCTACGCACAGTGAATGGAATATGTGACTTTGATATTTTACAGTTTGAACACTTAACAGAATGTTCTCCTATTCTGAAACTTTGCACAGTAAACAGAATTTGCTTCTTAACTGCGGCTACGCACAGTGAATGGAATATGTGACTTTGATATTTTACAGTTTGAACACTTAACAGAATGTTTTCCTATTCTGAAACTTTGCACAGTAAACAGAATGTGCTGCTAATCTGCAACTTTGCACACTAAACAGAATGTGCTCTAATCTGCAACTTTGCACACTAAAAAGAATGTGCTGCTAATCTGCAACTTTGCACACTAAACAGAATGTGCTGCTAATCTGCGGCTAGGCACAGTGAACAGAATATATGAAGATTTTTTTTTTTTTTCTCTGCCCCCCCACACAAAATAAACTGCTACCCCCACACACAGTAGTCCTAAAAAGGACTTTTGGGTCTTTTTTTTTTTTCACAATTGCTTTTCTTCTCCCTACACTGACTTTCCCTTCCTATCCTCATCTCTCCCTGGCTAAGACTGAGCCGAACTCGCTGGTCAGGTGCTATACAGCACCCGACCACGGGTTCTGGCCAGCCAATCAGTGTAATGCCAGCAGCCAACATGGCTGCTGGCATTACACTGATGTCAGAGCCTCCCTGCACGTTTATTGGCTGCGTAGCAGCCGCGAAACGTGCGGGGAGGAGACCCGAACATGGCGGGCGAGCACATGCGGTACTCGTACGAGTACCGCCATGTGCCGAGCAGAGCGATGCTCGAGCCGAACCGAGCTTCGGCCGAGCATGCTCGCTCAACACTAGTTATGGTGAATAAAGCACCTGTACCGGATGACATAGACCCAAGGGTACTTAACCTTTTGAGTGCCAGAGGGGTATGCAACGCATTGCTTTGCTTTGCAATGCGTTGTGTACCCCTCTGGCACTCAAAGGGTTAAGGAACTCAGGGGGGAGATGTATAAAACTGGAGTTACAAAGAAAGTGTCTGTAAACGTGTCTCAGAGCGACATAACTTTATGTATAAACATCTAACAACATTTGCTAGGTGCTAACTCCAATCAGGAGTCCGGAATCAGATGGCCATTCCTGGCCAAGTTCGTCATGGCCATCCTGGCCAATCCTAACCTTTAGGCGGGCAGCTAACCGACCAATCCCTGGGCCACCTACTTCCCCCATGTTAACTGTATAGGGGGCCTTTAAACTTGTCACCCAGGGATTTGGCCAATCAGGAAGCTGCCTACTCTCCTATGTAAAGTCTATGGGGCTTTTTGAACATGTTGCCCTGCACTGCAGCTAGCCTACTGCCTGTTTATAGTTTGTGGATCTCAGTCTTTTGGAAAGAGTTGATTCTCTACAACTCCACCAAGTTCCATGTAACGGCCTACGGCCCGGTATACACGTGAATCCAGTCTTTTGGAGGAGCTGTTTTTCATGTAACCCCAACTACGCTGCCAAGTGCTGGTCCACGGCTTGTTACAAGTCTTTCTTGGTGGCGGTCTTCCATAGCTTCGCAAATAACCTCCAAGTAATGGCCGAGGGTTCGTTACAAATACATTAAGAAGGCTTTTTATACATCACCCCCAAAGTTCAGTACAAATGTATTTATTCACACTCATCAGGCATAGTACCCTGTGGTTGGAAGAAAGTAGATGTAGTACCATTATTCAAAAAAGGGGGTAAGATCTTAACCAAGAAATTATAGACCTGAGAGCTTGACTTCCATAGTGGGTAAGATGTTAGAAGGGTTACTAACTGACAGCATTCAGGACTATGTGACGACTAACAACGTTATTAGTAGAGGTCAGAGTGGTTTTTTGAAGAACAGATAATAGTAAACTAATTTACTTGCATTTTACAAAAGGATCGTAGTGAAACATGAAAGCAGACATTACGTTATACGGTTTATATTTTACATACTTTTGAAATAAAACCCTTTGGATATTTCACAGTTGGAAAGCAGCTGTCCGTTCCAGTATTCTTGGATCTCTGAACAAAAATGGATTATATTCCCCATGTGCAAATCTGTCAGGAGTTTGGGAATATCCCTACTGTGACCATCATATCATGTGAGTGGATTTTAATTTTTTTATTCAATATGCTGAATTGTGTAGCAATATGGCTCCACTAGGTGCCTTCTTTCTATTTTTCCCTTTTCTTTTAAAGGGACAGTACATTTACTTGAAAACATTTTCTTCAAGTGTAAAATCCAGGTAGTTCAATGTCATGGACACCAAAATGTAAAAAATGGAGAAGAAAAAAAAAACCTATAGGCAATAAGACTTTGCATAGAAAGTGACATTACCCATACCATTTATTAGTTTTTTTCATCTTCTTTTTTTTACACTTTGAGATTTCTTAACCCTTTGATTGCCAGTGAGGTATACAACACATTGCTTTGCAATGCGTTGGATACCTCCCTGGCACTAAAGGGTTAATATTAAGCTCCCTGGATCTGTTTCCAGACAGCTTTCTGTCAGGGCCTGTGAAAACAGGTATAATTATATTATGTAAAAGTAAGATAGCAAACAGAGCATTAAAGGGATAGTAATACTTTAATATTACTATTCACCATATTGTAGATATTTGAAAAAGAATTGAATTGCCCCCGGTTCATCTCTCAAATCTTTATGGTTTGAGAGATAACCTTAAGCAAAGTTCTCCCCTCCCTCCCCCTTCCCTGAAGTCAGCGTTGTACTGACTGCAGGGATACTCGGTCTGATTTTCATCAGGCGGCTCTGCAGAAGAGCCGAGATCGCATTAGTAAAAAAAAAATTATTTCACTGAAACGGTCTTCTATGTGTGCTTGCAAACCCACACCTCCCAACATTTCAAATTGCCAAAGAGGGACAATTGTGTTTTACGGGGTGTGGCCGTTGGGCGGGGCATTAACGAGAATTTTCAGGCCGTTTCATGACCTATTGACACCTCCTTGTGTTACCTAATAAATAAAGACCAAAGTATTTATAAACACATATACTGACGTTTAAATAAACATTAATGTGAGTTGTATTGCTGTGGAGCAATGTGATACACTTATATATACACCATACAATCTAATCTCCTAAAAATAGGGACATCAGGGTGGGAAAGAGGGACAGTGGGATTTGGGTCTAAAAGAGGGACTGTCCCTCCTAAAGAGGGACACTTGGGAGGTATGCAAACCAAGCACATGTAGAAGACCGTTTCGGTGAGGGAGAGGGGGAATTTTACGTTTGGTTATCTCTCAAACCATAAAGGTTTGAGAGATGAACCTGGGAGCAATTCATTTCTTTTTCAAATATCTACAATATGGTGAATAGTAATAATAAAGTATTACTATCCCTTTAATGGCTGCAGTGATAGTGTTAAGTTGTATCACTCTCCTGTTTTCAAAGTCAGCTGACCAGAAAGTTCTCAGTAAACATCCAGAGACTTTATTGACAGGGAAATAAAGTGTTAAAAAAATAAATTGGGTGAAGATTTAAAGTGAAATAAAATAATAAGATTTGGCTTTAAATATTCTGCACTTGCAGAATATGTAAAGTCAAAATGAAGTGTTAGTATTCCTTTAACACCCTGAATGATGGAAAGGTGTCAAGCACATTGTGGAGCAAAGCAAAGAGCAGGTATGCTCCTTTGTACCAACGTGAGACTGCATTGCAAACTACAGCAGATCAGCCCAAGAGACAAACATGGATCCCGAAAAGTAACTCCTGGTTATATCCATGTGATCCCACGATAGTGCCTGAACTGTCAGACTTAAGTCAGTATGCTGGGGTCACAACTGCAGCTCCACTGACTACTAGAGAAGAGCTTCTAAATTTACCCAACCCTAGCAAACCATGGGGCTGTGCATGTGTGCAACCAACCAATCCTGTGGCTTTAATTCATGTAAAGTATGTGTCAATGTCGTTCTTTGTGTACTGGTATCCCCAACACTGATAATCCATCACTCACCTGACGAGGGCACTGTTTAATTAACATAATCAATGCAGTATCAGATGTGGAAGTCCTGCATTATCAAGGTACTGCTCATGTAAACTCTTGAGGTAATGATAACCCCTTAAGGACTAATGACATGCCAGGACCGTCACAGTGTTCCTGCACTTAAAAAAATGCTCTGTGGTCGTTAACTACCGGTCCTTAAGGGGTTAAAGATTAAAAAAAAAGCATAATCTAAAACAAAACAGAAACTCTGCAAGGGATGGACATCTATTGCTAGATGTTACTAATGGATTATCTGTTTTAATGGGGATTATAAGGAAAATTCATGTGTGAATGAGAAGTAAGCTTATATCTAAGTAACCTTTATTTCCATTTCCTAATGATGAGCACTAAGGTTACAATATTAATTAAAAGAAAGTTAACTTTTTTATGGAAAAAAATATTGCAGGACTTTTCCTACTGAGAAAAACAATGGTATTCCCATTGCTGATAAATGCATATTTCCAGAGTGATTATGGTTTAAAGCAGGGCTCAAAAATTCCACTCACCGCTAGCCAATGGCGAGTGAAAATTTAGCCCTGGTGAGTAGAAATTCAGCCCTGGTGGGTATGTTTTGGCTTGCAGTGGCGAGTAACTTTTCAGGTCTGGCTAGTAGCAAAGAACTTCAAATTATAAGCCCTGGTTTAAAGTATATATATTTTTTTCACATTTAGAAGAGCTTAAAAAGCTGAGCTAAATGCAAAAAACGTATCTCTCAAACCGCTATGGTTTAAGAGATACAGGCGTTTAAAGTTCGCAATCTCCTGCTGACAGCTTTACAGTTTAAGAGATACAATGCCTGTATCTCTTAAACCATAGTGTTTTGAGAGATACGGTTATTTGCATTTAGCTCAGCTTTTTAAGCTCTTCTAAATGCAAAAAACTTTTTTTTGTACGTTACTAATACTTTAACAGTGCTGTCTAGTGGTCCGATTTCAATTCAATATTCTGTTATATTCTTTGGAGAACAAATAGTTCTCTTTAGAATGGGATGAAAACTGCTGAGTCATACTGTCAGTTAGAACTATCAGGAAATAATCACATTTAAATTCACTTCCTGACAATTTGACCTCTTACAACATTTGAATAAAACCACTGACAGCAGTGAGAGTATCCTTGTTTTACTCAGCAGGAAAAGCCCTATATCATACATGTATTCATTAAAAAGTTTACTGCTCCTTTAAACCCCTTGAATGCTACAGAGGTTTCCAACACATTATGAAGCAATACATTGGTGATAGGGCTGGGTGAAAAGTCATTTTTTGTTCCCATGGGAATTTTTGTGAAAAAGTAAGATTTTCCTCATTTCCTGTGGAAATTGCTGCCAACAGAGAAACCCATTGATTTTCCACCTTTTCAGTAACACCACAGATTTACCTGAGAGAACTGTTCCATTGTCCGCTATGTTTTCCAATGGCAGTGAAATTTTCCTCCTCTGTACTATAAAAACTCAGAAATTTCCACCATGCAGCATGGTGTCTTTTAAGAGACAAAGTGGAAACAAGCAGAAAGAGCGAGAAATAAAAATAATTTTATTTGGAATGCTGGTTAGAATTTTGACCAGAAGCAGGAGAAGACAGATGGACTCTGAATCCTCTTGTCAGATGGTCTGCCCTGGACTGGATAGCAAATGGTTAACATATTCTAGAAAAAACATGATTGCTGAAATTCTCTCTTAAACCTGTGTGAGTTAAGAGACAATGGCCTCATATTTGTGTTGGGGGGGATGAAATATTCAAATGACATTAATGGTGATAAATGCCTGTTAATGTTTGAATTTCTGTGGTATTCAGGCACTTTCCAGCTAACAATTCTGAGGGGAGGTAAGGCCTGTCTGGAACTTACTCCCTTATCTTATGTGAAAATCTGGGGAGGGGATTAAGTTGACCGTTTTGCCATAGTTTGTTAGTTGACACATCTGGATTTGTATATTCATATGTGCAGTTTTTAACCTGGTATTATTGAGCCATCCCATGGAACAAACAAGTATTTCTACTAGGGTTATTAACTTAAATAAACTTATCTTTGACTCACCAATCAGAGAGTCTAGAAAGGTAGTCTGACATCATATTCTAATGATCTGGCAACTCATCTTATCAAGGATGGGTGGTAACTTTCTGATTTTGTACCTTATAAATAAAGTGGCTGGATGTCAAGGAGGGCTTGTTCTGACTTTCATGAAATTCAACTGAACCAGAGCCAGAGAATCCTAAGAGAAACTACGCCTTAATTTGTCTGGTAATTATACATTTTCTTTACAATTAATTCTGTATAGCCCTAATTTTATTTATTTATTTAGAAAATGTTTTACCAGAAAATGTTTTACTAATACATAGTAACATAGTAACATAGTAATTTAGGTTGAAAAAAGACTTGCGTCCATCTAGTGCAACCTTTTCCTATTCCTGTTTACCATTGTTGATCCAAAAGAAGGCAAAACCCCCTTGAATGGGGGGGGGAATTCCTTCTTGATTCCAAATGGCAATCAGATTCCTCCCTGGATCAACAAGCCCCAACTAAATATTCATCCCAATACTAACGTACATAGCCCTCTATGTTATGCTCTTTTAAATAAGTATCCAGGCCCCTTTTAAAGGCATCTAATGTTTTCGATAGCACCACCTCCTCAGGCAGTGAATTCCATACCTTTATTGTCCTTACTGTAAAGAAACCCTTCCACTGTTGTAGATTAAATCTCCTTTCCTCAAGTCTAAGCGGGTGGCCTCTTGTCCTGTGTACTGTTCTGTTAATGAACAGGTCTTTGGAGAGCCCTTTGTATGGGCCCTGAACATATTTATATAGTGTTATCATATCCCCTCTAAGACGGCGTTTCTCTAGTGTGTAAAAGTTTAACTTTTCTAGCCTTTCTTCATAACTAAAGCTTTCCATTCCCCTTACTAATTTTGTAGCCCTCCTCTGCACTTTCTCTAGTTCCATAATGTCCTTTTTCAGAAAGGGCGCCCAGAATTGAACAACATATTCTAAGTGGAGTCTTACCATGGACCTGTAAAGAGGCATAATTATATCTTCCTCCCTTGAGTCAATACCCGTTTTAATACATGCCAATATCTTATTGGCCTTTGCAGCTGCCAGCTGGCACTGCATGCTACTGCTAAGTCTATTGTCTACCATTACTCCCAAATCTTTTGTAGATTTCCCCAGAAACTATATGTTGCATTTTTATTATTATACCCAAAATGCATAACTTTACACTTGTCTATATTGAATCTCATTTGCCACTTGCCTGCCCAGTTACTCAATTTGTCCAAATCCTCTTGTAATGAAGACACATCCAGTTCAGACTTTATTACCTTACTTAATCGGCAAACACTGATACATGGCTCCCTATGCCCTCTGGGAGGTCATTAATAAACAAATTAAAAAGAAGAGGACCCAGGACAGATCCCTGAGGTACTCCACTTATCACGTTTATCCAACTGGAGAACTTGCCATTTACTACCACTCTTTGCATGCTATCTTTCAGCCAATTTCCAATCCACACACAAACATTTTCCCCTAGGCCTATTTCATTCAATTTGTACAGTAACCTCTTGTGCGGAACTGTTTCAAATGCCTTGGCAAAGTCTAAATAGATCACATCAACCGCCGCTCCCGCATCTATATTATTACTCACTTTTTCATAAAATGCGATCAAGTTTGTTTGACAAGACCTGTCTTTCACAAAGCCATGTTGGCTATTGCTAATGATATTCCTGTTCCAGCAGAATTCTTGAATATATTCCCTTAGCAACCTTTCAAACAGCTTCCCTACCACAGATGTCAAGCTTACAGGTCTGTAATTTCCTGGCTGTGACTTTGATCCCTTTTTAAATATGGGCACCACATCTGCTTTACGCCAATCCATGGGCACCATACCTGAAATAAAAGAATCCCTGAAAATCAAATATAACGGTCTGGCCAGGGTCTGGCTTAGCTCTTTAAGTACCCGTGGGTGTATACCATCTGGCCCCAGAGCTTTGTCTACCTTAACACCATTCAAATGTTTTAACACTTTTTCTTGTGTTAGCCAGACCCATGCTTGCTGTGACTGTTCTGTAAAAATAGTATGCAGATTCTTGTCCATTGGGTCTTCCTTGGTAAAAACAGAAGAAAAGAAATTATTTAAAATATCTGCCTTCTCTCTGTCCCCCTTGACCATCTCACCTGTTTCAGATAACAAGGACCCAACATTATCAGACTTTAATTTTTTGCCATTAATGTATTTAAAGAATTTCTTTGGGTTGCTCTTGCTCTCCTTAGCAATATTTTTTTCATTCTCCAGTCTAGCTAATTTAATAGCCTTTTTGCAGGTTTTGTTGACATTTTTGTATACTGCAAATGCCTCTGCTGATCCCTCAGCTTTGTAATGTTTAAATGCCGCTTTCTTGTTATTTATTTCCTGAATTACTTTACTGGTTAGCTACATTGGCTTTAATTTGCTTCTTTTGTATTTGTTTCCAACAGGGATAAATTTATATGTGTATTTTTGCAATGTTATTTTGAATGCATTCCACTTACCTTCTGTGTTTTTTCCTGAAAATATTATATCCCAGTTAATGAGACCAAGGGATGAATTAAATCTGCTAAAGTTGGCCTTTTTAAAATTCAGTGTTTTGGTGGGACCCATACTAAATTGCTTTTTTGAATTTATCTCAAACGATACCATGTTATGGTCACTATTCCCCAAGTGCTCCCTAACTTGGATGTTAGAGATAAGTTCTTCATTGTCAGTTATTACCAAATCCAGACATGCATTCCCTCTGGTTGAGGTCTGCACCAGTTGAGACAAAAAATTGTCATTCAACAAGTTCAGAAACTTGCTGCTTTTAGCAGAATTAGCTGTTCCATTTTTCCAGTCTATTTATGGATAATTAAAATCCCCGTAATTATAGTTCTCCCTATTTGAGAAGCCTTTTCTATTTGCATTAATAGCTTTGATTCCTCAAGGTCATCAATGTTTGGTGGTTTATAACAAATACCCACTAGTATTTTTTGGGCAGTTTTACCCCCAGTGACTATTTCAACCCACAGGGATTCCACATGTTCACTACTGTCATCACATATATCTTCCCGCAAGTGAGGCAATAATGCTGGTTTGACATACAGGCAGACCCCACCACCTCTTTTGTTTGACCTATCTTTAATAAATAACATGTAGCCCTCCAAACTGATTGACCAATCATGTGTGTCATCCCACCATGTTTCTGTTATGCCTATCAAGTCATAGTTTTCAATTTCAGCTACCAGCTCCAGTTCCCCTATTTTACCAGTTAAACTTCTGGCATTTGCTAATGCTGAGGTAGCAGCAGCATCGCCTGCCCCAGACAGTGAAGGTGATTCTGGAGAACAAGAAGGCCATTCTTCTCCACATATCACCTCACTTAAATCATGGGTGTGGGAATATTTTATCTTTGGGGCAGGCACAGTGCAGTCATCAGTAACTGCACTATGATAAGGCAGTGAAATGGAGGAAGGAGTGAACACACCTCGGCACATCTACTCTGATAAAGCGCATGCACACTATATACCAAGATGATTATGTTCAGCATGTAAGGCCAAACGTCAAAAAAGAAATAAGCCCTCCCATAGTACGTTTGGTGGACATTATTCAAATTGTTTGTGTGTGTGTGTGTGCATGTGTGTGTGTGTGTGTGTGTGTGTGTGTGTGTGTGTGTGTGTGTGTGTATGTGTGTAATTTTTCACCTTTTTCTCTTTGAGGCAAAAAACAAAAAAGTGTGCATCCTTATTGTGGGGCTCTCTAGCATCCAGAGGGTTACAGCTAGGGATATGTGAAATTATTCTGTGAGTTTGTCATTTGCACAAAACATGCCATTTGCAAGATATGAAATGAGCCTTATGAAATAGTTCATTTCATGCTTCTTTTCACACCTGCTCCCATCCCATGCTCTGAGTTGCCACTTCCTCAATCTCAAATGCCTTTTCCATCTCCTCATGCTTTCCGATGCCACCATCTTGCCTTCCACTACAGTTTCCTTTCTCCAGAGTCTCCATTCAGTAATTTCCTTCTCTCTCTAGGTTCTCCACTCTCATCTTACAATCTGCAATCTACAGTTAGTAGGAAACATATGAACACAAGAGGAATATTAAGAACAACTGGGGAGCTGTGAGCTATAAGCTCTGAGATTAAATATGCTAATGTTTGGGATATTTGCTGGAGAAATTGAATGTGTATTTTTGTTGTTGTGTAATGTGGTAAAGGAGATGTTAAAAACCAAAGCTTTTTTTCCCTCCCTTTGCAGTTGTACAAGAGATTGATTGCATTCTGGTGTGGTGGGAGTGGTTGTTTACTGGGTTGTAATTGGTGGCTTTCTGCTATATAGAGCAGAGGGACAGTGAACACTTGAACGTGTGAATTTTGCATAAGTGTGTAAGTTCTGAAGTGTGTTAAGTGTTGGGAATTTAAATAACTAGGGGAATCAAGTAAGTGCTGAAGTGTAGTAAGTGTTGGGAATTCAAATAACAAGGGGATTCAAATACCAGAGATTACACAGGGAAACCTATATTTATTAACCTTACTGTGCAGATTTTTTGAGGTAACTGGCATAATATGAGTAATAGCATGACTGTCCATTTAACTGCCATATGTTTGCACACCTGGAGCAAACGTTCCAGGGTGCATACCTCTATGTCGGATGTGAGCAAGTAGTCTCTCTGGAAGCTCGAATTAGAGATCTGGAGAGGCAATTTGCAACACTGAGGGAGATAGTCAATCTTGAAAGGGGTCTGCAGACTAAGCAGAAGGATGAGGTAGTAGGTACTTCTCGGGGTGGAGACTGCACAAAAAAAGAGCAGGTAGACAGTAAGACAGTTAGACGTAGTAAGAGGGGGGCAGAGGAATAGAGAGGACATTCCTGTATTTACTAACCCTAACAGACTTGCTAAATTGAGTTATGATATTGGCACAGAAATGCCTTTGCTGGAGAGGACTGTTCTCTCTTACAGCCAGGAGAACCACCCCTCTATCACTGATGGGATCTGAGACTCAGGCAGAACTAGGCAGTTGGTGGTGGAAGTAGATTCTATTATTAGTAAGTCAGACAGGGTCATCTGTTGCCAGCATCACTACAGTAGAACAGTTTGCTGTCTCCCAGGTGTTCTGGTTCGACTTGTGGCAGATCAGGTTGATAGATTGTTGGCATGACCCAGCTGTCATGGTACTCGTTGGTACTAATGACAAAGTCTGTGGAAAATGGAGGTCCGTTAAGAAGAAGTTCAGGGATTTAGGATATAAGCTTAAGCAGAGGCCTCACAGGATGAGGAAGGTTGTATAAGTTAGGAAATGGGATTAGAGAAGAGACATGGGGATAGAGATGGGGAATGGTCTAGTTCATCTAATAGGGAGTACCACTGTTACAGCCTGATAAAAGGCAAATATATTTTAGAAAGAATGAAATCATTCAGAATGGCAAAAATATAAAATGTATGTATGTAAATGCTTGTAGTCTGGCTGGTAAGATGGGGGAACTAGAAATGGTTGCAATGTATGAGCAGTATGATCTCTTTGATGGTACATTTGACTTAGCAGCCAATCTAAAGTTGTTCACTTTTAGGAGGGATAGGGTTAATAAAAAGGGAGGAGGGATATGCCTATATGTAAAGCATGCCTTAAAACCTAGTATAAGGGAAGATATAAATAAAGGGTCCAATAAAAATGTAGAGGCCCTGTGGGTTCAAATACACACTGGGGCACACATAATAAAAAGATGTTAATGGGGATTTGATACAAGCCACCTAATATTGGGAGTTTGAGAAAGCTCGACCTTTACTGTAAATGTAAAAGGCTTCTAGGTCAGGAAATGTAATTATAATGGGAGATTTCAACTATTGTGAAATTGATTGCAGAAATATGACTTCTAGCACAACAAAGGGAAATTATTTTTCAGAATGATTAATAGCAATTTTATGTCCCAAGTAGCAGAGGAGACAAATAGAAAAGAGCAAGACAAATCCTAAACAATTCAACAAGTATATTAATAATAAAAAGGTTAAGGTTGATATTGGCCCTCTTAAGGCTTAGACAGATTAATTGATTAGTGAGGATAAGGCGATGGCTGACACCCTAAAACATTCTTTGCTTCAGTATATATACAAAGGAAGCAGCAATGACAGTCTATTGGAATTTCCTCCATGTACATGGTTTACTGAGGATAAGGCCAAAAGAGACTGCAAAAGGTTATGGTGAATAAAGCACGTGGAGGTACTTAAGGAACTTAGGGCTCGATCCAAATGTTGGCGTTAAAACTAACCTGAAGAAAAAAACTGCCTTTGCGAGTTAACCAAGACAGTAACGTGAGATTCAAATCTTCCTTACCCAGAAAGGTGAACGAGCGATGACCAACAAAATACACGTTCACCTTAAACCTGCGTCGCATAGAAAATCTTACCTAAAAACACACTATAAAAATGTTACCTAGTACCACAGTCAATCACAGCACTGCATAGTACAAAGTTCAGTCAGAAAATCCATAACCACCGTCGCCAGTGAGAAGGGACGAAGTTGTAGCATGTGTGACACCAGGCAGGGGACAATGCCGATGAGTGAGGAGGGGAGAGAGGTATCTGAGGAAGTGCGCAGCAAATACAAGCTTGCCACCTGCTTCCTCCGATGTCTCTCTCCCCTCCACCTGCTTCCTCCAATGCCTCTGTCCTCTTCAATGTCCCCAATAGAAAGATATGATGAAGGGAGCACTGTGGTCACAGCAGGGCTGCTTCCTCTTAAATTCAATCATTCATAGTGTCCTACCTTCTGTGTCCCATAGCTATTACTACTTTTGCTCCACTCTCGTTTGAAGGAGAGTGGAGCAAAAGTACTAATAGCAATAGGACACAGGAGGTAGGGCATAAAAAATGAATGAATCTAAGTAAATATATGTTTAATAAAAGTCTTTTAATCATAAAATGTTTAAAACACACACACACATATACAGGCAAGGTATGTAGTCCATACCTTGCCTATTAACCCTTTGGGTACCAGAGGGGTAGGAAACATGCTAAGCAGTGCTTTCCTACCTCTCTGGTACTCAAAGAGTTAAGTGTTGTATGTCAGACAGATTTGTGGACTAAATGGCAGTACCTGAGGTGGATGTGGATGGAGTTAGTATGTCCAATATATGCAATATATGTGACATACTAAAGGGGGGGTCGAAGGGGGGCATTGCGTAGTGCTTGGTGTACTAGTTTTCTTTATTGTAACCCTTTGAATACCACAGTGGTGAGCAGTGCACATCCCTATGGCATTCAAAGCTGTCCATGGTGCTGAAAGCCATCTCTGTGTTCCCCTACTGGCTGGGTAGGGAAGCACAGAGAATTCTGTTCAGAACTGGCAAAGGTGGTTTTGTATTCTGACTTGTGTGATGTTCTCCAAAAAAAAAACAGGCGTTAGATTTCTGGAGTGAAATGCAATTTAACTTGCGTTAGCCCTAACTCAAACATTCGAATGGCTCTTGGCTTCGCTTGTACATTATCCTCTATGGGCGAGATCTTGCTGTTCTGGCAACGGGCGATGTGTGTTTCAGAACTGCCGTTATTTCTTACTAGTGGGAACATTTGCATTGCTTACTGGCGTTACAAAACCACCGTCTCCAGTTTTTTCTGCCCACACCAACATTTGGATCGAGCCCTTAGTTCAGTAATAGCAAGACCATTATACTTCACTTTCATCAGGCATAGTGCCTATGATTGGAGGAAAGCCGATGAGCTTGGTTTCCATGTGGGTAAGATATTAGAAGGTTAACTGACAGTATTCAGAACCATCTGAAAACAAACCATATTAGTAGGAGTCAGCATGGTTTTATGAAGAATAGATCGTCAGAATAACTCTCTTGCATTTTATGAAAGGGTAAGTAGTAATTTTGACAAGGAATTGCTGTTGATGTAGTATACTTGGATTTTGCAAAAACATTTAATACAGTGCCTCACAACAGCTTACTGCATACATTAAAAGGCTTTGGTTTGGGCAGTGTTATCTGTACATGGATTGGGAACTGGTTAAATGATAGATGGCAGAGAGTTGTTGTAAATGGAACCTTTTCAAGTTGGTCTAAAGTTGTAAGTAGGGTGCCACAGGGTTCAGTTCTGGGCCCAATGCTTTTTAATTAGTTTATTAATTATCTAGAAGTGGGAAAATATTGTCACAATCTTTGCTGATGGCACTAAGCTGTGCAAGAAAATACGCACATGGATGGATGTTTTTTCTCTGCAGAAGGATTTAGATAAACTGAGTGAATGGTCAGAAAAGTGGCAGATGACATTTAATGTAGATAAATGTAAGATTATGCATTTCGGCTGTAGAAACAAACATGCTACATATATTCTAAATGAGAAACAACTTGGGGAATCCTCATTAGAGAAAGATCTAGGAGTACTTATAAGCAATAGACTTCACAGAAGTGTGCAGAGTCACTCAGCTGCTGTGAAAACAAATAGGGTACTAGCCTGCACAAAAAGAGGCTTAGATGCAGGGGATGCTAATACTATTCTACCTCTATATAAATCATTGATTAGGCCTGATCTAGAATATGGACTAAAGTTTTGGGCACCAGTTCTTAAAAAAGGCATTATTGAATTGAAAAAAGTGCAGAGACTTGCAGCAAAACTGATAAAGGGATTGTAGGATCTGAGTTATAAAGAGAGTAGTCAAACTGGGGTTGTTTACATTAGAGAAGAGACATCTATGGGGTGACATGCTTCCCATTTACAAATATATTCAAGATCAATGCAAAGAACTACCCAATGAATTATTTATGCAAAGAGGTGAGCTAAGAACAAGAGGGCATCCATTAAGACTAGAGCAAAGGTGCTTTCGACTAAAACAAAGGGAGGGATTTTTTACAGTAAGGGCAGGAAAGCTATGGAATTCTTTGCCTCAGGGTGATGTGCTTGCAGATACTGTAACTGCTTGAAAAAAAAACAACTGATACCTATCTAGCACAGAAAAATATTGATAATTATGACAGACAGCTTCAATGAAGATAGATTGTTGATCCAGAGAACTATCTTTTTTTTTACCCACTTGGGGCTCCATTGGAAATGGCTTCAGTTGTTGTTTTTTTTGCCTTCCTCTGGGACAACAGGGGTGTTTTGGCATGGGCTGGATATATGTATTTTCTCTTTCATCCAATATGGAATACTGGTACCATGGGAGGTGATCTTCCTTCCTTGGAAGGTGGAACATTTTCAGAAGACAAGGTCTTGAAGGTGGAGCATTCCCTCTTTCATTAGGCTAGCCCTGCTCCTGCTCTTCCAGTTTTGATATGCTTCTGACAGAGTGGACAGGTGTACAACATCGCTGCTTAGTTTTTAGCTTATGTTCTATTTTTATCATTAGATTTGGGGCTGTTACAATTCCCCATTAGGTAGGTTACCATTCTTAGCTTCCCCTGGAGGATTGCCCAGTGCGCAGGTGCTATTGTGGACCCTTGCAGCCCTGTAGAGAGAATCTTGCAGCCCTGTAGAGAGAATCTTGCAGCCCTGTAGAGAGAATCTTGCAGCCCAAGTTTTCACTCCCAGCAGGGTCTCTCTGAAGCTCTATTTCTTCATAATGGTAACCTGAAGACAGAAGGTGAAGATTGGTGAATAACCCTTTGAGAGCCATGATCTACTTGTCCCCTCGTCCACCTTTCTACAGGGCTTGTTTTTGAGCCCTGAGCTCTTGCACTCATGTTGAGTCTTTTATTCCTAGACTTTTCCCTAAATTGTGGAGCATGGATGGCTGCTTTAGTGCTGGTTAACCCCCTTCCTGCTGGTTTCTCTGGGTTTGGGGCTTACCCTGGGGTTTTCTCTTCAGTGTTATGTATTGTTATACCCCCCCCCTCGTATGCCCTTGGGTCTTTGGGTGTTTTGGGTAACTTTTTAAACTTTTTGTTATGTTGGTTACATGACGCCTTTAAGATGCGCTTCCTGCAGCAAACCGCACTTGCTTCATGGGAAATGCTTTTCTGGGACATATCTCTGCAACATTTCTTGTCTCCTCACGCCCTGGTATCCAGTTCATATCCCTAGTTTCCTGGGGGCACTTGAGACCCCACAAGTGCAGTTGTAGGCATTGCTAGGTAACAGTAATAGAGAAGATTACATTTCCCAGAATTATCGTTTTGCAGGCTTTCTTCTGATTGGTTCCTGGTTTTACAGACACCATTTTAATTTTCTCTTGCTTATCGAACACAGAGGTTGACTCTGCTTGCTCTCCTTCTCACATTGACCCTTCACCTGCCAGGCTTTTCTAGGGTGAATTATTATTCTGGGATACAGTATTTGGTATTTTATACTATTTTAGACACTACTCCTGTTAGGATGTCAGATCCAAAGGGGTATGGGGCTAGACCAAGGCAGAGGACTCAGTGGCCTCTCTGACCCACCCTTACATACTGCTCCTCATGTAAAGTGGAGCTCCCTAGAGAGTATTCAGGATATCTATGCCCCTTATGCGCTGTGGCCTCTACTACTCCACCTGGGTCCTCCAGCCTTGAACAAGAGTCAGTCTGGTGAAAGACTTGAAGTCCATTATGGCACAGCTTCCCTTCTCTGGAACTGGTTCTTCATTCTTGGAAGCCCCCTACCACTTTCATGATTGTGGCCCCTAAGGCCCCAAGTTTGCCGGCACTTATGCACTTCTGTGTAGAGAACTCCTCTGAAAATGACAAAGAAGAAGGGGTATATGAAGAAGGGGATTTTTCCTATTCCTTTGGGGACCCCTTTGAAGCTGACCCTGCTCCTTCTGCGGAGCGGCTCATTAGGGTTGTTTTCAGGTTTCTGACACTCCTACCAAGGTCATTATTCTACTGATGTACTTCAGAGACCTAAAACATCTACTGTCTTTCCACCCAATGCCAATCTAGATCAGATGCTTTTGGATAAGTGGAAGTCCCTGATAAGAGGTTATCTATCTCATATTAGACAAAAGATAAAATAGGATTTTAGTCTTACCTTGTTAAATCCTTTTCTCTTAGTCCATATGGAATACAGGTCTCCCACCCAGAGAAAGAGGACCTCTCTTGGTCTCGCCTGGCTGGACATGGGAATCCTTCTTGGGGCTTTAACTCACAGGAGCTTACCTCTTCTGCTCTTGCTGTCCTATCTATTGAGCTTGTCTCATATCAAACTGGAAGGGCTGGGACAGGGCTAGCCTGATGAAGGAGAGGTAAGGCTCCATGTTCAAGACCTTGTCTTCTGACAATGTTCCGCCTTCCAAGGAAGGAAGATCACCTCCCGTGGTACCTGTTATTCCATATAGACCAAGAGAAAAGGATTTAACAAGGTAAGACTAAAATTATATTTTTTCAGCCTCCTCAACTATGGGCCGTATGTTCAAAGGAATAATGATAAAAAAAATGTTGTATGAAAGACAAAAATAAGTAATTGTATGTATGAACGACATATTTTCTATAGAGTATACGACAAAAAACTAGCAATGTCCGTTGTGTACGACACAACTCCATAACTGACGGGCAAAGGGGCGTGGCTAAACTATTCTCCAGTGTCGTATAGAGGAAAAGAAAATTTGTTGTAACTAACGACAAAAAAATGTCTTACAAAACATTTGTACGTTAAGAAAAAAATGGAGGGAATGAGAATTTTTATCTCAAGTTAAGACATTTTTGTCGTTAGTAAAGACATTTTTAAAGACATTTTTGTCT
Organism: Rhinophrynus dorsalis; assembly: GCA_037306005.1. Classification (NCBI taxonomy): domain Eukaryota; kingdom Metazoa; phylum Chordata; class Amphibia; order Anura; family Rhinophrynidae; genus Rhinophrynus; species Rhinophrynus dorsalis. The sequence continues at coordinate 469,535,336 of CM074721.1, forward strand.
TTAGTTAAGATATTTTTAAGACATTTTTGTACAACAATTTCAGTCAGGACAAACGACATATTTCCAATGACAATCGACACTCTGTGAAAATATTAATGATCACGACACTGTACTTTGAAAAGTTGTTACAAACGACAAAAGCTATTTCGCTACTTCTTTGAACATATGGCCCAATGTTACTGTGTTACTATAATATTGAAGTCAGCATTGTATTTTCCAGTAAAGTTCCACTCAAGAACAAAGTGCAGAACTGGCCTCAGGTGAGTCATTTAAGTTTCAGTACAAAAAGGTTAGTAAAGCAGGTGAGTTCCACATGTGGGGAGCAGCATGTGCAAACTATTGTAAGGGTCAGTGGAGGATACAAGGGGATAGCTGAGTTGTAGTACATCAGTAGTACCAAGGGAATGAGCGGGAGAAAATTTGGAAATGAACATGATAAGTACATTAGCGCAGTATTGTTCACTGCAATGGATTTAAGAGTTAAGTTCTAACAATGCTTGGAAGTGTAAAGATCTGAAGAGTATGGCAGTGAGAGAAAGATATGTTGGGCAAAAGAGCTGAAGAAAGAATGGAGAGGTGGGTAAGGGAATACTAATAAAGAGCAGGTTACAGTAGTCAATCCTGGATGTAATGAGCAAGTGTATTTTAATTTTAGCAGAGTCTAAAAAATCATTTGACAAGTCAGTTTCCTAACCTTCCAATGCAGCCAGGAATCTATTAGTAAAATTGTTTCAAGGATGACTGCTCCACACTCGTGTCTCTGTTTCACATTATTGATTTTTTTTCCTCAATACGATCTCAAGACTTACTTTAGAGGACAGCCTTCATATGCGCTACCTTGTTAACCCTTTTAGTGCAAGGGTGGTATCAGGTTGGATAACTCTCTAGCAAATAAAAGGTTAATGCAGAACCTCCAAACCTGATGATGCTTTAATTATGTTCCTAAAACAGTGGCCTTGAGAAAGGAGTGTTGAAATAACAGCACTTGTGACACTAGTGGGGAGATGCACTAAGGTGTGATAAAGAGGTGATAAACAGGTGTTAAAGTGGAGATGACTTCCCCAGTGTTCTAAACTCTCCAAGTCCTATGCTATTCTGTGGAGCCCATGCACTAAAGAACATAGTGCATTGGTTACATAGAATAACGCAGCCACTGGAAAAGTGTTATCAATGGGGAAGACTTATCCACATTATCACCTCTTTATCACACCTTAGAAAATAACACCCCCAGACAAAAAAGAATGATCTGATGGAACTGGATCAATTCTGACCCCTAAAATACAAACATTCTCAAAACTCCCATTCAACCCATAAGTACTGCGTAACTTGTCGTGCTCTGTAAATAAACATATTCATTCATTCATTTTAATTGGGTTTCCAACCCTTTGAATTCTAGAGGTCTCTTAACAGGAGGTAGTTGAAGAAGTAAGCCTATTAAAGGGATAGTAACGTTTCACAATAAAAGCAGCTCCAATTAATCTTCATAGTATTTGGGCCACGGAGAGTGTTATGTTAATACTGTCAGAGTTGTAGTTCAAGAGTAATTGAATGATAAAGTATCCCCTCCCACCCTTTTTACTGATGTAACACTGATCAGCTCAGAGCAGAAAGACTGTCCAGATGGATCACAGAGAGGGACAATCTTCAGTGAGAATAAGGAAAAACCTGTCAAGCGTGCAGGGTTTTCCTTATGCTCACAGTCCCTTGTCACTTGTTCGTGCTGTCTTATCCCAGGACCAGATTCCACATGTGAGGAGAGGTGGCTTACACTAGATATAAAGGGTGGGAAGGGGATATTTTATCATTCAATTACTCTTGAACTACAACTACAGTACTGAAATAACACTCTCTATGGCTCAAATACTATGAAGATTAATTGGATCTTCTGTTTTTATGAAACATTACTATCCCTTTAACCCCTCAAGTACCCATGACGGTCCTGGACCGTCATGGGTTGTTATCCCCTTAAGGATCCATGACGGACCAGGACCGTCATGGCTTAAATGATAGCATTAATTCCAGGCTGAGACTAAGCGCTCCGAGACTGGGGTGTTCAGTCTCAGACCTTCTTGTTTGTGCTGGTTCATGTGATCGCTGTAGCAGCGATCACATGTACCGGCATTGTGAGAGACAGAGGCAGTACAGAAAGCATGCTGTCTCTGTGTGACTCTTCTGCCTCTGTCTCCCTTGCTACCAAAGTAAGGGAGACAGAAGTAGAGAGGAGACACCTAGTGGCAAATGAAAATACAGCAGCTGGGGGTATTAACCCCTTCACTGCTGGATCCGGAGGCTTGCTTAAATGCAGGTCAATTTCTGACCTGCAATGATACTTGTGTTTAAAAAAAAAAACAAAAAAAACAAAAAAAACACACTTTTTTTTACAAAAAGATATTTTATTTAAAAAAAAATAATCTCATTAAACAATTTTGGAAGTGTGATTGTTGTGGAGCTATGTAATACACTTATACACACCTCCAAATGTCACGGATAAAAAAGTGTCAAAATAGGGTGGGAAAAAGGGACATGGGGATTTTCACCCGGGGGGGCAGTGGCCACTTTAAACTGCACATTTTGTAGGTATGACTGACCGGTCAAACCTTTCATGCAGTCTACATAAAAATGTATCCATTTATGCCTAATTGATCCCAAGAGAAAAAACAAAAATGGTGTTTTTTTTACATTTTTTTACCTTTTTTTTATTTTAATAAAGTAAATGGTGGGTTATCCATATAAGTAGGGTATCAAATGAAAGCCCAATTTGTGCTTAAAAAAACAGTATATAATTTATGGGGGTGGAATAAAAGCCTAAGAGGGAAAACACTGTTGAACAAAGACATAGTCAAAAAGGTCAGAATTGCTCCGGTCCTTAATGGAAAACGATCTCAGATTTTCCCGGTCCTTAAGGGGTTAATGCAGACTCTTCTGGACACACTTATCCCAGCTGAATCATTCAATTCTGAAAACAAAATGTATGTGAGGATGCTGCTTCCAAGGAAGTCCTGACTGAGCAGGACCTAGTTCCACTATTGCATTGCTCATATCAAGGCTGCTGTGGAATGGACAATACGAATAGGGCCATAATAGGGCCACAATGCCATAGAGACTTCTCTAGCATTCAAGGGGTTAACATTTCCATGTAAATCAATGGGAATGTTTAGTTCTCCTCAATAATACACATGGGGCTGGATTCTATTGCAGGTGATAAATGTTAACATCTGTTTTATCAAATATTTTCTTATTGAAATCTATGGGGAAACCTGGAGATAAATGCAGAGCTAAAATTAGTACCTGCAATAGCATCTAGCCCATGGTTTTCCCCAGAACTCCTCCACTTTTCTTCTGAACATACGGCCCTAAGAGTACACTTTCTCTTGTATTTCTATGCAAGGTGTTTCTAAATATATTATCTGTATAGCATTTTAGATCTTACAGAATCATTATAGTTATATTGCTCTATGGGCAATATGTTCAAACAAGTACCGAAATAGCTTTTGTCGTTCGTAACGACTTTTCAAAGTACAGTGTCGTTGGGATCATTAATATTTTCAGAGTGTGTCGTTGTGATTGGAAATATGTTGTTTGTCCTGACTGAAATTGTCGTATGAAACGACAAAAAAATGTCTTAACTAACGACAAAAATGTCTTAAAAAATGTCTTAACTAAAGACATGGGCTGTGTGTTCAAAGGATAACGAGAAACAAATGTTGTATGAAAGACAAAAATAAGTAATTGTTCGTATGAACAACATATTTTCTATAGAATATACGACATAAAACTAGCAATGTCCGTTGTGTACGACACAACTCCAGAACTGACGGGCAAAGGGGCGTGACATTTTTAAAGACCTTTTTGTCTTTAATTAAGACATTTTTTAAGACATATTTGTCGTTAGTTAAGACTTTTTTTGTTGTTACATATGACAATTTCAGTCAGGACAAACGACATATTTCCAATCAAAACCGACACTCTCTGAAAATATTAATGATCCCAACTACACTGTACTTTGAAAAGTTGTTACAAACGACAAAAGCTATTTCGCTACTTCTTTGAACATATGGCCCAAAAATATCTTTAAAATGTTTTTACTAACGACAAAAATGTCTTAACTAAAGACAAAAATTTTCATTCCCTCCACTTTTTTTTGTCTTTTGTCTTTTGTAAGACATTTTTTTGTTGTTAGTTATGACAAATTTTCTTTTCCTCTATACAACACTGAAGAATAGTTTAGCCACGCCCTTGCCACGCCCCTTTGCCCATCAGTTCTGGAGTTGTGTTGTACACAATGGACATTGCTAGTTTTTTGTCGTGTACTCTATAGAAAATGTATCGTTCATACATACAATTACTTATTTTTGTCTTTCATGCAACATTTTTTTGTCGTTATCCCTTTGAACATATGGCCCTATATCCTTTATGTGTTACTATTACCTATGTTTTTTGTGCCCATTACAGGGCACTTTTATGAGTCCATTAACATGTTTGGAATGCACGTTTTACAAGCCAGGACTTCATTGTTTTTAAGTGCATTTTGTACATATGTGTGCGTTAGGGTGACCACATTTCCATTCTGCCATTCCGAGACATGTGGTCACCCTAGTCCCGCAGCTGAGGCTCCCGCTGGCACTGACCATCTTTCTGAGGCTGACATAGTAAGAGTTCCCAGTGGGAACTCTTACTCTCTGTCAGCCTCAGAAAGATGGTCAGCGCCGGCGGGAGCCTCAGCCTCGGGTCTCACTTGCAACACCAGCATACCTGCTCCACCCAGCTGTCTCGCATGCACCAGTCCATCCAGCCAATGAAATGTATTTGCTATATGGTCTTCTTTGGCTGGCTCAGCCAGCCAATGAGGACCATATAGCAAATACATTTCATTGGCTGACTGGACTGGTGCATGTTGCTCCATTCCGGGACTCTTCGTTGTCCCGGTGAGGGGTGACCTGGGACACGGGACACAGACCCCCATTAAGGGACAGTCCTGGGCATTCCGGGACCTGTGGTCACCCTAGTGTACTAAGAATATTTTTTGCATATAATTGAAGGACAGTGTGTTCCTCTATTTAGTGAAGCGTGTTTACCTGATTAAGATAATGCCGTCCCTCCATTTCACTGTATTAAAAAGTTAAAAGAGTTAATTTTGCTTTATCATCAGGAGGGTAGTCTTTCTTATTATTTACTGTGGTTGAGCAGGTCCTTATCTTTGCTTTGTTTAGTTTAAATACATTTACTGCAATTACTTTTTTCCATTAGTAAACCTAATTAACTGTAGGGTAGCTCAATAAAAACATCATTTAGATAGAGGTTATCCAACATGGAAGTTGTTAAAACACACATACACACTCTCACATATACATACACAAACACACATATACACAGAGACACTTAAACACATGCACACACACAAACACGTGCATATATACACATAAACAGATATGCACTCACATACACATGCACATACACAGACATGCACTCACACACACAGACACAAACACATTGCACATGTGCACACACCTTAACACATATATGTACATACACATATATAAACACATACACTTTATTTTGCATGGGTTACTGACCACGAACTGTTGAGTTTCAACATTGAAGTGATTAAACAAAACACTTCTACTTTAGCATGGAATAAGTTACTATATGCACTGCAGTATATCAGAATATGGGTAAAGGGTGGTACCGTGTTAGCCACAAAGAAAGCAGGAGACTGGTACAGTAAAATCATACCTTTAAAAACTTAGTTGCTCTAGGGTGCAAGCTTTCAAAACACTAGTGCCTCAATTCAATTCCAGCCAGTAAAACAATATGGTAGGGCCAAAATTAGTTCCGGCCGGTACACACATAGTTGTACCATCGGAATTCAATTGCCTTACCAACATGAGCTACAAATGAAATTCAATGCCCCGTAAATTCTCTCCACCATATAAATCTCTGTTTAGATTTCCCTCACTTTAGCTCAGGCAACTGCCCGAGAAGTTACAAGTTACAACAATGGGAACTTTTTTTCTGGTGGTGGCGGCGGAAAGCCTCTACGGGGGAATTGAATTTCATTTATTATTATCGTTTTACAGAGACAGAAGATAACTTCGCAGAAGAAGAAGAAGAAGAAAGATGAATTAAAGAGGAAGAACAGGGTGCAGAAAACCTCGCTGGACCTCCGACTTCAAAGTAAGTGTTTATGGTTAATATTGTGGGGAATGGGCAATGGAAAAGCAATAGCTTTAGGGGGATTATCCAGAGGGGATGCAATGCTGTGCAATGTGTTGCATACCCCACTGGCACTCAGAGGGTTACATTTATTTGTTTTACTCATGTTTTTGGTAACTTGGATGTATGCATTTATGGAATGATGCACTTATCTGGAGTCTGGAGAGTGTTGTTTTCACCAGTGTCAAGAGACCCTCTGAACAGCAGTTGTGGAGAGGTCCTGGCGCAGCATTTCCTCCCAGGCATTGAAGTTGATGGCAGCAGGGGGACCAGCTCTGGTGCCTCTGACGTATATGGCAAGGTCTCCCATCTTGTTCTTCACAAGCCTTTTACAGTCGCCCCCCACTTCTTGATGTACTTTTTGGTCTGAATATATCTGAACACAGCTTCTTCCTTGCACCAAGACCACTGACTCTACATTGTGAACAGAATGCTCTTCCTTTCCTGGATACTCTGTACAAGGACCATATTCTCCTTGTGGGAGTACACGGGGTCATGTAATCTTTCTTCCTCAGCACCAGCCTGGGGCGCATCTGAAATCTGACTGGTGGTTTGTAGTTCACGCCCTGTCTGTGCTGTCCCTGACTGTGCCTTCCCTGACATCTACCCCTCGTCCCACTGGCAGCTCTATCCCTGTCCGCTCAGTACCTCTCATTAGTCGGGTACTTCTCCGCCCACCTGGTCTCCCTCTGTTTCCCTGACCGGGGATGCCCTACTCTCCTTCCTCCTCTCCCTGTCCCTCTTGCCTCCTGTCCCTGCCACCGCACACCCATTCACACTCAGGGACTCACGCAGGCCCTCACAGACACACTTGATCCCACTAACTCTCTGACACTCCCTTGCACTGACTGAATCACAGTGTATAAATAAAAGATAAAGACGTGTGTGTGAAAATAAAAAAATTGTGTGGGTGTGTTTGTGTGTGTATGCGTGTATGCAATATGTGCCAAAGTGTATTACGTGTTAATTTTAGTGCAATGCACTTTGCTCCCAACTACGTCTACTTCGTTCATGTGCCAGCTTGTCTCTCTCTCACTATCCTCCACTCCTGAGCCCCGTGATCTAACTTACAAAAACTTGAAACACAGGCAAGGTGTGTCAGTTATTTTGGAGTATATATAGGTGTATTTGAATGTATTCGTTATTTTTGTGTGTTGTGATTGCCTGTGCTTTTGAAACTGTCCTGACAGCGTTTAGCATTTCTAGATGATGTCGACCGTTATCTTGTTTCTGGAAGTTGATGTATTGTGTTTAGTGACTGAAATGAACGAATGATGAGGTCAAAAAGGGTGTGATGCTTGTTATGAAGCTAAGTGAATTTGTTGGGCCTACTCTCGTTAGCCATTCTGATATATGGCTTATTGAATAACTGTGCTACTCAGACATGGCTAAAGGTTGGTAATGTTTTTTGACTTACCAGCAGTTTTACCATGCTTTATTGGATCAAGCCCTAGGTTTGCTAGGTGCTAAAATAAGGCAAAAAAAGAGAGTCCTTACCTAGCCACCGCATGTATTTTAATCACAAATTTCTATGCTTTTTTATTGTTTTCAATGGGTGCTACTTTTGTTCCTCTTGTGTTTTTTTTACTGTTGGTAGTTTATCACAGCGCAGGTAACAGCATACCATACTGTGACTTTAAACTAGAGACATTAGTTTGGTTTTAATAATGGAGGTAATTGAATCAAGCCCTAGGTCTCTTTTTTAGGAATAATATGAATAAAGGCTGAATACACAATGAGTAATGGGTTAAACACTCATGTAAATAGTTTTAACAGTAAAATTCCATTGGCAGTAAATTTCATATCAGTATTGTCATTGTCATATATCAGAATGGAAGAGATTGCTGCATACAAAATGGTTTCCTCCAGCAAGGAATTGGTTACTTGCACAATGCCTGTTTTGAAATACATTTGCAGATCTCTCCTGGTGGGTAAATTGCTGTTAATCGGAGCCTTGTGTTGGATTAACGGCTATTCCTGAGCTCAAACACAGGTGAATGAAAGCAAATAAGGTACAGACGTCCAGGGAGTCGGGGGGGGGGGTCTAAAATGTTTTCTACTAAATAACCTACTCAGGGCTGGTGTAAGCATACTTTGAGTACATTGCATGCTTTACAAATCTTCAATCCACCCTCTTACAATCCACCCTCTATTAAACCTTTGAGTCCAATGCATTAACAAGCTTTCAGAAATAAATAGGGCGGGTAGGTGGGGTGGGGTCTGCTTGGCTAAATAACCAGCCCTGCTGCCATCAGCCTCATTCTACATCCCTAGATGGTTTCCTTGTTTGCCTAGTGCTTAAGCCAGCCCTGCCTGTACTATTGGTTTTGTCTATAGGAGTAAGATCTCTTTATGGACTATTAGTACCCATGAAAAGTGTTAGGCACACCTCCAGTGATACCAAAGAGCTGCTTGATGTTTGCACCAGTGTTTCAGCTAATAAACACATGCAGTGATTTAACCATTTGAGTGCCAGAAGGGTGCGCAATACATTGATACAAACACAAGTTGGACACAAAACAGTATATTAGACAAGCAAGTAGCATCCACTTACAGTGGATACAAAAAGTCTACACCCCCCTGATGTTAAAGAATTTTTATTTTTCCCCCTCAACAATTTCAGTTTGTTTTGCAATTGAATTGTTCACGTTATAGTTCACATTAAAGGTGGAAAAAGTTCTGACATGATTTATCTTTGTCTCATTCTTTAACATCACAAGAACCTGGCATTTTAACAGGGGTGTGTAGACTTTTTATATCCACTGTATATGTAGGATTCTATTGTTCCCTGTATGATCTTCGATCCAGCCTCCTCTCAGCCCTCTTTCCTTTCATGCATGAGAGTGGTTGTGATGCACAAATGCGCAGAGGCTGATGTACTAAGAAGTATGATACAATTCTAATGCAAATTAAATGCACCCTTGGAAATAATTCCAAAAATCAAATTTGCTTTAAAATCCTCAATGATTTAAATGCTAGGTGTTTGCTAAGAGTTTGCTTCATGATGTATTAGAGACCTCTCTAGCATTTAATGGATTAAGTGCCCCATTTAAGTCAATGGGGATTTGCATTTCTTCCCTATAGTGCACATAAGCCCATATTTAACCCCTTGAATACTAGAGAGGGCTCCATTGCATTGATTTTTAATGCATTGGAGACCTCTCTGGCATTCAAGAGGTTAAAAGTCCAATTTTATTTAACAGGAATTGTTATTTGTCCTCTATGGTGCAATTGGTTCACTCCAGAATAACTCCAGTTTTTAAAACTGCATTGTTTTTTTTTTTTTTTAAATATCCATCAGGGAAGGGGTTACAGCACCCACAATGCTTCAGTGTGGACAGTGATAAGTTACTTGCCTGGCTCCAGCCATTCACATTAGAAATTTGCTTTCACCAGCCTGCTAAAAAACAGCACCTGCTATATGTCATAGACCTTAGAGGGATAGTAATGTTTAACAAAAACTGCAGCTCCAGTTAATCTTCATAGTATTTGGGCAATGGGGAGTATTATTTCAATACTGTCAAAGTTGTAGTTCAAGAGTAATTGAATGTCTGGATGGATCGCAGAGAGGGACAATCTTCAATGAGCACAAGGGAAAACCTGAAAAACATGTCAAGGGTGGCAGGGTTTTCCTTATGTTCACAGTAAGAAGATTGTCCCTTGCTGTGAGCTTTCTGGTCTGTGGACTAGATTCCACATCTGAGGGGTGGTGGCTTACACTAGGTAAAAGGGGCAGGAGGGGGATACTTTATCATTCAATTACTCTTGATCTACAACTCTGGAAGTATTGAAATAACACTCTCCATGGCCCAAATTCTATGAAGATTAATTGGATCTGCCATTTTTGTGAAACATTACTATCCCTTTAAAGTGGATCTGTCATATTAAGATGGGTCTGGTTTGTTTTACAGAGAATTACAATCTTACTATATCTTACACTAGTCATCTTTCTGTAAAATAAATAGCCAAATAGCCATTGGGTATTTGGAGATGATGGGAGCTGTAGTTCCCAACAGCTGGAGTCCCAACAATTGACTATTCATGACCCAAAGGATTAAACATGCCTTTTAACTCTTGCATGCCCTTGTGGCAGTAGATATCATCAAATTACAGGGTGTTAAGTGTGTGAGTCAGTGCAATAGCTATAAAGGGGCTGCTGTGAGTCAGAGTACTGCAATGACAGCCAGCAATGAGACACTAAAATCTCCCAGACCACTATAAATATGTGTCTGATCACATCAGCAGTTGTGGAAGTGAAGCGTGAGCTGTGATGGATGACTTACATTTCCCATCAAGCTGTGGAGACCTGAGAATCTAGAAAGTGAAATAAATAGAAGTTGACATAAGGTCATTCTGTGTTCAATTCATAGCATTGTCCAAAAGGCTCTGGAGAAGGACTTGATCAGAAAACCGTGCTTGTGATTTCTAAAGAATGGCTGTCTTTTATACAAGAAAATCCCGTTCTTGTTTCTTCTCACATCAAGTGCTTTTCACAAATAGTTGATTTAGGACCTTATGCAGAAAAAGCTAAAGGTGATCAATAATTTGGCAATCCAAATAACCACATAAAAGTTTCTGTTTATTGAAATGGGCATTTTAAACACTTGAATGCATAAAAGATCGCCAACAAATTGCAATCTCTCCAAACTTCAAAGGGTTAAAAATCCCACTTAAAGCAATACTATACTATATGTTTGGTCCAAATTGCTCTACTAGTTTACTGAGAATTTTAAAGCAACACCTAAAAATTAACTGGGATTATATATAATGAATCATTTGAGTGGCAGAAGGGTTTCCAATGCATTGCAACACAATGCGTTGGATAACTTTCTGGCAATGAAAGGGTTAAATATGCTGTACTTCATGCTAGCACCTGTAAACATTTTCTATTTCTTTTCTGAGGCCTAAAATCTAGCATAGGGGTCTCCAATGTCCATATACAGGGTGATTCAAATTAGGAAACCTGATTGGTCAGTAGTCAAATTGACTGTGTATCGACCTGTGTGTGGGCTGTGCAGGGTTGAAATGACCCGATCTCACAGACTCAAACAAAATTTTAAATTCCACACTGGTCAATTTGGTAGTCCCGATCTGATTGGTCTGGCCCATACACAAGGTAATAACCAGCCAATCTGGTAATTTTAAATGATAAGATAACCCTGTGGATGGTCACATTCATATATGCTCCATGGAAGTTTCCACTGTTCTTTGCAGGTCTCTCTGACTCACATAGCAATCCAGATATGTGCCTGAGAAGTAATATTGCATTAGTACCCTACACCATTTCATTAACCCTTTGAGCTGCACTCATTGGCCAAAGAACGCTCCAGCTTACTAGAGAGGCTGGATCCAGACGCTACTTGGGAGGGGAGCAGAAGAAGAGTGACTGGTGCAGAGCTGTACCCACAGTCTGTCCAGAAGGAAGCCACAGGATCAGCTTTAAAAGGTTAATTTCGGCCAAACAACGATTTGTTTTTTAAATGACACAAGTATGCCTCTTAGTCACTATATAAAGGTACTTTTTAGGCAAAGTTGTAGAGTGGTGATCGTTCCCCTTTTACAATAAAAAGGGATAAAACATAATTTAAATCAATGACACTTTGGGGAAATTGTATTGTATAGTGCAGTTTGTTTGCTCCAGAATTACTCCACTTTTCTTAGTACATCAGCCCTGTTGCCTCTGAGCATGTGCAGTAGCCTCCCTACAACAATACTCTTATACCATGGGGTCATAAGGCTGGGGGCTGAATGGCAGGACAAAGTTGCTGAGGGGGATAACATCCAGCATACACCAGCCTATTGGTTGTTTTAATTAATAGGAAACTTTAGCAGTCTCTTGATTGGCTGGCTAGTATCTCTCCCTGGGAGATACATGGGTCTGGATTAATGTGGTGGGGGAGGGTGACCACGGGCTGTATGGTGGTGATGGACTCCAGAAAAAGCAGAATAAATGTTCAGACAGATGTATTGTATGTTTTGACTTGTTATGGGTGTTGTGGGGTGGACAGAGTCTTATCTACTGTTCCAACTCTACATGTTCTTTTCTTAATTTAGTAAAACATCATTCTGGGTTGACTTCAGCCTGCAAGTATTTTCTTGGCATCTGCTAAGAACTTACAGTGGAGTTCAGACCCAGCCTTGGACTTTTACCACAGGTAACTATATCAATAACAAAAACATATATAGACACAATACAACGCAAGATATAACAAGTATTGCACTGTAAAAATGTCCAACAATCATAATTCTACATATCCAAGGATTAAGAGCCTTGCTTGAAGATACTCTTTCTAAAGAGGGGGACACATCCAGCTCACATCATCTTCCAAGAGAAATAATATGCAATCACGTGATCGCTGAGTTCTGGATTTTGAAGATCTAAGCGGATCATATGATCGGCTGAGTTTACACACTTCATTGTTTCGTGTATTCCTGGGTCTCGGCTGATTGGGTGGTTTGTTCTTGGTCATGTGATTGGCTTCTATTATTCTGATTGGTAAGTTGTTACTATTTAAACCATTACTTGATAACACCACATTACCCCTGACAAAGCCACAGTCGGTGGCGATACGCGTTGGGTCTTGGTGTCTGGGCAGTTTGGCTGTTACTTATTGCTCCTGGGTGTTTGCCTGTTTCATTCACTTAAAGGGATAGTAATGTTTCATAATAAAAGCAGCTCTAATTAATCATCCTAGTATTTGGACTTTGGAGAGTGTTATTTCAATTCTGTCAGAGCTGTAGTTCTAGATTAATTCAATGACAAAGTATCCCCTCCCGCCCCTTTTACTGATATAACACTGTTCAGCCAGAGCAGAAGGGAGGTGCCCAGGTAGATTGCAGAGAGGGACAATCTTCAATTAAGATATGGGAAAAACCTGAAAAACTTGTCAAGGGGGGCAGGGCTTTCATTGTTCTCATAGGAAGAAGATTGCCCCCTGCTGTTATCTGTCTGTTCTATGGACTGCATTCCACATCTGAGAAGAGATGGCTTACACTAGGTAAAAGGGGCAGGAGGGGAAACTTTGCTTGTGAATCTCTCTCAAGCCATAAAGGTTTGAGAGATAAGACTTATATTGTTCTTCATGTTTTTTTAATGCCTACAAAATAAAATAAAGATAAAGGGATAGTAATACTTCGTTTTAAGATAAGTTCTTTTGTGCTTTATTATCTGCTCCTACTACTTTTAGTGCCTATATTATTGTTTCATTTTATTTAGTGCACTTACTTATTCATTATTTATGGGGCTAATACATAGTAACATACGCTAGTTTATTTCATCGGGTGGCTTCCCAGTTTTTGCAATAGTATTATCATCTACTCTGCCTTAACTCTCCAGATTTGGTTTTAACTGATTTTATGTTTATTTTTTGCACTATTAAATAAATATATCTTTTGATACATTCGATGTGCCTTGTTGTATTTGGGTCTGTTTTGGGGGGGCTCCTCTTGGTTCTCTGTACCATTTTGGGGCTCTTCATTAATTTTTTTGTTTGTTCTATGGAAGGAAGGACATCTGCAGTGGAAGGGGTTTGGCCTCCTACAATCTAACAACGAGTCAAGTCCACCTCCATGGACCCGATGTCCAGTGATAATTAAAGATGAATTCTGAGGAACCAGATAAGACATGATTCATAAGACTATATACACAAAGACAATCTACTGCTCTGTACTGGACAAATACAATTTCCATTCATTTAAAAGGCACATTTAACCCCTTTAATACTATAGAGATCACCAATAGGAATTTGAAGAAGATTTATATGTCCCCTAGAGTATTGCTTTGTTCCAGAATGGTTCCTTTTTCTCTTTGTGTATAAAGCCCATAACAATTATTAGTATATTATAACAACATTAAAATATGAGTGTGTATCGCTGCATGGGAGGGTATTACTAAGAAGTGTTTGTGTTCCCATAATGAAATGCCAGGAAGTAATAGCATCTGTACCATGGCTCTGGTGAGGGAACCACCTCTTTCCAGATATGTATCTCCCTGATGGACTGAATTGTTGGTAAGTCCTAGAACTAAAAAGTTCTTTATTAGGGGCAGTGCTGGTGCAGGCACTAGGCAAATTAGGCAGCTGCATAGGGTGGCAGAAATAAGAAGTGGGCAGTAGGGCAATTATTATAGACTGGCACAGCATTTATCTCTTGTTCTGTTTTGCCATATTCTCATTTTCTAAATAAATAAAATATGATTGTATATTTTTCCCATACAAAAGCCCTATTTATTTCTGATATGTTTATATGTTTGCATTGCAGAACATATACTTTATACACCTCTATGCAAATCAAAGGATTAACCCTATGAATGCCAGAGAGGCATATCTGGGAACGCAAATGGCTCAAAACTTAGTCGTACATAAGGTCTGAGGGAGCAGTAATTCCTGCCTTTTGCAGGTTTCTCATTTAATGTGCAGTATAATCTGTGAATGTACAGATATAAGATAACCATTCAATAACAATGGGCACTAATCACAATCAGTCAAATTACTTTTGCTTGTTTCTGTCAAGACAACACAAACAACATTAAATAAATACCCTCTAAACCAGACATTTTGCACATGCATTTGAAATCAAGTTTAGGATTATATTTTACAGACATTACATATGAATAAATATGTTAGATGTAAATACACCTTATTTAATCTTATATCAGTGCATTTTATTTTTTTTGTATTGGTAGTCCTTTAATAGTTCTGTTTGAGGCCAAAGCTACTGCTCGCTAGGATATTAGAAATGCCCTAAGTGTGTGGGTGCAGCCTAGATTCATTCACATCACAGTATGTGGTAATATCAACAAAGCACATAAACTAATCAAAATTAAGTACCACGCTGTGCCAACAATAGATAAAGACTCAGTTCTCAAAAACTATTCATGTTGCTAACAGAAGGCTAACAAAACATACAGACAGTTTGCCATTCACTTTCAAGTTAAAGGGATAGTAATACTTTATTATTGCTATCCCCCATATTGTAGATATTTGCAAAATAATTTAAAAGCCCCCAGATTCATCTCTCAGACCTTTATAGTTTGAGAGATAACCGAAGGCAAAATTCCTTTCTCCCTCCCCCTTCCTTGAAGTCAGCGCTGTACTGACTGCAGGAATATCCGGTCTGACTTTCATCAGGTGGCTCTGCAGCAGAGCTGCGATAGCGTTAGTGAAAAAGAATTATTTCACTGAAACGGTCTTCTATGTGTGCTTGCAAACCAAGCACATGTAGAAAACCTTTTCAGTGAAATAATTATTTTTCACTAACCCGATCTCGGCTCAGCTGCAGAGCCGCAAGCCTGTTGTACGACAGGCTTCCCCTGCAGTCAGTAGGGGGAGGGAGGGAGGGGGTAACTTTGCCTCCGGTTATCTCTCAAACCATAAAGGTTTGAGAAATGAACCTGGGGGCTATTAAATTATTTTGCAATTATCTACAATATGGGGGATAGTAATAATAAAGTATCACTATCCCTTTAACTAAACTTATCTTAAAGTTACATTCTGCCAAGTGAATAACATGTAAAAGCTAATTTGACTTTGTGTGTGAGTGTTGCACACCCATGTCTACATGCTCCATGTTCTAATATATACCCGCAGTCATGTGTATGTGTGTATTCCAAAATCCCTCACAATTTCCAACCAATGCCCCCAATATGTAATTTCCTATATTTATATTGCAATCTCTGACAATTTCACCTCCCTGAGACTGCTTTCCTGGAAACCCTAATAACAAGTTGCGTGTTTGTTTTACTGCTGAAAGTCCTAGTGTTTACATTCTAGTTCTTCAATCCAGCATATTGTTGAATCATATACCAGTTACCTAAGAAGCAGGGATTTGCTGTCCCCTCTGGCTGCTGAGCAGTTAATTGGATGTCTAAGTTCTATGGCTGGATGACGGTGAAAAACTGTGTCCCTAGAAAAAAAGAGCTACTTCCCAATGATTGGGGGGGCTTGTCTGATTAAGGCCTCGATCCAAATGTTGGAGACGGCATTTTTTCCAGAACAGTAAGCTACTCAAATGTCTGTGCTGTGAAAAAATACCGGCAAAAAAAAGAGCCGTAGCGAGGTAAAGTTAAGAGGTGTTTCCATCCATTGAAAAGGATGAAAACGCTGTAAACTGCAATTCAACTGTCTGTGTTAGCCAAGAAAATGCGATACGGGACTCAAGTTATCGCAGGAAAGTTAACACCTATTCTTTTTTTAACTTGAGTTCCTTATCGCCTGTTTAAACAGCTGACACAGTAACTTGAAGTTAAAAAAAACCTTAGTCCCCAGTGGATGTATTGATATGGGCCTCTAAGCCCCATATCAATACATCCAAAGGATAAAAAATGTGTCAGACGTTAGTAGGATTAACCCTATGAGTGCCAGTGGGGTATAATTACCCCACCGGCATTCATAGGGTTAACCCGACTAAGTAAAAAAAAAAAAATCACATTACAAGTAACACTTACCATTAATCCTGATATCCAGCGGAGTCCTCAGCTTCCTGGTCATCTGGCCTTCTTTTTTTAATCTCCTGTCTTCTTTCTTCTCTTCTATCTTCTTTCTTCTTCCTGTAAAAGAAAAAAATATGTTTGAGTTAAAAAGCAGATATACGTTAACCCCTTGAGTGCCAGAGGGGTACACAATGCGTTGCATACCTCTCTGGGGCCCAAAGGGTTAAAGTACATAGTAGCGAGGCAGTCTTCAAATAAAAATCGCCCATATCGAATAATAATAATAATAATAATAAACATGTTAGGAAATGTTTGCCATATATCTTAATGCCAGTGTATTTATATTGCCCATAAGTAAGTAAAAATCCAACTCAGCTTAATATGTTGCTGTCTTCGCCACTGTGTGAGGCGCTGAGGCGGCGGCGGAGACAGAATAAGGTGGAACAGCCCTCCCCTCTTCTTCTTCAAGGGCTGATGCCCGCTCCGGTCTGAGGGAATTAGAATTGAGGCTGCCCTTTTATATGGGCAGCCTTACTTCTAATTCCCTACAGCCATTGGCTGAGATATGCTTACACATCTCCCAGCCAATCAGCTTTGAGTGGTTGTGCTTTAAACTGATTGGCTGGGAGGTGCGTAAGCATATCCCAAGGGGTTAACGTATCTCTGCTTCTTAACTCAAACTAATTTTTTTTCTTTTACAGGAAGAAGAAAGAAGACAGGAGATACAAGAGAAAATAGAAGAAAGAATGAAGACAGACGGAGACAGACAGTGGATGACAGGTAAGTTTAACACAAACTTTTTAACGATTGGTGCTTGACAGTATGTCAGGCACCGATCGTTAGTTTTTTTACTGTTAAGTTCCCAAAACTGGCGTTATTTAGTGGCGTTTTGGGAACTTAGCAAAAAACTGACACAACACCAGTTTTGTGTCCTAATGTCCGTTGTGCTAAATGTTGGTAGGACATTTGAATACCGACCAAGACATTTTGTCAGTCGGTATCCATTTTGTCCTACCGACATTTTTCTACTCCAGCATTTGGATTGAGCCCTAAATATGAAGCCAGCATACATAATTTATTTCATGTGCCTCACTATGGCTATGCCAAACTGTCTCTCTCATTTAAAGCAACCTATCTACTGGGCAGCTATGTTGGCGGAGCTCTGGTCTCAGATACAATTACCTGTGTTATATCTGGCTTACACATGCCCTGGCAGCAAATAGAAATCCATTGTCTCTTCCCCATTTGTCCATGAGCGATTTGTCAGTGACATCAGAAGAGTGTATCCAAGTCAAACAATGCCAAACGGAGTTTCAAACTTCCTCTGCCACGGTGGCCCACAATATATTAACCTGTTGGGTGCTAGAAGACAGTGGGCAACATATTGCATATGAATGAGAAGCATATCCCCTTCCGGCACTTTAACAAGTAATGTTACTACATCTGGCAGTGCAGGTGCCAAGTTACATTCTGCCAAGTGAATAACATGTAAAAGCTAATTTGACTTTGTGTGTGTGTGTGTGTGTGTGTGTTGCACACCCTTGTCTACATGCTCTAATATATACCCGCAGTCATGTGTATGTGTGTATTCCAAAAGCCCTCACAATTTCCAACCACTGCCCCCAATATGTAATTTCCTATATTTATATTGCAATCTCTGACAATTTCACCTCCCTGAGTCTGCTTTCCTGGAAACCCTAATAACAAGTTGCGTGTTTGTTTTACTGCTCAAAGTCCTAGTGTTTACATTCTAGTTCTTCAATCCAGCATATTGTTGAATCATATACCAGTTACCTAAGAAGCAGGGATTTGCTGTCCCCTCTGGCTGCTGAGCAGTTAATTGGATGTCTAAGTTCTATGGCTGGATGACGGTGAAAAACTGTGTCCCTTGAAAAAAAGAGCTACTTCCCAATGATTGGGGGGGCTTGTCTGATTAAATGTGAAGCCAGCATACATAATTTATTTCATGTGCCTCATTATGGCTATGTCAAACTGTCTCTCTCATTTAAAGCAACCTATCTACTGGGCAGCTTTGTTGGCGGAGCTCTGGTCTCAGATACAATTGCCTGTGTCATATCTGGCTTACACTTGCTCTGGCAGCAAATAGAAATCTATTGTGTCTTCTTCTCCAAGCAGTCATGCAGTAACCAGACAGAACCTCTTCTGTTTCCACTAGTCTGCTGCTTCTCTGGTCTGCAGAGGCATCATATCACTAACACACTGAGAGCCAACAGCAGAGAGAGGATCTCAGATTCCTTGGGGAAGAGAAGAAGGAGGAATATTTACAGGAGAGGAGAAGTACAGCCTATCATTACAAGCTGGGAAAGTGCTGGGAATGGCAGAGAAGTCTACAAAACAAATGTGTTATTTGATGGCTCAGTGGGATACTGCAAAATAATTTATTAATGCAGTGCTATTATGTCAATGAAACTTTTGAAGCCATTACTGCCATCCTTACCTGAACTTCTACAGTCACATGGTTTTAGGACCAGCCATGTGAGACTGCATTGTCTAGCAGGTTGGTGCCCCTCATTGTGCAGAGGTGGTTGAGCAGTGAAATTCAGCACCATGGACAGAAGACTCAACATCACCCCGGAAACCTTCAACCAGCTGCTGAAGGAGCACAACATGAGCAGACTGGAGTTCATCTCAGCTTATGGTCTCAAGCCTTTGGTCTACATCCCTGAGCTACCCCTCAGTGCCAAAGTGATATTCCTGGTGTTGTACGTTATAATCTTCATCCTGGCTCTGTTTGGCAACAGCTTGGTGGTTTATATCATTATCAGGAAGAAGGCAATGCGGACTGCCACTAATATCTTCATCTGCTCCCTGGCTTGCAGTGACTTGCTGGTAACTTTCTTTTGTATCCCTTTTACTCTGCTGCAGAACATCTCTTCTGAGTGGCTAGGAGGTAAGTTGGTTTTGGCTTAGCTTGAGAGATAGTTTAACCAGTTAAGGGGTTAACCTCTGACAACTCATCCCATCACCCATGTTCCGTAATGGCAGAAATATGCTGCTTGTGATAACATGAAATGGGGTGATCAACATGTGTCTCTCTAGCTGTTAGTGGAATACAACTCCCATCATCCTCATTCGAGAGTTGTAGTCCACAAAGGTTGGAGAGCCACATGTTGATCATCCTCAGGGTGAAAAATCACATAGATCTGATGACGTTTCCCAGCTGCGATCTAGTATAAAGTGAGACACAATGGAATGTCCTGTATGCACAGTAGCTGGACTCACACATGCTGTTGGAATTCATTTATTTAACCTTACTTATTTGCGCAACAACAGGAGCAAATTTGGGAGAAACCAACAACAAATAGAAATCTCCATTGATTTGAATGGGCTTTTAACTCCTTAACTGCTGGAGAGGTCTAGCACGTTTTGCCCCCTCTAGTATTGAAGGAGAGAAAGGTCCCATTAAATACATGAAAGTATGAGAAATTTCTATTTGTTTCTTACTTGCTTCTCTTTTTTCTTTGTGCACCCTATGAGTGCTAAGTTGGTCCCCTTCCTCCCGGCACTCCCGGGGTTAAGACACGGTCTCTTCCCCATTTGTCCATGAGCGATTTGTCAGTGACATCAGAAGAGTGTGTCCAAGTCAAACAATGCCAAAGGGAGTTTCACCCTTCCTCTGCCACGGTGGCCCACAATATATTAACCTGTTGGGTGCTAGAAGACAGGGGGCAACGTATTGCATATGAATGAGAAGCATATCCCATTCCGGCACTTTAACAAGTAATGTTACTACATGTGGCAGTGCAGGTGCTAGTATACAGTGGGATTGTGCTGACATTTTGTTTAGAAAGTTGTAATACTCTGTACCACCATAAAACTTTCAAAGGAGATGGACAAAAAGTTATGCAGGACAAACCAGTTTTCTTAGCTAAGTGATCCCTCCTGCTCTCCCCTAACAATATGAAATTCTGCAAATAATCCCTTTAACCAATTGAATGCTAGAGAGCGAGATATAAAATGCATTGCATCGAAGTGTTAACATTTCCAATATAAATATATAATTTAAATTCTCCTCAATATGCAGGGAAAGGAACGAACTTTATTGCATGGCAATGGCCTCAAGGCTGGTAGTATTTTATTCATACCACATTAGATGGGTAGCAATGCCTTTAGGACTGGTAAGATTTTATTAACCCTTTGAGTGCCAGAGGGGTATGCACGCATTGAATTGCATACCCCTCTGGCACTCAAAGGGTTAATGTGTGGCAGTTGTCTTGCGCTTTGTAAGATTTTATTAATTCCACCCTAGATGTCTATATTACCATTAACCCTTTGAGTGCCAGAGGGGTACGGAACGCATTGCAAAGCAATGCATTCCGTACCCCTCTGGCACTCAAAAGGTTAACTCTTTATGCACTGGTTCTTAAATGGTTAATGCGTGTAGGTCAGTGAAAAGTATTGCACATCTATGATTTATAGGAGGTTACGTCCAAAGCTGCTGCAGAACCTCTATACTGGCAGACCTAACAATCCCCACTCTGTTTCATGAAGTCAGGACATCAAGGACCAGAACAGTGTTAAACAATTCCTATGTCCAAGAGGTACTTCAGCAGTTGAGGGTTTCCCATCCATTAGTCATCCCGACTGACTGCATACAGTAGTGGGATTACACTCCACTCCAGTATGAGTAGAATGGATGTGATTTACAGGCTAGTCGCACAATTACCAGACACGTCTGTTCAGCATGCTGGTGTCTCTACCTCAATTTCTCAGTGTTAGTCTGCATGTCATACCAACAGCATCTGCTTACTAGATATATCCCTACTTAGTCATAGGTAATCAGTAACTCGGTGACTGTGATTAATTCCCCTGTGATTAAGCAGAGATACACCAAAAACCTGACCCATTTGTGTGCTGGAAGAACTGGAGATAATGTAATAATTATGCTATGTATACTGCAGCTGATTACAGCTTCTTAATGTGTCAGTGCTATGGACAAGTGAGCAAATCACAGGGTAGTGGAATTTATGTGTGACACTGTTCTATTAACGCACTGAGTGCCAGTGAGGTCACCAATGCAGGTTAATGGTTTGAGGAGCACCATAACACCAAATGAGTTAACCCTTTGAGTGCCAGAGGGATACGCATGCGGCCATCACTTAAGGACCACGGACCATTTTTTTTTTTTTTGCCACATCCGCTTCTGGGCTCACAGTGCGGGGAGCCCAGAATTCCATGACGGTCCAGTACCGTCATGGGTCCTTAATGCAATTCTACCCATGACTGTCCTGGATCATCATGGGTCGTTAAGGGGTTAATCGCAGGTGAGTAAATAATGACTTAGTTGTGGTGATTGACCTATCTGCACTTCATTAGGGAGATTCTGAAAACCTGACCTGTTTGAGTGCACTGAGGACTGGTGCTGAGAATCACTGGTCTATACTAGGGGTGCCAAACTGCGTTCCTAAAAGGGCCCACCGAGACAGAACAGGTTTTGGGGATTTCTCTGATTTTGCACAGGTGTTGCAATCAATATGTCTGAGATAATGACTGTTAGTGGTAGCCAGCCCTGGTCCTCAACAGGCAAATGGGTGGACTAATTAGTGTCTCATTCATGATATGTAGAAAACATGCAATGTTGGTAGCTTTTATTTATGGTGAATTCTTATTTGTTGGGGGGGGGTGTGTGTATATATATATATATATATATATACACCAATTTTGGATAAACAGGTGTGTGGAGTGTTGCTTTATTATTGTTCTTCCATGCAGATGTATATACAGTGAATATTATACTATTATATATACACATGAATGATATAAAGTTCATTGGCAGTCCTGACTTTCTCAAACTCAGTCCTCAAGTAATTGCAACAGCGCAGGATTTCTGAAGCTTCATGCTGGAGCACAGGTGTGTAATTAGTGAGTCTGTTTAGTTGACCTGTGTTCAGGTAGGCTGGGGCAGCTCTAGATTTTTGGAAGACCTAAGAAAAATATTCACATGCTGCCCCCCCCCTTTTTCTCTCAAGTCAGTATTTCTAATAAGACATTGCCAGCTGATTTTGTTTACAAGCACTGTGGGCCCCCTGGCCAAGTGGAGGTCCTAAGCAGCTGGTTATTCTGTTTATATTGTAACACCACCACTGCAGGTAGGGAATCCAGAAAACCTGCACTGTTAGGGGAACTTGAGGACTGGGACCAGAACATTCTTGTCTGGAGCAAGGGTAAAACACCCATGGCCCTCAAGAATTACCAAGAGTGCAAGTTTTCAGGATATTCCTGCTTCAGTTCAGGTAGATCAATCAGTAGATCATTTTAATTGATGGATTTCTAATAATACAGGGAGATCCTGATAATACATTCACTTTTGATAGCTCTTGAAGACCACTGTTGACCAATTTGCTTAGTAGAATATTTATCAATGAAGCTGATGTATCAAAACGAAATGGAGTAATTCTCATGAAAACTAACTGTGCAGTCAGGAGAAATAAGAATCCTAATTGAGATAAATGGGGGTTTGAATCCCTTGAATGCTTTGTAATGCATTGGAGATCTCTATAGCACTAAAAGGGTTAAAAATCAACATTTCATTTAATGGGGATTTACTGCATTCTTGTTTGTCTCCTATGGTTTAGTTAGTTTTCCCCAGATTTTCTTCAGTCTTAGTATATCAACCTTATTTTACAATAGAGGGTTAAAGCACACATAGTCATTTCTGTACCTCTAGCTATTGGGAGCTATAACTCATGCTTAACTAGATGTTGGCTGGTTGACTACCCCTGGGTTAAGGGTGCACATTTATCTGCCCCTCATTCATTGTAAACACAAGACCAATTAATCTTTATCTAAAGTGTGCAGACTGCCTTGTATGTACACAGGAAATGTTCTGTGTCTGTACATTAAGTGCTCACACAATATATTGTACAGTCATACGCATACGGCAGCTGTCCTGGTGTTACCACTTATGTCTGTGTATGAACCAGACCCTCCCATCTTCTGTCTTCTTATCATTATCATTCCTTTGTAGCAATCTGAAGGATCCTTCAGAAATAATTAGATACACAGTTTATCCTGGCTTTGTGACACTGTGTATAGCACAAAGTCATCTTCTCATCACAGTAGGAAGTCAAGTAAAGCCAGCAAAACGACATCTCTGTTATCTTCATCGCTGAGATATAGCTCAAACACTCTCTTGGATTTCTATTAACCTTTTCGCTGCTAGAGGTGAACACGCATCTTTCTAGCAAGGTTCTGCTAATCCCTGAGACTCATCAATAGTCATAGTCCTGTCTTTGCCCTGGCCTGCCACTCTGTGCCTGTGTCGCTTCTATAATCTCTAAGATAAACAGACACACTTATAAACAGCCAGCAGCTCCCACTGTGTGAATGGAGCATTTAGGGCCAGCAGGGGGAGTCCACTCCAGAGGTTAATGTATATAGAGGGCTGTATGTAACAAAACCAAACTAGAGCAAATAAGCTTGCACCACATGGAACAATAAAAACTTCCCACTGATTTAAATGGGGCTTTTAACCCCTGAATGGTAGGGCTACAGTGCATTGCCTGCCGAAGGTTTTAAAGGAACACTAACACTTGAAAAAAAATGAAACATATGTAATAACATTTATTTAACACTAGATCCATAAAATGAGATTAACCCTTTGAGTGCCAGAGTGGCAATCAATGCATTGTTCTGCCAGAATTTTTTAATGGCACATTTTCCCTTTAATTAGCACTTGCAGAGAGACAGTTCCATGAACCCACCACCTTTTTCCATTCTAAGTTCTACATATCCGACCCTTTGGATGCTGGGGCGGTCACCAATGCATTGCATTGCAATAGGGTTGCCGGATCATGCTTTGCATATATATATGACATATATGAAAAATACCGGCCATAAGACTTAGTGGTTATTAGCTTGCAATGGTTCACATGTATCAGTGTGCCAGGTATTTTTCATGTGTGTTCTCCTTTAAAAGGATGACCTGACAGCCCTAATTACAATGCACTGGAGACCTCTAGCATTCAAGGGGTTAAAATCCCCATTTACAACAACACAAAGTTTTACTTTCTCTCTACATTGCAGTTGGTCTGCAATAAATTGTTTCACATTTGTCTTTGTAAATATGGCCCTAATAACTAAGAATAATCATTTCGTAGAGTACCAGAGACGAATCCAACGCATTGCCTTTCTGGCACTTTTATACCTACTGCTTGGTTCTCTCAACTTCATATGGACCTCATCATACCCCAGAAAGGTGCTAGGAAGTTTCTTTAAATGAATCAGCTGATTTATTATAATAAAATCAATAGACTTCAATGTAAAAGAGAGTCCTTTATTCTAGATACATTAGATCAGCAGAGTCCAAACTTTTTCCTCATGGGCCACATGGAGAAAAGAATAATACACTGAGGTCCAGATGTTACTAAATAATGAAAATACATTAACAGACATGCAAAGAATTAGAAATGTATAATGTATATTTGTATATTACGGTATATGCAATCCAAAGCTAGGCTAATATGCAACCATAAAGGAATAGTAATGTTTCACAAAAAAAAACAACAGCTCTAATTAATCTTCAGAGTATTTGGGCCATGGAGAGTGTTATTTCAAGAATAACTGAATGATAAAGTATACCCCTCCCGCCCCTATTGCCTAGTGTAAACCACCTCCCCTCAGATGTGGAATCTGGTCCTGGGATCAGACAGCTCACAGCAAGGGACAATCTTCTTACTGTGAAAACAATGAAAACCCTGCCCCCCTTGACAGGTTTTTCCTTATGCTCCTGAAGATTGTCCCTCTCTGTGATCCATCCGAACAGTTTTGGTGCTCTGAAGTGAGCAGTGTTACTTCAGTAAAAGGGGCGGGAAGAGGATACTTTATCATTCAATTACCCTTAAATTTCCAATCTAACAGAATTGAAATAACACTCTCCATGGCCCAAATACTATGAAGATTAATTGGAGCTGCTTTTATTATGAAACATTACTATCCCTTTAAAGAGACGGTAATGCTTAATATTTTAAAAAATATATGTTGTAGGGTTTATCTCCCTGAGTAAAACAAGGGTACTCCCACTGCTCAAAGGTGTTTTATTCAAAAGTTATTACAACTCAGACTTTATTTCTATAGGTGCAATAACACAGTGGCCTGAAATATTACAGTGGCACAGTTGCTACACCATCCTATGGAGATTTATGGTCAACTGACCAGAGCTGTCCATAGAATGGTGTAACAACAACCCCACTGTACAATTTCAGGCCACTGAACCTGCACCTAAAAAAAAAGTTTGATCTGTAATAACTTTTGAATAGAACACCTTTCAGCAGTGGGAGTACCCTTGTTTTACTCATGGGCATAAACACTACATAGTATGTTATTTTAAATTGTTCTACGGAAACATAAATACTCAGAATCACATATCTGTCTCATTGCTAAAAATTAAATAAAGAGCTGGGTAGATGGCCAGTGTACCTTAATTTGGACATTCCTGCGTGAGGTCCTCATGCCAAAGAGGTCAGAGATGAGGAAAGGGATGGGCATTCCTGATCCGGAAATCATAGGAGATCCTTAGTTTTCCCCTGCAGATAACACATGCCCTGATGGACTTTCTTTGTGGCAATGTAAAAATATAGGGAGAAGATTTAAGTAGTGATGGCATCTATTGATTTTTAGCTCAAGTCCTCCTGGTACACTAACAGGTCAGGTTTTCAGGATATCCTTAATAAAGCACAAGCAACTAAGCACCATGACTAAGCCACTCATGAATCACCTGTGATTAAGCAGAGATATACAGAAAACCCTGACCTGTTGATGTGCCCCAAAGACTAATCTTCAGAAACTGTATTAGGCGAATATATGGTTGCAATTACAAGCTCTAGGATAGGGGTGAGCAAACTGTGGCTCTCTTGTTGATGGCATTTGCAGCTGGAGTTCAAGGTTATCCTAGTCCTGTACTAGAAACTCTCTGGATTATTTTTCAGGTAGGAATTCTACCTTAATCCTCTAAAAGGTGTCCATGCCTTAGGGACCGGTGATGGTCCTGGCCCGTCATGGATTTTGTGATTACAGAGTTCCTATGGAAGTACTGTGATCACTACGATCAGTTTCAGCCTCCCATTCTGCGAGCCACTACACGTGATTGCTCAGATGTACCGGCTCTCTTAATGACATCTATGCAGTCCTTAAGGTTAATCCAACCCCAGGGCCACCGGACGTTAAGGGGTTAAGAAATTCGGCTAAGGTGGAGGTAGCCAGCTTTGGTCCTCAAGTGCTACCAACAGTGCATATACAAAAAACAACAACCAGCAGGGGCGCAATCCTCCAATAATGTATAGGGAAACATATTAAAATAATACTCACTTATTAGACCCCACCGGCCTATAATAATAGAACTGGTCAGAATAGTGTGCAGGGAATAAACTATCCTCCCTGCTCGGAGTTTCACCTTCGGTATAATGAGACAAATCCGCTTGTATAAAAATACAAATTTATTGCTAAAAATTATGTTAAAAGCAATGCAATATAGTGATGCAGTATAACAATAAGTTCAAGCCAAAAGAAAAACGCTCAATGCGTTTCAAAGCTAACAGCTTCATTATCAAGAGCGCATTCTGTGCGGCGAAAGCGGAGGGAAGTCCCAGTCTGGGTCAGTCAGCTTGCTCCACCAGACCGGAAATCCCCTTCAGCCCCACCAGACAGAGTGCCAGCATCAATTAGGTGGATGATAGACAAATTAGGCTTAACCCCTACCATGCTGGAGGAAAGTAAAGTAGATATATGTATATTCCAGGGTAATAAAAATGAGCACTGTCAGTGTAACTGATACACATATGGAAATGTATACAGACATATGCCCCGAAAGGAATTAGAAGGATTAAAGCTATATGCAAGTAGATATATGCCCAGATAGGAATTGCTGGGGCTAAATATAAATATATATATATATATATATATATATATATATATATATATATATAAGCTAGTAGATCTATGCCCATATAGCAATTACTAGGGTTACATAAATATGCCAGTAGATCTATGCCCAGATAGGAGCTACTAGGGTTAAATATATATGCGAGTAGATATATGCCCAGATAGAAAATACTAGGGTTAAACATGTATGCAAGTAGATCTATGCCTAGATAAGAATTACCAGGGTTAAATATAGATGCAAGTACATCTATGCCTAGATAGGAATTAGTAGGGTTAAAGATATACACAAGTAGATCAATGCCCAGATAGCAATTACTGGGGTTACATAAATATGCCAGTAGATCTATGCCCAGATAGGAGTTACTAGGGTTAAATATATATGCCAGTAGATCTATGCCCAGATAGGAATTACCAGGGTTAAATATAGATGCAAATAGATCTATGCCTAGATAGGAATTAGTAGGGTTAAAGATATGCACAAGTAGATCTATGCCTAGATAGGAAATACTAGGGTTAAAGATATATGTAAGTAGATCTATGCCTAGATAGGAATTACTAGGGTTAGATATATATATATATATACAAGTAGAGCTATGCCTAGATAGGAATTACTAGGGTAAAATATATATGCAAGTAGAGCAAGACATTTTAGTATGGTAGTCCTTAACGAAATGAATTAAATAAGCAATAAAGCACATACAACATAAAGAAATAGATCCGCCACAGTCACAACCCAGGAACCATTTCGGCGGACAGGAAGAGACAGGGACTGAGCACGTCCTGAAGCCGAATCATGCGTGCTTGACTATGCCAAACTGCGCACAAAAGGGATGTACAATATATTTACCAGAGGAAAGAAGAAGCAATAAACATCAACAAAGAGGGATATAAAATACAGTCAACTGGAGAGCAAAATAGTGACTGGCCACAGACAGCCAAAAAGCATAACATAGATTCAGGCACAGTCAAAGTGGGCAACTAAAGAGATACACTTGACAATAGTGTACAAGCACACATGTATAATTTAATACATAATATAACAGTAGTACAGCTATGTATAATACGGACTATGTGTATTCTAGTGTAACAACCATTGTGAATAATGTCTGTGTCATATACTGTTCAGTCAGTAGGTGGTGCTGTTTTTAGTTTTCACTGTACACTTGATGGTATTTTCTTGTTTGTCTTAATATCACGGTCCCAGTGTTTACTGTCAATCTCTGTGATGATACCTGTGCATTGGTAGAGGCTGATTGGCCCGCCCAGGATGCGCCTTTATATACTGGGCCTTTGGTACTTGTCAGCTGCCCTTTCGTGGTGTTCCCGATCCTGCGCATTTGTTGCTGTGTTCCTGCCTTCTGTGTACCGACTCGGCTTGTCTGACCCTTCTACGTTCCTGCTCCGTGATTGACCCGGCTCTGGCTGACGTTCCTGCTCCGTGATTGACCCGGCTCTGGCTGACGTTCCTGCTCCGTGATTCGACCCAGCTCTGGCTGACGTTCCTGCTCTGTTATTGACCCGGCTCTGGCTGACATTCCTGCTCCGTGATTCGACCCGGTTCCGGCTGTTGTTCCTGTTTCCTGATTGTTCCTGTGCTCCTGTGGCATCTCGTCGCCCTACCGGCAATATTCTGGACAGTGCTGATAGTTCGCTCTGACTAATCACTTCTCTCTCTAGCTGAGCTGTTGCCTCCATTACTGAGCCAGTCTATGGTGCCTTGCTGAGCTGCTGCCTCTGTTACCGAACCTGCCATTAACCCTTGCTGTGCCGGTTGCCTCTGATATAGAGCCTGTACACTTGCCAAGCTTGTTGTGTCCTACCGAGCCAATTTACACTTATTGAGTCTGTGCCTTTTGACCGAGCCTATCCGTTACACTAGCAGAGCAGTTTCCAGTGAGTGTGCGTTCAGACCTTGGTTGCACCTCCGGGTGCTTATGGGCGTTCCATTGCTCTTGCATTGTGTTGCTCCAAGACGGCACCAGAAGGGTGTCTTGGCTCTGGCCTCCGAGTGCTCATTGTGTTATGTATCTATCGCACTACCAGTGCATTGGCTTTCATACAGCTTGGGCAGTGTTTCTCCGTTCTGGCACCTTAGGGGTGCTTCTGGCTCTGGTCCCGTTGGTACACGCAGGGTTCGTTTATTGTGAGAACACAGGGCGCTCAAGGTTCTGGGTTTTGCTCCAGCAGTGGCTTTGCTCTGATTCTTCATCCTACGGGGTATTGGCTTAGCTCTTATCATCTTGCTGTACTTTTGGGCGTCCTATTATACAGCTATTTGAGAGTGATCCAGTTCAGACGCTTTCTACACTTTTCCTTGCACTTTCCAGAGACTGATATTACCACCGGGCGTTGGCCAATTATCATCACAGAGACTGATCTGTTGCTCTAAGCATTAACCCTTGGTACTACATTCTCTCTGACCATTCCGGTAGCTCCCTTATATTGTGCCAGTATTACTGTCATTATCTGGTTACCGGTCTTGGCCCCCAGGGGCGCTGTTCTTTAATTTTATTTTCAATAAAACTGTGTTTTTGCTTTTAACCATTGTCTGAGTGTCTGAAAACCGTAGCACTTAACTAGATACCTCATGGTAGGCCTCAGCCATGTTTTATATTAAGACTGTGCCACTTTATGTTCTATAGAGCTTAAAGAATTTCCAATAACCACTACAGGGGAACCATGTGTAACTGAAAAGGTATGTGTATAATACATACTAACACAGATAAAATATATCTATCATACAGACTAGAATCTACAGATAAAGTATATGTGTAAAACAAATTAGAATCTACAGATTTCAGACATTAAGAAGCCAACTTATCTCTGAGGGAGCAGCAGCAAGAAAGAGGAGCAGCTTAAGGCTGCATCCCAGTTTTATAGGGATTGTGGGAGTGGTTAACTGGAGGAAGGAGTATGATGGTTTCAGTTCTTTCTTTTGTCTGTTTGAAACAATAAAGTTCTCTTACTGCTGAGTGGAGCAGTGGAGAAGGATTATAGCATAATACGAAGCCTCCGTGATTGCCATAAAATTACTGTGTGTAACAGAAGGCCTTACCTAGGTAGGAGTCCTTCATACAGAAGCCAGGTGTATCTGTATAATTCCTGTGTGTAATGGAAGGATTTACCTAGGTAGGAGTTCTATATACAGCAGTCAGGCACATTTGTATAATTTACTGTGTGTAAAGGAAGGCCTTACCAAGGTAGGAGTTATATATATATATATATATCAGTCAATGTGTTTATGATCCCATCCATCACTCATGAACTTTGCTATACTTATTCTCTAACAGATGCCAACATTCACTGTTGCCATTCTAGCCTTGTTTTACCTCTCATTGGTAGTCACTAACCCCCACATACACTGTTGCACTGTGAGAGAGCATTTGATGGGTAAAAGCCCCCAAAAAAGAAACATGAATTTTAATTTGAGCCCTGTGGTGCAGTTGGCTTTCTACAGAATTGCACCACTTTAAGAAACATGATGCAATTAATTTGAACATTTGAAAACTAACCACATTACTGTGAAGAATAGATCTAAGATAGGTTTGGCCACAAAACTGGGTGTTTAAATATGAGAGGGTGTGGTTAGGGGTGGGGAAAAGGAGGGGCTATGGCCGCCAGAGGGTGCTGTGCCTAGGGGCGTCTGAGATGTAAAGCCGGACCCGGGGATATCCTGAGAAGGAGAAGATGCTCTGTTGGTAGCTCAATAATTATAAAATAAAAAAAAAACACATATTGCACTAATTTCTGTGCAATCCTGCAGAATAAACTTTTCATAAGCACTCCTGATTTAGAAGGATATGTGGTCACCTTACACTAGGTTTTATGTATAAAAGGAACGTGGTGTAATTCTGACGTGCCAGGACCGTCACAGGTCCCTAAGGTATGGACACCATAATGTAGAACAAGTAGGCCCAGATCATGGACAAGCACCCTCGGCATCTGCCTAGGACCTGGTGAAGTTGGGGAGTCCTGCTATTCAGCACC
Source organism: Rhinophrynus dorsalis (assembly GCA_037306005.1). Lineage (NCBI taxonomy): Eukaryota > Metazoa > Chordata > Amphibia > Anura > Rhinophrynidae > Rhinophrynus > Rhinophrynus dorsalis. The sequence goes on from CM074721.1 coordinate 469,566,864, forward strand.
GGAAGGGCAATCTCCCACAGATTCTAGCAGTAGTGTCATGCTTTTGGGCAGCTTGTCTTTGTTCATTTGTTTTCATTTTAGCATTCGGACCAACAGTTGGTTGGAGGATGAGTTTGGCACAACGATAGACAAAAAGTTTGACATTTAGGACCAGTGACTGTCTGACTGTTTAACATTGAGCCTCACTGCAACTTCTGCAGCCAAGTTCACATATCATAAGTCAAGATAGGAAGCTCTCACACCATGATCTTAACTGTGAGTATTCCCATTCCGTTGCTCAAACAGATGGAGTGGGAGAATGTTTTATCATAGTTATCAATGACTGGAAGTGTGTCCTTCCTGCAGCAGCTGATATCAATTATATCTGCTTTTGAATAGAAGCATTTTTTAATGTAGAGTTTCCCTCGCCAAAGAAATAGAAAGATGTGTAATACATCTTGTCCACTGTGGGCCAAGCTAAGCAGCATGCTGTCAGTTACTGAAACACTGATAACAAGTTCATGTGCCTATATAACATGGCAAGTTAACCTTTTCAGTGCCAGAAGGATGATAAACACAGTGTGGAGAAAGGCAATGCACTGCACACCCATGTGGGGTTAATGCTAAAGCACAGCAATAAAAAAAATATGGGACCATATTGTAAGTATATATATATATATATATATATATAATTTTTTTTCTGTGACACTTAAGTTGGACAGTGTGTTATGTTTTTTGTGAATATGAAAAAAATTCACGCATTGGATGGGTCAATTATTATAATTATTTTATATGTATACCTGTTTTCCAGTATGGGAACGGCTAAGCAATATAAGAACAATTTGCATTGTATTCACGTATTGGAAGGGTTTATTAGATCGATTATATCACATGTATTCATGTCTTCGGCATGGAAAAGGTTTATTAGTGTGATTATATTGCATGTATACATATTTTCCAGCTTTCATTATATTTGAGTTGTAGTTGTGTATATGAATTATTTATAATGCAGCCAAGGGATAATATAGTGTAATTAAAGGGATACACAGATATAGTTTGTAGACAACAAGACATATTACGTGTAATCCGCATACCTAATGTACAAGTGGTAACAAGTTTCTTGTCTTAAAAAAACAGTGGCTCTGAAAGAGATGTACATGGAATGTATCATACATGTAGGTATTACTAATTTAAGATATGGATAGATTTATTTTTGGTGGTCATATATCTTTCTGGCTTCCTTTACACTCGTTCAAATATAATACATTCAAGTCTTGTTGGTTGTGGTATATAAGTGATAATTTAGAAACTCTAGATGGAGAGGATATTTTTTAATGTTTAGGGGACATTTCCTTGCCTTTAATTGAGAAGAGGGATGAGTGTAGTATACATGAGTTTACCTATATATAGAGAGTTTTGGTGCCATGTCCAACCAAACTGAAATAGTAGAATTTCCCTGATGAAGGAATCTGGGTGATACCGAAACATGTTTTAAAGATATTTACAGTTTCATTCTATATCCATCTTGTGAGAATCAAGTACAATGTCTGTTTAAGAGTGTCTATTTGCAGCACAACTATTGGCTTTAATCAGGAACAATAGGCTGATCCAAATGAAGACTCTGTGAATCTTAAGACCAATTAAACCACATGTATGTATGTATCTTTATTTATATAGCACCATACATGTACACAGCGCTTTATAGAAGTACATGAGGAGACAATGGGGGAGATTCACTAAGCGGTGATAAATTGGAGAAGTCATTACCTCTTTATCACTTCTCCAGTTCCTATGTCATTCTATGGAGCCTATTCACTAAGATCTCCAAAGTTGAAGAAATCTTCATGCACAGGCTCCATAGAATAACACAGGAATTAGAGAAGTAATAAACTGTAGAAGTCATCTCCACCATATTTCCGTTTTATCACCTCTTTATCACCACTTAGTGAATCACCCCCCCTTGAATGCTAGAGAGGTCTCCAGTGCATTGATTCACAATGTCCCGTGCACCTCTCTGGTCCTTAAAAAGTTAAATAGGCTTATGCACGCTGCTTCATTTTGAAAAACTGCTATCAACTGTCATGTCTGCCTCCATGGTCATGACCATCTCCACTTTATCATCTTTTTATCACCGCTTAGTGAATCTCCCCCAATGTATCCTTAGGTCACAGTGAGTGAGAAATATTCTTTGGACATTTAATTCATGTGGAATTGAGAGTTAACCTATATGTTACGGTGATATGCAGAGGAAAAAGTACCAGATGAATATTTGATGTAAACTCTGAGAATCCACTTTCAAGCAGACACCGAGTACACTAATAACGGTAACTCCAAATATATGGTTGGTGAGGCACTGATACAAGGACTGCCTTAAGATTCAGAAGTTTTACAATCTTGAAAGTGCTATATATATGTATATTGTTTTACAATTGATCATTTATTTTTGTTGGACATTTTACACATACTGGTCAAATACATTTTTCCCCAATTTAGAGACGTTTAGAGGGAATTTTAGGTAATTAGGAAGATTAGGATATGATAATACCATTCCTAGTGCTTGAAAGTTATAGTGTAGCATGGAGCCGAGACACCGGACTGTCAGCACTTGATTAAAGACAAATTGTTTTACATATGAACACATTGCAGTTAGTACTGTTGATGGTTCTTTTTTACTAAGCGCATACATTGGGTATATGTTTGTATGAATAAAAATAATTTGGAATATAGATACAATCATTGGTTTACCCATAATTTAATCCATTACATCCATTTTAAAGCGGAACTATCACCATCTTAATATTGTCCTCCAATCCTTAAGTAAAGAATCTTCTTCTGTAGGAATCCAGCAGACAACAGTGCAGACATCTTAGAGGTAAGGGACCTCTGAGTCTGCGCTGTGTGTCCCGTGCACTGGCCGGATTGGTGGTGTCTTACTTACATTACCTTAAGGTAACGGAAGCTGCGGAAGGTGCAGGCGCACAGAGCTTCTCTGGTAAGCTCTGTGCCCTGGATGCCTACAGAAGTTTACTTTCTTTAATAACGTAGACTTTTTCATCATAATAACAGCATGGCTTTACATATCGCTACATTAGGAAAGGATTGGGGGGTGATAGTCCCTCTTTAATTTGTTTCGTTTTTGATTCATCTTGTCTCTGGACATATGGTTTGTAATCACATGACAGAGCATAATTAACCCCTTAACGGTCATAGTACGTCATAGGTCGATCCGAGTTAACGACCCATGACGTACTATGACCGTGATGGAATTCCGAGCTCCCCCCGCGGCTGCATGCCGTTCGGGGAGTCCAGAACCGGAAGGAATGAAAAAAAAAAAAAAAGCTCTGTGGTCCTTAACTGACTGTGCCGGTCGGCCGGTCGTTAAGGGGTTAATAAATCCTATCTGATTTCTATTTTTTGTTCATTGCATTACATTTGAGATTGAGTATCGTCTCTTATAACCACCATTGGTAGCGCCGGATGGTGTTTGTATTTATTGTATGTTTAAGGACTATTGGTAGGAGAGGTCTTTTTCCAGGCAGCAATTGTATGGTGAATTTGAATAGCTCCTCCATTTGTGTTCTATCTAACTCATTATTGATAATTAGCTTTTACTGTCTAATGTTTACAATAAAACACAAGCTGTGGGGTTTAACCCCTTGAGAATCAGTCGGGTTCAAAAACATTGCTTTGCAATGTGTTGCACACTGCTCCAGTCCTCAAGGTGTTAAGGGAATGAAGTATGTTTAAAATAAAAATGAATGGATCACACTGATTTCAGACTCTCTTCTTGGATCTATTGAAAGAAAAAAAGTGTATTTGAGATTTATCTCATTTATGGGAAAAAAAAGCAGAGGGCCTTATTCATAAGCTAAAGTTCTGGCATGAACCAACTGCACCACGAGGACAAATAAAAACATCCCAAATCCCCTTTCATTGATATAGAGCTTTTAATCCCATGAATGTTGGAGAGATCTCCAACGCATTGCATGTAAGGGGTTAACAGCAATCTGACCAGATCTTACCTTTAACATCGGACATATAGGAAATATGCACATTTCAGGGTAAAGGTGAAATCTGGTCAGCCTAGTTAACCCTTTGAGTGCCAGAGGGGTACACAAAAGGGTTAACCCTTAAACTGTGTTTGCAGATATTGTACATTTTCAAAATAGCAGCAGATATCTTTTAACCCCTTAATGAATGCCCGATCCGGGGAGTGGGCAGCCGTTAAGTACCATGGAGCTTTTTTTTCTTAAGTGATTAGAATTGTGGGATAGCAGTGCTGTGTGCAGACAGACGCTCTGCCATCCCAGAATTCCATGATGTGCCATGACCATCACTGGTCCTTAAGTGCCGGGACAGGAGTGTCAGTCCTGCCACATCAAGGGTCCTTGAAGAGTTAAGGGCAAGAAGATGAGAAATATATTGCTTTGTAATGTAACGTGCACACATTTGATCTTTAAACCCTTAAGGACCCATGACGTGCCAAGCGCTGTTTTAAAAAAAACAAAAAAAAAACACAAAAAAAAAAAACAGGAATTTCCATTGTCCCTATGGGAAGTGGACCAGATAGCCTTTTAAACGCAGAATATTTATGAAAAACATGAAACACACACACACTTTTATAAGCTCCCTACAGTGGTGGTAACCGAAATTGTCTGTAATCAGAATAAAAAAGTTCTTACACCATGATCCGTCAGTTCTCAGACATGTTTCCATCATTTTTTGCAACCAATTCCGCCATCTCCGTCAAGGGGAAAAAGGAGTCTTAAAAGTGGTTTAATCTACCGTCATATTGTAAGGTATTTTCAGAAAAAAATATTCGGTTCAATGTCACTTTTTTGTCAGATTAACGTAATTTTTCGCGAAAAATTAAAAATGGTCTAAACTTGGAGAAGACAAATTAAAGTACGGTTACCAGGAGTGAGAAGAAATTTGTTGTTTCAAAGACAAAAAATTACTTTCTTTGTAAATGTTCGTTTCAAAGACAAAATCAAAGACCTTTTCAACATCTGAATTTTTTAAAGGCAATGTTCATCAAGATTTTCTTACCGTCATTTTTAATTTTTTAGACGTATTTTCAAATGTGACAGATTTACTTCTGAAAATATTGTCCTTCTTTTACCACCAATTCATGAGCTGACAATTTTTTCATTATGACGACTTTTTGAACATCTCGCCCTTAATATCTGGAGGAAGATGCATTAAGGTGTGATGAAAGTGATCTGGGTGAGATCACCTCTCCCAATCCTATATAATACCATGGAGCCGATGCACTTTTCCTCCAACATTGGAGGACTTAGTGCATATAGAATAACATTGAAATTGGAGGCGATATCATTGGAGAAGCCATCTCTGCTTTATCATCTCTTGGAATCATTTTAGGAGACTCATTGCTAGAGAAAGACCTGGATATCCTTGTCAACTACAAACTTGGAAACAGTGACCAGTGTCAAACAGCAGTAGTGAAGGCAAACAAAATCCTGTCTTGCATAAAAAGAGGTATCGAAGCAAGAGTGGATAACATTATTTTTCCATTATACAAATCATTGGTAAGACCTCACCTTGAGTACGCAGTGCAATTTTGGGCACCGGATCTGAAAAGGATATACTAGAACTAGAGATGGTACAGCAGAGAGCAACAAAATTAATTAAGGGAATGGAGGGCTTGACATATGAGGAACGACTAAACAAACTTGGTTTATTTACTCTAGAGAAAAGACGACTAAGAGGAGACCATATCACATTGTACAAGTATATGAGAGATCAATACAAGGATCTCTGCGGTGATTATGGTAGATACAATTGATACATTTAAGAGAAGATTAGATACATTTCTTTCAAAAGGGAACATACAGAGTTATACTGTTTATCAGTAGGCTGATCAGGAAGGTCTGATAAAGACTAATTTAAATGGTAGCAGGAAAGCTATACAATTCTCATTTACTAGGGTATGAGGAGAAGGTTGAACTTGATGGACTTCTGTCTTTATTCAACCTAATTTACTATGTTACTATCCCACCTTTTGCATCTCACACTTGGTCCCCTTACCCTGCAGTGCAGTTTGGGAGAGATGCATAAAAATGGTTCAAACATAACTCACTATTTTCACATAGAAAAATTGTCTGCACGTATATATGTGGGAATTTGAGCATAAAAATCCCTTCTCTTCTCCATAATAATCTTACAGCATATTTTGTAGGCACGGCTAAAATAAAAGCAATGTATACAGATTATTACATTTTTCTACAGTTTTAACTCTTTGCATACCCCTCTGCATCAAGGGAGTAAGATATTTTTTTTTTTTTGTCCCTAATTTGACCATCACCTTGGCATAATCACAATATTCTCAATCTATATAAAGGATAAATAGAAAATATCATAATGCTGGAAGTAAAGTCACAGAAATATAAAACACAATTCACAGTTGAGACTTTATTAACCCTTTCAGCGCCTGTGTGGTACTCAACGCATTGCTTTGCAATGCATTGTGTACCACTCTGGCACTCAAAGGGTTAAAGGGATATTTATGTTTCTGTATGAGCAACGCTGCAATCCTTCCTTGTAGTGCATACAGCTGATGATTTATGTTAGTAATGCTGAAATTGCTCTATATTCTCTTACGTCCTATATTATAATTCGCTAAGGATGTTTGTCAGAAGCCGTCATGCAGTAGAGATGGCTGAGTGCGCCGCAGTCCAGTCAGTACTGCACATGACTGCAGTCCCGCCAGTGTTGGCCTGTGTACACGGGCTTTAAAAAGTGTCCCCCTCACACCCCTTATACTTATATCATCCTTTGTGCCTCGGAACTGGAAGCAGATCACAAAGTGAGACAATCGTCTTTCAGTATACAGAAAAACCTGCCCTCCTTCGTCAATAGGGCAGGGTTTTCCTTATACTGAATGAAGGCAGATTGTGTCTCATAGCAATCTGTCAGGTGAATCAATCAGATCTAATATCACATGGGATGTGGCTTGTCATACTGAAAAGGGGCATAAGGGGGATAATTTATAATATTTCATAGAATAAAGAGCTAATTCAGCATTTTTAACAAAACTGATCAGTTGTATACACTACAAGGAAGGACTGCAACGTGGCTCATACTGAAACATTACTATCCCTTTAAGCTTAGTAGGCATGTATAATAATCATGCAAACATTTACCCAAGATCTAGCACAAACTGAACCCATGATTGCCTTTGCCTTATATCATTTTTAGTACAAGACACAGTGTATGGGCAGTATGGTATGCGTGGTAATCCTCCTCATCACCGGTTTCACAAAAAGAAATAGATATACAGTAAAATTCCTATTCATTTACTTCTTACTCTGACCAGAGGTAGGTGGTCATTATTGATAATAAATACTCATTGTTTGTGTGTTTGTTGTAATCAATAATAACAATCTGCTGGATGGGAGAACTCTGGAACTTAGAACACAAATCGATTCACCTGGCATCCCCATGACATTGCCTGACCCAGTCAAGAAGTAAGGTCATTGTAGTCCTGTCCGCCAAATGATCTTAAAATGAGATCTAGCACCTCCTAAGAACACCATCTTATCTTACTGGTCAGAAGATCTAATGGCCCCTCTGTGCCTTTCTTCAGTAGATATCTACAATCACTCATTCATGGAGGCAGACATGACAAATACTGGGGCAGACAAAATTTATTTGCCTATACGAACCTTTTAACCCCTTAAGGACCGGTAGCACGTTTTGTTTTGTGACGATCAGATTCAGGGTTCCCAGAATGTGTGCAGCTTCGTGGGGAACCCTGAGTTCCATGATGTGCCAGGACCGTCATGGGTCTGTTTGTTTACCCATGACGGTCCTGGCATGTCATGGGTCCTTAAGGGGATAAGATCAAATGTATGCATGTTACATTACAAAGCAATGTGTTTCTCATTTTCTTGCCCTTAACCCCTTAATGACCCTTGACATGGCAGGACCGTCACTCCTGTCCCAGCACTAAAGGACCAGTATGGTCATGGCACATCATGGAATTCTGGGATGGCAGAGCATCTGCACACAGCGCTGCTATCCCACAATTCTATTCACTTTAAAAGAAAAAAAAAAAAGCTCCGTGGTCCATAACGGCCAACCACATTCAGGCATTCGTTAAGGGGTTAAAAGTTTGAAAATGTATAATATCTGCCAATACAGATTAAGGGTTAATATTACCCTATGCAGTGAGCAATATTGTACTCAATATTCCAGATGAGACATTACCAATGATTTATATAGCAGTAAAACTATATTCCCACCCTGGGCCTTTTTATACACGATATAATACTCTATTGTCTCCTGCATCAACTGAGTGAAACTGTACACTGCAGTGAGAAGCCTATTTTCTATCATTATTCACATTGTTTCCCATTTAGTTATGCAGCCTATATGTACAGCCTTACATTTATCTATACTAAACCTCATCTTCTACTTTTCCAGCCATTCTCTGCAAATAATTCTTTAGAGAACAAAACACCATCTGCTCTGTATTTTTCTTTACACTGCTTTGTGTCATGAACAAAGATTGAGACACTAATTTCAACACCCACTTCTAGATCATTAATAAATCATTTAAAAACTATTGGGAACAGGACTTAAAGGGGAACTACCACCCCACAAAAACTTTATCAGGATCCAGACCCCATCTGGCGACTAGCTGCTTAGTAGCGCTGGTCGCCAGAATTATTACCTGGTTTAACAGATTTTAAACTTGTTCCGGCCGGCTCCAAAAGGGACTGACAGCGCAGGAGCACGGATGTCACTATGTCAAGATGTCCGTGCCAGATGGGGACTGGATTCAGATAAAGTTTTAGTGGGGTGGTAGTTCCCCTTTAACCCTGTGGCACCCCACTTTCAACTTTAGACCAACTTGAAAAGGTTCCATTTACAATAACTTTCTGCTATCTATCACATAATCAGCTCTCTATCCATGCACAGAAATCAGCTCCCAAACCAAAACATTTTAATTTATGCAGTAAACTGTTGTGAGCCCCTGTATCAAAGGCTTTTACAAAAATCAAGTATAGTACATCAACAGTAATTCCCTTGTGCAGATTGCTACTTACCCTATTGTAAAAATCAAGAAAATTAGATTTAAATGATCTATTCTTCATAAAACCATGTTGGCTCCTAATAATAATAATAATGATGATCATCACATAGTCCTGAATATTGTTTTAGTAACCCTTCTATATCTTGCGCACTGCAGAAGTCAAGCTCACTGGTCTGTTATCTCCTGTTTTAGATCTTGCCCCCTTTTTGAATAATGGTACTTTATCTTCCCAGTCATAGGGCACTATTCCTGATGAGTGAATCAATAAATATTAAATATAATGGTCTTTCTATTACTGAACAAAGGGCTCGATCCAAATGTTGGTGTCGCCAGAAAAAACTGGCGACTCTGGTTTTAACGTCAACTGAGCAATGCAAATGTTCCACTAGTAAGAAGCGACTCCAGTTCTGAAACACACGTCGCCTGTCGCCAGTACAGCAAGATCTCACCCATAGAGGATAATGTACAAGCGACGCCAAAAGCCATTCAAATGTTGGAGTTAGGGCTAACACGAGTTAAATTGCAACATTTCACTCCAGAAATATAACGCCTATTTTTTTGTCGAACATCACACAAGTCAGAGTAGAAAACCACCGTTGGGGAAAATAAAACAGAGAGTTAGGGATAACATGAGTCTGCTCTTCCCTATCCAGCCAGTAGGGGAACACAGAGATGGCTTTCAGCACCATGGACAGCCTTGAATGCCATAGGGATGGGCACTGCTCAACCCTGTGGCATTCGAAGGTTGAAACAGAAATAGTACACCAAGCACTACACAATGTCCCCCCCTTCGACATCCCCACCCTTAGTATGTCGACATATATTGCATATATTTGACATACTAACTCCATCCAAAATTCACCTCAGGGACTGTCATGTAATTGACAAATCTTTTATTCGACAATTAACCCTTTGAGTACCAGAGAGGTAGGAAAGCATTGCTTAGCATGTTTCCTACCCCTCTGGTACCCAAAGGGTTAATAGGCAAGGTATGGACTACATACCTTGCCTGTATATATGTGTGTGTGTGTGTTTGTGTTTTAAACATTGTATTATTAAAATACAATTATTTAACATATATTTACTTAGATTCATTCATTTGTAATGCCCTACCTCCTGTGTCCCATTGCTTTTAGTACTTTTGCTCCACTCTCCAACAGAGAGTGGAGCAAAAGTACTAATAGCAATGGGACACAGTAAGTAGGACATTATGAATGATTTGTAATGCCCTACCTCCTGTGTCCCATTGCTATTAGTACTTTTGCTCCACTCTCCAACAGAGAGTGGAGCAAAAGTACTAATAGCAATGGGACACAGGTGGTAGGGCATTACAAATCATTCATTCATTCATAACTAGTTGAACAGCCCGTTACACGGGCCACAGTGCCACTGCCACCCGGTCGTGGGGCAGTCACGTGCAGTGGAGACTGCCCACGCCAAGGCTGATACTGAGCTGGACGCTCTTTCGGAGCACCCAGCTCTGTATCAGCAGCGGCGCTGGCAGTGTCTACTGTGCATGTCGCGGCGTTAGACACGATTTAGCGAATTATTATATAGGATGTCTTACTTACTGTGTCCCATTGCTATTAGTACTTTTGCTCCACTCTCTGAAGTACATTATGGTTAAGAGAGATGAGCCAAAAATTACAGACAAGTAGACAACTGTTTTCATCCTCAGTGAGTCTCAACAATGAGATTGCTGTGCACTGATGTAGATAAACAGGCTTTATATTTGAGGTGAGAGTGGAATTATGCTTATAACTAGCTATTTTCTACACAGTAGCACCTGGGGATGTAATCTAAGCCTGAATAAAGCTTACATTTTACTGTAAGAGAGCATTTATGTGTAATAAATAAATCCTTATTTCTTAGTTCAGTGTTTCTCAACTCCTGTCCTCAACTCCTGTCCTCAGGACCCACTAACAGGCCAGGATTTGATGATTCCCTTGTTAGAGCACAGGTGACAATCAATGTGAATGAGCCTCTGATCACCACAACTGTGCTCTAGCAGAGAAATCCCTAAGTCCTGGCCTGTTAGTGGGTCCTGAGGACAGGAGCTGAGAAACACTGTCTTAGTTCATGTGGAACACAGGAGCCATGGGGTAAAATATCCTCTGGGCAGGAGGGCAGGGCACTTGCCTTAACCCTTGGAATCCCAAAGAGGTATCCACGCATGCAATTAGTTGAATACCTATTTAGCACTCAAAGGGTTAAAAAGCTGTCTGAAAGAGGAGACTCCTTACCTTAAGCTTAGGGTGCAAGCTTAAGGCAAGGACCTCTAAGGTAGTATTTTCTGAAATACTACCTGTGCCATGCGCCAGTGCAGGTAGGCAGAGGGAGCTCAGGGAGCTTAATGCATGGCTCAAGCAATGGTGTAGGAAGGAGGGTTTTGGGTTTTTAGAACACTGGGCAGACTTTGCTCTTGGGTACAATCTATATGGAAGAGATGGATTGCACCTAAATGATAGAGGAGCCTCTGTGTTAGGGGAGAGAATGCTAGGAAGCTTGGAGGAGCTTTTAAACTAGGAAAGGGGGGGGGGGGTATAGATAGCAAAAATGGGGTAGATAGAGCAGATAGGAACTGGGTCCAAGTAACTGACCAGGGGGGTGGAGAAAGGGTGGGGAGAAATTTAGTCAGTAGGGAGGAACTCCTAGTAAATGAAGGTGAAGAAAAAAGGCATGTAGGGATTAATATATGTAAAGACTTCAAAATCAATTGTATGCTAGCAAATGCAAGAAGTATGGTAGATAAAATAGGAGAACTAGAATTGCTGGCGGTTAATGAGCAATTGGACATAATTGGAATAACAGAAACATGGTGGAACGATGCACATGACTGGACTGTAAATATAGAGGGCTATTCCCTGTTTAGAAGAGACAGAATTAATAGAAAAGGTGGAGGTGTGTGTTTATATTTGAAAACAGAGCTAAATCCAGTTTTGCGAGGTGATATTAGTGAGGAAACTGGCCAAACTGTGGAGTCCATGTGGGTAGAAATCGAGACTAAATGTGGTGTGAATGGTAAAAAAAAAGTTGTTGGTGGGCATATGCTACAAACCACCAAATATCGATGACAATGATGAGGCCCAACTGCTATTGCAAATGAGGAAAGCTGCCCAGTTTGGGCATACTATAATTATGGGAGATTTTAATTATCCAGATATCAACTGGAAAAATGAGACCTGTCAGAGTGCTAAGGGTAGCAGGTTTTTGAACACGCTTCATGAAAGCTACATGTCACAAATGGTGGGAGCGCCGACAAGAAATAACAATGTATTGGACCTAGTGATCACTAATAACACAGAAATGGTATCCAATATTAAGGTAAGAGAACATTTGGGAAACAGTGATCACAACATGGTTACATTTGAGATCTGTCTGGCAAAGCAAAAATGTATAGGTTCAACCAAAACTCTTAATTTTAAAAAAGCAAACTTCAAATTGTTAAGGGCCTCAATGCAACACATAGACTGGGATATGTTATTTAAAGGCAAAAATACTGAGGAAAAATGGTCAGAATTCAAATTTAGGTTGCAGAAATGTACCCAACTGTATATACCAATGGGGAACAAGTGCAAAAGAAGTAAGTCACAGCCAATGTGGTTAACTGCACATGTAAAGAAGGAAATGGCAAGGAAAAAAAAAGCATTCAAATTATTTAAGTCAGAAGGAACTGAACAATCTTTCTTAAAATACAGGGAGAGCAACAAAGATTGCAAAAAGGCAATTAGGGTAGCAAAAATAGATAATGAAACTCGAATTGCAAGGGAAAGCAAGACTAATCCAAAAAAGTTTTTTAAATATATAAATAGCAAAAAACTTAAGAGGGAGTGCATTGGACCATTCAAAAATGAGATGGGTGAGTTGGTTAGTGAGGATAAGGAAAAGGCTGATGTTTTAAACACTTTCTTTGCATCAGTATATACAAGGGAGCAAGGAATGGTAGAAGAGCCTCCGCAAGTATCAAATAAAACAATACAATTAATAGATATTGGGTTAACTCAAGGAGATGTCATGGGAAGACTGAACAAAATTAAGACCGACAAAGCACCGGGTCCTGATGGTATACATCCAAGGGTTCTTCAGGAACTCAGTGCAGTGTTAGCAAAACCCCTATATTTACTCTTTAAAGATTCTATTACCACAGGCTCAGTGCCACAGGATTGGCGAAGAGCTAACATAGTGCCTCTATTTAAGAAGGGAACTAAAACAGAACCTGGGAATTATAGACCAGTGAGTTTGACCTCTGTAGTGGGAAAACTATTAGAAGGCATAATAAGGGACTATATTCAGGATTACAACACAAAAAATAAGATCATTAGCACGAATCAACATGGTTTTATGAAGAATAGGTCATGCCAAACTAATCTTTTCAGCTTCTATGAGGAGGTAAGCAGCAACCTTGACAATGGCAAGGCAGTAGATGTAGTATATCTAGACTTTGCAAAGGCATTTGATACAGTACCACACAGAAGGCTGGTGTATAAAATAAGGAAATTGGGGCTAGGAGATAACCTTTGCAATTGGATACAAAACTGGTTGAAGGATAGGGAACAGTGTGTGGTTGTAAATGGAAAATTCTCCAGTATAGTTAAAGTGGAGAGTGGAGTACCTCAGGGTTCAGTATTGGGTCCGCTGCTTTTTAACATGTTTATAAATGACCTGGAAATAGATATAGAAAGCAAAATATCAATATTTGCAGATGATACTAAATTATGCAAAGTCATTAATTCAGAACAGGATATTTTCTCTCTACAGAGGGACTTACATACAATGTCAGATTGGGCAAACATGTGGAATATGAAGTTTAATGTGGGGAAGTGTAAAGTCATGCATTTGGGAGGAAACAATCCCAAGGCTACTTATAAACTTAATGGAATAATTTTAGGTGACTCGTTGCTAGAAAAAGACCTGGGTATCCTAGTCAACTACAAACTTGGAAACAGTGACCAGTGTCAAACAGCAGTAGCAAAGGCAAACAAAGTCCTGTCTTGCATAAAAAGAGGTATTGAAGCAAGAGTGGATAACATTATTTTGCCATTATACAAATCATTGGTAAGACCTCACCTTGAGTATGCAGTGCAATTTTGGGCACCGGTTCTGAAAAAGGATATACTAGAACTAGAGAGGGTACAGCGGAGAGCAACAAAATTAATTAAGGGAATGGAGGACTTGACATATGAGGAACGACTAAACAAACTTGGTTTATTTACTCTAGAGAAAAGACGACTAAGAGGAGACCTTATCACATTGTACAAGTATATGAGAGGTCAATACAAGGATCTCTGCGGTGAGCTATTTATTCCAAGGCCTGCTCAGGTGACCAGGGGACACCTCTTGAGATTAGAGGAAAGGAGGTTTAAACTTCAGCAGAGGAAGGGTTTTTTTACGGTAAGGTCTGTCAAATTGTGGAATTCATTGCCCAGGGAGGTAGTTATGGCAGATACAATGGACACATTTAAGAGAAGATTAGATACATTTCTTTCAAAAGGGAACATACAGAGTTATACTGTTTATCAGTAGGCAGATCAGGAAGGTCTGATAAAGACTAATTTAATTGGTAGCAGGAAAGCTATAAAATTCTTAGTTACTGAGGTATGAAGCGAAGGTTGAACTTGATGGACTTGTGTCTTTTTTCAACCTAATTTACTATGTTACTATGTTACTATGTTACTCCACTGTACCCCTCACCCCCACCACCAGTCATATTCAGTTCTAATGAATAGCAAAGATTCAGAATAGGAGAAAGGCAGGAAAGGAGGTCACTTGAACCAGAGAACCCAAAGAACCCCACTTCCTAGAACACAATCAAGTCATTTTTCTCAGGGAGGGAAGTCCCATGTCCCAAGAAAATGATTTATCAGTAAGTACACACATATTCTCTTTTCTCTTTAGTTCACTGTTGAATACAGGAACCACAGATAAATACCAAAGCTATCCATCAAGATCCCAAGGAGTGCTAGTCAAAGCACTGACTAGTACTAACAGAGACAAATTGAACAATATGAACCTCAGGAGTCAACGGGCACCAACACATCAAACCAAGCAATTGGTAAAAAACCTAACAAAGATATTTACAGTGGTAAAGATGTCTACAGTTAATTTGTTGCACCTTGTTTCAGATGAGTCTTCCTAAGGACTCTTCTGTCCTCTTGTTGTCCCTCTTGTTCTGTGGCCCCTACACAGCATCCATGCCCCTCTTCTACTGCACAGGAGCCTGCATGGGATAACCATCGACCCCTTCTGTGAATAATATACGTTTCTCTATTCAGGAGTAGGGGTGGGTGAAAAGTGGGAAACATTTCCTGCATGACTTTTTGCAAAAACTTGCTGATTTTTTTTCTTTTCTTGCGAAAGTTTTCTCCTTTATGCCAATGCAAAATTTTCCTCCTTTTTGCATATTTTACCAAATGTTTCCCATGTATTTACTATAGGTACTACATTTTCACTACAATATTAATTCTTCTGAGGTCTGTAGTGGAGAAATAAGTAACTGAAAGTCAAAGCTATGAGTCCTACAGGAACATATGCTTTGAAAAATGTGTTAGCATGCAGAGTGCATTTGTCCTTTGCCCACAAAACTAACTTCCCACTTACGTGATACTGGCACATATTCATGATGATGTCAAGTAATAACAAAAATAAAGTACAACCTGTAACGTGGCAGATGTGTATTGTAGTGGTGGTGGGGGACTGGCTGGTATGGTGTAATTTATGTATGTATATAGTTTTTAGTCATGATTGTGTAAAATCTCTATACTCCTCAGATTATTGACGCACATTACTTTTCGGTCATATCAGTGGTCCCAAGTGGAGTAGATGGTGGCAACCCTTCTTCACATCCTCTTCCACCTTCTCATCATTGCTGCTGTTAATATATTTGTCCTAGCTTTCTCTGTCATGTGTAGTTTCTGCTACCTGATACTCAGATGGTATGAGATGTTGGTTCATTTTTAAGAATGTTAATCTCTCAACATTGCTGCTTGATGGCGGCATCCTGTAGTCATTGACCTTGTAACCAGCTTCACTGAAAGCCCTCTCAGACTTAACGCTTACAGGAGGACAACTAAGGGTTTCCACTGCAGTTAGTGTCAATGCTTTGCCATGTGCTCATTGTTTCTGCTTAGAATGCAGCTATCCTGCAAGTATGCAGAAGCCATCTCACATGCAGTGGGAACACTTCTAGGAGCTACTTGGTGTTCCTGTGTGTCAGTTACCAACCCATACTCAGGAATAAAGTCCCAAAGAGATGTGCCACCACCACTACCAATGTTGGGTTTTTGCCGCCCCTGCGTTCCGAATGGTATATTCTGGTTGATGATGTAGCTGCTTCTGCTAGTTGAAATGCTTTATTGTGTTTCTTTTCACTATACTGTCTAGATGTTTGCTGTGCCCTCACTTTCTCCCTCTCATCCTCCACAAACCATCCTCTCGATCAATAAGCATATCTCAATATTTCTTGACAGAATCCGATTCCTCAGAGAGTTGCTGCTGATAGTCATGACTCCTTGTTGTGATAAACTGCTGATGACCCTTTGTCAGAAAGTCAGAAATTTTGTGTTTAAGCAGGGGTCCAGCAAAGTGGCAAGAATGTATTCCTCATTGCTTTTAATAGACACTGTGTGAAGATCTTGTTCAAAGCACACTAACATGTCACTTACCAGCTTATGCTTGTCTGTGTCATTATGGTAAGAATCCTCAGCCATGCTCCTCATTTTTTTTTTCTGCAATAAAAATATCAGTGGTAGAATTTCACTAATTTCTGCCCCAGTGCGACTCACCACCATGGTTGCCTCCTCAAAGAGTTTCAGAGGCACACATACATTGCACATAAGTTGCCATTGGCCAGGTGACAAAGAGGCCCCCTCCAAGACCTTCCATTTTTGCATGGTGTACTCTCTACGGGCCAGATTCTATTGCAGGAGATAAATGTTACCTCCCATTTTCTCAAATATTTTCCTATTGAAGTTTAAGGGAAAACCTGGAGATAAATGCAGTGATAAAATTAGCACCTGCAATAGAATCCAGCCCTAATGGCCTTATTCTGCTAGTATAAATGCCCTACCATGTACATTGTGGAATTCCACCTGGTAGGGACCTCCATTTTCAGCTAGTGATGGGGCAGGTTGTTACGCTCTTGTATGGAATATAGAGAGTTGCATGCACTGTAGGAGCAACTAAAATGGGCACAGATTTTGTTGGCAATAGTAAGCATCTGTCTGAGGGTTTCAGATTCTGCCAGGAATCTGGTCACAACTAAATTTAGCACATGGGCAAAGCAGGGCACATGTACCATACCACCTATTCTCAAAGCAGCAATTTTGTTGGAGCCATTATCAGCAGACACAAAACCAGCTTTTAAGGAGTTAGGCACAAGCCATTCCTCTATCACCTGCTCTAGCCTACTTAAAACATATACAGCTTTGTGGGACTGTCTCTCAAAACTCTGCATGCACAAGGTGGCGTGACAATGGTATGGGCTGTCCTGCTGCCTCCTTTTAATCACACTGCCAGAACCAGAAGCACGATTACTGGCTTTCACCTGATGGTGTAAGTTAGTGTTGTTCACTGTTCGTGCTGGGAGGGAAACCCAGTGAGAAGTCAGAGTCTGTGCTCTGCCCACTTGTCCACATATCTGTTGTCAGGTGGATTTTATTGCCATAAGCACTTTTCAGCACTTTGCACTAACCACCTGCTTGTACAATTCAGACACAGCCGTCCTGGAAAAATAATTGCGGCTTGGAATATTCCAACGTGGAGCTACACATGACATCAATTCTCTGAAACCTCAGTTTTCTACAAAAGAATAAGGCAGCATGTCCACTGCCAACATCCTGACAGCCTTGCCATTCCACAAGCATACTTTGGGATTGTTTTTGTGAAGTTTTTGACTCCTTCCTAGGAACTCAGCCAGTGTGGGTTGGCAGGACATGGCAGAAGAAGCCTGGAACTTTATTGCTTTAACAGCATGACTATAGGAAGTGGTGGTGGTAGATGCAGCATGTGTGGGCAGTCTATGACTCTTGCCATCTCCTACAGCAAAGCAGAGTCATCATACTCTTTTGAAGCAGGAGCTCTAGGTGTTATTTGGAGTGAACTAACTTTTGGCACTGGCAGTAGCACACTCTCTGACACCTAAATAACTTCACTACTTCCTTTTTCTGCCCTAGAACCCTGGGAACGTTTTAGAGTGCTTATGCTGCTGCTAGTTGCGGCACCTTTGGCCTGCTGATAGTGTGCCTCCCAATCAGACCTGTGGTTGTGCTTCAGGTGGGATCTCATTGAGGAGGTGCCAAGTTGTGAGCCATCTTTCCCCATGATCACGTGCTTTTTGCATAGACAACAGATAACAACATGCTTAGCTTGAGGATCCTGAGTGAAGTATCTCCATACTGTGGACTTAATGAACTGAGGGGTTCCTGAGGTGCTGCTGCTACTACTACCAATGGGGGTAGAAGATGATGCAATTCTACTGTCACTACAACTAGGTATCAAAGGTGCAGCACTTAAAGCAGCAGCAGAGGCACTTGTCATATTTAACATTGTGGATGTTAATAACCTGTGGTGCTTTTGTTGCTGCTTCTGCTGCAGGGTACTCGACACAGGTGTGTGTGTGGCTAGGTGGGACTTGGACTTTGAAGAGAAGATGATGCTGATGATGACTGATAGTGTGTACTTTTTGACATCTGTGCTTGTCCAGGGTCAGACATTCCAATGGTTTCCAATGTTCATAGACAGGCATAATGCTTCTTTTCAGTGGTGGAAGAGTCAGCCTTTGCCTTTCTGCTAACTTTATTGCCATGTCATCATCATACTCCCTCTCAACTTCATCTGTATCTGAACAAGAAAAGTATGCTGGAGGGATATATTCTAGATCTGCATCATCATCAGTCATCATTAGGTCCTCATCAGCATCATCTGACAATTCTTGCCCACTACCCTTATATTCTTGTAAGCCTTTAGAGGTCTCAAACAATTTATTTTTACTTTTATTGTAACAAAGTTCGCTACTACTTTGAGGACAGGTGTTTTGGCGCTTGTTTGTCTCACTATCTGATGCAGCAGGAGGTTCTGCTGCTACACCTTCCTCTATTATGCTGTTGCCATCATGAACACTTGAAGGTGACTTGTGGTAGTCTTCAGTGTTTTTATTATATGGTTCAGTTTGTATTGGCACTGGGGGTGCTGGAAGTTTTTGGTACATTGACATACTGCATCCTCCCTTGGAGTAGAGGGATCATCATCATTTATTGCACAGGCTGCAGCAACCATTGCTGCAGTCAGTTTTTGAACTACTACTTTACTCTCATGTCCCTGCACTGCTCCACCATTCCCCCTCCCCCTGCCCCTTGTGCATTTGCTGGACACTACTCAACTACTGTGTGTGTTTTTACTCTACAGTACACAAAAAAACTGATGGAGTATGATGTCTTGCCTAAGCCCGGTCAGCTGTCACCTAATATATTTAGTTCTTTGTTTATTTCTTCATTCTTTTTTATCTTTTTATTATTTATGGTGTTTTTTTTGTTTTTGTTTTTTTTTGCACAGATTGTTACAGTTATAAGACAGGGTGGACACCTTAAAGGGATAGTAATGTTTCATAATAAAAACAGCTCTAATTAATCATCATAGTATTTGGACTTTGGAGAGTGTTATTTCAATTCTGTCAGAGTTGTAGTTCCAGAGTAATTCAATGACAAAGTGTCCCCCTCCCGCCCCTTTTACTGATGTCACACTGTTCAGCTAGAGCAGAAGGGAGGTGCCCAGGTAGACTGCAGAGAGGGACAATCTTCAATTAAGATAAGGGAAAAACCTGAAAAGCTTGTCAAGGGGGGCAGGGATTTCATTGTTTTCATAGGAATAAGAGTGTCCCCTTCTGTTATCTGTCCAGTCTATGGACTGCATTCCACATCTGAGAAGAGATTGTTTACAGTAGGTAAAAGGGGCGGGAGGGGGAAACTTTGCTTGTGAATATCTCATAAACCATAAAGGTTTGAGAGATAAGACTTATATCATTCTTCATGTTTTTTTAATGCCTACAAAATAAAATAAAGTTAAAACGAAGTATTACTATCCCTTTAAAAAAAATATATAACTGGAAAAGAAAATCAGCAAGATCAGCAAGAAAATAGGTCCCCAGCTGCCTATGTCTTGGAATTTTGGGATACTTGGGGTCAACCTTCTTCTCCCCAGCTTGCTCCACTGACCCCTAATACAGAGAACAAATGTCCTACATAAAATATTCCCTTAACTAAACTTCAATTTCGCTATCTTCTCTAGCTCAAACAACATGCTGCTCTCTCCTCTCACAAACACAGAATGGCATGCTGTGAGAGCCTTACAACCTTTTATATGGCTGTAGAAAACTAGCGAAAACTTTGATTTCAATACACAATGAGCTAGGCAAAAAAAGCAGAAAAACTGCACTTTTCACAGGAAATTATTCGCCAAGCGGGAAGTGCCATTTCAGTTTGAGGCTAATATTTTCGCCCATCCTTATTCAGGAGATCCTTAGGTCTTAGACCCAGGATTGTGCTGTTCCCTCTAATAGACATTTTAGTCATTTTGAGAGATGGTGAGGTTGAGAATCTTCAAGTCCAAAATAGGACAGCATCCGCCAACTTTTTTTTTTTTTGGGGGGGGGACTCTGAACAGGTTGGAATAGAATCCCATGAATATTTCCTGTTGAGGAACAGGCACTAAGACCTGAATGTTTACTAGGGAAGAAACTGCATCTAAAAATAAACTACCCTAACCGGATCACAAGGAACACTGGACAGGAAGAAGAGACTTGACAAAAGGGATTTAATGTCTATGAGGTACCCTTCCATGATCACCAGCAAGAAACACTGGTCTTACAATGAGAGAGACCACATATTGTGAAAACATGCAGATGTCCTCCAACTGTCTTAGGGAGAACAGCCCATGCAAGTCATGCAGAGGTAGACTTGTGAGCTGAGGGTTTCGCTATCCAGGCCTGTTTGGGTTTTGGGGTAGGGCACTTGGGCCACTGTAGAAGTAGACACTCTGGGTGCATATCCGTATTAATGGTGGTAATGAAAACGACAAGTCTTCCATGGAAAGAACTTTTGGGGGTAACTTGAGGCGGTAAGGCATTCTAATCCTCAGTAGCATAACCAATGACCTTCTGGACCAAACAACTGCTTGCCCATGAATAGAAAGGACACCAAAGATGTCAGACTGCTCAGCAGACCAGATCTTCAACTACAGAGTACATCCCACTGAGTAAGTCACATACCCACAGAAAACTCTGAGGCCTTCCCTGTAAGTCCATCAAAGGCTACTTCAATAAGATAAAGAGAAAGAAAAAGAAACCTGCATAAACTAGCACTCTTCCACAAAGAAATCACATTATTGGATGTCAGTGCACTAACAGGAAAATCAATAAAAACCTAAACTTTATTACAAAATCATTATAATAAAATATCCAAATGACAATCAGTCACATGGATAACAAAAGACCCTCACAGAATCATGTATAGAGAGGATCGTAATACCTCTCAAAACATCTCAGAAAAATCCCTCAAAAGTGCCGAGAAAAGAAATACATGTTACAAAGTAACTATAGTGGCGAAAAATCGTAGTAATACATTGTGTCACACAGTGATCTCTAAGACCGATACATAATAATATGTGTATCAGTCAATCGCTCAACTAACGAGTCACCGAGGCACAATATAAAATGCCACTAAACAGCAATATAAGCTAGTTATATATGCTGCAACATTCTAAACCAGCACTATTCAAAACATATCAATGGATACTATAAAGATTAAACCCCCATGTAGAAAATATGTATTCTCTGAGTAGTATATCTACATGTGTAAGTGAAATCTGTACCCTGACTCAATTGTTACCGGGGCATGATCCGGATTGCCAGAGAAAGTCTTACTAATGTGAATCAAATAGAATAAATAAAAATATTCAGTTATATATCTACTGGGGTTAAACCTAACATATATTTAAGGATAAAGAGAGATGTATTCAATGAATGAGGATCTTCAAGTTAAAAAGACGACGCGCGTTTCGCTACATAGCTTTTTCAAAGTCATATGTCAACACAAGAAACCCGAACATAGTCTCGCGGTCTTTTTTAAACTCACTTCAGACCCGCCTTCAAACATCATTGGTCAGAACATCTGATACAATTCTAAATGAAACCAACATGTATCGAAGAACTAGAAATTGTTTCTAAGTATCCTCTTGATGCAACCATATACTTTCAGGGCAATCCTAAGACACCTACTGAATAGTATAAAGAGAAAAACTCTTTGAAATATTATAAATGAACCTGTAAAGAAAAATCCTCATTTAGACCGTGGGGATGTAAAGTGTTAAGTTCAAAAATCCATTTGTTTTCTGTCCTCAACAGAACCATATCAAGATCTCCACCTCGAATGCCGAAATTAATCTTCTGTGAACCCCAGACTCTTAAATTATCTGGTTTACCTTGATGATATTTTAAAAAAATGTTTGGCTACCGGAGGAATAATTTTATTGATCAGGGTAGAGTCCTTAAAAGCATGTTGTATACTATATACATGTTCCCTAATCCTATGTGATAATTTTCGTTTGGTCTTGCCTACATATTTTAAACCGCAGGGACACTCCAAACAGTACACTACACCTACAGTTTGACAGGTAATAAAAATGTTCCTCTTGCGCCCAAAACGATCTTCAACATTTTTAATCGTTACCATATATTTACAAACAACACAATGGCCACATGAGAAAGAACCCTGTACAGAAGATGTTCTCTGAGAGTATAGATGGCTGTGCACCAATTTATCTTTCAAATTGGGTGCTCTTCTCCAGCACATACAAACCCCTGTGTCCAATTTCTTATTCAGATCGGCATCAGATAACAATAAATGCCAATGGCGATTAAGGATATTGGTTAGAGTATTCCATTGACAATTAAAACTAGTGATGAAACGAATCTTATCATCTTTATTTACCGTTGTACCAGGATTAAAGAGTAAAAATGGTCTTGATGTGTACAGAGCCCTTTTATAGGCTTTCTTAACACAACTTTTGGTGTATCCTCTATCCAAAAAACGGGATTTGAGTTCCTCTGCCCTAATTTTAAATGTAGTCACATCGCTACAATTCCTTCTAAGACGGAGAAACTCTCCAATTGGAATATTACGTATCATCTGCTTAGGATGATGACTGTCATAGTGTAGCAAGCTATTTGTTGCAGTCTGTTTTCTATATAGATCCGTTTTAAGAACATCGTTGGGGCTCCTATATATGCGTACATCCAAAAACACTTCACTAAATAAGTCATATTCTAGGGTTAATTTTATGTTCATTTGATTGTCATTAAGTTTATCTACAAATTCTCGCAAGGTTTCTGCAGGTCCATCCCATAGGATAAATAGGTCGCCAATATAGCGTAACCATAGAAGAATATGATCAGTAAATTTAGCATTATTAGGAGAAAAGACAACAGTCTCCTCCCACCATCGCAAATAAAGATTTGCATATGACGGGGCACACGAACTCCCCATGGCAGTTCCACGTAGTTGCATGTAAAACTGATCCTTAAAGACAAAATAATTATTGCGTAATACAAAGGAGAGCAGATTTGTAATAAAGCTTTTTTTACCATCACTGATATCTGTACTTCTATTCAGATAATATGTTATGGCTTGAAGACCGATATCATGTTCTATGGATGTATATAATGATTCGACGTCACATGTAACCAAGATTGTAGTGGAATTAATAGGTAACGCCTCAATCTTAGACAAGATATCTGCTGTATCCCTAATATATGAATTTAAATTGACTACAAATGGTCGTAAAATGTAGTCAATGAATTTACTAGCATGTTCCGTAAGGCTGCCATTACCGGACAGAATAGGGCGTCCAGGTGGTAGTGCAGCATTCTTATGAACCTTAGGGAGTAAATACAACGTTGGTACCCTTGTATTGGTAATTTTCAAATATTCCAACTCAGATTTTGTAACATTACCATTTTCAAAACCTCTTAATATAAGTGAATTGTACTTAGACTGTAAATCGGCTGTGGGATTAATCCTGGTACAACGGTAAATAAAGATGATAAGATTCGTTTCATCACTAGTTTTAATTGTCAATGGAATACTCTAACCAATATCCTTAATCGCCATTGGCATTTATTGTTATCTGATGCCGATCTGAGTAAGAAATTGGACACAGGGGTTTGTATGTGCTGGAGAAGAGCACCCAATTTGAAAGATAAATTGGTGCACAGCCATCTATACTCTCAGAGAACTTCTTCTGTACAGGGTTCTTTCTCATGTGGCCATTGTGTTGTTTGTAAATATATGGTAACGATTAAAAATGTTGAAGATCGTTTTTGGCGCAAGAGGAACATTAGAGATTTTATTACCTGTCAAACTATAGGTGTAGTGTACTGTTTGGAGTGTCCCTGCGGTTTAAAATATGTAGGCAAGACCAAACGAAAATTATCACATAGGATTAGGTAACATGTGTATAGTATACAACATGCTTTTAAGGACTCTACCCTGATCAATAAAATTATTCCTCCGGTAGCCAAACATTTTTTAAAATATCATCAAGGTAAACCAGATAATTTAAGAGTCTGGGGTTTACAGAAGATTAATCTCGGCATTCGAGGTGGAGATCTTGATATGGTTCTGTTGAGGACAGAAAACAAATGGATTTTTGAACTTAACACTTTACATCCCCACGGTCTAAATGAGGATTTTTCTTTACAGGTTCATTTATAATATTTCAAAGAGTTTTTCTCTTTATACTATTCAGTAGGTGTCTTAGGATTGACCTGAAAGTATATGGTTGCATCAAGAGGATACTTAGAAACAATTTCTAGTTCTTCGATACATGTTGGTTTCATTTAGAATTGTATCAGATGTTCTGACCAATGATGTTTGAAGGCGGGTCCGAAGTGAGTTCAAAAAAGACCGCGAGACTATGTTCGGGTTTCTTGTGTTGACATATGACTTTGAAAAAGCTATGTAGCGAAACGCGCGTCGTCTTTTTAACTTGAAGATCCTCATTCATTGAATACATCTCTCTTTATCCTTAAATATATGTTAGGTTTAACCCCAGTAGATATATAACTGAATATTTTTATTTATTCTATTTGATTCACATTAGTAAGACTTTCTCTGGCAATCCGGATCATGCCCCGGTAACAATTGAGTCAGGGTACAGATTTCACTTACACATGTAGATATACTACTCAGAGAATACATATTTTCTACATGGGGGTTTAATCTTTATAGTATCCATTGATATGTTTTGAATAGTGCTGGTTTAGAATGTTGCAGCATATATAACTAGCTTATATTGCTGTTTAGTGGCATTTTATATTGTGCCTCGGTGACTCGTTAGTTGAGCGATTGACTGATACACATATTATTATGTATCGGTCTTAGAGATCACTGTGTGACACAATGTATTACTACGATTTTTCGCCACTATAGTTACTTTGTAACATGTATTTCTTTTCTCGGCACTTTTGAGGGATTTTTCTGAGATGTTTTGAGAGGTATTACGATCCTCTCTATACATGATTCTGTGAGGGTCTTTTGTTATCCATGTGACTGATTGTCATTTGGATATTTTATTATAATGATTTTGTAATAAAGTTTAGGTTTTTATTGATTTTCCTGTTAGTGCACTGACATCCAATAATGTGATTTCTTTGTGGAAGAGTGCTAGTTTATGCAGGTTTCTTTTTCTTTCTCTTTAGCTTTAATTTACCTGTAGCACCACCCTTTATCCTTATTGGTTTTTTTGTCAAAAGGTGCATTTGTTTTGGATATTTGCAAATAAGAGTGCACCAGTGTTTTCTATTCTATTGATACTTCAGTAAGATAAGCATTAGCTTCAAAGATCATAGAAATTGGCAGAACATCCTCGTTAGGTGTGTCCAAATGAAGAGCCTCCAAACAGAAATACCCCAGGTCACCCAAGCATCCACAAAGGTGGGACATAAAGTGGTAACAGAAGCTGCAAAATTCACCTTTATGAGAGAATTCAGGTACTTATCCTCCTGGATTTTAAGCAATGTATTATCCAGAAGTGGCAAGGCTGTATGTTTAGAAACTGTAGAGTTTGCAATATCAAATTCAAGCTTGATTTAAGTGGTTAAAGGCCTCATTTAAATCATTGCTAATTTTAGGAATTTGTATTTGTCCCAAATGTTGCAGTTGCTTTTACCTAGTATTGCTTTTAAACATAAGGCCCACTTTTTTTTTTTTTTTTAGGACAATGA
The DNA here is from genome assembly GCA_037306005.1 of Rhinophrynus dorsalis. Lineage (NCBI taxonomy): Eukaryota > Metazoa > Chordata > Amphibia > Anura > Rhinophrynidae > Rhinophrynus > Rhinophrynus dorsalis. The sequence goes on from CM074721.1 coordinate 469,593,173, forward strand.
ACCCTTTCAGTGTTTAGAGTAGTGTGACCACATATACATCCCTTTAACCCTTTAAGTGCCAGAAGTGTATGCGACGCAATGCTTCACAAAGGGTTAAACCGAGGACACCTATGAAACTTCATTCTGCAAGGAATTCTACAGGAATTGGTGCAGCGCCTTGCAGTAAGTTTGTTATAGGCATCACTGATTTAAAGGGATATGTGGTCACTTTATGCTAGAAAGGACTCCAACACATTGCATTTCAGAGCACTGGAGACCTCTTTAGCTTCCAAGGAGTTAATGGGACTGTAGTCTTGCTAATGCAACCAGCAGAGGTTTGTGAACACAGGGGTATTGGTGCTCAGAGCAGTGGAACAGTTTAGCTCTTTTTGGTGCAACTGTTTTTCCCAGAAATGTTTAGTTCTTCTTCAGGGCTGCATCCAAGTTGGGTAGGTGGCACTCAAAGGATTAACCTTTTGAGTGCCAGAGGGGTATGCAACACATTGCACTCCATGGGTTAAAATAGATTGTGGCCCCTTCTGACACTCAATGAATGAATCCATTTTAACTCTGAAAGTGCTAGGGAGTTGCACTCCCCTTTTACACTCTGAGAGTTTCTTTTCCACATAGCAGGCATTTAATATGTGGTTCTCTGTTCGCTGTTGAACTACAATCATATTCAGGATGATGGAAATTGTAGTCCAACACTAGCTAGAGAGCCACAACACTTCTTATATAACGTTATTTTGTTTAATCCAAACATTTAACATTAAAAGGGGTTAAAACAGATTAATCCATTGCTCAAATGTAAAGGGTTAATAACCACATATTGGAGGCTAGTCTAGTGCTTCTAAGTGTGGAGCAGTGTCTGTGGGAATTTCTGGACCACACTTAGCAGAGATGATTAGATGACAGGAGCAGCATTGGAAGGGCAGTTGCCAGGAGACAAGATGTCTAATAAGGTCCTGGAAAATAACACCAACCTACTTTGTGCCTTCACCTACTGTCACTTAATGACAGCCTTTAGTGGATGTATGTTCAGGGCCAGTGTCAGAGCATTATCACACTGCATGCTGGGTATTAATGCATGATAAACAGTGAGGCTAATTTACTAATAACTAGAGTTTCAGCATTTTTCTACAAGTCTTGCGTGAATATATTTTTGCAAAGGAATGTAGTTTATGTGTTTTATTTATATTTTTTCCTGTAGTGAAAAATACCTCTCCATACCTTTACCCAGGAAACACAGTGGTCCATATCCACAGAAAACAAACGTAGAATAATTCTGGGGCAGATTGTCTGCTGCATACCTTCCAACATTTCAAATTGCCAAAGAGGGACACTTGAGTTTTAGGGGGTGATGCTGGGAGTGTGGCTGGTGGGTGGGGCATTACCGACAATCTTTAAGACTATTTCATGACCTATTGACACCTCCTTGTGTAACCTAATAAATGACTTATGGCAAGACCAATGTGTTTTTTTTTTTGTTTTTTTTACACAGATTAATTTATAAAGACCTATACTGAAGTTTAAACAAACATTAATATGAGTTTTATTGCTGTAGAGCAATATGATACACACCGCACTATCTGATCTCCTAAAAAGAGACATCAGGGTGGGACAGAGGGATTTTGGTCTAAAAGAGGGACACTTGGGAGGTATGCTGCTGTATGTGACGAATAGATGGCTCAAATTAGATAGTGCCAGACCAGGAAGGAGGAGATGCAGAGCTGTTCACAACAATCAGCAGGCTGTCTGAGATATGTCAGTGACTACAGTTCCACAGGGTCTCCTGGGTAATGGGCTAAATGGGTATAAAGGTCAGTGGCTAGGAACACCAGCTGGTAACGGTAAAGAGATTTAACACTACAATGTCTCCATTGGAGACAAAGCACATTCCCATTGAATTAACCCTTCTAAGGATCAGAAGGGCAAAGAGAATTGCTATGCAATGCATTGTTCAATACGTTAAATAGGGCTTTTATCTGCAACACATTGCAAGGATTTAATTGTCACCTATGGGACATCTGATTTGCTGCATAATTATTCCATTGGGAGATGCACTAAGGGGCACGCAGACAATAGGAGACAGTCAGGATTTCCATAGCTTTGAGTCTCTGGCTTGTTTTTCATGAAATTAAATGGCTTTTCCATTCTCTGGTCTTTCCTTTGGAGATGGGGCTGGTAGAAATAGCATGGTCTCTTTATCAAGTCAAAATCCTGCTACATTTTAAAAATTAAACATACAAGTTAAATGTCCCGATAAAAGGGAGCTTGTTGCTCTCAAAGGTTTGTCCTAAAATTCAGCGGCGTGACAATAGTGTTCGCAGGGGTCGCAACTGTGACCGGGCCTGTCACTCCAGGGGCCCGGCCATCTCTGCTAGACCACTGCCACCAACTACAAGCTTAGCCGGTAGGAAGATCAGACTGATCTCCCCACCGGCATGCTGAGGTCTGTGCCTTCTTCAGTACAGACCTCTATTAGCAGCTCCCTTGCCTTCCCCAGCAGTCTAATAATGCAGAGCACTGGGATATGACATCATCTCTCAGCACTCTGCATTACTGGAGAGCGGACCAAGCAGGAGCTGCTAATAGAGGTCTGTGCAGAAGGAGGCACTCAGCATTCTGCTGGACCACCAGGGAGGTAGGAGGTGGACAATGGTGCATTGGGGGCCAATGTGAAGGAGGTCATTGGTCAGTGAATGGGGGCCATTGTGGAGGTGGACAATGGTAGCAATGTGGAGGTGGACAATGGGGGCAATGTGGTCGGGGGGGGGGGCATAGCAATTTTTGTACCAGGGCCCGGTGGCTTCTAGTTACGCCTCTGCTAAAATTTAATGTTAGTCCGTAGTCCAAAAAGGTATATTACATCCTATGATACTCATTAATTTGGCATCTACACCACTGGACTAACATAGCTATCTTAAATTAAGTCTATGTGTATATTTGTGTATATATATATATATATATATATATTTAGATTTATCATGGTCACTCACTATTAAACTATTAAAATGTCTATTTTTTGAAAGCATTCTTTACAGCATTTTTCCACACCTGCCTAAGACTTTTGCACATTACTGTGTGTGTGTATATATATATATATATATTTGTAGTATAAATATAACCCTTTGAGTGCCAGAGAGGTATTTTCCAACACATTTATTTTTTCACACTGAAACATTATTGTACCTAGAACTGCCTGGGTCATAAAGATGTTTTCACTGCATTATGAAGCCTTATATTGAAGACCTCTGTTCCATACAAATGATTCATTTGACTCAGGAGTCATTATTTTCCTTATTAGCAGGAGTTTTGGCAAATGTTCAAAAGGCTTGTGTCTAGGGCCCACTGATTGTATAATTAGTGTGCTATGTACCCCAATTTCCCCATTACCATTAGAGAGATCAGCAGGGCATTTCACCATTACATGCTCCAGGCTGGCAACAAAACTTATGCACAAAAGATATGATGAGCAGTTCTATGGTAAAATATCTGCACAATAGAAATTCCCTTTCAGACAGTACCTGACTATGCCCCCACCTGTTAGATATGAGCCAGTATGAAACGCCAATACCTGTTTAAAACAAGGCTGCAGAATATGCTATCATTAAACGGTGTGCCTTGGGTTAAAGTAGCAATGTGCATATGAAAACATATTTCTGCACCACAGATAATAACTGATTTATATATATATGTGCTAGACATTCTCTAGAGAACAAGCAAATATACTCGGGATGCAATATGAAAAAACAGCAAAAATAGCAGGTTTTTTTTTTAAGCAATTCGTTTGTAGCACAAGTAACATCCTGTCATCTGAACCACTGCCATATAATCCTTTCCATAGTCATTAATACTATCAAACACCCTACTATGCACACTCTAGCGATAATTAAATTAAATGATTTATCTGTAAAAGATCTGCATTTTATCTGCTGCTGTCAGAGATGAACTCAGATAGATTTCCTGCCAGAAGATGCATAGGAAATGTTTTAATTATTTAATATCTGTATCTAATCTAATTGTCTTTTTATTTTGTTGATTTGTTGTTTTTTTCTCTTGGCAGCTCACATCGATCAACCCCTTGCGCTCCAAAGGAGTTGGAGTAAAAAGAGGCTATTAAAACTATTGCAAAGGTGCCTCATTTAACCCTATGAGTGCCAGAGGGGTACGCAACGCATTGCAAACCAATGCATTGCATACCCCTCTGGCATTCATAGGGTTAACAGTTATTGCTTAGATTACAAACTTGCATTTTTTGTGAAAGGTTGACTTTAATACTTATTGTGGCCATTTCATTTTATTGTGGAATATGGTCTACAAAATTCAGCTCTATATGCCTTAAAAGCAACACTGACCCCTGGCCATATAAACATATAAATTTGTGCTGTAATATATTTTAAATGATGTATCTCCCTTACTTACATGGGTGGGGTTTCATATAGTGTATATTTGGTTCTGTGAGCTCTTTGGGGGGAGAGGTGCATGTTTGTGCAGGGAAGAGAGGCAAGGGCAGATGGTGAAAAAGTGAATGTACGGTAGAGGCAAGGACACAGACAAGGGAATGGTTCTGAAGCTTTAATCAGGCATTGCTGCATCCTGCAGGAAGAGATAGGAAAGACTTTACATAGCCTTATAGACACACATACACTACAGTCAAAAACAAGTTCACACCATTATATAACAGACAGCTACACTGCAATATATAACATTGTGTTCCACTCCTTGAGCAACAGAGGGGTCACTGTCTTAAACATCCAGAGCCTATTTAATACTTGTCCTTGTTTAATGATATGGCTGATGATGGAAACACACATGAAGCCAAATAAGGTGCAGGGTCTTCCTGACTTCTTCCACCTGGTTGAGGTACCAGGCACCTACCATCAGCTGTAAACTGGGGTGGGTGGGTATTCCTTCCCCTTAGAGTCAAGGAGGGGTTTAGAGTTTGAAGGAAGGCTTCACTGCAAGTGTGGGTCTTGGAGCATACTTATTGTACTGAGCAGGAGAGTATGTAGGAGCAAGTCCCTTGAGTAAGCAGTTAGGGATCCCACTAGATTGTGGGACGATCAGCACTGCAGTATGGCTGATCTATACTGTGGTTTATAGGGACACTGGGAGCTAAGATGTTTATTGCAGCCTCCAATTAACAGCCAACCCAAATGGGTATGAACCAATCTTATTCAACTAATACTCACATGTGCCAGCAATTAACCATGCCCCCCATTGATGTGATCTCCAGAAGAATACAAGAGAAGGTGGTTTCAGAACACAGAAATGGAAATGTGTGGAATCTGGATACATTTCTGTCACCCATGTGATAGAGTCCTACACTTTGTGAGCACAAGTGGAAAACAATAGGGAGGCTATCGCTCTGGATATAAACAACTTAATCAACAAGGATAAATTCTGTGGCCAAGAAAGCACCCCATTGGTAACACAGAAAAATCCCCCTGAATGACACATGCCTTTTAACCCTGTGAGTGCCAAAGAGTTGGATGTCTTTCTGGTACTCAAAGGGTTAATCCAATGACTTGGAGAGGTCTCTAATGCGTTACTTCACAAATTATTATAGATCTCTCTAACATTCAAGTGGTTAAAATCACATTTAAGTGAATGGGGATTTCCATTTGCTCCATATGTTGCAGTTGGTTTGCCCTAGAACCGCTCCAATTTTACTTCTGTGCATATGGCCTCACTGACCGGTATATAGGTTTAGATCAGCCATATTTGGGTATATTTATGGTGTGGTGTAATTCTGGTGTTAATCAACTTCACTATTTGAAACAAATCAAAGAACTATAGTTCAAAGTAATTTTAACCCCTTAAATGCTAAATAGGCTTCTAATAAACACCTCTCTAGAAACCAATAATAATTTTATAACAACATTTGCAGCTACCAGAACTGAACAACTTTCGTCTTTACATATAGCCTCATGATGAGCAAGTAATAGATCTCTATGGACCTTATTATGGACCTCATTTGGGAGAATACCTAATTTGTATCTGACTACATCAACTGAAATGTAAACTATTAAATGTCAGCCAGATGAACACAATGTTCCAGATATAAACACCATCATTATAGCACATAAGAATATACTGAAAGGTTTAGATGATAGGAGGACTTAACCGCTTGAAATTAACAATGCCTTATGTATACCTCTGGCATTCAACGAGTTAATGCCAGCAGATGCCACACCCCTGCTCCATAACATGCATGGGAAGATGGACTGCAATTATTCAATTTCCTCTGTGTCTTGTTTAACCTTTAAAGGACCAGAGCAGTGTTCAGTGCATTGGAAAGCAATGCAATGCACATGCCTATGGTTATTAAAGAGTTAACACATGGCATCAAACAAGTAGTAGAAGAAAGGAACACCCTAAAACATCTATAGACTAGCCCACGGCCCTCCACTTGAATGTATCAAAATAATAGCAGCTCCAATTAATCTTCATAGTATTTGGGTCATGGAGCGTGTTATTTCAGCACTGTCACCGCCCCCTTTACTAATGTAACACTGCTCACCTCAGAACAGAAAGGTGGTATCCAGATGGCTTGCAGAGAGGACCAATCTTCAATTAGCATAAGTGAAAAACCTGTCAAGGGGGCAGTGTTTTCCTTATGCTCACAGTAAGAAGATTGTCCCTTGCTGTGATCTGTCTGGCCTTAAGACCAGATTCCACATCTGAGGGGAGGTGGCTTACACTAGGTAAAAGGGGCGGGAGGGGGACTCTTTATCATTCAAATACTCACTGCTCCACACGATGCACTCTTGCGTTGCCTCACTCAAGAGATGCAAGTAGAGAGTGTCCGAACGTGGGCAATCTCTACTGAGTATGACTGCATAGTGACAAACATCCTAGCGAATTATTATATAGGATTGTTTTAGTATTGTTTAATACCTCAAAGTTTTAAGTACTCGCTGAAAACAAATGATGCATAAATGGATTTTTCTGAATGCCTTATGCTCAGAAGAAAAGTCATTCTGGGGAAAACCAGCTATGGAACAAATACAAATTCCCATCTATTTAAATGGGGTGTTTATCCCCTGGAATGACAGTGAAGTCTCCAAAGCATTGCGAAGAAGTGCACTGGAGATCTCTTTAGTATTCAAGGGATAAATGGTCTCAATTAAATAAAAGGCAATTTTGGACATTTGTATTTGTCCCATAAGGCATAGTTGCTTTGCTCCAGACTTACCCACTTCGAAACTCACCTCTGCCCCAGAGATGTCAGTCTTTCTTCAGATCTCCCAGCAGCACACCAGAGAGAGGTCTACCTCCCTAGTAAGACAGAAAAACACTTTAAAATGTCCTCCCATCCAGTAATTCTCATTGCTGTTCCTCTCCCACCCAGGTCAGGATGCTGGACTTGGCATATGAGTTTTCTTTGTTTTGTGGCTGGTGGATCCTTTACAGGGTCTGTTATATATGCAGTCCTTCTGCATCAGGTGTCTGTAGGGGGTTCAATGCCCCTATGCCATCCATATAGTTTTAGGGTTCTACAAAATCTTCTTGCAGCTTTGGCTGCATTTAAAATCATCCATTTTTATTTCCAAAGTCAACAGGACCAAACAGGCCAATTGAACATCCTTACGTTAGTTGATGTCAGTACTAATTCTTATGACAGACTTTATAAAGCAGTTTCAGGGGCCTGTCTTCATATGAGGGTCCTGCAGCAATTGATTCTCAAGAGTTGGGACAAGAGAGATGTATCTCTTAATGTTCATGTAATTGTCTCTCCAAAGATCAAGTTTTCTCTTCAATGGAGATCTTTTCAGGGATTCAAGTTCCCTTCAGAGAGGTTACTCCTAGCAGTATGCAGTATGTTCAAGCAACCATCCTCCCTCACCAAATATCCTGCTTTGAATTTCAGTGACAATTCTTAAACATACCCTAAGTAGCTTTTTATACATCTCCCCAAACATCTGCTTTTCCTACCTGAGAAGATCTGTCTTTGGCGGTAGCAAATCTGTGAGATTTGTCAGCAGTCCACATCAGTGGGAAAGACAGTGGACGAGATTCACTTAACAGTGATAAAGTTGAGATGACATCTCCAGTTTATCACTTCTCCAGTTCCTATTCACTAAGATCTCCAAAGCTGAAGAAATCTTAATGCATAGGCTCTGTAGAATAACATAGGAACTGGAGAAGTAATAAACTAGAGAAGTCATCTCCACTTTATCACCTCTTTATCGCCTTTTAGTGAATATTCCCCCTGGTCTCAGCAGAGTCTCAGGAGAAGACAATCTAACAGGAAGAATGGATTCTCACTCAAGTAGTATTTACCATTCTGACAAGGAACTGGGATGAATCCTCTGACAGACCTGATGGTGACCAGGGAAAACAAAAAGCTGATAACATTATATTATTAATTTCCCCAGGACCATCCAGAGGCATTGTATGCCTTACTGAAGAGTTTGTATTTCCAACTGGCTTATATATTTCTTCCCCTAAGGTCCATCCCTCTAGAACTGAGGAACAGTATATAGAGCAAAGTGACAGTAACTCTCAATGCATCTTATTAGTTCGAGAGAGCATAGTTCACCATTCTGAAGAATATTCAGAGAAAGAGAAATCATTGGCCCACTAAAGAAGAACCTTCTACCGCACAGTCCACTACTACATCAACAAGCATTCAAGTTAAACCTAGCAGCCTCGTTCCTGAAAGTAAAATGTTAAGTGACCAAGGCATCATAAGTGATTAACCTCCTTCTCAATTTTAGGATGAACAGCCCCAGGAAGAAATCATTTTTGTGACATATATCTGAGGGAACCCTACTACTCCTTTTATTCTGTGTTGTCTAGAATTTCTGCAAGGTGGTTTTCACATCACATTGCCCTAGTACATTCACAGTTAACAGAAAACATTTGGGGGGGTTATGCACTAAGGAGTGATAAAGAGGTGATAAAGTGGAGATAACATCTTCATTCCCTGTGTTATTCTATGGAGTCTATGCACTAAGATATTCAAAGGTGGAGAAATCTTCGCTCCATGGAATAACATAGGAATTGGAAAAGTGATATAATTGGAGAAGCCATCTCCACTTTACCACCTCTTCATAATACCTTAATGCATCTCTCCCTTTGACGAACAACATCTGGACAGAAGATTCATATAATTATTCACAAATGTAAGACCAAAACTGACTGTTAGCTCTTATGGAAGGACTGTTCAAACCCTTAGAAGCCTTTTCTGTGTAGCTTCATTCCTTCTAGACCAGTGGTTCCCAAATCATGCCCTCAGGCCTCACTAACAGGCCAGGATTTGAAGATGTCCTTGTTAGAACACAGCTGTGTTGATTGGAGGTTCAGTCAATTTGATTAACTCACCTGTGTACTAACAAAGAACTCCTAAAATCCTGGCCTTTTAGTGGGTCCTGAGGGCACAGGTTGGGAACTGCTGTTCTAGTCTATTTTATTAGTAGCCCTTCCTTCTGCAAGGAGACTAAAAGAAGGAGACTAGAAGAACTTTTGCTCTCTTTCCATGAAAAAGTCTTTTTGATCTTTAAAAATTATTCAATTACTGTACTCTCATGCTACCTATATCTCAGTTTAGTTTTTTATGCCTTTTTACACATAGCCATGGGCACTGGCCTTATTGAGGGCATTTGTGGCCAGTGCAGTTGCACTGCGTGCTACCTAGAGGGGGGTGGTACTGGTATCCTTTGCCCCCACTTAACACTATGAAATGGCTGCAGATCTGCAAAATGCGGTGCAGGAAACAAGCCTTTGCTCCAAGAACAAGGATTATGGTTGGATGCGCTTGTTTCCTTCCCTCCTGCCACCTAAGCATCAAACCATCACCATCTCTCACCCTCTGAACAAAGTTTGCACTGGACAAATCTATTTTCCCACAGTGGTACGCACTATGTTGTGGGAACAGAGGGTACTAGAGGTGTTGTCCTCAAGGGATTAACATACATCCACCCTATAGGGGTTATGCACTAAGGCGTGATAGAGGTGACAGCTCAAAGATAACTTCTCCAGTGATATCACTTCCCCAATTCTTATGTTATTCTATGTATCATATTCACTAAGATCTCCAAGTTGGAGAAATCTTAGTGCAATGGCTCATTTGAATAACACAGGAAGTGATGTCACTGGAGAAGTCATCACCACTTTATCACCTCTTTATCACACCTTAGTGAATAACCCACATTGAGTGTTAGACAGTGGAATTGCAACTACTAGCACACAGTGAAACAAGACTGGGACATTATACTGTGTACGTGTGTTCTGTGACTCTCCGTGGGCCAAGGCTAGGGTGTCAAACTGTATCTGTGGTTCAGTAATTACCAGTGAACTGTGGAACAAGGTTGGGGAATCAAATAATGTATGAATGGTTATTTGATTACTAATGGACAGTGGAACATGGCTTGGGTGCTACACAGTGGTTCTATGATTTACAAGTAGACAGTAGAACATGGCTGGGATTTCAGACAGTGTATATGTCTTTCTGTGGCTTCCATCAGACAAGAGAATAAGGCTAGAGTGTCAGGCAGTATATGTGTGTGAGTCTGTGCCTACTAGTGAACAGTGGGACAAGGCTGAGGTGTCAGACACTATATGTGTGGTTCTTTGACTACCAGTGGGCAGTGGAACAAGGTTGGGGAGTCAGACAGTATACCGTGATTTTGGGATTACCAGTGGCCCAACCATGAAAATGCTGTGACCTTCCCTATATTGCAACTGGTTTGCTCCGGAATGTCACCAGTTTTATTAATACACCAGCCTCAGGGCTAGATTCTATTACAGGTGCTAATTTTCTCTCTGCTTTTATCTCCAGTTTTCCCCATAGACTTCAGTGGGAAAATGTTTGATAAAACGGGTGGTAACATACAGCACCTGTAAAAGAAACTAGTCCCCAGTGTCTGTAGCTATATTGGTTGTCATTGTGTATCTATACACACATTAGTAATTGTTTGAATTAATGTTTTTGTTATCACCATTCATTTCCATCCTCTTCTCTTTCACCATTATTTTCTCATTTCTAGTAGTATACTACCTGTATGTGTCATGTAATGATGCAATGCTCTGATGGTCTCATGTAATGGGGCAATGCTTTCATGGTTTCATATCCATCTTTATCTGAACGCTTACAAATGATCTGAAATTTTTCTTTATGGATATTTGGCTATGTGAGTGGGTCGGGGTGCATTTTTTATAGTTTGTAAAACAAACCCTGACATTTCTCTTAGACATATGACACTCCAGCTGCTATTAGGCTATAAACCCTATTATCTTTAGTGTTGAGCGAGCATGCTCGGCCGATGCTCGGATCGGCTCGAGCATCGCTCTGCTCGGCACATGGCGGTACTCGTACGAGTACCGCATGTGCTCGCCCGCCATGTTCGGGTCTCCTCCCCGCACGTTTTGCGGCTGCTGCGCAGCCAATAAACGTGCAGGGAGGCTCTGACATCGGTGTAATGCCAGCAGCCATGTTGGCTGCTGGCATTACACTGATTGGCTGGCCAGAACCCGTGGTCGGGTGCTGTATAGCACCTGACCATCGAGTTCGGCTCAGTCTGAGCCAGGGAGAGCTGAGGATAGGAAGGGAAAGGCAGTGTAGGGAGGAAAAAAAAAAAATTGTGAAAAAAAAGAACCAAAAGTCCTTTTTAGGACTACTGTGTGTGGGGGCAGCAGGTTATTTTGTGTGGGGGGAAAAAAACAAAAAAAAAAAAAAAAAAAATATTCTGTTTAGTGTGAAAAGTTGCAGATTAGAGCACATTCTGTTTAGTGTGCACAGTTGCAGATTAGAGCACATTCTGTTTAGTGTGCAAAGTTGCAGATTAGAGCACATTCTGTTTAGTGTGCAAAGTTGCAGATTAGAGCACATTCTGTTTAGTGTGCAAAGTTGCAGATTAGAGCACATTCTGTTAAGTCTTCAAACTAAAATATCAAAGTCACATATTCCATTGAGTGTGCGTCGCCGCAGTTTAGCAGCACATTCTGTGTACTGTGCAGAGTTGCAGAATAGTAAGAAATAGTGTTAAGTTTTCAAACTCAAATATCAAAGTCACATATTCCATTCAGTGTGTTTCACCGCCGTTTAGCAGCCTATTCTGTGTACTCTGCAGAGTTGCAGAATAGTAAGAAATACTGTTAAGTTTTCAAACTCAAATATTAAAGTCACATATTCCATTCAGTGTGTTTCACCGCCGTTTAGCAGCCTATTCTGTGTACTCTGCAGAGTTGCAGAATAGTAAGAAATAGTGTTAAGTTTTCAAACTCAAATATTAGTCACATATTCCATTCAGTGTGTTTCACCGCCGTTTAGCAGCCTATTCTGTGTACTCTGCACAGTTGCAGAATAGAAAGAAATACTGTTAAGTTTTCAAACTCAAATATTAAAGTCACATATTCCATTCAGTGTGTTTCACCGCCGTTTAGCAGCCTATTCTGTGTACTCTGCACAGTTGCAGAATAGTAAGAAATACTGTTAAGTTTTCAAACTCAAATATTAAAGTCACATATTCCATTCAGTGTGTTTCACCGCCGTTTAGCAGCCTATTCTGTGTACTCTGCACAGTTGCAGAATAGTAAGAAATACTGTTAAGTTTTCAAACTCAAATATTAAAGTCACATATTCCATTCAGTGTGTTTCACCGCCGTTTAGCAGCCTATTCTGTGTACTCTGCAGAGTTGCAGAATAGTAAGAAATAGTGTTAAGTTTTCAAACTCAAATATTAAAGTCACATACTCCATTCAGTGTGTTTCACCGCCGTTTAGCAGCCTATTCTGTGTACTCTGCAGAGTTGCAGAATAGTAAGAAATACTGTTAAGTTTTCAAACTCAAATATTAAAGTCACATATTCCATTCAGTGTGTTTCACCGCCGTTTAGCAGCCTATTCTGTGTACTCTGCAGAGTTGCAGAATAGTAAGAAATAGTGTTAAGTTTTCAAACTCAAATATCAAAGTCACATATTCCATTCAGTGTGTATCACCGCCGTTTAGCAGCCTATTCTGTGTACTCTGCACAGTTGCAGAATAGGAAGAAATACTGTTAAGTTTTCAAACTCAAATATTAAAGTCACTTATTCCATTCAGTGTGTGTCACCGCAGTTTAGCAGCCTATTCTGTGTACTCTGCAGAGTTGCAGAATAGGAAGAAATACTGTTAAGTTTTCAAACTCAAATATTAAAGTCACATATTCTGTGTAAGATGAAGAAGGCGGGTAAAAAGGGACGGGGAAGTGGACGTGATCCTGAAAGTTCAGGGCGCGGGTCAGGACGCGGAGAAACTGTGCCTGGTGCCAGAGCACAAGAAAGAAAGACATCCACCATACCTAGCTTCATGTGTAATTTTACAGGGCGTCGCAGGACATCACTCTCGAGGTCCGACCACTGCGAACAGGTGGTCGGTTGGATGACAGCTGATACTGCTTCCAGTCGGTTAAGCACCACCCTGTCTTCCACCAAGTCCACTCTCAGTAGCCAAGAGTCTGGTCAAAATAATCCTCACTCTGATCATCCTTCCTCCCACCATACACGGTCTGGTCAAAGAAGTGATCCCACACTGGGATATAGTGAGGAGCTCGTCTCATCACCAATCCTTCATTTGACCCTCTCTCCAAGCACGCTTGCAGAGGAACATGACATCTTGTGCCCTGATTCACAACCTCTAGAGGCTACCCAATCACAAGAAGATGACAGATGTGAACGGCATTTAAGGTCAAAGGAAGTAGTGGATGATGATGATGATGATGAGACACAGTTGCCATTAAATCAACCACTATTTCCGTCTCAAGACCTTGTTGAGGAGAATGTTATACAGTTGTCAATGACTGAGTATGTGGTGGGATCAAGACTTGAGGAGGATGATCAGAGTGAGGAAGTGGAGGAGGACTTGGTGGACGATGAGGTGACTGACCCCACCTGGGAAGGTGTAGAGCCGAGCGATGTCAGCAGTCCTGAGGGTGAGCCATCTGCAGCACCGCAACAGGCTGGAAGAGGCAGTGGTGTGGCTACAGAAAGAAGGCGGACCGCACCAAACCGGCCCGCAAATGTTCCACGGAGCACCCCCTTGCGTAAATCTACCTTGCCAAGGGGTAGGTGTTCCGCGGTATGGCGTTTTTTTAAGGAAAGTGCGGACGACAAAAGAATTGTAGTTTGCAACCTGTGCCACACCAGAATGAGCCGAGGCATGAACACTAGAAACCTCACCACCACCAGCATGATCCGACACATGGCATCCAAGCACCGTAGTAAGTGGGAGGAACGCCTGGATCGCCCATCTGTGTCTGCAGGCCACACCACTGCCTCCTCTTCCCCTGTTTTCGGTGCCGGCCAATCGCCTGTCGAAGGCGCAGGCCCGCATACCTCCCGCCCTGCACCTGTACCATCTGAAGCACCATCAGCGACCACATCCACTTCCCTGTCCCAGCACAGCGTCCAAATGTTGTTACCCCAGGCATTTGAGCGCAAGAGAAAGTACCCAGCCACCCACCCACAGGCCATAGCACTAACCTCACACCTTTCAAAATTACTGGCCATCGAAATGCTGCCATTTAGGCTTGTGGACACTGAGTCCTTCCGCAGCCTGATGGCAGCAGCTGTCCCTCGGTACGCGGTCCCCAGCCGCCACTACTTTTCCCGGTGTGCCATCCCCGCATTACACCACCATGTGTCCCGTAACATCACCCGTGCCCTGACCAACGCAGTTACTGGGAAGGTCCACTTAACGACTGACACATGGACAAGTGCTTGTGGCCAGGGACGCTACATTTCCCTGACGGCACACTGGGTGAATGTCGTGGAGGCTGGGAGCGACTCGGACCCTGGGATGGCACGGGTGCTACCCACGCCGAGGATTGCGGGCCCTACCTCCATCAGGGTTTCCACCAGCACCTACGTTATTGGCTCCTCCTCCTCCGTTTCCACCTCCGAATTCTCTACACGCAGCGCCACTCCCCCATCAGCCAGTAGCTGGAAGCAGTGTAGCACTGCAGTGGGGAAGCGTCAACAGGCCGTGCTGAAGCTGATCTGCCTTGGGGACAAACAGCACACGGCCTCAGAGCTGTTGCAGGGGATTAGTCACCAGACCGAGCAGTGGCTCTCGCCACTCAACCTGCAACCAGGCATGGTTGTGTGTGATAATGGGCGTAACTTGGTGGCGGCTTTGGAGCTCGGCAAGCTCACACACGTACCATGTCTAGCGCATGTATTTAATTTAGTGGTGCAGCAATTTCTAAAAACCTACCCCAATGTGCATGATCTCTTGACCAAGGTGCGCCGCGTGTGTGCACATTTCCGTAAGTCATCAACAGCTTCAGCCGGCCTGTTGAAGCTGCAGCAGCGCTTACAATTGCCAGCTCACCGGCTGCTGTGTGACGTGAGCACGCGCTGGAACTCCACCTTCCACATGTTGGCCCGGCTTTGTGAGCAGCAGAGGGCAGTAGTGGAGTACCAGCTGTTACACGGTCGTCGCCTCTCCGTTCAACTTCCTGTAATCAGAAGTGAGGAGTGGGAATGGATGTCAGACCTCTGTGAGGTTTTACGCAATTTTGAGGAATCGACACAGATGGTGAGCGGCGATAACGCTATTATCAGTGTAACCATCCCACTTCTGTGTCTACTGAAACGCTCGCTGCTCACAATTAAAACCGACGCTTTGCATGTGGAAGAGGTGGAAATGGGGGAGGAAGAGCTTACACAAGGTGATAGCCAGAGCACCCTCACTTCGTCTTCTCAGCGACAATTGGAGGAGGCGGAGGAGGAGGAGGAGGAGGAAGACACGGTTGCCTCCGCTACAGAGGGTAGCCATGGAACTTTAGTTCCATCTCTTCAGCGTGGGTGGGCAGAAGAGGAGGAAGAGGATGAGGATATTGAGAGTCATCCTCCTGGTGAGGACAGCGAAATCTTGACTGTTGGTACTCTGGCACACATGGCTGACTTTATGTTAGGCTGCCTTTCCCGTGACCCACGCGTTATACGCATTTTAAACAACACGGATTACTGGGTGTTCACCCTTCTGGACCCCCGCTACAAAGAGAATTTCTCATCTCTCATTCCTCCGGTGGAGAGGACAAGCAAAATGGTGCAATACCAGAAGGTTCTTGTTGAAAAATTGCTCCAAAATTTTCCATCTGACAACGCTGGCGGCAGAGTACGTGCTACCTTGGCCAACCGAGAAGGGGAGAAAAGGGGAGCACACAGCAGTTCCGAGAAAGGCAGGGCAACACTCTCCAAGGCGTGGGACACCTTCATGACACCCCGCCAGCACCCTCACCCTGATGCGCAGCCTAGTGTCACAAGGAGGGAAAAGTTTTGGAAGATGGTGAAGGAGTACGTAGCAGACCGTGTCAGCGTCCTCAATGATCCCTCTGTGCCTTACAACTACTGGGTGTCCAAGCTGGACACGTGGTATGAACTGGCACTCTACGCCTTGGAGGTGCTGGCCTGCCCTGCCGCCAGCGTTCTGTCTGAGCGGGTATTTAGTGCTGCTGGTGGCATCATAACAGATAAGCGTATCCGCCTTTCCACCGACAATGCTGATAGGTTGACACTTATAAAAATGAACAAGGCCTGGATTTCCCCTGACTTCTCCACTCCACTGGAGGAAAGCCCCGGGGGAACATAAACTCACTTTATATATGTTATTTACAATGATGGGAATACTCTGTATTCCCATTCACCCCTTCCACCCAAAAAACGGGTATATGGTTGACTCTTAATCTTCTCATCCTCCTCCTCCTCTTCCATATGCCCTGGGATATAATTTTTATATAGGGCCAGCTCACCAGCGGGCCCTGTTTGACAATTTTTATATAGGTCAGCTCACCAGCAGGCCTTCTCATATAATGTTTTATTGGGTCAGCTCTCTAGCGGGCCCTCTCATATAATGTTTTATAGCGTCAGCTCACTAGCGGGCCTTCGCATATAATGTTTAGGATGGTCAGCTCTGCAGCAGACCCTCACCCATAATGTTTTAGATGGTCAGCTCAGCGCACGTTTCCCTCTTAATCATGGCCTCAGTTCTGAAAATCAAGGAAATTTTTGGGAGAATTTGCCTCTGCGCACGTTTCCCTCTTAATCATGGCCTCACTTCTGAAAATCAAGGAAATTTTTGGGAGAATTTGCAGATGATATACAAGTAAATATACAGCAAATACTGTTTGGTAACAATTTTTCGCCTAAAGTCGTTTTTATTTTCCTTTTTGTGTGTTTTATGGTCAGTCTGTAAAAATGGCGTACTACGGGCGAAAGATCGTTCCCAGCAGCGATGTTGGAGTCCAAGATGCATCCAGACATCCTCCCTATGCTGTCCCTGAACCATTTCTGTAGTGTTTCCATCTTTTTCTGCCCTTTTCCTATGGACCAGGCACCCTCCCCTCATCAGAGCAGGGGGTGCCTGGTGTAATGCTCGAGTCCTCCCATTGACTTCAATGGGGCTCGGGTGCTCGGCCGAGCACTCGAGCCTCAGGGGGTGCTCGGTCAGAGCACCCGAACACCCGAGCATTGGGGTGCTCGCTCATCACTAATTATCTTTAATCAGAGGGGCACACAATGCATTGCAACCAGCCTTTAGGAGTTGTATGCCTGAAACAGCTGTAGAGCCGCAAGTTATGTTTTATATGCCCAGTACTTTTCTTTCCTTGAAATACCTCCTGTCCTTCAGGTCTCCTCAGTGCCAGGCAGATAAGTAAAGAATGTATTTGGTTGTATTTTTTGGGAATCTCACTGGAGGACATCTCAGTTCATGCCATGTTAGTCTACAGAGATGATTTAGGAAGCAGAGAGTTCTTCTGGACACTTAAATAAATCAGTCCCATAGACGAGCATAGCACAGACTTACATTATCCCTTGTGAGATACAAGAATACAGTTTTATAAATCTTGATGACAAGCTAGTGTTTCAGGGCAATACAGAAATAAATATTTTCCTCAGTAATGTTCAGTACAGATATGATTAAGTACATTTAACCTCACGGATGCTAGAAATGTCTTTGCAATGCATTAGAGACATTTCTTGCAACCAACTGCTCATAAAGAGAAGGCAGCTCATCCAGTGTGAAAATGTCTCCAGTTTCTAGGTTATGCTGTGTATCCTTTGCATGTTGCCAGTTTTAGACATCTTTGTGCATATTATATTGTAATGTGCATAATGAAGAATGTATCTCAATTGAGATTTGGGGCTCGATACTATTACCGCTGTTAAAACCAGCAGAAATAGTAAAAATACTAACGCCAAAAAACTCAACCATGTGCCTCAGCTATTCTATTGCTGGAAAGGTACATGGCAAAAAGAGCTTTATAGGCCAAAACTCACATTTTGGAAAACTGCTCGTTCTTCTCAGATGAGAAGAAGATGGCCGTGACCCCGCTGGACTTCAGGATTAGTGGTAAGTTTTGATTTGTCGGCACATGCGTGAACTGTTTGTAGGTTAACCCTATATGTGCCAGTGGGGATATGCAATGCTGTATAATGCATTGCATACCCCACTGGCACTCATAGGGTTAACCTTTTTCTATGTGTAAATCAAAAGTATGCCACCACATGGAATAGGATAGCAAAGTTGACTATTTTTAAGTGATGTGCAATGGGTGAAAACTGTGCACCCGCTGGACATTTTTGCATGGTTTTGGTGTTGACAGCACAGTTTATAGAATTGTAAACTGTGCTGTCAGAACCACTACCACTTGTTTTAAAAATGCCTGTATCTCTTCTTTATCTCAGCTTAGTACATAAGCCCTTGGAGCAATTCTGTGTCAAACTCATTGATTTAAATGGGGCTTTTAATCACTTGAATATACCAGAGATGTCTCTTGCAGACCTCTCTAGATTTTAAGGTACTAAAATCACCACTTAAATCAATCAGAATTTTTGGATTTTTTTATTCTACCCCTATGCTGCAGTTAAATCATACAAAGTTTGGCGCTCAATGAGGGATCTAGACTCGCAATGCAAACTCTATAGGCAAAAGATCCTAATATAAAATAATGACCACAAAACAGATAAGTGTCCTAATTTTAATAAATATTTATCTAATAAGACACCAAATATATACAAACCTTGATGTATCTAAACATGATAGGGTTGGATTTTGTTTCACCAGATCTCTAAAACAAAGAAAGATGGTACAAATATAGCCCAATATACTCTGTAAACGAATCACCGATACATAGCACAGATCTGTATTGGTGTAAAAATGCTTACAGCTGGATATGTGATAAAGCAGAGAACACCCTTCTCTCCCCGAATGAGCTCCAAAAATCACGATGTGAGCTATAAGAAGGAAAAATGATTATCACTTCTCTCTTAAGCTAAGTACTCTCATCACAGTATGAGCGTAATCAATTGGGAAGAAATAGTTGACCACTCAATAACCAAAAATATAAAACTAAGAGAATTCTCAAAAAAATTATAATAAAAGCTCTAAATAATGAAAGAATAACAAGAAGTAGAAAAATCCTCAGTATATCTCATAATTCTATCTAAACCTACTATCTAAATATATCCCCATAAAAATGGTGCAAACTCACAAATTGCCAAAATGTTGAAAAATATATACAATCGATCGCTACAAATTAGAAATCAGTCCATCCATCTGAATAACTTGAAAGTATTTCAAAAAAGATTAATAATCCATGTGACACTTGCACAGTAATTGCCACAAGCATATCATTCTATTGACACAGTAACATGTAACTCTTCATTCAGCTCCCAGTCTGGGAAATCATATATATTTCAAAATGACCACACATGAATTTCAACAGACCTCCAGAGAGCTTCAGATTATACTCAACCTCCAGTGTTTAGGTTATGTACTGGATTATCCCGATATCTTCATCAAATCTATAAACATATAACATTATATCTGGACATGGAAACAACCAATGGCTTTAAATGCCAACTCACAGTTCCCATCCTCACATGGTCCTTGAGTCACACTCTCTTTTAGTAAGATCTCCGTCTGTTGTTCTTGTGGTCATTTTACGACTTATTAGTATTTCTGGGTCTCTCTTCAGATCTCCCACCAAACCGTGTAATTAAGTTTGGCATGTCAAATGTTAAAGGGATAGTAATACTTCATTTTAACTTTATTTTATTTTGTAGGCATTAAAAAAACATGAAGAATGATATAAGTCTTATCTCTGAAACCTTTATGGTTTAAGAGATATTTACAAACAAAGTATCCCCCCCCGTTCAGCCAGATAAGAAGGGAGATGCCCAGGTAGACTGCAGAGAGGGACAATCTTCAATTAAGATAATGGAAAAAGCTGAAAAACTTGTCAAGGGGGGGAAGGGCTTTCATTGTTTTAATACAAAGAAGATTGTCCCCTTCTGTTATCTGTACTGTCATACAACCAGACTGACATCTGAGAAGAGATGGCTTACACTAGGAAAAAGGGGCGGGGAGGGGAACTTTGCTTGTGAATATCTCATAAACCATAAAGGTTTGAGAGATAAGACTTATATCATTCTTCATGTTTTTTTAATGCCTACAAAATAAAAAAAAGTTAAAACGAAGTGTTACTATTCCTTTAAGGTCGGCACCATCTCAGTAGCAGTAAAAGCAGCCTATTTAAAGTGCAACTGGCAATCACAATATGATGGAATATGGATGGAACAAAATAAAAGCTCTCCAACTCGTTTCGAGATCTTTTCCAATCTCTTACTCAGGGAAAATGAAATGGTTGTATGTGAGTGTTGCAGTTGTTTGCCCAGAATTTTCCCTGATGGGAGATGCACTAAAGTGTGTTAAGAGGGAATATCTTCAGCAGCGATATACATTCTCCAGTTCCTATGTTATTCTGTGGAGCCTATATACTAAACTCTCTCAAGCTGGAGAAATATTAGTGCAGAGGCTCTATATAATAACATAGACATTGGAGGCAAAGTTATCTCCGCTTTATCACTCCTCAATGCAGAACCCTACATGTTCTATTTAGAAGATCCACCTCTACAAGCCTAATGAATAAATGCTGTTTAGCATACATGGGCCAGTGTCTATGAAAGACAGAGCTGGCATTTATGAGAATAGAATGTTGGGACACTTTAATTCCATTCTGTTCCAACCTTGTCTGTAAATTAAGAATTTGTTTAATGTTTCTGGCTGAGACTATGTCATTTTCTTGCACATCTAAATCATATTTTTGGCAGATGACTAAGTAAGGTATTTTCAAGCTTTGATTGCTGTAGTCAGAAATCTAAAATCTTGCTTTAACCTTTTGAAAGCCAGGGGAGTGTGCAACATAATGCAGGGCAATGTTTTGGAGATCACTTTAGCATCCATGGGGCTAATAAGTGTAATATCACATATTTTTATTTTTTGTTAATCTGAAAAATTTCAGGGTCATATGAGCAAAAGAAAAAAAGATTATTTCTGGGGCACACCATATGTACCATAGGGGCATATGGGACAAATCAAAATTCCCATTAATTTAAATAAGACCTTTAACCCCTTGAATACTAGAGATTTCTAATGCATTGAAAAGCAAAACATTGGAGAACTCTCTAGCATTAAACCTGTTTTAATCCTTTGAGTACCAGTGGGTATCCAAAGTAATTGCAATGCATTGGATACCCCTATGGCATTGAAAGGGTTAAGTCTATAGGAACGTTTGAAGATTTCCTTTACCCCATGGAGCAGCTGACTAGCACTAGAACAATGTGGAACCAGCCTATCCTCCCAGAGAGGAATGCACTATGTTGTGGGAGCAGAGGGGACTAGAGGTGTGGTGCTCATGGGTTTAGCGTACATCTGCACATTAAGTGTTAGACAGTGCAACTGTGACTACCACTAGACAGTGATACAAGGCTGGGACATCAGACTGTGCATGTGTGTTCTGTTTTCCTCTTTTTCTATTATCACCCTATTTTCTAAAATGTTAGTAATGGTATAAATTGCATTGCTTATAAAAAAAAAAAAAAAAAAAAAAGAAATAGCATGACTGGAAGATCTTTACCAGCTACTCCACCTTGTTTACACCCACCCAGAAAGAACCAAATAAATACCGGACTGGTGGAAAATGGCCATGGCACAGTTGGCTAGGAACTCAGACCAGCCCTCAACCAAAAAGTCTTCCCAATTAGGTAAGCACCAGCCACCTCCTGGTGCAGGCAGGTGAGCGTATAACCCATGCCAGCTACCGTTAGGGGAGCATGTAACCCTGCTTGGGTCAGTCCTAAGCTGCCAACCCAGGCAGATGCGGGCCAAAAATTATCTGGTGGGCTGGACACAGGACCCAACCAACCCGCCTTGACAACTTTATTGACTTACAGAACGAAAAATAATAACAAAACATACATAAATACAATATATATTCCTGTACTACCTCACACTAAATGTCCCTGCTTTTCTACACCGAACAATCCTAACATAATACCTGAAAAAAAAGTGTTAAGAAGAACAATGAACATATAATCAAGGAAAACAAATGGGGAGAGGGGACGTCACATTCAATTGCCATTTCCAAAAGGAAGGACTTCCTCCAGGAATCTGGCTTTAATACCTCCCATACCCCACCTCCTCTTGCCCACAACCCTTAAACAGAACGGGAGGGGGCCCCTCCTGGATCAATTTCCAGTCAAGCTGGCCTTCCCACTATCCATTAATGGGCCAAATGTGATTGGAAGATCCATACCAACTATTGCCCATTGTTTCCACCCCCCCAGAAAGAACCATACAAATACAGGAATGGTGGAAAACAGCCATGGTTCAGATGGCTAAGAACCCAGACCAGCCCTCTACCAAAAACTTCTCCTAATTTGGTAGGCGCCAGCCGTTTCCTGGTGTGGGCAGGTGAGTGCGTAACCCATGCCATCCTCCCTTAGGTGAGCATGAAGCCCTGCTTGGGTCAGCCCTAAGATGCCCACCCATGCCCATATGGGACAAAAATCACCTGGAGGGCTGGCCATAGGCCCCAACCAACCCTCCACCAGAAGGGCACACTATCCCTTGTGTGGAGGGTTGGTTGGGGCCTATGGCCCATCAACATGATTCTGCAAACACCAGTTTTCCTAGCAATGATTGAAGACGGCTCAGTCATACCTTTGACGAGCCACACACTCTATCCACTAAAAGGCATAGCTTTTGTAGCTTGTCGTCAGGCAGCCGAAATTCCATGCAGACAGAGTCAATTTCAATGTCGAGAAAGCAGAGAATCTGCGCCGGACCCTCCATCCTGTCTTCTGCCAAAGGCACCCCCATCCAGGTAATCAAGCAGAGGAAAGTGCCCAGCAATTACACTGGTAACTATCTTCTGGAACAAAGAAGAGAAAATCATACAGATAGTAAAGGACCAAGTCACAGCCAGCCTCAAAACACACAACCCATTACAAAAGGTGCTAAAAATCTCAAAATAATAACAAGAAATAGATCACCCTGTGGGAAGGCACTTGTCAAAGTAGCACAGACCATCCAGGTGGCATCTGAAACACTCTGGGTGAATAGGCAACACGTGAAAAGCAGACTCAATGCCAGATTTTTCCTTGCTATTCCCATCTGTGGCTGGAGCAGCTGGAATGGTGGCTAATTTGGCCTCTTTTAAACAGCAAAGGGCCGGGTGACCCCCACCACAAAAGGCACACTCATGCCTGTAGTGGCAAGAGGACAACCACATTCACTCTCATTTAAAGAGCTAGCAAACCCCTTTCTGCTCCCGGCCGGTGCCACAGGGGAGATGCTGGGCCCTCTGGGAAAGAGAGAGAGGTACCTGACACTGGCTCAACGTAAGCTACAGTCAAACATCTGTAGCCTTCATATCCCAGCGCAGGCCAGAAATCACCACAAGCTTCTGGTGGAATTGTTCGTCATACCACCACAATGCCAAGCATCCATAAGTCTTGCAGGTCCCTCAAAGTTCTGCTCACCGCTCCGGTGAATGCTGGCCTACAACACAGGCCAACATGCAAAAGCCTGTTTGCAAAAGTCTTTGTGACCTTGGGCTTCTTGTCCTCACCGTAATGCAGATGCCTTTCCTTTTCCACCGTCAGCTGATCCGCAGTGATTACGGACCAGATATCCACATACTCATTATTGCAGATGTGGGACCTAACCTTTCTGTTTATATGCAAACCCAGCATGCTTGCTTCGCAAAAGTAGGCCTCCTTATGAACTGCACACCCACACTCGACTCACTCAGTTTACCAAGAATAATGTGCAAAAAGCTAACAGCTGAGACACATCTCTGTTTGAGAAGGATTTGGGGACCTGGAATTCCTAGAAGATCTGGAACGTCTGGACTCCCTTCTCCTCAGGGGTGGTGACCTAGAAAGGCTGCAATGATAAGGAAAAACACAACCTCTACTTT
The DNA here is from genome assembly GCA_037306005.1 of Rhinophrynus dorsalis. Lineage (NCBI taxonomy): Eukaryota > Metazoa > Chordata > Amphibia > Anura > Rhinophrynidae > Rhinophrynus > Rhinophrynus dorsalis. Next base: position 469,617,409 of record CM074721.1, read on the forward strand.
GACCAGAACTACTTCTCCTATCTCTAGCCAATCTACAACTAACACTGTGACAACGATAATCCCGACTTTTCCTGCGCGACTGACTCCTTGCACATTGGAGTTACTGGTATGGGAATGCCCCGCAGTTACACACACGCCTCTGGAGCTCCTCCTATGAGTGTTCCCTGGGGAGTGGAGGTTTCCCCGGAACAAGCCACTCCATCCTGTGACCGGCCCATGAGGACCCCACGGCAACAGATCCCTCCTCCTCTCCTCTAGCTAGCCTGAAACCCACAGCCAGCGCGTTCAATTTTGCGACATGTCCACCCAAAACCCACAGAGTCTGTGGATCCTCGTCCTTGCGCATTCTACCAGCTGCTCTACCTTTCACCTTTTGGAGCACCTGAGACGAGTGGCTGACTCCAGCACTTAGCGCTTTTAAAGGCTGAGCTGGCTTAAAGAAGCCCAACTGTTCTATGCTTCTGCAGCTAAGAGGAAGCCACACCTGCTACCTTACCTCCACCTCTCTTCCCCTTAGCTCTAGTTACCCCCAACTAGGCTACCAAACCACTTTCTGCAGCATCAGTGACAGGCTGTGCAGGCCCCACACCCTCCACAATTAAATCCCCAGTGTACATTTTGTGTGGCAAGACCTGCAGCAGCAGCACCTCATCCACCTGGAGCGCCTCTTTTTCCTCTTCTTCAAGGTCCATCCCAGAAGCAGTGGACAGGCCCTCAGCAGACAGAGGGGAAGCAGGAAACACATCCTCCAGTGGAGGTGGGGAGTCAGGGGATTGACTTCAGGTCAGGCTGGCCCTCCCACTATCCATTCAGGGGGCCATACTTTGCTACTAAAAAATTTCATTGTTTCTAAGAGAAGTTAGCAATGCTAAAAAAAACAAAAACAAACAAACAATGCTTTTAATCATTTGTATTTCTGCTAATAATTCTTATTGCTTATAGCAATGCTAATAAAGTAATAAAATAAAATATTTCAGTCAGCTCTATGAATTTCTATGGGATTTTTTAGATGTAATGCAAATTGTTTTGGCTCATCAATAAAAACACAGCAGGCACTTGAAATGTGATTAAACCTTTGAGTGCCAGGAGGTATGCAATGCAATCCACTTAAAGGGTTAAGATCATTATATATTCACCCTGCAATTTTCAGGCATAATGTGTTAAATAGACCTCATTATGTCACTGGTGCATGGCTCGGCTAGTGGTATGGAATGGCTTTAATACTCCACTGGTCTACCAGCTAAGAGAAAGTGTTCTGGGTTCATGGCCTGACATGACTGAAATCACTCCTATTAAAAACCTTGGATGCTATGGGAATGAAACATTTTGGCTGATTAATTCATCACTTGAATTTATCTCAAACTATTATAGCATAATTAAAAATAAGTTACATTGCGATGTTTACACAGGAGAATTTGCCATATGTGATAGACAGTCTAAAAGCATCTGAAACTTTCATGTAGTCCGCTTACAGTGCAGGAAAGTTTTGGCAGAGCAGATCTACACAGTGGTTTTGGGGGCTGAAGAGCAGATCCTTCACACAGTCAAATAATTGATGTCATGCACATGACAACCATTCAAATCAGGCAGCCCACTTGGGCATCAGTCAGACGTGTTTTTCTGAAGCAACATGAGGCAGCCATCAGTCCCACCTCCATCATGGCCTGCAGCAAGAGGATCGCTGAGTTAATGTTAGAACAATAAAGATAAGTAAAAAGGAAGTCTTGGGCAACGCTGCAATGAAGAAATACCCAACCTCCTCCCAGTGCTCTGTACCCTAGTGATAGTAAAAGCTATAAAACACTGTAAAAGTGCAATAAAACTGGCGGAATGAAAAATAGAATATTATAATTATTACTAAGTCCATGTACATTGTACATTGCTATGCAATGCGTGCACGCCCCTGTAGCACTCAGAGGGTTAAATAGTGAGATAAAGTATGCCACTTAGATAGCACCCAGGTATTGGATAACTCCCAGCCAGGTATGACTCTGGACTACCCCTCACATCAGTGGTTCTTCCTCATTCCCGTACCTTGCAGCTCCTCCAGTTCGGAGTCCTCTCAGCCTGTAAATATGGTATTAGGACTCACTTAACTGTTATGTGTGGGGGGGGGAGGGACAAGAGAAGTCACTCCAGGTATATGTAAAAAAAGTATTATAGGAGAACTACACCTCCGAATTAGAACACTCCATTTTCCTTACTTTGTGCAGACAATTCTAATGGCCCTATGAATTTTGCCCTTGTGTCTTTTCTCAGGAGATAACATCTGCAGTCAGTTCTGGATGCTATGTCCATAGAAGTAAACATGACAGTTGCTAGCAGAACCAACCACAGATCCTCATATTTTACTCACTGCACAAGGGAATCTTAACCTTTTAAGGACCGGGGGATGAGCAAGGTATTGTTTTGCAATGCCTTGCACACCACTCTAGTTCATAAAGGGTTAGGGACACAGGAGGCTGCCAACAACTGCTATGTCTCCTCCACGGACATACCATCCAGGACTGATTGATGATGTTATCTCAAAGCCAAATATCTTAGCACTAAATCCACCTTTGATTCCATCCTGCAAACAGGAGCACAAAATTCATATTAATAACAGGCTGGAAATATTTCCAGTCAGCTAATGAATAGAGAGCAACTGGAATACAATTAATTTTGCTGGACAGCTCTCGATCATTCACCATCCGCAGATTCAAGAAATTAATAAAGCATACTACCAAGCACTGTACACTAAAGATAAAAATGAACATATAAAGGTGTCACGGTTTTAAGGACACTCAGACATGAAAGGTTATGGTAAAAACACAGTTTTATTAATAGAACAGGGATAATGTGACCCACATGGGTCCAGTACATACAAATGACACAACTGCCACAGGTCAGGCTACAGTAACGTATGGTATCCCACACAGGTCCGGTAAGTACAGATGTACAAGACTGACACAGATCAGGTCACCAGGATAAAGTAACCCACTCAGATCCAGTAGGCACCAAAGGTGCAATACTGACACAGGTCAGGTCACAGTTCGTGTGATTCTGGAAGAGCAAGCAGGTATGCTACTAGGCCATGGAAGGCTGACAGGCCCTAGTAGTGAATAGGTAACAGATACTCCCTACACAGGGAGTTAGTCCAAACAGTAAGCCACAGGTAAAGGACAGAGCAGAGACCAATACTATCCCACAGGATAGTAAGATTGAGACTAGGCAACAGAGCCAAATGTAGGCTACGAGAGGAGACCATCGGACAGATGCCCTATCAGCCTATCGGAGGCCACTGGCTGAAGGGTACTGTAGGCACAATGGCAGGACTGCCTGAATAGTAGTATACTCAATACTGCCAGGCACTATCTCAGGGAGGATTCCCAGAACCTCTGCAACCCTGAAACACTATAGCACCAACCCGTGACGTGGTAACCGAACGCTCAGACCTGGACAGAACTGCCAAGCAATGGAAACTGACGAGGCGCCCAGAGATAACCCAACCTCGGAATAGCGAGTGGATAGGTCAAGCGTACCGGGTGCAAACAACGGAACTGACACCAAAGCAGAGATATGATAGCGTAATGAGGAGGCAGGGTCACAGAACAGCGCTGCAGAGGCAGTGTAGACTGGAGGCAACCAGTAACTGTCAGACACAGTAATCTGCACCGGAGGGAAGCCCTCCTAAACACACCTAAACACAGGCAGAGCAAGGAGTGGTACCGGGGGTACACTGAGCAGGAAGTTTCCCAAACTGGGTGTACACAGAGCAGGAACGTCAGCCAATCCGAGTCGGTACACAGAGCAGGAAAGTCAGCCGGGCCGGTTCGGTACACAGAGCAGGAACGTCAGCCAATCCGAGTTGGTACACAGAGCAGGAACTTCAGCCGGGCCGGGTCGGTACACAGAGCAGGAACGTCAGCCAGTCTGAGTCAGTACACAGAGCAGGAACGATCAGGCAGAGTAGTCAGACAGTCCGGGTCATATACAGAATACACACGATTCTCAGGAACAACACTGGCAACTGGAACACCACAAAAGGGCAGCGCTGAAGTGACAGGGCTCAGTATATAAGGGCTAGAACTGGACAGAGATAAACCACAGTAGCCAATAAAAGAGAATCAGGAAGTAGCCCTGATATAACAATATCGCCAGTGAAAGTATAGGCACCGTGAGACAAGGGCATTGCATTCTTCAGAGAAGCCAACCCCCAAAGAAAGATATTAAACTGCCCCATACTAATAGAAAAGGTGGAATAGGTATTATGCAGCCTTAAAACTCAGAAATCCCCAGGTCCAGGTGGCTGCCCCAGTGAACTCTATTAGATCCTCAAAAATAATTGTAGCAGATCCTACCCGTTACTTGAGCCCTTGTCTGGCCATAAGTTGTTTGGCCAAAGACTGTGGACATTTTGCCCTTGTTGTGCACTAAAAATACTTTGTATACGCTTTATGTGAATGGGGAAATGGACTTTATTACACAAAACTGTCCTGTGGTAGACTGGTGGCTTGCTTCCAAGGGAATAGGCAGTGAGGGGTTAATTATTCCAATGTGTATTGCAGTTTTTCAAGCCAGTGACTATGTGTACTATAGCAATACCTCCTGCTGGGTGTTAATTAAGCCATTATGAACTGCAGTCAGACCCCCTGCCGTGTGGTAATTCGTTCAAGCCCTCAAGTCTTTGTTCATCAAACCCATTTGTATCTGAAATGTAATCATGTCTGAGTTATTGTATCTGTTAAGACCATCTGTTGCTGGCCTTTGTCTGATGTATTGTGATTGGATCACGCCCTATTGTACTGGTTTCCCCATACGCTTCAGTGTGCTTACTGTGTATAAATATCTGTGGTTTGTGTCAATAAAGTGAGTTATGTTTAGGAGTGAGCAAGAGTCCTGGAGTCTTGTGTGTTCTTATGGTATTAAACCGGCCACTCTGATGCCCATCTGAGCCCAGGTTCCTGCATCCTGCTACCCAACTTCGGATGCTGTCAGACGGCAACGTGTACTCTTCCCTGCTTCTTCAATTTCCAGAGATCCTTTGATTCGAGCTACAGAGTGCTCAAACTGCTTGGTGACCGCTACCTTCGTTCCTGCTACACTTTCCCTGTTTGTTGTAGCCCGGGAGTAGAGGCCTCACTCTCTACTGCTCGTGCTTCCCTGCTTCCAGCGATCCTGCGACTGTTTCAGTGACCTTCCATACTTCAACCGGTGCATCCGAAATCGCTTATCTGGAGTTGAGAAGGAGAGACCCAGGAACGACGGGGGAAGGCGACGCGGTCCCTTCCTAGCTTCTGTTACAATAATATATATATCTAACTCCCTAACCAAACTGGGTAAGAATCTAAGTCTTGTTTCTTCTTATCAACCAATCTCCCTACTAAACACTGACTTTAAATATTGGCAAACAAGCTCAATAAACTTTTCTACACTGAAAACGTGGAGACTTTCCCAGAAACCAAATCATATTGCTTAATTTAGACACTGAAAAAAAGCACTTGCCTAGATCTCATGGCCTCATTTATCAGATTGCTAGAGTTACAAAACTTTGATCCCTGGTTCTGCTCCTCAATCAAATGAATGTACAGTAGTGGCCAAAAGTTTTGGGACACCTCGATTTTTGCTACTTTTAGTTATTGCCATATAACTTGTCTTTCTAGACCATGGCTGTTTTAAAGGGATAGTAAAGTCCAGAAAAAAGTTTAGCTGAAATGATAGGTACAATAAAAAATATGTAATGCCCTTATTCTTGTCTCTTAAACCTTTATGGTTTGAGAGATATAATAAAATACACCCTCCCCTTTCTGCCTGACGAGCTGTAAAGCTGTCAGAGGCAGAATCTGGTCGGGCGACTAGACGCGGCTCTTCAGGAGCACTCACGTCGAGATATCTAACTATAAATACTTAATCAGAATGGTTTTCAATGTGTGCCTGGTTTGCAAGCACACGTCGTAGACCATTTCGATTAAGTATTTATAGTTCGATATCTCAATGTCCGAACTCCTGAAGAGCCGCGCCTGATCCCGGAAACAGGATCTCATGCTGTCAGCTATACAGCTGACGCATGAGAAGGGGGAGGGAGCGGAGGACTTTATTTTATTATATCTCTCAAACTATAAAGTTTTGAGAGATAGGAATAAGGGCATTACATATTTTTTTTATTGTTCCTATCATTTCTGATACACTTTTTAATGGACTTTACTAACCCTTTAACACTTCTACTGTGTTTGTGTTTATGGTATATGGGTTTGGTGACCTTTATAAGTAGAATATAATTAATCATAGGCCTAGCATTCTGTACCTACAGGCGCTATAAGACCACACATGTAGTAGCATAACTTTTTACAGTGGAACGTGTCACCAGAAGCCACTGCCCTTGTTATTCTTATAGACGTAAAAGTGTTCAGAATGAACAGCCCTTTCTTTGAAGTCATATGAAAGCACAGAGATGGGAAAGGTATTGTGACTGCTTTTATTGAGCCATCATATGAATCAACTTACCAGCTTTCAAATTTCACAGTGTTCTGCATTGGTGAAATGTCTGCTTTCAGACTTGCTATGTGTTTGCCAATATAAGTCTATATAGCACTTATTCCATCTCCCTGCTTTCATATTGCTTCAAAGATGGGGAATGAGCTTCCTGGATACACACCTTGATTCATCTCCAAGGACAAACACATAAAGGTTATGACAGCAGCACAGGGACATGACAAGCTTTTTGCAGAAAGCAAATGATGAGCAATTTTAGAACAAACCACGTGCACCACAGGAATCAAATAAAAAGTCATAATATTCTGTTTGGTTTCATTGTGGTTTATAACCTCCTGCATGCTAGAAATGTTTTCAATGTATTGAGAAGCATTCAAAGGGCTAAAAGCTACCATTTTAAATCTATTTAATTTTTTATACCCCCCTCACCCCCTACACACACACTGAACACAACTCAGAACTGTCCTTCCTCTTCCTCTGCTGCTGCTTCTCATCTAAAACTCTTCACCACTGACACCACACGCTATCTGCTTTCTGAGTTCTAAATACCAGTGAAGCATAAAAATAATAAGATACTCTCACACATATATAGTCACAGATAGATACATACACATGCATGCACTAATTCACATATAATTAATGACTGCATACAGAAAGGAAAAAAAAGGAGTAATTCCTTGGCAAATCAACTGTTCCATAAGGAGAAAAAATTTCTAAGTTCCTATTGAAATAAAAAGAGATTTAAATTTCTTGAATGCCAGAGGTCCCAACACATTGCTTTCCCTCATTTAAAACAAAGCGGAATTTGGAGGTGATTTCTACATAGATACCTTATTTTTTTTGTTTGAAAGTGATAGAGATGTTTCACAAAAAAGCAGCTCCAATTAATCTTCATAGTATTTGGGCCATAGAGAGTGTTATTTCAATATTGTCACAATTGTAGTTTAAGAGTAATTGAATGATAAAGTATCCCCCTCCCCCCACCTCCCCTCAGATGTGGAATCTGGTCCTGGGACCAGACAGATCACAGCAAGTGGCAATCTTCTAACAGTGAGCATAAGGAAAACCTGCCCCCCTTGACAGGTTTTTCTCTTATGCTCTCTGATGATTGTCCCGCTCTGTGATCCATCCGGGCAATCTTGCTGCTCTGAGGTAATCAGCGTTACATCAGTAAAAGGGGCTGGAGGGGAATACTTTATCATTCAAGTAGTTGAAAAGCCCATGTACACGGGCCACAGTGCCAGCCAGCAACCTAGTCTGGTGCCCGGATCCTCTCTTCTCAGTGGCCGCCCTTCAGTCATGCGCAGTACTGACTGCCAGAAATGCACCTCAGCTAATACAGAGAGGGGCACTCCAAATTCAGACTGGAGTCCCATCATGGGCGTCCGGAGGGGGGGGCAAGGGGGGCATTTGCCCCCCCTACAATTACCCCCTCCATATAAATAAAGGGGCTAGATGGGCTGGCCTGGGGGCCATATTATGGCTTTGCCCTCCCCTGGAAAAATGTCTACGGACACCACTGAGTCCCATCTGCGCACCTTCCTGGGACAAAGTGGTCCCAGAAAGGTGCGCAGAGAGGACTCTGGTCTGAATTCAGAGTGCCCCGCACCGTATCAGCCATGGCGTGTTCGGGCAGTCAGTACTGCGCGTGACTGCAGAGCAGACAGTCTCTACTGAGCATGACTGCATCGCGCACAGCAATCTCTACTGCGCATAACTGTGTTGTGACAAACTTTTTAGCGACTTATTATATAGGATTACTCTTGAACTACAACTCAGACAGTATTGAAATAACACTCTCCATGGTCTAAATACTACGAAGATTAATCAAAGCAGCTTTCATTGTGAAAAGTTACTATCCCCTTTTAACACCAGGTTGATGTGGTAGCAGGCAGGTAAAGCAGGCAGAAAAGTTAAAGTTAAATCCTTCTTCAACATAGTGCTATTGACCATTAGATGCAGATCCCATAGAAGTCTCTCCTCACAATCATTCCCTGTCAATCCTGCATTTTAAAGACCTTTTGTGATCCTCCGATGTAGGGGAAGAGCCTTGAACTTGATCACTCTCCCCTCCAACCCCTCCAAAATGTTATGTGTTTTTGTCACTGCTGTTACAATGTATATATGCATATTTGTATTTAAATAGCAACACCAGCACTTTACATTTTAAATTACAGGATAGGAGAGGTATAGTAGGTGAAGCATTTATACAGATATTATATTAAGAAGTAAAATAGGTATTTAAAAGATAAGAGGACTGTTCCCTGTAGAGATTAAAATCGAATAATTTATAATAAATAAAACTCAGTATCCAGCTATGAGTTCCTCCTTCAATTATTAGTAACCCTTTAAGGGCTAGAGGGGTGTGTAACGCATTGATTTGCAATACATTGCACTCCCCTCTAGTACATAAAGTGTTAACCTACACTTTGTGTTGAATGTTGCCATGTACTTGATGAAGGATAAAGAACAGGACAATAAATAACTTCACTTGTAAGCCCTCTGAGATGCTTTTCTGATTTGTGATCATCTGCTCTGACACAGACTATAGTCCATTATTGGCTAACCCACTGGCCCTCCACGGGTTCAGGTCTGACAGTGCAATTCTCCATCAAGTGAGGGTCAAACACTTTCTTTAAAGTTCACAACTGACAGAGAAATGATTATGAGGAAAGACTGCTTTACACACCCAGGACCAGCACCGCATGTATCCTGTGGAAGCAATACAATGGACAGATCTTGAGCTATCAAGAAGTTAAATTGATTACATATAAATAATATGCAATATGCCAGGGTTGGCTCAGCTTCCCTCATATTTAGTGCACGTCTGGTTCAGCAGACTGACTCCTCCAGAAGGAGACATAAGGATGTAGCTGCCACATGCTCCTAAATCCCATGCAGAATAGCACTGCTGGTGACCTTTAATGTGCAGTGGTGTCATGGCATCCAGATGTGAAAACATCAATGGGGCTTTGCTTTGGGTGGATCAGGTAGCGTTGTGTGTGTTGAAGTCTAAACACGAAAGCAGATAATAAAAACATATAAAAGCAGCATAAAATAAAATAGAAATTTTTCCCCAAACCCATTACTTGATCACATAAGCTGCATGTATTTTTCAACTCTGCTTAATACATTCATGGATATTTTCGAAAGGTAAAATACAGTGTTCAAAAAAGCTCATTTCAACATCAATTCCATATTTTAAACCTGGTGATATGAACAAAACCCCACTAGCTGTGCTGAGATAATTTTTTTTTAATAAAGTTGAATATATTTAATATCCTATATAATAATTCGCTAAAACGCGTGTAACGACAAAGTAATGCGCAGTAGAGACTGCCTGTGCCGCGGCTGATACAGAGCTGGACGCGACCGGCTGGCAGTAGCCCTGTGGCCTGTGTAATGGGCTCTTCAACTAATATATCCTATATAATAATTCGCTAAAATGTGTGTAACGACGCAGTCGTGCAGTAGAGACTGCCAGCGGAGCGGATGATACAGAGCTGTGTGTGTATAAAGCTCTTTATTACATCTTTGATTAATAATTACATTTTTGAGAAGTCATATTTAACCCCTTGAACACTTGATGGGTTTGAGTTGTCTCTAGCATAAATGGGGTGAATCCTAATAGATGACAAGAATTCAAAATATATAGGATTTGTGTTGATGTCATTACAGTTGTACTTGTTATAGTTCATAAAGTTTGCACTTCTCCAGGGACCACACAGTATGATGAGGTCTGCCTGCTGTCATTGACATTGAAAATGTATATTATTATTCATGGAATTATGTATAAAGGCAAAATGGACACACATGTCAAACCAGTGCCATTGGTAATAAATACAATTCACTGGATACCGCTATAATATTTAAGAGGTTATAAAGCTCAATTTAGAAAACTGGGAATTTGTGGAATGTTTATTTGTTCCCTATTATGCAGTTAATTTGCACAGAATTGATTCACGTTACTATTTTATACAAGCCCCACTGTGTCCAACAGGTTGTCACCCCCCCCCCATGCCTAGATTGCATTCCAGTTGATAAGTTATCACCAGGTTTCATGTAACAGAGTTCCACTGAAATCTATGGAGGCAATTGTAGTTAAAAAAAAAAAAAAATCCTTGATAATTTTATCAGCTGTAATGGAATCCAGGCATTATTGTCAAATTAGAAGATTATTGACTGACAGTGCTATTCTACTAAAGGCAATCAGAGTTGTTGTGTAAAGATCTTGTGATATTAGAGATTTACTAGGTCTATAGTTTAGGCCTTTAGAACTACATAAAGATCCAGAGCTTTGGGCCTACCTAATTCATTATCGGTGTATTATAGAACACAGTTACCATTAGGGAGGTCAGAAAAATGTTACAACGGTATAAGATCTGGACTTGCAGCAAGATTTGCATTGCTGAAGATAAGATCTGTAATTTCTGCCCCTTCATCCAGCACATAACACTCTTGGTGAGGATATACGTTCATGTGTTTTCTATGGAAGCACTTAAATGAGTTATTCAGTCCTTGGATTGAAGGCTTTAATCCTGAGACTCATGTACAGTGTCATTATGCAAATGCAGACATCCAGGTTAAACTTATAATCCTATAGAGTTGTCAATGAGACACTTCAGCTTAGTGCATTAGTATATAACATAATGAGATAGCGTGCACGTTATAAAATTCAATATATATTCATACTGCACTTGCTATGGATTAGAAAACGTTGTAGAATAATGCACCATGTCTTTAGTTATCACAAGGTCAATCAAGAATATTTTCTCTCAATGGCCAAAAAAAATTCCAAGGGGAGTAAAACAAATGTATTATGGATTAGGAACAATGGAAGAATGGACAAGGGTATGGCTGGAAGAACGCATAAATCCACGTTATACTTCCTAATAATAACCTCACACATAAATTGTGATGCCAAAAAATCCTAATGGCCTCTATGATTTCTGTCTTTACTCCTTTATTCAAAAGATAACATTGCTATTCAGTCCTGACTGCTATGTTCATGAAGGAGGACAAGACAGATGATAGCAGGACCACAGTACAAACTCCAACCATTGCATATAGTAAATGTAATTCCCTAAGGACTAGAGGAGTGAGTAACTCTTTGCTTCACACTCCTCTGCTCTTTAAATCTTTAAGTAGGGTCATGCACTTTGCCTGCTAAGTTTTTAAAATCTTCCAGCAACTGTCATGTCCACCCTCATGGGCATATCTCCTTGACTTAGTCCTGGATAACATCTCTTGAATAAAATTGCAAGGGTAAATTTTATAGGGGTTTTTCTGCATATGATAAGATGTTATTATGAAGTGTTATTTCCCCTTTAAGAGTATGAAAACTGATCACTTGCATCCATGGGAGCTTTATGCAGTAGCACAGGAGACTGAGCTGTGAGACTTCAAAGTTTCTCTGTTCAGTCTCTCTCTTGCTGAGTCAGCATGATACCCATGGGGTCATTTTGTTGATTCACATTCAGTTCTTCAACTTCATCTATGGGCGCACTCTTCCCTTTCAGGAAAAGTTTGTAGGAATACTACAAAGAGAAGACCTAATCTAAAGTCAGAGGGTGAAAAAAAAATTGAGGTAATGTACGAAAATGGTGGTAGATTCATCGATTAGCCTCTAAATGGAAATGACAGAGACTAATACAAATGAGGGAATTCTTGCAATATACATATCTATTCTGAAATGTATGTAAAATTGTTGTTTAATAAATAGGAAAATGGGCAAGCTATATGGACCAACTGATTCTTCGCCCCTGACAAAGACCGGTTTTTCTATGAATGATAACTTGGTGTTAGAAGCATTCCAATATTGTTCTATGAAAAAGGGAGGCAAACAATGAGAAGAGAGAGACAGATTATGACTGCAGATAAGAATCAGCTTGCCCACCTATCTACTCATTTCCCATCTAGTTAGCTCAGATTTATTTTATTCTTAGAATATCCATATGTCTGTCCCAAGTCACTTACTCTTGTAGCCTCAACCACTTCTACTGGGAGGCTATCCCCTTTATCTATCATCCTTTCCATAAAGCAGTTTTTATGTTTCCTTTTATTTTTCCATACTCCATTTCCACAATTGTGTTCTATTATTAATTTTATTGTAAAATGTGTATCCTTCCTGAACTTCTCAGTCATTTTGAGAACAATTTTACCTGTTAATTAAAAAATACCCATTTAAATTATGTTTTATTTCTTTCAAAGATGGACCATTTTCATTATGTTTTAATTATGAAAGTTGAACTTTGTAATAAGCCTTTAAGTGCAAGACGGTGGCATTGCTCAATGTCACTTATCTAAGGATGAGCACCTCTTTCAAATTGCTCCGATTTCAAAGACATTTTTCTATGCTAACCTGCTGTATTTTCCACTCAAACTGTCAATGGCACACAGTAATAGGGCATTTTGCTGAACCTGCAGGTAGATGCTTGTTGGATGGATGCAATGGGCACGGGACACCATCTTGCTACCTCCAGCAAGATGGATACCATCAGGATAGATGCCATAGTGACATTGCCCCCTCCTAGGGCAGTCTCTTAACTCCTCTGGGGCCTAGTCAGTCTGGGTGCCACAGAGGATTGTGGTTCCCTGGATAATTCATCAGGCCTTTAGCCTTTCCAAAGGAAGTAATACTTCAGATGGTTTCTTTTGAGGTAAGAGTCCAGGATGGACTTCCCATCTTACTCATCACGATCATCAAGAAGTAGGACTAGAGGAGTAGGAGTGTAACCAATGAAGGGATTTGGTGTTCCATGGTGCAGGAGATATGCATGAAGCACAGGGTGGACTTTGAAGAAAGATGACAGAGTGCATTGAAAGACCAGAGGACTGATTTTCCAAGCAATAGGAAATGGACCTATAAATGTAGAAGGCAATGTCAGATGAAGAGGTTTGGTGGAAAGCCAGACCTTGCCTCCTATTTGCTAAAGGTAAAGAGAACATCTATGGTTGTCTTATGTTTAAAAGTCAGGATGTCATGAATCAGGAGTAGATTGTCTTGTATGAGAGACAACTAAGCTGAGACAGCTATACAGAGGAGTGTTAAGGTTCTCAAGCAAGCAAGACAAGGAGTCAGACGGTGTAGTTAAAACCACCTTTATTAGAATAATAGGTAGTAATGCAAATAGCTAGAATAACGAGAATAAGCAGATGGTGACGGAAAAGGCCAGATACTCTATCAGAATTAGGAGTCTGCCAATGGGTCAACCACAACTGCTGGAGACTAGGCTGGAACTGACTGGTAGTCTCAATGGACATGAGTGGAACTCAGAATAAATCCGTGATCTCCCAATAGGTAGCAACAAGGGAGGCTACTGACTCACGCCTGCAGTCAGTTAGGGAGAGCTCGTCTCCATTAAGGGATTGCAACAATGGAGACACTTAGTCACGCCTGCAGTCAGTAAGGCCGGAGTCTGCCAGAGCCCCAGGTCTGCACCAGGATGGATGTCTGTGGGAAACGGGCATCACAGTGGAGCAAACAGACAGAGCCACCGGTCAGCACCAGTTAGGATAGTCAGACACGCCAGGGTCATACACTGTGCGGATAGTCAGCCAGAGCCACAGGTCTACACCAGATAGGATGTCCAATAATAGGAGGCAACACTGGGAGGATAGTAGGACAGAGCCCCAGGTCAGCACCAGGTTGTATGATCAGACAAGCCAGGGTTGTACACGGAGCAGGTAGTCAGCCAGAGCCACAGGTCTGCACCAGATTGGATGCCTATAGCCAAATGATCAAACAGGTAGAATGGTCAGACACAGCCACAATTCAGTACTAGAAGGATAGTCAGACAAGCCGGGGTCATACACAGGATACAGGAACAACAGGAACTAGAACTGCACTGAACAACAACGTAAGGGTAATGATACACAGGCCCACAGACATTTATAAAGGAGTAGGAGAAGGCGGGACCAATTAGGTCCCCCAGACTGGGCCTATAACAGGCGTCCAGGTAAGTGCCTTATTAATTATGCCAGTAACAAGGAACCATACGCGAGGAGGTCACAGGCAAGGAGGGATGCAGACAGTGACGCCGGAGCATCAGTCCAGAACCCCGCTCCCAGACGAATGTCGCAGGCCGAGGCAAGGCACTGTGACAAGGAGTCAGGAGAGGCTTTAGAAAAAGTCTTGATGATAGGTGTAATTCAAGTAGAATGGGTAAAATCAAGTAGAGGAGTGTTTGTGCCTGTTATAGGTGAACTTTGCCAGAAGAACAGTGAATACCAGTCATCTTGGAGAGGACAAGTAAAGCGTTGCAGATGAATACCAGTCGTCTTGAACATGAGAAATAAAGAATTATGGATATGGCTGAAGTTCCTGGTTGATCCACTCAGTTAGACCGAGGAAGCTATCCTTAGGCCTAAGAAATCTGGATGCATAGTCGTTTGCAGAAATATATCTAAAACTTGGAAGTGAATTGTGTACGCATGTCAGATATCATTTCAGAAGGAATACCATGGATCCTTGATGACCAAGGCTGCAGTTTGCATAGCATTAGGCAGATAAGGTACAGGGATAAAGTGGGCCGTCTATGTGAATCAAAGAACTGCAACTAGATTAGTGTTATGATACTCAAAAATAGGGAACTTGACAATGAAGTGCAAAGAGATGGAGGACCAGGTTTTAGTACGGGTGACAAGCAGCAGAAGAAAACCATGGGGTATAGTGAAAGAGTTTGTCTACATACCACAAGTTATATATGAAGAAACATATATCTTGACAATTTTTGACAGACCAAGCCAACAGACCTTCCTTTGAACCAGATATTGATGGCCAGTAACTATTTTTCAGCTGCATCATAGTTGCTTTTTGTGGAAGACCATTTAAGAGGCAGAAAGGCAACTGATGGAAAAAAAATTGGGATCAGTGCACTCCAATAATATTGCACAAATTGCACAGATGTATTCTACAAGGAAAGGAAGAGCAGAGTATGAATGAAACATATCTTGATGTTTTCAAAAGCTTGCTAATGTTGTGGTGTACAAAGAAAGGGAGCCTTTTCACTGGCCAGCTTGGTAAATGGAAGAACCAGCTTAGACGTTTCAAATGAACTTTCAGTAGAATTTTGTAAATTGTTGAACTTCTTTTTCTTCTGGTTGATGCAGGCCAGTCAAGTATGGACAACACTTCTTTGGAATTAACTGTACACATTAAAAACTAATGAGAAATCTCAGGAACCCAATTGCGGACATCTTGAACATAAACTTTTAAGCTTTTGAATACAGGTTATGTGTTCAAAGTGTTGATAGCACTTTCTTGACATTCTTATGGTACTCTACAAGTGTGGGAGAGAAGATAAGGATGTCATTCAGATACCATCATAACTTGGTCAATAACTTGATCAAAAAGATTAAAGAAAACAGCATTGAAAAAGCGCTGGAAGGTGGAAAGGGCATTGCATAATCCAGAAGGTGAGTCACTGTGTTCAAAAATCTTCTTCTAAAGATCACTATCTCTGATGTTAAAGTATTAGTAATACTTAAAATTAATTTTATTTTATATCGTAGCGTTTATGGTTTGAGAGATATTGGCAAGTAAAGTTTGCCCCTCTTTGGCTGTTTCAACCAAGTCTGCCATCTAGCTGACAGACTGGGAATCTGGTCCACAGATCATCAGTTCCATTTTGTAAACCTGTAGCAGTAGAGACTGCCGGTGCCGCAGCTGATACAGAGCTGGACGCGACCGGCTGGCAGTGGCACTGTGGCCCGTGAAACGGGCTCTTCAACTAGTATATATATATATATATATATATATATATATATATATATATGTATGTGTGTTATGTCGATACCTCTGTATCTATAAAGTTGTGTGTGTATAAAGCTCTTTATGACATCTTTGATTAATAATTACGTTTTTGAGAAGTCATATTTAACCCCTTGAACACTTGATGGGTTGGAGTTGTCTCTAGCATAAATGGGGTGAATCCTAATAGAAGACAAGAATTCAAAATATATAGGATTTGTGTTGATGTCATTACAGTTGTACTTGTTATAGTTCATAAAGTTTGCACTTCTCCAGTGACCACACAGTATGATGAGGTCTGCCTGCTGTCACTGACATTGAAAATTTATATTAGTATTCATGGAATTATGTATAAAGGCAAAATGGACACACATGTCAAACCAGTGCCATTGGTAATAAATACAATTCACTGGATACCGCTATAGCATTTAAGAGGTTAAAAAGCTCAATTTAGAAAAATGGGAATTTGTGGAATGTTTATTTGTTCCCTATTATGCGGTTAATTTGCACAGAATTGATTCACATTACTATTTTATACAAGTCCCACTGTGTCCAACAGGTTGTCACCCCCCCATGCCTAGATTGCATTCCAGTTGATAAGTTATCACCAGGTTTCATGAAACAGATTTCCACTGAAATCTATGGATGCAATTGTAGTTAAAAAAAAACAACTTGATAATCTTATCAAATGTAATGGAATCCAGGCATTATTGTCATATTAGAAGATTATTGACTGACAGTGCTATTCTACTACAGGCAATCAGAGTTGTTGTTGTGTAAAGATCTTGTGATATTGCAAATTTACTAGGTCTGTAGTTTAGGCCTGCAAGTAGTTGCTAAATTACATAAAGATCCAGAGCTTTGGGCCTACCTAATTCATTATTTGTGTATTATAGAACACAGTTACCATTAGGGAGATCAGAAAAATGTTACAGCGGTATATGATCTGGACTTGCATCAAGATTTGCATTGTTAAGATAAGATCTGTGATTTCTGCCCCTTCATCCACCACATAACACTCTTGGTGAGGATATACGTTCATGTGTTTTCTATGGAAGCACTTAAATGAGTTATTCAGTCTTTGGATTGAAGGCTTTAATCCTGAGACTCATGCACAGTGTCATTATGCATATGCAGACATCCAGGTTAGACTTACAATCCTATTGAGTTGTCAATGAGACACTTGAGCTTAGGGAACTAGTATATATTATAATGAGATAGAGTGCATGTGATAAAATTTAATATATATTCATATTGCACTTGCTATGGATTAGTAAACGTTGTAGAGTAATACACCGTGTCTTTAGTTATCAATAATATTTTCTCTCAATGGCCAAAAAACATTCCAAGGGGAGTAAAACAAATGTTTTATGGCTTAGGAACATTGGAGGAATGGACAAGGGTATGGCTGGAAGAACACTTAAATTCACGTTACACTTCCTAATAATAACCTCACACTTAAATTGTGATGCCAAAAAATCCTAATGGCCTCTATGATTTTTTTTCTTTAGTCCTTTATTCAAAAGATAACATTGCTATTCAGTCCTGACTGCTATGTTCATGAAGGAGGACAAGACAGATGATAGCAGGACCACAGTACAAACTCCAACCATTGTAATTCTCTAAGGACTAGAGGAGTGAGTAACTCTTTGCTTCACACTCCTCTGCTCTTTAAATCTTTAAGTAGGGTCATGCACTTTGCCTGTTAAGTGTTAAAAATCTGCCAGCAACTGTCATGTCCACCCCCATGGACAAATCACCTTGACTCAGTCCTGGATAACATCTCATGAATAAAATTGCAAGGGCAAATTCTATAGGGGACACAAGGTTTTTCGCATTTGATAAGATATTATTAAGAGGTGTTATTTCCCCTTTAAGAGTATGAAAACTGATCACTTGCATCCATGGGAGCTTTATGCAGTAGCACAGGAGACTGAGTTGTGAGACTTCAAAGTTTCTCTGTTCAGTCTCTCTCTTGCTGAGTCAGCATGATAGCTATGGGGTCATTTTGTTGATTCACATTCAGTTTTTCAACTTCATCTATGGGCGTACTCTTCCTTTTCAAGAAAAGTTTGTAGGAATACTACAAAGAGAAGACCTAATCTAAAGTCAGAGGGTGAAAAAAAATTGAGGTAATGTACGAAAATGGTGGTAGATTCATGGATTAGCCTTTAGATGGAAATGACAGAGACTAATACAAATGAGGGAATTCTTGCAATATACATGTCTATTCTGAAATGTATGTAAAA